>CM035120.1:74769243-75969243 GCA_020205555.1 Panax stipuleanatus | reverse complement strand
AGTTTGTTAGTGTTTCATACCATGCTCTAGGTGCTTGTTTAAGTCTATATAAGGCTTTATCTAATCTATAGACATGATCAGAAAGGGTTGGATTGACAACACATGGGGGTTACTCTACGTAGACTTCTTCTTGAAGTTCACCATTTAGGATTGCACTCTTGACATCCATCTGGAATACTTTGAACTTCATGTGCGCAGTAAATGCAAGGAATATTCTGATAGCTTCAAGTCTGGCAACTGGTACGAAGGTCTCATCATAGTCTATGCCTTCTTCTTGAGAGTAACCTTTGGCCACCAGTCTTGCTTTGTTTCTAGTGATCACCCCATCTTCATCCATCTTATTTTTGAAGACCTATTTGGTACCGATGACTGGGTGACTCTTTGGTCTTTGCAACAAGTCTTTAGACTTTGCTTCTTTTAAATTGATATAGTTCCTCTTGCATGGCTTTAATCTAGCTTGCATCTAGCATTGCATCTTCAATCTTCTTGGGTTCTATTTGAGATAGAAAACTCAAATAGAAACACTCATTCTGAGTTGTAGATCTTGTTCTTATTCTGGCAGTTGGATCACCAATGATCAGATCTTGTGTGTGATCTCTTGCCCACCTGTTCCCTGTTGGAACATCTGTTCTGGTGCCTTCTTGTCTGAACTCCTCAAGATTGACCTCTGGTTCTTGTTATTCAAAATTGTTGTCTGGTTCATCTCTCTTTATAATTTCTTCTTCGAACACTACGATTAGTTGTTCAGGAACTACGGTCGTAGTACTAGGCTCGACCGCTTCATTCATAGTGTCAGTATCGTCAATCGTAGTGTCTTATGGTGCAGACTTATCCAAGTCTGTTTCATCAAAGATGACATAGATTGAGACTTCAACACTCAATGTCTTCTTGTGGAACACTCTATATGCTTTGCTGTCTGTGGCATAACCAAAGAAGATTCCTTCATCTGACTTTGGTTGGAACTTAGTCAGATATTGCTTTCCATTGTTGAGAATGTAGCATGAACAGCCGAACACATGGAAGTAACTGACATTTGGCTTTCTTCTTTTCCACAGCTCGTAGGGAGTCTTCTTTAGCGTAGAGTGTACAAGAGATCTGTTCTGTGTGTAGCATGAAGTGTTGATGGCTTCTGCCCAAACGTATTCAGGCAGATGAGCTGCTACTAGTAGAGTTCTCCCAGCTTCTATAAGTGTTATGTTCTTCCTTTCAGCCACTCTATTTTGCTGAGGAGTTCGCGGTGCTGAGAAGTTGTGACTGATGCCATTGTCTACATAGAACTAATCCATTTCTGAGAAATCGAACTCTCTGCCATAATCACTCCTTATTGCCTTTATAGTATCTCATTTTTCATTCATCACCAGCTTAAACATCTTTATCAGTTGGGAGCTTGTCTCATCTTTTGAGTTAAGAAAGAACACCCATGTGTATCTGGTGTAGTCATCACTATGACTAGTGAGTATCTCTTTCCTCCTAGGCTCACAGTTGGAATTGGCCCAAAGAGATCCATATGAAGTAACTGTAGGGGCCTGTCAATTGAGTTGACTACTTTGCCTTTGAATGAGCTCCTTGTTTACTTTCCAAGCTGGCATGCATTGCATGGTTTATCTTTGATGAAGCTGAACTTAAGCAATCCTGCTACCAGATCTTTGGAGGCCAGTTTAGACATACTCTTGAAGTTGAGATGAGATAATCTTCTATGCCAAAGCCAACTTATTTCTTCAGTGGCTTTAGCACGAAAGCATATTGTCTCATCAGAACTGAGCTGAGCAAGATTGACAATGTATACATTTTCTTCTCTTGTTCCTGTCAGCTTGATAGAGGATGTCTCCAGATCTCTGACTTGACATTGATTGTTGAGAAATGTGACTAGATGGCCTTTATCCCAGAGTTGGCTGATGCTAAGAAGATTATGCTTTAGACAATCAACATAAGCCACTTTGCTGAAGGACACTACACCATTTCCAACTGACCCATAACCTCTTGTCTTGCCTAAGCTGTTATCTCCAAAGATAACTGTTGGTCCCTTCCTTCTCTGTGTAATTTGACAGGAGGGCTTTGTTTTCGGTCATATGTCTTGAGCAACCACTGTCCAGATACCATGTTGTAGTTGTGGTGCTCATTTCCTGCAAACATGTTCAGGATTCATGTTGGTACCCAGACTAGCATGGGTCCTGCAATGTTAGTACCCTTAGGAACCCAAATCTGCTTGACTTTGGGTCTCCCATGCACAGTATTATGAAAGCATGATGCAGTTTTATGACCAAATCTTCCACAAGTAAAACATCCAAAATAATTTATGTTTGTATGTGTGTGGGGATGCTTTCTCTAATTGGACTTGTGTGGGTATTTGTTGGTTTTACTCTTATATTGCATCTTCCTTTTCCATACAGCCCCAGAGTTCACGTTCTGTGCTGAGTGAATCTCTACACTACGATTCCTTCCAAGCTGATCCGTGGAGTCAATTTTACTTGACTCTACGATTCGTCGAGGTCGGGCAGTGATGATTGAATTACTCTTCACCTCTCTGAACCCTAGACCAGCATGAGATCCGTAGTGTTTAGGAACACGTCTTGGTTCAGAAGAGCAGGGTTGCACTGGTCTATCCTTCTGTGTGGATTTTACAAATGTAATACTAATACTTCTATTTAAGTTGGAAGGCACTACTTACATTAATTCTCTTTGTCTCTTCCACACAGGGTTCTGAGGTTGGTTCCTCAAACCCTAAGCCTGTTCTATCATAGACACTTCTCTGATTGGATATCAGGGAGTCCATGGATGAAGAAGATCTATTCTATGTAGAGATGGTCTTTTATAGCTCCTCAATCTTAGAGGTTAGATTTGACTCTCTCTGTATGTTCAGTTCATTTATCTCTCTTAAGATTTTATTCTCAGCTTCAAGTTTAGAGAGAGAGTTAGAACATAGTAGAGCTGCTTCCAGCTCTTTCTGAACTTTTTCTTTATCCTCTTAAAGATCAGTGTAATCTTTGGATAGAACTCTTAGCCACCTCATATTTTGATATAGATCAGTTAACATATCACAAATGTCAGTTCTTAAATCATCAATGTCTATATCAGGAGAGTTAAAATTAAATACCTTGTTTATGACTACTTCAGCATCTTTCCTGCTTAGTACATCTTTGGCCATTAGACATATGTTAGCTTTTTAAGGTACTTCATCTTCTTCAGACTCAGTGTTAGTGTCATTGTCTGAGTCACTCCACGAACTTCCAGCTACAAGCCCTTTATCTTTCCTCTTATTCTTTTTGTAGCCCTTGAGCTCCTTCTTAGGGTTTGATTTCCTTTTTCAGCTCTTCTCTGATAGGCTTGTTGCAGTTAGCAATGAAATGCCTAGGCTTCTTGCAGTTGTAGCATAGGTCGTTGATCTGCTCCTGACTGCTGCTGTTGTTGAACCTTTTAGGTTTGCTGCTTCTGTCTTTTAGCATAAGTCTTTTAAATCTTTTGGCCAGCATTGCAGCTTTATCATCATCAATGCCATCATCTTCATCAGAGTCTGACTCATTTTCCACCTGTGCTTTGGAGATCTCTTCCTTTGCTTTGAGAGCAACTCCCCTATCCTTCCTTCTTCCTTCTGATAGAGTTTCTGCACGTTGTGTCAGTTCTAGCTCATAGGTGAGAAGGTTTCCGTAGAGTTGGTGAACTGTCATCTCATACAGATTTTTTGACTCTCTAATTGCAGTGGTCTTGGCATCCCATCTGCTTGGTAAAGACCTCATGAACTTGATGACCAGATCTGTGTTTGGATAGGTCTTTCCATAGGCTCTGAGAGAGTTGAGCAGTGCTGTGAATCTTTCATAAGTGGAAGTGACATTTTCTCCTGGAACATGAACAAACATCTCATACTGTTGAGTCAGTAGAGATTGCTTGTTTTCTCTGACTTCTTCTATTCCTTCATGCATGATGAGCAATATTTCCCAGACTTCCTTTGCAGTTTTGCAGTTGACCACATTCTAGAACAGACTGTCTTCCAAAGACTGGAACAAGATGTTCTTAGCCTTCTTGTCAAGTTGAACATCTTTCTTTTCAGTTTCAGTCCATTCAAATTTGATTTTGACCAACGTGTTGTTTGGATCTTCTGCAGTTGGTGCAAGCCTTCTTGGTTATAGGGCCCATTTAGAACAGTTTCAAATAGATCATCATCTATTGAATCCATGTAGGCCTGCATCTGAACTTTTCAGTTGGCAAATTTATCTTTGTTGCACATGGGTGGTTTGCTTCCTCCACCTATCTTAGTCTCGCTTATCAGTTGTGCCATAGGATCTACTCAAGCTTGTATGCTTAGATATGAGAATCTGCTCTGATACCAATTGTTAGTTCCCAGAGGCACATTAGTTATCTAGAAGGGGGGTTGGATAGATATTTTTAAAATTTCTTTGCTAAAAATACTTAGTCAGTATTGATGATACTGACTGCAGCGGAATATATGTTTTGTTCCCCTTCAAGATAATGCAGTTATGGTTTGATAAGCAATTATAGCAGTTATAACAGATATAGCAGTTATAGCAGTTAATGAGAGACAAAGAGACACAAGATTTTAAGTGGTTTAGAGCTAACAAAGCTCCTAATCCACTCTTCTACTCCACGAGTAGGAAATCCACTAAAGATGCCTTCTTACAACTGGATCACTTTGATCCCTTCAAGGCCAGCAGCCCTGGAACTTCACTTAGTTCACTTTTGAACTCTTCAAGTCCTTTGACTTGGTTCTTCACTTAGTTCACTTCTAAACTCTTCAAGTCCTTTGACTTGGATCTCTTCTTAGTTCACTTTTGAACTCTTCAAGTCCTCTGACTTGGTACCTCACTTGGATAGGCAGTTGATAGTTGAGGTGTGCTACTCAGTTGCAGTTCAGCTTATGTCTTTCAAAAGACTGAGTAGCGAAGCAAGCTTTCTTCAGGATCGTAGTGTTTGCTCGTTGAGTGTTCTTGAGCTTTTTTCAATGTATTCTTTCTTTTTGCGTCTTGCTTGCTTAGTCTGAATCCTTGTTTGATTTCGTTATAAAAGAGTTATTCAAAAATAGCCGTTTGAATGCTCCCGTTGCTGCATTTAATGCTTCAGACGTTTTCTGTGCAGTGATGTTGATGTCCTGCTTTTTCTGCTGCACTGCCTCCTGGCCCACTGACTACGACAGACTGTATCTTTCACCTAACACCTAAAATAGTATTTTCTGCAGGCAGCTTTAGTCTTTTCCTTAGCTTCTTCAATACGCTTCTTCGATTTGGACTAAGGATGATTATGGCAGTATTGGGACTATCACTTTGTCAACGGCTATAAGCCTTTCTTCATTTGTTGCTCTTCCTCCCTTCATCAGAACTACGATCTTTGATGCTTACTGGAGGAACACTACGATTATGGTCACTGTGACATAATCGTTGTGTGTTGGCTTTGCACAGCTTGATTCAGACTTGATCGTAGAGAACACTACGATTTCTCTTAAGCTCTTGGTAGACTACGATTTCCTGCTTGCTTGTTTTGTAGTCTCCACACTTCTGATAGGACTTTGTGATTCTCAACTTGACTCGACAGATGCTTCTTGTCTTTGTGATTCTCAGTGTGGCTCCCAAGGCAGACTACGATTCTTTAATGCTTTCTCTTGAGCTCAATGAATCTTGCCTTGGCCTCTGCAGACTTGATTCTTTGGCAGACTCCTTATCTGGATATCTTCACTTAAGCTCCACGTTTCTGCCTTAACTTCTGTAGACTTGAATCCCTTGGCAGACTACGGTTCTGATATGATCATTCAAGCTCCACGAGTCCAGCCTTGTCTTCTGCAGATTCGAATCCTTTGGCAGACTACGATTCCGGATCTCTTCGTTCAAGCTCTATGATTCTGCCTTGTCTTCTGCAGACTCAAATAACCTGGCAGACTACGATTCTCGATATCTTTGTTCAAGCTCCGCGATTCTACTTTGTCTTTCGAATGCTGTCTTTGACAGACTACGATTCTGTCTAGACTTTAATTTTTACAGCTCAAATAGATCAACCTAACAAGTTTGACCTTTTCTTCTATAAAGTCATTTACATAAATGATAAACATTAAAGCTCAGATCAACCTAACATGTTTGATCTATCATCTAAGTCCTTGTACAATGATTCTCTTAAGGACTGTACACTTAAGCATTTATATTTACTTTCAATATCAAATCTGAATATGCAATTCCTAACACAGTCTACACAATACTAATTGAGAGACCCACTTGTTAATGTTAGGTCGTTTCAACACTATTTAATTAAAGCTAGAATATTGTAGCTGAGCAAACATGCAAGTTTTGTAACTTACACAAACTCGTATAATGTGCAAGTTTCCTAACTTCATTTGATTGTTATATTGAATGCAAGTTTCTGAACTTCAATCCTTATTGTGCAAGTTTCCTATCCTTCTCATATTGTATTGAGTAGGTTATTATTATGTTGTAAGTTATTTATTGACGCTTGGATCTTATTTCCAAGTATACTTTAGGTGGTTTAATTACTTTACAATTATTCCACATTGATTTTATAGATATTCGCACTTGGTGCACTTGAGTTCGTACAGTCTTGGACTTGTACATTATTTAAAGTTCTATAATTCATGAACTGCTTCGGATAGAGTTTGAACCCTTGTTCGGTCAGACAATTGCATGAAATTTTTATAAAAGCTACCCAGGCCAATTGATGGCAGGGATTCTTAGACTGAAGAGAACACCCCTTATATTGTAGGGGAGTACCCCAGGTATCTAATATAAGATACAAACAGCAGAGTTGAATGTTATGTATATACATGGCGTACGCAAGGCTGATCCCCTTAAGTACATATTCTGTAGCCAGTAACCAAAGGGTCAATCATCTATTGATTCCGTTAGAAGTTTGTAGTTCGAAGTCTATTTGTCTATCAGTTATTCTAAAAGTAATTATTCTCCTTGCTTCCGATATTCATATTGTTGAATTCCTCTTGTATATATTCCTTTAATCATGATATATCCTTTATTGCTGTATTTAAACTTATTGAGCAAACTAGTGCTCACCCTTGCTATATCATGACTTTTATTGCAGTTAAACCTGAGACTTCAGGGAAGGACAAGGGTAAAGAAAAGATGAAGTAATATACTTCAAGTAGCTGGCTTTATTTTATGCTTAGTGTAATTACTGTTTATATAATTTGAACCCTAATGGTTATTCTAGGGTATGCTTGTAAGGCTGTATTAAGGTTATCGAATCTTGGGACTAGTAACACCTTTTGAATGAACGACATACGTTTATTTTATTCTGCATTTAGTTATTGTATGTTGTTTAGAGGTGGATATTTGTATTGGATAGTGATGACCGAATCCAGGTGTTTGAGACCCGAATTTGGTAGTGTCACAGTTGTTGTTGTTGTTTTGTTGTTATAATAAGTATATGCATGCTTAGTGTTGTTGTTGGAAAGTCTATACAATCTGAGTATGTTAAATTTGTTGTTTGAAGGTAAAATTCGTGGGTTTTGGGGAGAAGAACTTTGCAGGAAAGCTGCTGCAGTTCCTGTCTGCGCACCAGCGCAGCTGTGCCGGTGCCAAGGGCAGGAATAGCGTAGCTGCGCTCCAGCGCAGTTGAGCCGGATTAAGGCTAAGGATAGCGCAGCTGCGCCGTCCCCTGACAGAGTCTATTTTAGTTTTCTTTATTTTCACTCCATAGCATGCTAATGTAACCTAGTCTAATAAGCATGATAATGTGTTAGACATATAAAAAGATGCTAAAACAGATTGTGAACATGTACGTGATAGTTTTAAATGAAGGATTATCAAAGTGTGTAAGGACTTCAATTTGGTGGTTGTGAAGTTTTGTGTTGTTACCCTTAAGTTATAATTTCAGATTCATTTGGTTAGTATAATCAGATTTAAAGATAAAGATTGTCGTCTTGATGACAATGAATAAAATAAACAAATGACATTAGTATTAATGTGTCTAATGGATGGTGACTTTAAATGATAAATGTAGGATTTTGAGGAAATGTGAATAGTAAACGTATAATCTACGCACGAGGCAAGTTTTCTATCTCTAACTAGTTATCGTTACGCAAGTTTTGAAATTCTATATTTCTTATATTGAGCATGTTCTTTATCCTATCGTGATTTCAATTACGCAAGTTTCTTATTGTTATTGAACAAGTTCCTTTGGAAGTAATACCTTGGATATACAATGTTTTATTCAATTGTATAATGTTGTGACTCTATCCTTGATTTAAACACTGTTGTTCAATACCATATTATTATGTCGAACCCTTGAATGACTAGTGAACCATTATTGATTCGACTGGTCCATAGTTGATGAGCGTTCTAAAATTCTAGAACTGTTAATGAAGCTAATCCAAACCAAACTTCCTTTGGTGCGAACTCTTATGTCAAATTGAGATGAATAACCCTAATATAGGGGATTATTTACGCGTTAGCGTTAAGATGTTTGTGCACATACCTGGTACGAAGGGCAGATTCCCCTTAGTACGAGAAAGAAGGTTCATATAGTTTAATGACTGTTAAAGGTTTAAGTAGTAATACTTAATAACCTAGAACATAGTTCATGGTCTTGCGACCCTCAGACGTACTTTTGGTCTTGTTTTCTAATCTTGATTCAAGAGCCAAACTTTCTATTATTTAGAACTCATTGATTACTCTCATGTCATTATTATTGTTATTGTTATACTTGTGGGCAATTGTTTGCTCACTCTTGCATAATAACATTGCATCTAAGGTTGAAAGAATTGACGAGCCATCCACTAATAAGGTTAAAGGCAAGGAAAACAAGTGATGAAGACTTGTTTAATTATTTGAAAGATGTTTATGTATAAGATTTATTTAACTTTATTATGTTTCCGCATTGATGTATTTAAGGTTAGATTACCTAGGATTGATTTGTTTAAGATATTGTAACCTTTTTATGGGAGGATTTTTATTTCAGTTATGAGTTTTATTTATATCCTTATTTATGGGTAGTTAGATATGCTTTAATTGGACAGTGAACACCAAATCCTGTGGAAATAAAGTACTCGGATTTGGGGGGTGTCACAAATTGGTATCAGAGCTTTAGGTTATGAACCTTAGGTGGGAAAACCTTAGGTCGTAGCCTTTTAGGAGATCGAAAACATAGTGCTTGTGACGCCCCCAAAATAGGTCCACACAACCCATTCTGAGTCGCTAAATACATGGTACAAAATCCAAATATAAATCTTTTTATATCAAATTGTCGTGCAAAATACGATCGCACAAACTATAAGCTTAAATACAGATATTATGTCGTATATAATACGAAAATATCAACACTCAAATTAAGTTCTCATTACAATTATTATCACACTATTTTACAAAATAGTGAGGACTACTATAGCACTATCTCGGACCATCACTCCATTCTTCGACTAGTCCCAGCTATATTCTCATTTCTTAAAGAGAACAATAAAAGAAAAGGGTGAGCTCAACTAGCCAGTAAAGAATATTATGACTAAGATAATGAAGAATAAATTATCGTTAGCCTCCAATAAATCAGATAAAATATTATAGAAAATAAGTTTTAGATCAACAACTGTAGCGAAAATAGCAATCCATTAGAAGAGTCAAGTAGAGAATGATGTCTACTATCTTCTATGAATAAAAGTCCACCATCAATATTTTATCCCTGTAACACTAATCAATAAATATTTCCAATCAACGAATTATCTATGCACTACGGGCCAAAGATATTCGTTTGTGTCACCAGTGGTCATGATCATGCCAAACACCTGTCCATCTTTGCACTACGATCAAAGATATTTATCAATCAACAGTTCATCTTTGCACTACGAGCCAAAGATATTCATCAATCAACAGTTCATCTTTGCACTGCGGGCCAAAGATAACTTTCACCACAATTTAAGACTGAGGATGATGAAAAATGATATAAAGAACGAATCAAGTGAGATCAAGAACAAATATTAGAGATTTATAGTTTAATTTATCCAAGTTCAAGAATATTCAAATTGTCAACATAATAATCAATTGTGGAGCAAAATTCAAGAATGATATTCATATTTCAAAAATAATTTCGACAGAAAAGAATAGGACCGTATGAATAGTAACTCGACATGAAAATTTTAGAATTTGATAAGAAAGTTCAAACCAATATTCTGGTGAAATGATATTAGATGAAGCGCAAAACTCAAGGAATTTCTAATCATTTCAGGTATTATAGAAGCAATACTTACCATAGTAAGTTTAAATTTAGGAATATGAAATGAAATAATATCACTTTCATAATATGGAGTATGAAAGAAAATAATATCTTTTATGAATATTGAAAGAAAATAACATCGTTTACGAGAAAAATAATATCTTTTACCTTAATAGGAAATTAATTCTGATCGGAATAACAGAGATTATGATAAGAAAATCTTGCACTGTTATCCACACTCAAAATATCCTTATACTCAAAAGAAATACGCTCAATATTATAGAGAAAGAATTTTCTGATTCTGGTGTAATTTTTATTTCTTAACTAAGCAATCTATTTATAGGGGGATGATGGCGTGCTAAACTTTGATAACCTCAGAATATCAGCTTAATTTCTGCCTAACTTCTGCCTAACTCACATTTCCTATTCGTTGAGGGTCCACATTATGGAAGAATGCTTTGCAGGAGAAACACTCCACCCACCAACCTGGAAAATAAAAGAATAAAAAGCAAATCTTCTCACCTCCACTCACCTTTAAAAATGCACATGCATGCAAATCATATATTATAATAATATTACTATTTAAACAATTATAATTTATAAAATTTTAATATATTATAATAATATATTTGAATGAATATTTTATTGGAGGAGATAATTATAATTCCATAGAAAAATATGTCAAACTTTCAACAAATGTCTCATGCTAAAATTTCTCCATTTGTAACAAAAATTGGACAAATATCCACCACAAAATATTATTCACAATTAATATTATAAGCTCACAATATTGACAACCAGGTCGTTCCTAGGAAAAAGGGGGCTTTCCGATAAGGATTTATCCTTATTGGCGCGCAACCCTCTTCCTTGACAGAACTTTCTAGACATTGCCAATAATGATATCTAATAATATCATTTAAATAAAATAAGTTACTGTGACAATTATTGAATCAATAATATAAAATACTATGCAATTATCAATGTAGCAATTATTGAATCAATAATATAAGATACTAAACAATAGTTACTATGACAACTATTTAATGAGTGACTTCTTATGTACGAATCAATAATTAGAAATACTGTGTAATACCGTGTGCTACTGTGCAACAACGCGTATTACTGTACTTAATCACCGGGTATTTCAACAGCTTAACGGTAAATGTTTTGTCGTTATTTTTATAAAAAGGTTACTTTTGTCGCTTTCTATATCCGACAGTTATTCCGTTATGGAGTCAACCAATGATTGCGCCGTCGTACGAATATTTCTCGATAAAAGGAACATTCTCCGACACAACGAATATTTTATGACAACTTGCTTACTTTGAAAAATTTTCACATATCACCCATAACTATCACATTTATCAAATCCACACCATACTATTTAAAATAATATATAGAGGAAATTAAATCCTATTCATAAAATGTTGGGGTCTTACAACCTCTCCTCCTTATGAAATATCGTCCTCGAAATTGACGTACGTACCTGATATTTCAAAGAGGTGAGGATGTGACGCTCCCAAATTCTCTACATTTCTTGTAGCAGATTTGGTGCTCACGTAAATATTCTATAAGACAATAACTTCTATAAATCCAAAATTCACAATATCACAATTCAGTTAAGAGTTCTCGTCAGAACAATTTCCATCTCTGGATACCCTCACTTGGATGTATAGATTTATAATCTTACAGATATTTCTTTCATATCAATAATTTCTATCTATCTGACATTCACAGTACAAATGATAAGATTGTTCTTGGAACTGAGGAGCGACCTCAGTGCTTACAGAACTCCCAAGATCATTCTATACCCTCATTCAGATGTATAGTTCATATAGATACTGTACTTGATACTATTCACTACTCACAATGTAAAACTATTCAACTAATAACTTAACAACATAACAATATCTGGTTACATATGGTTCAACTATTACATCATAGAAGTACCAAATTACATTCCTAGTTTTAATACAATAAACATTTATTCTCATAATTTTCTTCTACCCACAAGTATGATTTCCTGAACCTCCTGGGGTATTCGACGCAGCTGTAAAGGAAAAGAATATTTGCAAGGATGAGCTTTAAGATGCTCAGCAAGTCTTAAATATTTACAATTTATACTCACACAATATCTGAATTGAAAGAAAATTTAGTTCAGAGTATTTTTCCCGCACTCCTATGAGTCATAAAGATTTATAGGAGTTCTTCCATTCCTAAGAGTCATAAAGACTTATAGGAGTTCTTTCATTCCTAAGAGTCACAAAGACTTGTAGGAGTTCTTTCATTCCTAAGAGTCATAAAGACGTATAGGAGTTCTGTTCGAATATTTCATAGGAAGTTAGCCTATTCATATCCTAGGAGTATGCATATCATTCTACCAATCTAACAAGGTTAGTGTAAATATGTACCAAAACAGCATTGGTTTTTCCAACGTTTATGCTTTGATAGCGAATCAAACAATTTACACAAATAACAATTCATATATTTTGGTTATGCTTGAACAATAAGTCATAACCTTTTTCAAATCACAGATATCACGAATAATGTTTATAACAATTTTGTGTATTAATTTACAAGACTTACATTTAATATTGAAATTAAATGAAGTTAGAAAAACTTGCTTTTTATCACAATCGGCTACTTAGGTTATTTGAAAGTATATTCACAACCTATATATATTATAACAGTCATTAGAAAGGATAGTAATTAATTTCTAATTAAAATATTAGTGTCTGGGTTGATCTTGGGGTTCGTTTGGTACTTTACAGCTTAATTGAATTGCTATCGAATTAGTTTTTCGATAAATTTTATTTAAAAGTTTTAATATCTTATTTAGATATTTTAGTTATTATTTATAATAATTTCTAAATGCTCAAAATAATTTTTAAATGATTTAATATCATTTAAAATGATTTTTAAGTTATTGATATTATTTTTAAATATTTAACAACCATTTAAAATAATTTTTAAATCATTAATATTACTTTTAAATAATTGATTTTATTTAATAATGACTTTTAAATCATTATTATCATTTTTAAATAATTTATTATTATTTAAAATGATTTTTAAATCAATAATATTATTTTTAAGTAATTTATTATTAATTACTCTTATTATTAATAATATTTAAATATATTAAATATTAATAAAATTTTATGTCAAAATATTAAAAATTATTTATTCTAATTAAAAATGATTTTTCAGAATTTATTTATATTTATTTATTTTTATTTATTTATTTTAATTAATAAAATTAATTTCCAAATATTACATGTCGCTAAAAGACTTTTAGCGACAGAAGTGCTTCTATAGGTGTTCTTGGCCCAGCCAAGAACACGTTGGTCAACATGCTGGTCCTTGGTTTGACTCAATTTCTCTAGCAATCAAATGGTTTCTGGGCAATCTAATCCAATGGAAGTGTAGTACTGATGTAGTAGTTTACATCTATGGTCACTTCACTACTTAAAAACATCTCTACAAGTTCACACAGCCGGTCAAAGCAACCACCCCAAGGCTGTTCTTCCTTTCTGGGCTGCCTAGAAAGGCCCAGTCAATGCCGGTCAACGACCTTTATGGTCTTATATCTTTCCGGCCAGTTAATGTTTTGGTGTTCTAGTCGTCGGGCTCTATAGACTAACTACCAGAGTACCTTGATCGAGCAGTTACAGAGTCTACATATCAATCGATAGCAAGATCTTAGCCTTCAAATAATTGGTCAAGCCGCTGCTCAAAATTTCTGGGTTACCCAGAAATTGAATTTAGACGGTCAACGTGGTTTGACCGTTTATATTTTTCGGCCAGTGACCATCTAGGGTTTTAGAGTGCTATGGTTGTGTAGTACTCATGTCAAGGTATAATTGTAACGACCATGAATTTTAAACTCCTTATTTATTAAATATGTGATTTAATTTTAACAGGTTAGTTTTGTGAGTTTATTTAAACCTTATGTGGTTATGTGAATTGGTGAAATGGTTAAGGGGAGTCACTAATAGTTTATTTAAATTAGTGGACTAGCCCTGAGACTTTAATATCAGAAAATTGATAGGATTATTAATAATTAAATATTCAAATTATTTGGATATAATGGCAAGAGTTGATCATATTGATTAGTTGCAATTATGAGTAAATATTTGATAATGTAACAATTATTATGAATAAATAATAATTAATGAATGAGAGATTAATAAATATAATAATATTATATTTACTTGATTAATTATTTCATACAAGCATGTGATAAGTAAACCTTACAATATATGGTAGTTAACTATATATTATATATATAGTACAAGGTGACGTATTAATACGTCTACATATTATATATGTAGACTATATAGTATGATTAATTACATTATGTGAGTTACATATTATTGCTTATGTAACATGATAGACATTAATATATAACCTTATTACCTTATATTAATATCAATAACCAATTGTTAACTGATAATTATTCCATTAAGTTATTATGATAATAACGGTTATGGTAATAAATAATGAGCAATACACAATTGTATTATATTTAGTGTTAATAGAAAATGTACATGGATTATATGTATGTATACTACTTGATATATTATATCAACATTTGCTCATTAGAAGTAACATTATAATATACTATGTGTATATATATTATACTATCTAGTGTATTTATTATGTAACAAGTATGGGACATATATGATATATACCCATTTGCAAGATTATTGAGTTTACATTGTCCCATAATAAGAGCCATTTCCTCTTCACGTGAGAAGCTAGGTAGCATACACTATGTCTACTCCTTCTCTCAAATTCATCAATTGTAGCCATAATCATGAGATGGGGAGTGGGATTCATGAGTGGAATCACCAACCCTCACCAACTCTTTCTTGTCCATTGTACATTCTTGCAATCCTTTGATTTATTTTGAAGGAGAATTGCATTGACTGGTTATTGAATTATCTATATAATGAGCTCCCTCCTTCTCATTTACACTTGCTGAGATTTTCATGTAAGTGTAGAGTTGATAGTGAGTGAGATATCAGTAAGGGAGATTTGTTAGTTCAAGCAAACCAATTACAGAGGTATATAATGTTCTTCATTTTCTGATAAATTTCTAATCTTTGATTCTTGGAATTAAGCATGTAATTGTTGATAATTGATTTGGAATATGTTGTTTAGTGTTATACAAGATGTTAAGCATGTTCGAATTGCAATGTGTTATGTTAGAATCAATTTTCGTAGAAAAATTTCTGAGTTGGGCTAAGTTCTGCCGTTGCAGGGCAGCTACTGTCACTGGCCAACAGCCTGCGCAGCTGCGCCAGTTATGTACTGGCAAGCGGCGCAGCTGCGCCAGTACCAGCTTCCAGATTCTATTTTTTGTTAAGTGCTGTGACATACTAACATGTGATATACCATTGAAACAAGCTTGTGAACAAGATTTGAATGTAGATATTAGTACAATGACACGATATACGTATGTAATCGTTGATGCTATACGTATATGTCATGACCATGTTAGTACAAAAAGCATATGTTTTAAAAGGAAACTTGTAGTTTCGAAAGAGAACTTGTTACGAACATATCGTGTATGCATTCTAAAATTATGAACATGATAGTATGGTTTATATTTACTTGAAATGCATGTTTAAAGTGTGTTCACACACTAGCATACGTGATTGCAAGATTCTAGTGATTTCAAAAGAGAAACTTAAGACTTTTGAAAACAAACTTGACCAAGACTTGAGTCTCTTAGATTCTGACCATATGAGAACACTTATGTGGCTTTGATGTGTGTTTCAAATACATATGAGTTATATGTCAAGGTGCCTTGCATGTACTTAGTGGACTTAGTATATTTTTGAAAGAGAACTTAAGATGTGAAAGTAAATAACATCAAATACCATATGAATGATATTATGATCATGCGAGCATGTGTATTAAAGTTCATTAACATAGGCCTCGTTTGATCAAAGTGTAAATTTCGCATATGCACGTATTTATAAGAAATGAATTTCTGAAGCATGAACTACGTGATTAAAGTATATATGTGTAGTATACTCGAGCATACATATTAAATACTGTTTAGCCTTGTTACGTGATAACATGACTTTAGTAATCAACTTTGAAGCATGCACTTGTATTAGTTAAGTATGTGAATTACCGGCATGAAAACATGACTTTAAATTGGATTAGGATGAGCATGCTAGGTTTTCAAACTTGAAATTATAATCATAAAGCATGTGTGTTGATTAAAAATAAGTAACTTGAAGTACTATGTGTTCAAGCCTATATTGATGCATAGAAACTAGATAATCTAAAGTTATTAAATCTATGACATGATTAGATTGACTTACGTGAATTATGGATAGATTTATATGATAAGTAGATTCTTGTAAGTATAGACTCGTATTAGTTTACACATGCTAATTGGAATACCGACTTATTAATGTTAGGTTATTTCAGCGAGATTTAATTAAAGCTAGAACTTAATTGTAGCTGAGCTATCAGGCAAGTTTTCTAACTTCATTTAATTGTTATATTGAATGCAAGTATTCTAAATTCTTGCACTACCTTATTCAATGAATCGTGTAAGCGAGTTTCTTAACTTCACTTAATTTGAATGCAAGTTCCCTAACTTTATTCAAATTTATATTGAGCAAGTCTCCGAACTTCACTATTTGGTTGTGCAAGTTCTCTTACACTCTTTATTGTGCAAGTTCATATCCTTCTCATATTGTATTGAGCAGGTTACTATCGTATTGACAGTTAATTATTTAAAGCTTGAATTTTATTTCCAAGCATGCTATTAGGTGGTTTAATTACTTTAAAATTATTCCACATCGATATTATTGTTATTCGCACTTGGTACACTTAAGTTCGTACAGTCTTGGACTTGTACATCATTTAAAGTTCTATAATTCTTGAACTGTGTCAGATAGAGTCTGAACCCTTGTTCGGTCAGACAATTGAATAAAATTTTATAAAAGCTATCCAAACCAATTGATGGTAAGGATTCTTAGACTGAAAGAACACCCCTTATATGATAGGGGAGTACCCCATGTATCTAATATAAAGATAGAAACAGCAGAGTTGAATGTTATGCATATACATGGCGTACGCGAGGCTGATCCCCTCAAGTACTTATTCTGTAGCCAGTAACCAAAGGATCAATCAGCTATTGATTCCGATGGAGTTTTATAGTTCAAAAGTCTACTTGACTATCAGTTATTCTAAAAGAAATCATTATCCTTGTTTTTGATATTCATATTGTTGAATTCATTATCAGATATTTTCTATTCATCATGATATATCCTTTATTGTTGTATTTCAACTTGCTGAGCAAACTTGTTGCTCATTCTTGCTATATCATGACTTATATTGAAGTTAAGCCCGAGACTTCAGGGAAGGACAAGGGTAAAGGGAAGATGTAGGATTAGTTTGCAAGGAGCAGACTTTATCTTTATGTTTAATTAATTTACTGTTATGTAATATGAACCCTATTGACTATTCTAGGGTATGTTTGTATGTTGTATTAAGGTTATCGAATCTTGGGACTAGTAACACCTTTTGAATGAACGACGTACGTTTATTATATTTCCGCATTTTAGATATCGTATGTTGCTTAGAGGTGGATGTTTATGTTAGATCGTGACGACCGGACCGGGGTCAAAGGACCCGGATTCGGGGCTGTCACAGGTTGGTATCAAAGCTTTAGGTTATAAACATTAGGAATGCGAAACCTAGGCTATAACCTTAGTAGAAACTCATGTAGAGTATGTGAGTGATGGGTTGAGGAGATCCATCGGGTTTTATTGTGATACTGAAGTTGTTTATTTGAATCACATATGATTGATAGACGTCTTAAACTTCTTAATGCTAACATAAATAGCATATCACGTAAAGCCTAATGTTTTCTTCCTTTCCTCAGGATCATGCCGCCTAGGAGACTACCGCGAAACCAGAGGGAAGAAGGATCCGTTAATAATGGCGGAGGGGAAAATATCGACCCTATGCAAAACTTCGTTAACTTGTTAACTGAGGCAATGCAGAACAGACCCCAGCCAGCAGCAGGGCAGCCAGGACATCACTTGGCTAGTTTTAAAGATTTTAAATTGGTAGGACCGCCAGAGTTCCGGGGAACCTTGGACCCAATCGAAGCCCAAACCTGGATAGAAGAGATGGAGAAAGTGTTTGAGGTCGCACGAGTGGCCGAAGCACAGAAGACGAGTTTTGCCACTTTCATGATGAAGGGCGAAGCTAACTATTGGTGGAAAGCCAATAAGGGACGAGCAGGCGAAGGAGTTATTCCTTGGGATAAATTTAAGGAGCTATTTCTCGAGAATTACTTCTCGGAGAATACGCAATAGGATATGGAAGTTAAGTTTCTGGAACTGAAACAAGGTAGTATGTCTGTCGCAGAGTACGCGGCAAGATTTAATGAGTTGGCCCGATTCGCTTCACATCAGGTTGACACGGAAGCCAGGAAGGCAAGGAGGTTCGAATTAGGACTAAAACCTTGGGTGCAGAAAGCAGTCGCGGTATTGAAGATTAAGACTTACTCTGATCTACTAGAAAGGGCTATCATTGCCGAAGGAGGTAATGAAGCCATTGCTCGATTCAAGCAAGAAAAGAAGACTGGTCAGGAGGGACAGAAAGGGGGAAGCAGCGGAGGGAGCAACCCCAACAAGCGTAAATGGACAGAGAGTCAATCCTCTGGAGGCAACAAGTCCGGGGGAGAGGCCAAGAAAAGTGTAAAGTGCAACAACTGTGGGAAGAATCACTCGGGGGAGTGCATGAAGGGAAAGAACGCTTGTTGCCGTTGTGGACAACCGGGGCACATGGCTCCTCAGTGTCCGAATAAGCAGAAAGGAGGGTGTTTATCGTGTGGAGCCCTAGACCATCAAATTAAGGACTGCCCGAAGAGAAAGGGCGATGCAGCTAGCGGCAATCGCAACAACAACAACAACGGACTGAGCATCAGAGGGCCATCCAGTCAAGCCAACAGACCAACGGCACGCACGTTTAACATGACCGTTCAGGATGCGGTGGAGTCTAAGGATGTGGTGTCAGGTATCATCCCAATCAACAATATAGATGCATATGTGTTATTTGATTCGGGTGCTACCTGTTCTTTTGTTTCCGAAGAATTTGCTAAACGGTTAGACTTACCCCGTGAAAGATTAGAACACCCTATGAACGTAGAAGTAGCGAACAAGGAAATTATTCCCGTAGAATACATTCATAGGAACTGTTATACCGAATTACGAGGATTTAAGCTCAGAGTGGATTTGATACCGATTCGTTTGGGGGAGTTCGATGTAATCCTTGGAATGGATTGGTTATCGAATAATGGAGCAGATATCGACTGTAAGAAGAAGTGCGTACACCTTAAGACTTCGAATAAGTCAAAGGAGGTATTTTATGGTAGTAAATCGCCGAGACAATCTCATTGTCTGACGATGATGCAAGCACAGAGATTGCTTATGAAGGGTTGTGTAGGTTATTTGGCTCACGTGGTTGATACTCGACGAGTCGAGGGTGAACTTGGTCAGATACCTATTGTAAGGGAATTCGCCGATGTCTTCCCAGACGAGATTCCTGGATTGCCACCGGATAGAGAAATTGAGTTTGTTATTGATTTGGCACCGGGGACAGCACCAGTATACAAAGCGTCGTACCGTATGGCACCAGTAGAGATGAAGGAACTGATGGCTCAATTACAAGAGTTATTGGATAAGGGATACATTCGACCGAGCATATCACCGTGGGGAGCGCCAGTCTTATTCATGAAGAAGAAAGATGGATCGCTCAGACTTTGTATCGACTACCGAGAGTTGAACAAGGTCACCATTAAGAACAAGTACCCATTGCCTAGGATCGACGATTTGTTTGATCAGTTGAAGGGGGCGAAGTACTTTTCAAAGATTGACTTGAGGACCGGTTATCATCAACTGAAAGTGAGGCCGGAGGATATTCTAAAGACGGCATTCAGAACTCGGTATGGACACTTTGAGTTTCTGGTAATGTTATTCGGATTGACGAACGCGCCGGCAGCATTTATGGACTTGATGAATAGAGTATTCAAACAGTATTTGGATAAGTTCGTTGTCGTATTCATCGATGACATTCTGGTGTATTCCGAGACGGAGGAAGAACACGCCGAGCATCTTTGAATAGTGTTGGAGACATTAAGGAAAGAGAAGTTGTATGCAAAATTCTCCAAGTGTGAGTTTTGGTTGCAGAGAGTGCATTTTTTGGGGCACATTATCGACAAGAATGGTGTTTCGGTGGATCCAGCAAAGGTAGAAGCGATTATCAATTGGGAGCAGCCGAAGACGCCAACAGAAATCAGGAGTTTCTTAGGGTTAGCGGGATACTATCGGAGATTCATCCAGGATTTTTCAAAAATAGCATCGCCGTTGACTAATATTACTAGAAAGACAGTTAAGTTCATTTGGACGGAGAAGTGTGAAGAGAGTTTCCTAGAGTTGAAGAAGAGGCTTAGTCAAGCACCTGTGTTAGCTTTACCAGATAACACAGGAGGGTTCGTAGTGTATAGTGATGTGTCCCACAAGGGTCTTGGCTGTGTACTGATGCAACACGGCAGGGTCATTGCGTACGCTTCACGTCAGCTAAAAGATTGTGAGAAGGGTTATCCGACTCATGACCTGGAATTAGCAGCAGTAGTTTTTGCCTTGAAGATTTGGAGGCATTATTTGTATGGTAAGAAGTGTGAGATATATACGGACCACAAGAGTCTGAAGTATATCTTCACGTAGAAAGAATTAAACATGAGGCAGCGCCGATGGCTAGAATTGATCAAAGATTATGATTGTGAGATTCTGTACCATCCAGGCAAAGCAAATGTAGTGGCAGATGCCTTGAGCAGAAAAGGCAGAGAGAAGTTATCGAAGTTAACCGTTCAAGAAGAGTTAGTGAAAGATTTCGAACGACTAGGTTTGGAGGTTAAGTATTCGACGGAGACCATCGAGAAATTATTTTCAGTGACAGCGAGTCCGACTTTATTAGATAAGGTTAAGGAGGCACAAGAGAAGGACGAAGATTGTGATATTATCAAGAAGCGGATTGTTGAGGCTGATGATTTGAAATTCAAGATTGATAGCACTGGACTGCTAAGGTTTGAAGGAAGAATTTGGGTACCATTAATACCAAAATTAAGAGAAGAAATTTTACAAGAAGCGCATAGTACGAGATACTCGATACACCCAGGAAGCACGAAGATGTACCAAGATTTGCGTCATCACTTTTGGTGGCCAAACATGAAGAGGGAAGTTGCAGAATGCGTAAGTAGGTGTTTAACTTGTCAGAGAGTCAAGGCAGAGCACCAACGACCAAGCGGGTTATTACAACCGTTAGAGATTCCAGAATGGAAATGGGAACACATCACGATGGACTTTGTGGTAGGACTTCCGGCAACGCAGAAAGGGCACGACGCCATATGGGTAATTGTAGATCGTCTTACGAAGTCAGCTCACTTTTTGCCGATTAAGATTAAGTATAGTTTGGATCAGCTAGCCAGATTATATGTCAAAGAAATTATCTCGAGACATGGGGTGCCGGTATCTATTGTATCAGATAGAGATCCGCGATTCACTTTGAATTTCTGGAAGAGTCTTCAAGAGAGATTGGGGACACAATTACGAATGAGTACCGCGTATCATCCGCAGACCAATGGGCAAAGCGAAAGAACAATTCAAACACTTGAAGACATGCTCCGAGCTTGTGTGATGGACTTCAAGGGTAGCTGGGAGGATCACCTTCCATTAGTAGAGTTCGCGTACAACAATAGTTATCACGCTAGTATCGGAATGCCACCGTACGAAGCGCTATATGGGAGAAAATGTCGAACACCGTTGTGTTGGGATGAAGTTGGTGAACGTCGACTGTTGGGACCAGAATTGGTACAACAGACTGTAGAGATTATCAAGGTGATAAGAGCACGGCTGGTAGCTGCTCAAGATCGCCAGAAGAAGTATGCGGACTTGCATCGCAAGAAGAAAGAATTTGAAGTAGGAAGCTATGCTTTTCTGAAAGTATCTCCCTGGAAGGGGAAGATTCATTTTGGGAAGAAAGGCAAGTTGAGCCCTAGGTTCATAGGACCGTTTGAGATTCTGAGGAGAGTCGGTGAAGTGGCGTACGAGGTGGCGTTACCTCCTGAACTTGAGCACATTCACAACGTGTTTCATGTGTCAGTATTACGGCCGTATAAATCAGACTACAAGCATGTTATCTCCTATGAACCAATCCAAGTCGAGAAAGACTTATCATACGAGGAAGTTCCTGTCCAGATACTAGATAGGAAGGAACAGAAGCTGAGGAATAAGATCATTCATTCCATTAAGATTCTTTGGAGGAATCACACAGTTGAAGAAGCTACATGGGAGCTAGAAGAGAAAATGAGAGCAAATTATCCGTTTTTATTTGAGTAACCTTATTTTTACAATTCCGAGGACTGAATTTTTATAAGGGGGGGGGGGGGGGATGTAACGACCATGAATTTTAAACTCCTTATTTATTAAATATGTGATTTAATTTTAACAGGTTAGTTTTGTGAGTTTATTTAAACCTTACGTGGTTATGTGAATTGGTGAAATGGTTAAGGGGAGTCACTAATAGTTTATTTAAATTAGTGGACTAGCCCTGAGACTTTAATATCAGAAAATTGATAGGATTATTAATAATTAAATATTCAAATTATTTGGATATAGTGGCAAGAGTTGATCATATTGATTAGTTGCAATTATGAGTAAATATTTGATAATGTAACAATTATTATGAATAAATAATAATTAATGAATGAGAGATTAATAAATATAATACTATTATATTTACTTGATTAATTATTTCATACAAGCATGTGATAAGTAAACCTTACAATATATGGTAGTTAACTATATATTATATATATAGTACAAGGTGACGTATTAATACGTCTACATATTATATATGTAGACTATAGTATGATTAATTACATTATGTGAGTTACATATTATTGCTTATGTAACATGATAGACATTAATATATAACCTTATTACCTTATATTAATATCAATAACCAATTGTTAACTGATAATTATTCCATTAAGTTATTATGATAATAACGGTTATGGTAATAAATAATGAGCAATACACAATTGTATTATATTTAGTGTTAATAGAAAATGTACATGGATTATATGTATGTATACTACTTGAAATATTATATCAACATTTGCTCATTAGAAGTAACATTATAATATACTATGTGTATATATATTATACTATCTAGTGTATTTATTATGTAACAAGTATGGGACATATATGATATATACCCATTTGCAAGATTACTGAGTTTACATTGTCCCATAATAAGAGCCATTTCCTCTTCACGTGAGAAGCTAGGTAGCCTACACTATGTCTACTCCTTCTCTCAAATTCATCAATTGTAGCCATAATCATGAGATGGGGAGTGGGATTCATGAGTGGAATCACCAACCCTCACCAACTCTTTCTTGTCCATTGTACATTCTTGCAATCCTTTGATTTATTTTGAAGGAGAATTGCATTGACTGGTTATTGAATTATCTATATAATGAGCTCCCTCCTTCTCATTTACACTTGCTGAGATTTTCATGTAAGTGTAGAGTTGATAGTGAGTGAGATATCAGTAAGGGAGATTTGTTAGTTCAAGCAAACCAATTACAGAGGTATATAATGTTCTTCATTTTCTGATAAATTTCTAATCTTTGATTCTTGGAATTAAGCATGTAATTGTTGATAATTGATTTGGAATATGTTGTTTAGTGTTATACAAGATGTTAAGCATGTTCGAATTGCAATGTGTTATATTAGAATCAATTTTCGTAGAAAAATTTCTGAGTTGGGCTAAGTTCTGCCGTTGCAGGGCAGCTACTGTCACTGGCCAACAGCCTGCGCAGCTGCGCCAGTTATGTACTGGCAAGCGGCGCAGCTGCGCCAGTACCAGCTTCCAGATTCTATTTTTTGTTAAGTGCTGTGACATACTAACATGTGATATACCATTGAAACAAGCTTGTGAACAAGATTTGAATGTAGATATTAGTACAATGGCACGATATACGTATGTAATCGTTGATGCTATACGTATATGTCATGACCATGTTAGTACAAAAAGCATATGTTTTAAAAGGAAACTTGTAGTTTCGAAAGAGAACTTGTTACGAACATATCGTGTATGCATTCTAAAATTATGAACATGATAGTATGGTTTATATTTACTTGAAATGCATGTTTAAAGTGTGTTCACACACTAGCATACGTGATTGCAAGATTCTAGTGATTTCAAAAGAGAAACTTAAGACTTTTGAAAACAAACTTGACCAAGACTTGAGTCTCTTAGATTCTGACCATATGAGAACACTTATGTGGCTTTGATGTGTGTTTCAAATACATATGAGTTATATGTCAAGGTGCCTTGCATGTACTTAGTGGACTTAGTATATTTTTGAAAGAGAACTTAAGATGTGAAAGTAAATAACATCAAATACCATATGAATGATATTATGATCATGCGAGCATGTGTATTAAAGTTCATTAACATAGGCCTCGTTTGATCAAAGTGTAAATTTCGCATATGCACGTATTTATAAGAAATGAATTTCTGAAGCATGAACTACGTGATTAAAGTATATATGTGTAGTATACTCGAGCATACATATTAAATACTGTTTAGCCTTGTTACGTGATAACATGACTTTAGTAATCAACTTTGAAGCATGCACTTGTATTAGTTAAGTATGTGAATTACCGGCATGAAAACATGACTTTAAATTGGATTAGGATGAGCATGCTAGGTTTTCAAACTTGAAATTATAATCATAAAGCATGTGTGTTGATTAAAAATAAGTAACTTGAAGTACTATGTGTTCAAGCCTATATTGATGCATAGAAACTAGATAATCTAAAGTTATTAAATCTATGACATGATTAGATTGACTTACGTGAATTATGGATAGATTTATATGATAAGTAGATTCTTGTAAGTATAGACTCGTATTAGTTTACACATGCTAATTGGAATACCGACTTATTAATGTTAGGTTATTTCAGCGAGATTTAATTAAAGCTAGAACTTAATTGTAGCTGAGCTATCAGGCAAGTTTTCTAACTTCATTTAATTGTTATATTGAATGCAAGTATTCTAAATTCTTGCACTACCTTATTCAATGAATCGTGTAAGCGAGTTTCTTAACTTCACTTAATTTGAATGCAAGTTCCCTAACTTTATTCAAATTTATATTGAGCAAGTCTCCGAACTTCACTATTTGGTTGTGCAAGTTCTCTTACACTCTTTATTGTGCAAGTTCATATCCTTCTCATATTGTATTGAGCAGGTTACTATCGTATTGACAGTTAATTATTTAAAGCTTGAATTTTATTTCCAAGCATGCTATTAGGTGGTTTAATTACTTTAAAATTATTCCACATCGATATTATTGTTATTCGCACTTGGTACACTTAAGTTCGTACAGTCTTGGACTTGTACATCATTTAAAGTTCTATAATTCTTGAACTGTGTCAGATAGAGTCTGAACCCTTGTTCGGTCAGACAATTGAATAAAATTTTATAAAAGCTATCCAAACCAATTGATGGTAAGGATTCTTAGACTGAAAGAACACCCCTTATATGATAGGGGAGTACCCCATGTATCTAATATAAAGATACAAACAGCAGAGTTGAATGTTATGCATATACATGGCGTACGCGAGGCTGATCCCCTCAAGTACTTATTCTGTAGCCAGTAACCAAAGGGTCAATCAGCTATTGATTCCGTTGGAGTTTTATAGTTCAAAAGTCTACTTGACTATCAGTTATTCTAAAAGCAATCATTATCCTTGTTTTCGATATTCATATTGTTGAATTCATTATCAGATATTTTTTATTCATCATGATATATCCTTTATTGTTGTATTTCAACTTGCTGAGCAAACTTGTTGCTCATTCTTGCTATATCATGACTTATATTGCAGTTAAGCCCGAGACTTCAGGGAAGGACAAGGGTAAAGGGAAGATGTAGGATTAGTTTGCAAGGAGCAGACTTTATCTTCATGTTTAATTAATTTACTGTTATGTAATATGAACCCTATTGACTATTCTAGGGTATGTTTGTATGTTGTATTAAGGTTATCGAATCTTAGGACTAGTAACACCTTTTGAATGAACGACGCACGTTTATTATATTTCCGCATTTTAGATATCGTATGTTGCTTAGAGGTGGATGTTTATGTTAGATCGTGACGACCGGACCGGGGTCAGAGGACCCGAATTCGGGGCTGTCACAATAATTCTGCTAACATCTAACACTTAAACAACCTGTCAGGAAAGAGATCCAGGCGGTCAAACGGGCTGTCAGGCTCATTTATACGTTTTCTGGGTTACCCAAAAAACGGACGGTCAATGCCGGTCAACAGGTTTTGACCCATTATAACTTCGAATGCAGTGTTCTGAGGTCTAATCTATCACTACTAATCTATTAACAACCTTACAAACTATGACTACTAACTCTTAAAACATCAAAACAACAAATCATCAACGAGATATAAGGGTTGACATTCGTTGCCAGACCCTGTTTTGTAACTTTGACAGTTTTGCTTCAAACTCCATTTTGATGCTTTTACATGTTATGGATTTGTGTTTTAGCAACCCAGAACACTAACTAACTTACTAATTAACATTATTAACCAATAACAACAACAATTAAATATTCAAAAATCAAAAATTAAATGAGTAGGTTTTTACCCTTTTTGATTAATCCTTGTTCCTTCTCTTTCTGATTCCGATCTTGGCTTGTTAGGGGTGGTTTCTGGACCAAAATATGATATTTATTTGATGTAAAATTTGTGGGGTTTAAAGAACCCACACCTATCTTTATATCCAAAGTTCAAGTGAGGGTTAACTTAGATTTTCTTTCTTATTTTGACAACTAAGTCTAGATAATTAATGTACTAGTGTGCTAGGGTGTGTTGTCATGCCAAGAAGGTTGTAGAGCTATGGGACAAATCTTTTGCTTGCAAGCAAAAGATTTGTTTCTATCTTGTTTTTGTAAGAAAATAAAATAAGGGTATTTTGGTCATTTCGCCTATACTAAGGGTATTTTGGTAATTTCCCATGTAAATACAAGGGTAATTTAGTCATTTCATACTATCCTTAGAAAATTTAAAAAACAATAATGAGCAATTATATTTTGTTAGTTTAGAATTAGGGTTTATAATTAGGGTTAGTGTTTCCTAATCCCTAATTAGGGTTTCCTTACAATCTTTTCCAATTAAATCTTTAATACATCATATTAAATTAATATAGGTATATATATATATATCATTATCAATATATTATGCTATAATTCACATTTATTATAATAATTTGGGTTAGGATTTCTGATTTAGATAAAATCCTAAATTAGGGTTTACCTATAAAACTTTTCATATATCTGTACATAGTTACATCTCATGTGTTGATGTGTAATTATATATACTAATAATAAAGTTAAATACACATCACACAAAATATTACACATACTTATATTTACTGTTTATATTAATATTCCTATTTAATGTTTGGAATATTATAGAGGATACCTTACTTTCATTTCAGATTCTAACTCCCACGTCATTTCTTCAATATCATGGTTTCTCCATAAAACTTTAATTTGAGGTATAACCTTCAAGCGTAGAATTTGCTCCTTCTTATTCAAGATCTTGACATGTACCTCCTTATACGTTAAATCTTCTGCTATCTTGTCTGGTTCTAATTCAATAATGTGGTTTGGGTCTTTCACATATTTACGTAGCATGGATATATGAAAAACGTTATGAACACGAGACATTCTTGGCGGTAAGGCGAGTCTATAGGCCACAGTTCCTACTCTGTCGAGGATTTCAAATGGACCAATAAATTGTGGGTTGAGCTTACCTCTCTTTCCAAATCTCGTAACTCCTTTCCATGGAGCAATACGTAACAATACATGGTCTCCAAAATTAAATTCCACGTCCCTTCGATATAGATCAGCATAACTCTTTTGTCGATATTGTGCTGTTTGTATACGTTGTCGGATCATTTGAATCTTTTCCGTAGTCATACGTACTAACTCTGATCCCAACAATGTTGCTTTACCCACCTCGTCCTAGCATACTGGAGAACTACACTTTCGTCCATATAACGCCTTGAATGGAGCCATGCCTATACTTGCTTGATAACTGCTGTTGTAGGAGAATTCTACCAATGGTAACTACTTGTCCCAACTTCCTTTGAAGTCTAGAACACAGAGTCTCAATAGATCTTCAAGAGTTTGAATAGTCCTTTCTGATTGCCCGTCCGTTTGAGGATGATATGCAGAACTGAATCGTAAATCGGTGCCCATAGCTTTCTGCAAGCTGACCCAAAATCGTGAAATGAATCTTGGGTCTTGATCAGAAACTATGGATACTGGCATACCATGCAATCTTACAATCTCATTTATGTACATACGAGCAAGACGTTCAAGGGAATAAGTTTCTCGTATAGGCAAGAAATGAGCAGACTTGGTTAATCTATCGATAATGACCCAAATTGCATCTATGCCTTGAGAAACCTTAGGAAAGCTCGTAACAAAATCTATGTTGATGTGTTCCCACTTCCATTCTAAAATTTCAAGTGGTTGAAATGGACCTTTTGGCATTTGATGCTCTGCCTTGACACGTTGACAAGTTAAACACCTCGAGATAAACTCTGCGATCTCTCTCTTCATATTACTCCACCAAAATGTATGTCGAAGATCACGATACATTTTGGTACTCCCAAGATGGATTGAAAATGGTGTGTTGTGTGCCTCCATAATGATTTTATACTTCAAATCAAAGTCGTTAGGAACACAAAGTCTGGAGTTAACTCGAAGCATTCCCTCTTCGTCAATTCTTGCTTCTGGAATAACACCTTCTTGCACTTCTTCTACATATTCATTAGCTCCAAGTCTGTAGCTTGAGCAGCTTTAACTTTATAAATTAAAGTTGGTTCTACGCTTATATTTTCCACCTTCACGTGGGTCCCTGGAGTCTTTAACTCTATCTTCATCCTTTGTAAGTCATACAAAATGGGTCTTTGTGTTAACAGCATCGCACTCGTTCCCGCATATGATCTTTTACTCAACGCGTCCTCTACCACGTTCGCTTTTCCAAGATGGTATTGGATGGTATGGTAGTAATCTTTCAATAGCTCAAGCCAACGTCGTTGCTGCATGTTGAGTTCCTTTTGAGTGAAGAAATATTTAAGGCCCCAGAATGGGTTAGGTGGATTAAACCTATTCTGGGGGCATCACAAATCTGCTTCTTAAACTCCTCAAACTTTTCTCGAGATACGGGAATAAGTTTTGATGAACTGCCCATGACTATTTTGGTTGGTGGTGATTGTGTCTTTTTGGCTCGAAATCGAGTTCTAGGACCGATCTACACAAAAATTGACATCTAGTTTAGTCTTGATTTTGGTTGATGATATGGATGTATGATATGTTATACACTTAGGTTTGATGTTTTTTAATCTTTTCCTGTAAAACAAGGGGTTAGTCGTCTTGATGACAGGATAAAAAGATATATAAATGACAATTAAGATGGATGACATTCATATATTCGGAAAGTAATAGGGCATGTAGAGACATCCTGTGTGTTGGGTTTATCAGAGGCTGACCTATCTTAGGATTACTCTCACCGCCTTTTTGGAATGAAGGTTCCTAGATCTTCATAATTTACTTGATGGAAACATCTGATCTTTCATTTGGAGCGGATCTGAATGGTGTCTTTGCTGAGCCTCACAAGGGAAAGCCCTTTAAAGTCCAGTAATAAACAACCGACAGGTTTACCACCTGGTGGAGGAATTACGCAATATACATTCACATACATTCATCGTGCCTTACCTCATGCAAATGATGACATTATGCTAGGCACTAATATAAAGCGCTTAAAGATTTGAGACATTCATCACACATAGAGATTATTCACATAATATGCAAATGCAGAATGAAAATCAGCAAGATTGACTGCGGCTTAAGCCCTTTATGTCTCCAGCAGAGTCGCCACCTGAAACGCCGGGAAATTCCACTTCCTAATATTATTTTCACCCTTTGTATTTCTTTATGTCAATTAATTTATTTAAAGGGTGAGGTTATAGGAAAAGACCGACATTAGTGCTAATGAATTTAAAAAGGTTGATTTTAATGATTGGGCCAAATGAGACAGAGTCGTTAGTCGGTATAAGTTCAAAAAGATGTACCAACTCATCCAGATTTTGAAAGTTTTCACAATATGGCCCAATATGTGACTCCGTAACATTGGTCTAGAACACTAGATTCATAGAGTTCAGGCTTGCTTAAGCGAGGGGAAAGTGTTAGGCACCCCTCGACTTCCTTGAAAACACGGTTACCGCATCTTATTGATTTTCCTAAGTATGAAGTATGTGTGTTTGTGTGCGCGCGCTTTTGAGAAAGCTTTTATTTGATTTGTACTAACTGCTTTGATTTTAAGGTTTATTCTAAGTCTAATTTTTTGATTTATTTGAAAGTAGTGTTATACCTCTTTGGACCTATGCACCAAGGATTTGATTTAAAGAAAAGTTCATTTTAGACAAAAGTATATTTAAATGACATTTTAGAAAATAAGATTTTCAAATCCTTCGTCAAATAGGAATCGAGATCCTTTGATACTTCCGATTATTAACCTTAAGATTATAATGTTATTCTGAAAGTAGTGTTGAACCACTTTGGACCTATGCACGAAGGATTCAATTTGTATAAAAGTTCATTTTTAGAACAAAATATATAGCAATGACGTTTTAGAAAAAAAGGTTTTCAAATCCTTCGTTAAATAGGAATCGAGGTCCTTTGATACTTCTAATTAATAATCCTAAGTAAATATATCCCCGAAGCGCTTTATTTTTTTATACAAGCTCTTTGCGATTTTGATTTGAAAATTGATTTTTGGTTGATAATGCATGAAAGAAAGCGCCAAAAAATGCTCGGATCATCTACGGGCATGAGAGCCATCTTGATGGACCCGTGCACCCACAATCACAAATTTTCACTATCACGAGACTTTAAATCCAATCTATCGGGACGAGGCCCTCAAGATCGTTTTAAGGTCTGATATTACATGTACAATGATTTTGTGTTATTTAAACATTAAATTGTAAACAAAAAGTTCATCGTGGGAATCTAGTCGGGATCCGGTTGTTAGATATCGACCTCGGGATTCCTAGGCTCAAATTAATATACTCAAACATATATGTACAATATATTTTAAACCCGATATTAGGTGATTCATCGGTTGAAATCTCTATCACGAGTCATTAGGGCCCACTCACCTCTAGATATAGATCTAGGATTCCACGGGGTGACCGAGACTGACCAAAAGCATTAAAATGACTAGATCTATTGTAGATCTAAGCCGATCTATCATATAGGTTAGAGATTTGGGCTCCATAACCGGTTACAGGGCTAGATCCAGCTAGATCTAGGCAACAGACTTGATCTCTAACTATATATGCACAAAATAATTGGTACAGTCTCTAGATCTACCAACAAATATGCAAAATATGTACAACACAACAAGTATAACTAGATACCAACAATTAGGGGTGAGCATGGTGCGGTTTGAAACCCAAACCACACACCGAAACCACTTAGGTGCGATTTAACAAATCCAAAATCGCATATGAAACCGCTTGTGATTTATGCGGTGTGGTTTCATTTGATGTAATTTCAGTTCCAAAACCAATTGAAACAACAAAATTTTATGCAATTTAGCATCACTACTCTAATTTTGTGATAATATTTGAAAAATATTTATCTCTTGATCCGGTTATTTCTTTAGTGCGGACTTCTAATTTAATTTTTCTTAGATGAACTCTATGGTCATCCACTACTTACAGACCTCCCTTCCAATCCAATTAGTAGGTTATTTTTCCAATAAGGTCTAAGCCTTCAATATAGAATTTTTTTTCCACCCTAATCAGTAACCTTTAGTTACTTTGAAGAATTAGATATTTAGATTAGAATGGATGTTATTCTTTTGCACCACCAAGTTTAACTTTTTTATTAATTTGGCCCTTTGAGTTTCCTAATTTACAAATTCTGCCCTATTGAGTTTATCTTTTAAAAAAATTGAGCATAGGATGTCCTTGTACTCCATCCGCCCCTGCATACATGCATACACACACATGGTGCAGTTTCAATTTTATGAATGAAGTTTTGGGTAGTAACCAAACCGAAACCATAAATTTGGTTTTTTAACCCACCTAAAACCGCCACATATGCCAAAACTGTTGGTGCGATTTTAATTGGTGCAGTTTGTGTGGTTTTTGGTGTGGATCTGGTTCCAATTTGGCTCCTTGCTAAACCCTACCAACAATATATGAAATAGGTCATGACCAAAGATGCACGTTTCTCATCTAGGGTGTGACACCCCCAAATCCGAGTACTTCGTTTTCACATGATTTGGTATTCACTTTCTAATATAACATACATCTACCCAATGAATAATGTAAAATAAACTACAACTTAAATTAAAATAAATAAATCTCCCTTAAAACAAGGGTTACAGCCTTCTCAAACTCAATCCCAGGGTTACTCTAACCTTGACATAATAATAAAGTGCGGAATAAAAACATAACATTCAAGTCTAGTACAATCATTCTCCATCAAATAAAAACAAGTCTTCACTTGCTTTGCTTTCCCTTGCCCTTACTCGTAGATGGAGCATCAGCGTTATTGTTGCGCTGTTTAAGTGTTAACAAGAACGGACACAAAAACACATGCAAGTGTACACGATCGGCAAGTAATAACTCGGTAAGTCGAGATCGTCCCACGGAAAACGGAGTCAGGCATAATCTATTATACAACAGTTCATTAGTTATCTATGTCTGCTTAAACAGTTGTCACAATGTTCTTTAATTAATTATCCTAAACTTTAACTAAACTTAATCAATTAATAAGCAGGGGGTTCAAATTAGGGGGGATAAGGGATCCTAACTTCATCTAGAGCGTCACCTAGGTCAACCACACCACAAATCATACACGGATAATCATATAGAGATGCTAGTCGGGAGCATGGATGTGAGACTTGACTATCTTTCAATATACCAAGTCCAAATCATATAATGTCCACAATTAAGATAGAAATCACATGAACATCGGCAAGCCTAAACCACTATATTTCTACGCGATTTATAAACCAAACCAATTTACGCACAAACTCCCATTAGACTACATACGGCCATACGGTATATTTCTATCCGGCAAGCGAATCATGAAATTCAACTAAAGTAAGTTTCACAAACACATGCTAACATGGAGAAATCTAAGTTTACACTTTATTTTTCAATTTCATATAAACTATTAGAGTAGATGTTGATCAAGCATCTAGGCATACAAACACCCATGTTAGGCAAACCATATATTATCATCCATGTATATCAAAGAGACATAAACCCTAGGTTTAGCAACTAGAATCCATTAGAATCCCATAATGGAAGTTAGTTCATCATTGAACCTCCCACCATTATGGGATTCAAACCAAGCATTGAGCAACTAGTAAATGAGAGAAACAAGAGAAAGGAAGTGTAGAATTGTGGTTTCCCCCTTTCAATAGAAGATAACAAACTCAAGTCTAGACCAAAGATGATTTCCAAGATGAACCCTTGAAAATGTAGTAGTAGCAGAGCAAGAAGGAAGAAGAAGAGAAGCCTCTTGGACCTTCACACTCTCTAACCTAGAATATGGGAACACAACCTGTGATAGCAAAAATAAATTCTCATAAAAGAAAAATGATCAATTCCCTTCTAGTCTCCAGCAAACATAAGCCTTATAATTATTACATTCAGCTAAGTAAAATAAGTCAACTATCCTCAGTCAAGCCCCGCGCGGCCGCGCGGCCTCGTAGTGTAATTGGGGCGCGGGCGCGCCAATGCCCAGAACAGCCCTCTGGCTCTGCTAACCGGCGCGGGCGTGCTGACTTCCTTTGTCTTCATGGCACGGCCGCGCGCTAACACTTCTTCAGCTGATGCAATTTATGGCTTTTGCTTTCTTTTGCAATCCTATGCTCTTTCTTTTGCTGCTTCTAGCACCTTCACATTAGTTGAATCGAGTCCCTTTTCTTGTGCCCTTTTCCATATGCCAAACCCTTCTTACCTTGGAGCTAGCTTCATGCCTTTTTCCAATTCCTTGCCAAGTCATGCCAAACCATGCCATTATTGTGTCATTTCATGCCCAAAAGAGTTTGCTGCCTAAAATGCTTAACACAAAGATAAAATGCGTTAAAAGATAATAAAGTGCTTGAGTTTAAGCCATAATCATAGCAAGTTGGCGTCCAATAAGTAGGTGTAAAACCTACTTATGAAATACCCCCAAACTTAAACTATTGCTTGCCCTCAAGCAAAAACACAAAAGCAACTACATGATATGAAACTAACTACATGAAAATGCATCCCAAAGTAATAGCCATCAAATGAATTCCAAACAGATTCACCTCAGAAAGATAATAAGAGCAATGATCAATGTATTGGCTCAAGCTGCAGTTATATAGACATACAATCTGTAATTCACAATCTGTTACCCAGATGCAGTGTATGAGCGCAATGTCGTGAACAAGCTTGATAAAAGCAAAGATTTCACATGCTATACTTCTAAGGAAGGAAAAATTTAGGTTTTAAGCTAAGAATTTCTTAAGAAGGCCAAACAATGACCAAACCAACACACAGATACAAGCTGAAACTCAACAAGGCTTATTATGTTTTAATTCACCCGACTGTGCAATGCTCGGCCTTCTTAGGCTTTTCAATGATACCCATTTAAAGAGCTTTCGACCAATGACTCCCAGACCAGACGGCCTTAGGGCGCTGGGTGTAGAGACAATCCCCTAGGGCGTACTTGCTCGAGTATCAAAGGCCACAAGACTTCGCTAGCCAAGGCACCTATTCTATTTTTGTATTCTTTTTCTCAATTTATTTTATTTTCTTTTCTTTTTCTTTTTCTTTTTCTTTTTCTTTGGAGAGTGCGTCTTACGCTCCATCTCTCCTTACAACATGCATACCCAAAGCTTTTCTTCAGACTTGTATTCCAGTGTTGTTAAGGTCATTATTGCTTTAATTACACCATTTTATCAATTAAAAACAAAATTTTTCCTCTTAGAAGACAAGTATGCATTAATCTAGCCAACAAGCCACAAAAGACAAACTATGCTATCCGGCAACATCTAAGCAACAGATTAAGATTACGTCATGCATCGAATATAACTGAGCCTAAACTACTAACAGAGTTCAATAATCTACCATATCTCGATGTCATCACAGGCCAGATCGGAATTCAACAGACTAAAACAAGGGATTATGCAATGCAATGCAACTAAACACTTACTAAATTCAACTATACTAGATATAATGCAATGCAATAAATGCAATAAAACTAAAAATGCAGACATTTAACTATATGCAACAAACTACCTAACTACACCCAATACCCCTAAACTAGAAATATTCAATGTCCCCATTGAAGGTAAAGGGTCAGAAAACTCCCCTATTGGTTGGCATGGCCACCCTCATCGGGTGGTGAATCTGGCGGAGGGTATGGCATCTCGGAAGCAAACACGGGTCACTCTATCATGGTGCCCTGATGAGCAAAGGCCTCAGCAAGCGCACGCGTCAACCCATCAGCGAACCCAACAAAATTTGCATGCAGGGCGTCGATCCTCCTCTCAATACGCCGCATTTGGCGACCTATGATCTGCGGGAGGAGGGGCTGCTGCCTCATCTGGCTGCGGCTGTGGGGGGAGAACTGGCGGCGGAGCTGCTATAATAAACCCTTTCCCCCTCGGGTGTGCTGTGCCCCCTGACCAATCCTGAAAATGCTTGATCGTGGTGTGTGTGATGTCCCCACTAGGCATCTGAACCTGCTCATCTGCCCATTCGAGCCCTGCCTCCGCACAAAGATGGGCTATAATGGATGCGTGCGGGATGGCGCCCGTGGTGCTTCCTCTCATAAAGCGCAGCATATTCTGATAGATCAAATGGCCCACGTCAATGTATTTGCCTGTGATAATCCCCCATAAGATGATAGCTCGCTCGACAGTAACTTCATGCTGATGAGTGGATGGCATTAGATTGGCACAAAGGAACAAATTCCACACCTTAGCGTAGCGGTTCAGTCCAGATGCGGGAACGTGGTATATTCATCAGCGGTGTCCTTCTTGATCTTCCACACTGTGCCAGGTGCACATAAATCTCGAATCACCTGATCCAAATCAGTCTAAAATCTTTCGGCTTCTACCCAATTGACTTGCCCCTCTGGCACTGAAGACAGACTCAGAACTTCCCGAATTGCAGCGGGGCGGTAATCGACTGTTTGGCCCCTCACAAAGGATCGACCGCTTTTTGTGATGCTTGCATTCGCGTATAATTCACGGACCAACGCCAATGGCACCGGTGGTGGCGTGGCACAAACTCCCTGCCAACCCATTTCACGAATCATGGCCCTCATGTCGCCGTCCTCTTTTGTCGGATTTAACCCTCTTTCCTTAACAACAGACTTTGCCGCGATCCGATAATAAATTATTTGGGCTTCAATGCTAATGAACTTAGACAAATCGACAGGGATGTCGTCGTCAGAGCCACTGCGATCGGGCGAAGCAGCTAAAGAGGAAGCGGCGGTGCGTGAGTGTTTTGGACCCATGGCTAATTGGTCAGAACCTTTGATGAAGAATACCGAAGAACAATAACCCCCAAAATTGTATGGCAACTACTACTTTCCATAAACCCTAGATTCCCACTTTGAAGAACCAACACGTGCTTGATGAAACTTCCCCCCACTCAACTATGTAAACCTAACTTGGTTGATTGATGGAGACAAGAATTAGGGCTTGGAGATAGATATAATCGAGAATGGGTGTGATGATATGATAGTGATGGGGGGGGGGTTATAAAATATGAGGAATAAAAGGGGTTGTGAACGGCTGGAACGGCCACTCTAAAATTGAATTGCCGAACGGCTTCGGGCGCGGGCGCGCTGGGTTAGGCCTGGAGAGCGGCGCGGCCGCACGGGTCAAAGCTGCCTCTGGTTTATTGAATATTGGCGTGGGCGCGCTGGTAAACAGCCTGAGGTTGGCGAGGGCGCGCCGCCCCTAAACTGAGCCAAAAACTCTTGCATTCTGTTCCCAATCTGCAGCACTTAGTGAAGAAACAAGAAGCAACATGTACCTATTGTCGCACCTATACAAAAAAATATAAACATAGTTAAATATTGTTTGCTTACTGAATGCAATGAGCATGATTAAGATGACTGAACTGCTATTCCTTAGCAATGCCATGTATGAATCGCTTCCATGTAATTTCCCAAAAAAAATTGCTATAGGCTTCTATGCAGAATATTAACATGTTCAAATATGTTCAAAGAGCTTCCCGCTCCAAAATTTTGTGCAACTATGGCTGAATGCATATGCAATGAATCATGTAAAGCCCATAGAGGTATATACAGAGCGCATCTAACTTCCCAAAAAAATTTTTATGCTACACGCCTAAAGTTCAAAAATGTAGGCAATGAGCATTCTAACACCTACAATGTTCAAAAATAGGTAAACCTTTTCCATATGCTTAGAATTAAACGGGGAGAGAGAGATTGAAGAGATAAGTCACCAGAATTAAAACAGGAGAGAGAGAAATGTATAGAAAACATTGCAGGAATTAATAAGGGGAAAAGATAGAGATGATGGGGTGGCTCCCATCTAGCGCTTGTTTATAGTCCATAAGCTAGACTCTGTCGGATTCAGTCAAGTTGTAGCAAGGATTGAGGTGACCTCCTGCCTTGAAACCTCTCCACCATAATAATGCTTCAGCCTTTGTCCATTGACTTTGAAAGGGTTATCTGGGTCCTTATCGAAGATCTCTATTGCACCATGTGGATATACAGTCTTGACAGTGAAAGGCCCTGACCACCTTGACTTGAGCTTCCCTGGGAAGAGTCTAAGTCTGGAGTTGAATAATAGCACTGCTTGCCCTGGCTCGAATGTTCTTTCCATAATCTTGCGGTCATGCCACCTTTTCACCTTTTCCTTGTATAATTTTGAATTTTCATAAGCCTGCAATCGAAATTCATCCAATTCATTGAGTTGGAGTAGACGTTTCTCCCCTGCAGCCTTTAAGTCAAAGTTCAACTTATGGATTGCCCAATAGGCTCTATGCTCAAGCTCCAGAGGAAGGTGACACGCCTTTTCATACACAAGCTGAAACGGCGACATTCCCAATGGTGTTTTTTAGGCAGTCCTGTAAGCCCATACTGCATCATCCAACTTCAGTGACCAATCTTTTTTTGTGGGGTTCACAATCTTTTCCAGTATTCTTTTTATCTCACGATTTGACACTTCGGCTTGGCCATTGGTTTGGGGATGATAAGCTGTAGCTACACGATGATGTACCCCATACTTAGCTAACAAAGATGTAAACTAACGATTGCAAAAGTGGGTGCCCTCGTCGCTAATGATATCCCTGGGAGTTCCAAACCTCATGAAAATGCTCTTTTGTAGAAACCTCAGAACCACCCTAGCATCATTTATCGGGAGAGCTGCCACTTCCACCCATTTAGATACGTAATCGACTGCCAGAAGGATATACAAATTCCCACATGATGACGAACGGCCCCATGAAGTTTATCCCCCAGACATCGAAGATCTCTACCTCGAGGATTGTACTCAGGGGCATTTCATTTCTCTTCAATATATTTCCTACCCTCTGACATCTATCACATCTTTGAACAAAGCTATAAGCATCCTTAAAGATAGTAGGCCAATAGAAACCTTCTTGCAAAACCTTGGCCGCTGTCCTTTCACCTCCAAAATGGCCTCCATACAAAGATGAGTGGCAATCTTGCAGCACACTCTCCGTCTCGCTAAATGGAATGCACCTTCTAACCATCTGATCGGCACACTGCTTGAACAAGTACAGTTCATCCCAAGTAAACCATTTCACATCATGCAGAAACTTCTTCTTTTGATGCCTAGTCAAGTCAGAAGGAATGATATTGCCCACTAGAAAGTTTGCAAAATCTGCGAACCATGGCATTTCGCCTTTCACCACAAACAATTGCTCATCGGGGAAGGATTCAATTATCATCACTTTATCATTTGCATCGCTTCCCGAATTTTCCAATCGTGACAAGTGGTCAGCCACTTGGTTCTCAGTCCCTTTTCGATCCCTGATTTTTAGATCAAATTCTTGCAAAAAAAGTATCCACCTGATCAGACGGGGTTTGGCATTTTTCTTTGCTATCAAATATCGGATCGCTGCATGGTCGGTGTACACAATCACTCTGGTTCCAATCAAGTAAGCACGAAATTTATCGAATGCGTACACCACCGCCAAAAGCTCTTTTTCTGTAGTAGTGTAATTCAGCTGGGCATCAGTAAGGGTCTTGCTAGCATAATATATGACATGAAAAATCTTGTCCCTTCGCTGGCCCAATACAGTTCCCATAGCAAAATCGCTGGCATCACACATTAGCTCAAACGAAAGGTCCCAATTCGGAGATGTGATCACTGGTGCCACAGTTAACTTCTTCTTCAAGTGCTCGAATGCAGTCAAGCATTCCTCATCAAATTTAAAGAGGACATCTTTTTCCAACAAACTGCAAAGTGGCTTTGTAATCTTCGAGAAGTCCTTTATAAACCGACGATAGAAGCCTGCATGTCCCAAGAACCTACGAACACCTTTTACAGAAATAGGGGAAGGCAAGTTCTCAATAGTTTCCAACTTAGCCCCGTCCACCTCTAATACTTTCTTCGAGACCTTATGACCCAAAATGATACCTTCTTGTACCATAAAATGGCACTTTTCCCAATTCAATACAAGATTCGTCTCGACACATCGTTTTAACACCATCACCAAATTCTCCAAACATAGGTCAAATGAGTCTCCAAAAATAGAAAAATCATCCATGAAGACTTCAACATTTTGCTCAACCATATCGGAGAAAATGGCCATCATACACCTCTGAAAGGTAGCCGGGGCATTGCCCAAACCGAAAGACATCCTTCTAAATGCAAATGTACGGTATGGACAAGTAAAGGTAGTCTTTTCTTGATCTTCTGGGGCTATCATTATTTGATTGTATCTTGAGTACCCATCCAGAAGGCAGTAATATTCACGACCGGCCAGCCTGTCTAGCATCTAATCAATGAAAGGGAGGGGAAAATGATCTTTCCTGGTAGCCTTGTTTAGTCTGCGGTAGTCCATGCAGACTCTCCACCCCATCACTGTTCTGGTAGGAATTAGCTCGTTATGTTTATTGGATATCACGGTCATACCCCCCTTCTTTGGCACACACTGCACTGGGCTCACCCAAGAGCTGTCTGATATAGGATAGATAATCCCTGCATCTAACCACTTTAGAATCTCCTTCTTAACCACTTCCTTCATGATTGGATTTAATCTGCGCTGTTGCTCCACTGATGGTTTACTATCATCTTCCAGCAGGATTTTATGCATACAAAATGCTGGGCTGATTCCCTTTATATCGGCTATGGTCCATCAAATTGCCGATTTAAACTCTCTTAGCACCCGTAGCAGTTGTTCTTCCTGACAAGATGTTAGTGCGGCAGAGATAATAACAGGCAACTTTGAAAATTCACTTAAAAATCCATACCTTAAATGATCTAGAAGAGGTTTAAGATCAAGATCTGGAGGCATCTCAAGAGAAGGCTTGAGTCTTTCTGATGTCTCCCCAGCAAGTTTTAATGGCTCGATAGGCATCTTCAACTTTACCATTTTTGGTGCTGTGTCCAAGAATTTGCACGTATTCAGCAACTTCAGTATCCTCAATATCTGAGTCTCCCAATATAGCACTCTCCAAAGGCTCAGTACCCATCATATTTTCAAATCCTTCATTCAGCACCCTTTCTATCACATCAATCCGGAAGCACTCTTCCTCGTCAGTGGGAAACTTCATAGCTTTAAAAACGTTGAAAGTGACTTCTTGGTCATGCACTCTCATTGTAACTCTCCCTTTTGGACATCTATAAGAGTTCGCCCCGTGGCAAGGAAAGGTCTCCCAAGGATGATTGGGATATTTCTGTCTTCTTCGTAATCAAGAATGATGAAGTCAGCTGGGAAGATAAATTTGTCCACTTTAACCAAAACATCTTCCACAATACCTCTAGGATAAGTGATGGATCTATCAGCAAGTTGTAGTGATACATTTGTCGACTTGGGAGCCGACAATCCCAATTGATTGAATACGGACAGAGGCATCAAATTTATGCTAGCTCCTAAGTCACAGAGGCATTTGCTGAAAGATAAATTTCCAATGGAGCAAGGTATTGTGAAACTGCCCTGGTCCTTAAGCTTTGGAGGTAATTTACGCTGTAATACCGCACTGCACTCTTCTGTTAAGGCCACTGTCTCAAAGTCCTCTAATCGTTTCTTCCTTAACAGAATACCCTTCATAAACTTTGCGTAACTTGGCATTTGTTCTAGTGCCTCGGCAAAGGGTATGTTTATCTACAGTTTCTTGAACACCTCCAAAAACTTAGCAAACTGTCTGTCGTCCCTTTGCTTGTGCAATCTCTGTGGGTAAGGAACAGTAGGGTACACAGGTGGTGGTTTGGTTATGATTTTCTCAGTGGTTTCCTCCTTATCTGCCGCAACACTCGTTCCTCCATTATTTTTATCAACCAACACTGTCTTAGGGTGATCTACGTCTTGGCGCGCCCGCGCCAGGTTTTGGCCTTCTTGAGGCGCGGCCGCGCGGGCCTCCAAATCTGAAGTTTGTCTCCCAGATCTTAGGGTGATGGATTGGCACTGTTCCTTTCCCTCCCTTTTCCCTGGATTCATCTCTGTATTACTGGGAAGAGTCCCTTGAGGTCGATTGAGAACCGCATTGGCAATTTAACCAATTTGAGTCTCCATCATCTTGAGAGATATAGCTTGGCTCTTCACGATTAACTTTAGTTCATCGATTTCTAGTCTCTCCTCCGACTTCTTTTCTGGCTGAGGTACAGGTGGAGGATGATGCTGTTGTTGAAAACCAGGAGGGTAGGGGGGTTTTGGTGCATACTGGTGATGAGCTTGCTGTGGTGGATATTGCTGCTGAGATTGAAATTGTTGTGGTTGTGATGTATGGTACTGTGGCTGAGATGTCTGATGGTGGGGGTGTTGGACATTCTGAGTATTACTCCAACTAAAGTTAGGATGATTCCTATTGTTGGGGTTGTAAGAATTTTGAAATTGATTATGGGGTTTTTGGTAGTTGCTCACAAACTGTACTGATTCTGTACTGATAGCACATTGGTCTGTCTGATGTGTCCCTGCACAAATCTCACAGACACAAGCAACTGTCTTGACTTTTTCCTCCGCCAATGAATCAATCTTCTTTGCCATAGCTGCCATCTGAGCAGACAATGCTGGAATGGCATCCACTTCTAAAATCCCTGCAACCTTCGGTTGTACCATCCTGACCGTCGGATTCTGATACTCGTTTGCTGCCATGGTCTCAAAGAGCTCATACGCTGTCGGAAAATCCTTTTTCCAGATAGCTCCCCCCGATGCAGCGTCAATAATGGGCCTTGATTGCCATCCCAAACCATTGTAAAAAGAGTTAATCACCATCCACTCTGGCATACCATGGTGTGGACACTTCCGGAGCATCTCCTTATAACGTTCCCAAGCTTCATACAATGTTTCCCCTGGATGCTGTGCAAAGGTACTCAGGTCTCTCCTCATTGCAGCGGTCTTGGCCATAGGAAAGAACTTGGTCAAGAATTTCTGAGCACAATCTTCCCATGTAGTTATTGACCCTGAAGGCAGTGAGTGCAACCAACTTTTTGCCTTATCCCTCAAGGTGAAAGGAAATATTCTGAGTTTCACTACATCATCGGGAACATTGTTGTATTTAAACGTGTCGCATATTTCTATGAAGCTCATAATATGCTCGTTGGGATCTTCAGAAGGCAAACCCCCAAACTAGAGATTGTTTTGTATCATTTGCAATGTTCCTGGCTTTATCTCAAAAGTGTTTGCCGCAATTGCTGGCCTCACTATACTTGATTGCAGATCGGTGAGTTTGGGCATGGAATAATCTTGCAAGGCCCTCTGCTCTTCAGCCATTTGATGAAGTAGTTCAGGCTCTTCTCGAGGATTAATGTTTCGGATGTTAGCTCTCCACGCTCGACCGTTGATGTGCTCTTGGCGAGGCACTAACTCAGGATGTGAGGCTCGAGTGTGCATAAACTATCCACGAGTACCTGAAACACAAGTAATCAAAAATAAAATTAAAAAAGAGGTAAGAAGAGATTTGTTCAAGTCAGTCACATATAACGAAAACTGATGTCAATAGGATTAAACTAAAATCGTGTCCCCAGCAACGGCGCCAAAAACTTGTTGCGCCGTTTAAGTGTTAACAAGAACGGACACAAAAACACATGCAAGTGTACACGGTCGGCAAGTAATAACTCAGTAAGTCGAGATCGTCCCACGGAAAATGGAGTCAGGCCTAATCTATTATACAACAGTTCATTAGTTATCTATGTCTGCTTAAACAGTTGTCACAATGTTCTTTAATTAATTATCCTAAACTTTAACTAAACTTAATCAATTAATAAGCAGGGGGTTCAAATTAGGGGGGATTAGGGATCCTAACTTCATCTAGAGCGTCACCTAGGTCAACCACACCACAAATCATACACGGATAATCATATAGAGATGCTAGTCGGGAGCACGGATGTGAGACTTGACTATCTTTCAATATACCAAGTCCAAATCATATAATGTCCACAATTAAGATAGAAATCACATGAACATCGGCAAGCCTAAACCACTATATTTCTATGCGATTTATAAACCAAACCAATTTACGCACAAACTCCCATTAGACTACATACGACCATACGGTATATTTCTATCCGGCAAGCGAATCATGAAATTCAACTAAAGTAAGTTTCACAAACACATGCTAACATGGAGAAATCTAAGTTTACACTTCATTTTTCAAGTTCATATAAACTATTAGAGTAGATGTTTATCAAGCATCTAGGCATACAAACACCCATGTTAGGCAACCCACATATTATCATCCATGTATATCAAAGAGACATAAACCCTAGGTTTAGCAACTAGAATCCATTAGAATCCCATAATGGAAGTTAGTTCATCATTGAACCTCCCACCATTATGGGATTCAAACCAAGCATTGAGCAACTAGTAAATGAGAGAAACAAGAGAAAGGAAGTGTAGAATTGTGGTTTCCCCCTTTCAATAGAAGATAACAAACTCAAGTCTGGACCAAAGATGATTTCCAAGATGAACCCTTGAAAATGTAGTAGTAGCAGAGCAAGAAGGAAGAAGAATAGAAGCCTCTTGGACCTTCACACTCTCTAACCTAGAATATGGGAACACAACCTGTGATAACAAAAATAAATTCTCATAAAAGAAAAATGATCAATTCCCTTCTAGTCTCCAGCAAACATAAGCCTTATAACTATTACATTCAGCTAAGTAAAATAAGTCAACTGTCCTCAGTCAAGCCCCGCGCGGCCGCGCGACCTCGTAGTGTAATTGGGGAGCGGGCGCGCCAATGCCCAGAACAGCCCTCTGGCTCTGCTAACCGGCGCGGGCGCGCTGACTTCCTTTATCTGCATGGCGCGGCCGCGCGCTAACACTTCTTCAGCTGATGCAATTTATGGCTTTTGCTTTCTTTTGCAATCCTATGCTCTTTCTTTTATTGCTTCTAGCACCTTCACATTAGTTGAATCGAGTCCCTTTTCTTGTGCCCTTTTCCATATGCCAAACCCTTCTTGCCGTGGAGCTAGCTTCATGCCTCTTTCCAATTCCTTGCCAAGTCATGCCAAACCAATGCCATTATTATGTCATTTCATGCCCAAAAGAGTTTCCTGCCTAAAATGCTTAACACAAAGATAAAATGCGTTAAAAGATAATAAAGTGCTTGAGTTTAAGCCATAATCATAGCAAGTTGGCGTCCAATAAGTAGGTGTAAAACCTACTTATCAGTTATCAACCTTTACTGAAATTGCTATTTAATGCAAGAGTGAGCAAACCACAGCTCACTGGAGTTTAACAATAATATAGACATGAAAGAATATCTTTAAAAAAAATCTGAACAACTTAGCTTGCTTCAATAATAAAGAATTGAATAATAATTCTCTATCAACATTAAAATTCGGATATAGAATTTATCTGAGTGTCATAAGACTTTTGAACTCTTCTTGTCCTAGGTTATAAATATTTCTATTTAAACCTTTAACAGTCAATAAGACTATGGACTTTAACTCGTACTTAGGGGGATCAGCCCTTCGTACCATGTATTGTGCACAAACATCTTAACGCTATGCGTAGTAACCTCCCCTAGTAAATAGGGTTGTTCAACTCAGTAATTTGAATTCAAGTCCGCACCAAAGAAAGTTTGGTTTGGATAAGTTTACAAGGGTAATTTAGAATTCACGTTCATCAACTAAGGATTAGTTGAATCGACTTCCAATAATTCATAATAAAAGAATTATGAATTAACATATGCTTTAGAAGTAAACTTAAAGCATTAAAATAATAATTGGATCTTACTTGAACAATAAGTTAAGACCATTTCAATTAAATAAACAATTGTCCAATATTGAAATGGAAAGGACATTCTCAACAATGAATATATGAATTCAAGAGATCATATAAAATTAACGAGTTTAGGGTTAAAAGACTTGCATAAAATTAATACAAGATTAGGGTTTAGAAGACTTGCCTCAAGCGCAAGCTACTTAACACAATTCACGTACTTTAATACTTCCTACACATATATAGTCAATCACAATAACCTAAATTAGTTAACACGTAACTAATTCACATAAGTGGTTAACCCTCATGGTTAACTCACACTCTAATTAAATAATAATAATAATCAACTATCACATAGTTAATTACATCACCTATATATTCACATAATTAAATTAATTATGTATTTAACTAAATTATAATTAAACAATTATAATTCAAACACTTAATCAAATTATAATTACTTAAATTATAATTACCTTTTAAATTATAAACAAATTATAATTTATAATCAATTAAATTATATTATGCATTTATAATTACACAATTTATAATTGATCATATATTTACCAATTATAATCCATAATTAATTAAATTATAACATGTATTATAATTACATAATTTATAATTAATCATGTAATAATTTAAAATTCACAATTAAACATGCATTTATTAAATTATAATTACTTAAATTATAATTTATATTAACATCTAATTGATTAAAATAAATCAACTTCTATACATTATAATTTCTCAAAAATTATAATTTAAATTAAATATTTACTCTTAATTATAATTAATAAAATTATAATTAAGTAGCTCATATTACAATTAAACAATTATAACTTATAATTCTACATTAAGGTTTTCAAAATCTCCTTTCTTTTTCAAATATGAAAACGTCAAATTCATGTTGATGATATAGAATTGCAACTAGACACATAATTATTATCATTGCAGCAACTTACTAAGGCTAAAACAAAACTGTACAAATGAGTCAAGTTCACTGCCACTGCACTGTGCACGACGCAGCTGCTGCAGCAACAGGCCTTGGTACCGGCGCAGCTGCGCAGGGTAAGGATCTGGGAAGGACAAGCGGCGCAGCTGCGTTGCTCCTGGCCTTGCTGCCGGCGCAGCTGCGCAGCAGCTCGGCCAGACGCAGACAGCCACGTTACTCTGCTTCACCGATTAACCCATACAAGCCAACAATTGGAAAATTACAATAACGTAGCCATTGTAACTCCATACATAAGCAATAATACATAACACAACATGTTTCTACAACATAATAACCATCTAAATAATGATAATCACAAGTTTTAAAATCCAATTTGGCCATTTTCATGAAAACTCATATTTTCTCAAAAATAATATACTGTAACTATTTTTCTTCATCAATTCTACTTTATATACATATATTATCTATGTAATTGAATATAATCATCAAACAATTTCCCAATAAGCATGCTAGCATATTCCAATTCATCAATTTCTCAATCCAAAATTGACAACAAAACCAAAACTCATATGAACTCATATCAACATAAATTTTCTGTTAAAATATATTTCTACACTAATTTGATTTCTGAAAATCGTTATGGCATACAATCACTATTAGTATAACATGAACACAATACATATTCAATTCATGATTATACCACTTTCATGAAAATTTACTTTTACAAGAATGAAAATATGAAGAACATAAAATTCAATTTCAAAATAATAAGTTCTAGAAATTATACCTTTTTGCTTAATAGAAGTGAATAAGATGATGGTTTCCTTATTCCTTCCTTCTCTTCTTCTCTAATTCTTCTCTGCTATTCTTCCTCTCGGCTCTCTCTTTTCTTCTTAGTCTTAGGCTTAAACTAACGTAGTTTTTCCTTACGTAGTATATAGATATCTAACTGACATATATTAATAATATACATACTAACTAATATTTAATAATCCAATTAAATTAGGAGTTACAAAATTTAAAAGTCCTTTTGGCTTGTTTGTCAATAAGAAAATTAAAAACTAGTTTTACTAACTTAGGCTTGGTTTAGGTAAATTAGGTTTAAGCTAGTTTAAGGGCCCTGTTTGACAACAGTCTTTTAAAACAAAAACAAGGGCCTTGTTTGTTTAAAATCATTTAAAATCCTTTTTCTTTATTTTAACAAATCATTTAACAGCATACTTTAATGTCACATTTTAATTAATTAAATATTAATCAACTAATTTAATCAACTAAAATCTAACATCAATTAATCACATAAAATTGCCACATAATTATAATTACTCGCTAATTATAATTCATGTAACACTTCATCACATAATTCTTCTAATTCAATTTTCTCAATTAAATTAGAACTATAATATAAAATTAATATATACACATCAATTAAATAACATTCATTAAATTAATATGTAACACTTAATTAAATCATTTCCATAAATCACATAATTATTTATTTCACTCAATAAATAATTCATATAAAATATTTATTTAATTCAATAAATATTTAAAATTAAATATAAAATCTCAATCGTTACATAGGGAGTAAAGAAACAAGCTTCTTTTGTCTTAGACTTGATCTATATCACTCTAGACACACAAGATGTACAATATATGTGATCAAACAACTCAAAGATGGTGTAAAATGGTGGGACCTGAGGGTTTATCTCTCTAGATCTGCTTTCTCTCTCTAACTTCTTTTCTTTTTTCAAATGAGTTATTTGCTGCTATTTAAAGGCTGTAATATCCGTGAATTTCATGAATAATATTAATAATTAAATTAATAAAGGTTGAATATTTATTTGATTATAAATATATATTGTTGTGATATGGGATGTGATAATTCAATTAAGTTGAATGAAGTATGTGACAACTATGTGATATGGTGGAAATAATGAAAGACTTAAATTAAGTCTATAGGTTATACCTGTGTGGCATAATGACGGAACTAAATAATTTATTAATCAAATTAATAAAGAAATCAATAAGTGATGTAGTGGACTAATTACCATTTTATTTCTATTATTTTTAATCTGAACATTATTGTGTAATTAAATGTTGTTATGTGCCACCATGTGTGATATAGGAACATGTAAGTGGTAGTGCCATATAGTTTCTCCATGCATTAAATATAGTATATGATGTGACATTAAAATATGAATAAAGGTTATACAAAACTATATGGTAAAAGTAAGTGGAATTATATAACTTACTAACTTGAATAAATAAGTCTTATATGACATGATGGGTCATGAAGAATCAATTAAATATGTATTTTTAAAAATATGGGAAATAATAAATTCAAGTAAGTAAATATTTACCATTAAATATTTATTTCCATTTTTATGTGTAATTGGATTAATAAAGTTTTATGGAAAATAATGGGTTGTTAGTACCCAACTGAATCATATTCAGACCTATTGTAAATAGTATTTGGACTACCCTAATGTACATGGATTATATGATTATGTGTATATATATATCCCTAACTTATCTTATGGTAATAGCATTAAGTCATTTAATGTAAGCTTATAAGCTAACAAGGAAATAAAACCCAAGTATGCTAGGGTTCATTTACATTGCTGAGTATTAACAAACCTTGTCCCATTTTATGTGTCTCTTTTCTTCATCACGTGAACAACCATTGGCCTAGTCTACCCACAATCTCAAACTCAGTAAAATCAAATGATGAAGGGAGGGAGTGGCATCCACAGTGTATTGCAACTGTTCTACCAAACCAAACATTTTCCCAGCATCTTCTTCTTTTTCCTGTTTAATAAGGACCATGGGTGAAGGCTTGGCATGGTCACTAAATTCTCTATAAATTGGAGTCCCTTCTCTTCTCAATTCCATTGCTAAATTATCTGATAAGTATAAGATATTGAGTGAGTTGCTGGATTGAGAAGAAAATAGAAGTTAGGAAACAAGAATTTAAAATTCAAGCTCAAGAGGTAATATACTGTCAAAGCATGTTCTTGAATTTGAAATTGATAAATTCTTGGAAAAGCATTAATTACTTGTTATTTGGATTGTAAGTTGATATCTATGTGTTATCTGAGCTCATATGTATGATATAGATACAATGTGATTGATCTTAAGTAAAGAATTTCGTGTATGGGTTAAGAGTCTACCGAAGTAGAGCCATTCCTGGTTCTGTCCATGAAGGGCGCTATTGCGCCCGTCCTATAGTTTAATCTAGCGCAGCTGCGCCGAATGCTGTGTCTAAGGCTGTCTTGGAGCAGTACAGCTGCGCTGTTCCCACAGCACAGAACAGCACAGCTGCGTCGGACACCAGAAATGGGCAGTGCTTTCTGTTGATATCTGAAAATTTCTAACATGTTAGTTTGACTTAAATATGCCTGAAAATAGGTTTAACATGTGGTCTGGAGTCCTTTTGTGCAATATGAGTTGCTTTAGTTTACTTAACGTATATTTTCTAAAAGAAACTTAGAGTTTGAAAACAAACTTTGATGAAACTTGTGTTGGGAGTTCTGATTTCTTTTAACATATACATGTTGCTAAGTTATGTGTATATACAGCATGCGGTGTGATTCAAGATCATCTTGCATATACTGCATTGCTTTAAGCTTTGATTAAAGTGACTTTTAACAACGAACTCGGATGTTTTGAAACTAATTTACATGGGCATGGTATTAATTATATTCTGGACTTGTAATATAGAATGCTAGTGTTCCTTGTGTCACTAATCGCGACTAAAATGATTGCACATCTAGTTAGACACAAGATAAGCGATTCGGACATGTTTTAAAATAAGTTTTAAACAATATTAACTATATGACTACATGTGAGCATGTATATTTCAGATAGTATAACACCCTTACATGGTTAAAATGATTAATACAGTTAGTCTTCTAATTCATGAACTTGTTTAGCCTAAATTCGTGGAAATTCTAACTAAAGCCATAATGTTTAAAGATGAACTTGAAATGATATTAGTGAAACCCAAGATCCTTTAACATATGTATATGCTATGTTTTTACATCTCAACATGCTAGGGAGTAAGATAGAACAAGAAAACAAGAAAATTCCAAATCTAGTCTGGCCAGGGGACGGCGCAGCTGCGCCCACCCCAAGCCTAACTGCAGTGCAGCTGCGCCTGCTTGCAGTTTTGTCTGACTAGTTTATTTATGATCTGAGACTTGTAACATGTGTATAATACTACTTTAAGTCATAATATATAATTATAATGATGTGTAAGGTGTTCAAGCATGAAATGGCTATGTGGAATCAAGAATCTAAATGTTTTCCACAAGCTAAGCAAATGGTGGTTATGTAGCTACACGAATTGATAGTATACTAATGTGTCATCCCATTTGTGTAACTAAGATAGATATCGATGTATGCCTTTAACTTATGTGATCAAACATGTATGAGATTATTTGCTTATAGAGTTTGAACAACTAATGAATATATATAACTATGATACAATAAGACTTCAAAGTGTTGATAAGCTATAAATTGGTAAAGTACGCTTAAGACAAGTTCCTTATCTCTCTTAACTTTGCATATTGTGCAAATTCGAATTGTTGCTATATTGACCATATTTACATCGAGCACATACCTATTATTGTTCATATCCAGAAATCAATTATATATCTTGATTATTGTTGCAAGCATTGAACTTATTGTTCTTAAATGTATTGTAAATATTGTCTAAGCTATTTGATTTGGCTAGAATAATATCATGTGTTAGAAAGCTATCCAAACCAATTGTCTTGCTACGGACTCTTATAAATCTACTGAGATGAACAACCCTCTATGAAGGGGAATTTATATAATTGTCTGGAAACCGACGTGCGCTCAAACAACATATTTAAATGTTATGCATAACGTATAGTACTTTAGGCTGATCACCTGTTGTACTTATTTACATTGGATTTTCAGTATAATAATGTTAATTCTAGCAGGAGTTCTTAGTCCATAGTGACTGCTCAATATTCAATCTTCTTAAACTTTACAATGATTTAAACCTTGATTCTTGTTAATATCTTTCAGTCCATAGTGACTCTTATTTCAATTCAACGAACAGATTTAGACATTTGATACTTCTTGTTATTCATGAACTATTATTTACTGTTATACCCTTGAGATTTTAAACTTTATATTTGTTCACCCTTATTACTATAATACTTGCTGAGCAAATTTGTTGCTCATTTTTGCTTCCCTAAAAACTTTACAGTTAAGGTAGAGCAAGGCAGTACCTCAGGGAATGACAAGGGCAAGGGCAAGGGCAAGGGCAAGGCCGAATTAGATTTAGTCCTTTAAGATTAGAAAAGTTATTATTATTATTATTATTATGTATTAAGGAATGATTGATTTATGTTTAAGTTATATTTTAGACTTAATTATGTAATGTTGTAGTAACGGTTACGAGACTTTGGGACAAGAATATTTATGTTATAACAATGTAAATTATTCTATTATTTCGTTGTATAAGTTATTAGTGTATTATTAGAATTAGATCGTGAAGCACCGAATTCAAGATATTAGTGTCTGAATTTGGGGGCGTCACAGGTTGGTATCAGAGCATTAGGTTATAAACCTTAGGAGCGAGAATCCTTAGACTATAACTTTGGAAGAACTTAGAAGGACTTAGAGAATAGAAGGAGATAAAACTCATGTAGAGTTTTCCTAGAGGGTTAGTGGTGTTATGAAATATATCTTCATTCCATAAAATGAATTTATGTTTTATTTAACATTCTAATAGAGTTTGTTGTTGTAGACACTCTAAATTTTGCACTCGTGTTACTAACCCTGCAGGAGGGCAAAACCGTCTTTTACCTTCTAGAGACAACCTTGGAAGTCCAAATCACCAAGTCAAAACCCGACAACAACCCCGGGAGATCAAATCAAACCCCGGAGACAACCTCGGGAGATCAAATCCAACCCCGACGACAACCCCGGAAGATCAAATCAAACCCGGACGACAACCCTGGGAGATCAAATCCAACCCCGGCGACAACATCGGGAGATCAAGTCCAACCCCGACGACAACACTGGGAGATGAAATCAAACCCCGACGAAAACCCCGAGAGATCAAATCCAACCCCAGCGACAACATAGGGAGATCAAGTCCAACCCGGTGACAACACCGGGAGATCAAATCAAACCCCGACGACAATCCCGGGAAATCAAATCCAACCCCGACGACAACCCCGGGAGATCAAATCCAACCCTAGAAACAACACCGAAAGATCAAGTCCAACCCCAAAAATAGCCCCAGAATATCAAATCGACCCTAGGAAACGACCCTGAGGAAGAAAAGAGTCGACTGGGATTGAACCTCGGAGACAACCTCGAGAAACAGTCGAAAACCCTGTCGATCCTGGAGACAACCCCTGGAAGGGCAAAACGATCATTTTGCTAACTTAACATCAAATCAAGTTAAAATCAAGCCAAATCACTGCTATGAAGGTCGTGCATAACCATAACATCAATCTCGAGTGAAAATAGCACAAGACAGCACAACAGACGGACTGTGAAGACTCGAAGATCTGGTCATGGACCCATCTTCCCAGATTCAAAAAAGGTCTAATTCCATGTCATTGTGTATCTCTTGAAAAGGGCTTTCCAGAAAGGTATAGCACGTGTGACGCCCCCAAATCCGGGTACCTTCAAACCCATGATATGGTGCTACACGGTACTACAATCTACTCATACATTCAATTGAGGACATCAATATCAATGCATAAGTTTACTAATTATTACATTCTATTAATCTAATCCCAAGTATTTGTAATCAATACATTGTTATGAATCATAATATCAGTAAATACAATACTAACACTAATGCTATTACAAAGGTCACTACTTGTCCAGCTTGGACTTGCCTTTGTCTTTATCGGATCCTTCGGTCCATTTATTCTTAGCTGAAATCATTTAGTTTTAAGCAAGAATGAGCATAAACAACTCAGCAAGTTAAACCGTATATCTTGAAACCACAAAATCAAGAATCATATATCTTGGTCTTCAATAACTGTACAATAGTTATGAAGTACTTAAGAATAATCAAATTATCATTTTGATTTTTTTAAAACCATTCCCAACGACTTTATAGCCTCTTCGGAATCCATCTTGGTCAACGACCACGAACTATTATTTAGTTCTCATTCATGAAAGGAACAACCTGACACGAAGACCGTAAGTTCAATATAGCTTACGAGCACATCCAGGTGATCAGCCTGTAGTACTCTATGTTGATCAACACTCATACATTAAACGTGTTTACGTTTAATTGGTGGCAACCTCACGTGCCTGTCAAATTAACGACGTTTAAAACCTTTGTTTTATTCATACTCAGGTTTACTTGAGAATCCGTACTAAGCAATTGGCCTATCACCACATTGTATATATATATTTTGGAAAGATTTGTGGAAAAACCCACCAAAATATGCTAAGTTTCAGTCTAGTCGAATCAAATGGTATCGACTATGCAATAACAATTTATGCATAAGCAGTTATGCACAATGACCACTTGTCCAACCATAATGTATAGACAAGGGTTTAGCAAAACTCGCATTCATAATAAAGTATGAACAAAGTTAGGAAACTTGCATACCACAATATTAATGCAAGAGTTAGAAAACTTGCCTTTGCGTCTCTTAATCTTTATACGTAGTCTACTTGGTCTTTACAATGTCTACAAAGCATAACACAGAGCATACCAATGAGAAAACATATTTGATATACAATGTGTTTGCCTAAATCCTCCTTCTTGTATAACTAAATTGAATTGTTAAACTAATAACATTCGTTCCAATTATTTAACGTTATTACGACTTATTAACATTCCTATGTTATATACCGAACTCTCATTGATCATATCTAATTGTGATGATAATAAGACTTCACTTGTTCCTTAACTTAATCTTGGTTTATGGTTTCCAATCTTAAGTTTAATTACGTTTAGTTAACATTTAATGATCATAAACCCTTGGTTAAACATGTTGTTTAGAGGTTTACATTTATGTTCATTCATTACTTACTAACACTTTACTACTTATGGAAAGAGTTGAGTAAACATTTCATTTGGTCAACAATTTTTTTCTTGGACGTTTCCCTTCCAAACGGCGCGGTCAGTGCTACCTATGCAGGGAACCTGATCTGGAACGGCGCGGCCAGCGCTATTTAAGGCGCGGCCCACGCCGCACCTGTGCTACAGAAAAATTTCCTAAGTCTTGAAAATTCTGAAATTCTCGAGCTCGTAACGTGATCGTTATAACTCGGAATTTGCTCGTTCCAAAGCCCATAGTTCACAAATGATATTCTCTATCATCCTATCAAGTCGGAATTCATTTTTGAATCCGTCGACGAGAAATTCGCCGATTAGTCTATTTTTACATTTTCGTTAAACGTTCGTGAACGTTCGACGCTCAATTCTTCGTTTTAAGTTAGAATTGGTTCGTTCTTGTTCTCGCAAGTCTTATTTAACTAATTACACGTGTTGCAATCAAAAACATCATTTTTGACGCACACAACAACTTTTGACTTCTAATCTGAGAAATTTACGTTTTCGACGATTATCGTCTAATCGCGTAATTTTCGCCGAATCTTCGTTCTTCATTATTACTAGTTCAAATCAATTGGAATCAATCCAATGGTTGATTATTACTAATTCTAATCATTTAAAACATTTAAGTTTTGATGGTTTAACATTCTCATTAGTCCATTTTTTATGAATTCATTAAGTTCTTCATAAGTCCTTCATCAATTCTTATTATCTCATCATGCATGACTTGTTAAGGTTCTTAGGTGCTCATTAAGCCATCCTTATAACTTCTTAGGGTTCAAACTTCCTCTAACACTTCTCTATCAATTTAACTATTGAAAGAAAAGAAAGTTTTACATATTATTCCTTATGGTTATACCTTTAAGGTTCTTGGTGCTTGAGTATTGGAGAGTCAAAAGCTTTCTTTCTTCTTGGTTGATGGATTATCTAGGCAAGTATCAAGCTAGCTCCTTCTCTCTCTCTCTAGATGTTGGTAGAAATTCTCAAATAACAAAATGGCTAGCATTTGCTCTCTATTTATAGAATTGGCAAGAGTTGGGGTAGTTTGGTCATTAGGCCAAACTTCCTCAACCCCACCTCCTCTCCATGTCTTGCATATGTCCCTCCCATGTGCTAGCATGTGCTAGCACATGGCCCCCCTTGTGCTCCCACATGCTCCGTGTGGCCTTAGGTTGCCCCATGGGTTTTCCCATGGGTTTAACCCACCCGTTTTTCCAACGGTTCGACCCATGTGTTAAATTATTAACTTTAATTCAAATTAATTCCAATTCAATGTATTTCAACGTATTTACTTCGTATAAAATTCGTATACTCTCCATATATTCTCGTATAATACCTCGTATTATACGCAAATTCTTTCCGTATAATAATCATTTATTATTATACGTAAACCATTAATCATTGATTTTACTTTCCCTAAAGCTTAGGATTTTAAGTCCCTACGCAAAAACTTCGCGAGCCATAAACGAATTAGTATTATATAATCCACCTCGCCTTGAAATCCTATCATTACGCGTTTCTCAAAATTTCAAAATAAATTCCCAAACAGAAATAGATGAATAGTGATTTATGTACTTTTCCTCCCGAGAAAACTTTTCTCGGCTAACTTGATTTTTCACGGTATATTACCGTCAAATCTTTCGATAGAATGTCCTTCTAACATTCCGAACTCTGAAAATGGCCTAGGGTCTCAGACCTTAACCCTTAGGGTTGAATAGTGTCTATTTCGTCTTTTTCCAAAATATTTTTATTCTCGAAAATCTTTTATTTTTGTCTTATAAATTCATATCAATTATTCAATAATTCAAATAAACAAATAAGCAAATTTTATTCAATAATTCAAATAAGAATTCATTTACATAAACTATAGATTTTCTCGGGCGTTACAGCACGCCTCCATCGGATTCCCGGATTGAAAGTTATGAAGGTTCAAAGCAGAGATTGCGTTGGTTGGAGTGCACGTACTTCGAGACAACGGGACCCACTGGACCGGGCCTACCCGGGAGTCACAGGTAGACCCACGGCTCCCTGGTCTATAAATAAGACCCCCCATCAGCCAAAAAGAAGAAGAAAAAAGAGAAAATTCTGCCCATTTCAGCTCTTAAACCTACCTACAGTGCTCCAAACTTCGATATTTCTCTGCCTAAAACACTTGTATACATATACATACTAACATATCAAGTTTTAACCGGTGGAAATGGAGGTTTCAAACTTCAAAAGTGGTTTAAAGCCTTTAGCGCTATACACTGTGAAATTTCTTGCGATCTGAAGCTATTTACTGCTTTAACATATATATATATATATATATATATATATATATATATATATATATATATATATATATATATATAGCTTCTAGTTTTGCCTGGATTTCAAATCCGTGGCCTTTTTGGCTTCAATAGATGTATATATAAGTCTATATATCTATATATATATATATATATATATATTTTAAGAGTCATTTTAGCCTGGATTGCAAATCTATAGCTTTTATCGCTTTAATATATATATATATATATATATATATATATATATATATATTTATATATATATTTATAAGTGTTATTTAGCCAACACTTAGCCTGGATTGTTAATATGTGGCAATTTCAACTTTAATATATATATATATATATATATATATATATATATATATATATTAACTCTATTAGCCTGGATTGCTAATCCGTGGCTTTTTCTCGCTTTAATATATATATATACATTTATACTAACTCGTTTGGCCTAAATTGCTAATCCATGGCCTTTTCAGCTTCAATATATATATAAGCATATATATATATATATATATATATATATATATATTTACATTAATCTGTCACGCCTGAATTGTAAATCTGTGGCTCTTTCTGTAACAAATGAGAATTTTATATATTAATTTTAATATTTATTGAATTAAATAAATATTAAAATTGATATATTTATTGAGTTAAATAAATAATTTATGTGATTATTGTGGAGTAATTTAATTACGTGCAATATGTTAATTAAATAAATATTTAATATTTAATTTAATTAATGTATAATAATTTTATGATATAGTTCTAATTTAATTGAGATAATTAAATTAGATGAATTTTATGTGATAATTGTTACATGAGATTATGATTAGCGAGTAATTATAATTGTTATGTGACAAATTTTATTTGGTCAACTGATGTTAGCTTTAATTTAATTGAATTAGATGTTTGGATTTAATTAAATAAAGTGTAATGTTGAAAAGTATGTGTTAAAGGATTTATTAAATAAATAAAAAGGGTTTTTAAATTAGTTTTACCAAACAAGACCCTTAAAACTGTTTTTAAAAGAGTTTTGCCAAACAAGGCCCTCGCTCCTATTTTAATCCTGTTTTACCAAACAAGGCCTTAAGTTCAAAATTTGTTTTTAAATTAAAAGGGTTTTGCCAAACAAAGCCTTAGAGCTTTTGATTTTCAAAAATTATAACTGATGTATTTATTATGTGAATTAAGAATTTGACAGTTATGTATATTGTATAATTATATGTATTATATGTATAAATATGTCAGTTATATTATATGTATTACACGTTAGTTAAAAAAATAAAAAGTGTTAGTCAGTGTTAGAAAGAAAGAACAGAGAAGAGAGCTAGAGAGAAAGAAGAGAGAAGAAGAAGAGGAAAGGGGAAGAGGCTTTGAGAGAATCAAACTATACAATCATCTTCTTCCTCACTAATCAAATGGTATAATATTATCATGTAGTTTTTAGAATTTTGTTTATATGTTCTTTAAGTTTTAGTTCTCCGTATATATATGAATTTAGTATGAAATTAATGAAAACATAAAGTTTATATGTAATTTGTGTTATAACATGCTTATATATATGATATATGATTGTTTATGTTGTTCAATTCACGTAAATATGATGAACATGAAGAAATCATGTTCATAGCAATTTACAGTGAACTAACTTTGAAAAATAGTCTTTAATTATCAAAATTCGTGTTTGATTGTGATATAATATGTAAATTGATTATAGATTATGATAATATATCAAGAAACAAAATTAACATGCTTTGAATTGTTTGATTTGGTTTAAAAATAAAGTCACATTGTTAATTTTCTTCAAGAACGCTTAAAAATGGTGTTTTCTTCAAAAGCATGAAATTAAGTGTTTTGATTATGTGTTATGGTGTTTATGTATGTTAAAAACATGTTAGAAGTTTAAAATTTTGTTTTTATAAAGTTTCATATGCATTGTGTTAGTTAAAAACGGACTTTGGTGCGAAAAAATATGCCGAATTGGCTTTTTCTCTGCACAGTTCGCGAGTCAGGAATCCCACCAGCAGGGGGACCCGCCGCAACGTGCCTTTTGGCCTAGAAACACCCGCCCCAATGGGTGTGGGTGCTGTCCGGAGATTTTATTTTGGTTCCGAGTAGTTTTTATACATTACATGATTAGCTAACTTAATGTGATGACATGTTAAGTGTATTAAACAATAAGATAACATATTTTTGATATGTTTAAGATAATTTGAAGTCTCATACTAATATGTTATGTGTGTACATAGATATTGTTATCATAGGGTATGATTTTGATAGTTTAAAGTGTTATACACGTGTCATATGCATGTTGTGAGTTTAAACTCACGTATGTGCTTAGTTAGCGAGTTAAGTTGCTAACCACGTTGTTAAGTTGAACTTAAGTAAGAATTTCAACGATTAAACGTAGTGGTTATGAAACTAATTGGTATTGTGAACGTAATGTAATATGTAGGATAATTATGGAAGTGATTGTAAATTGTAGCTTGCACTTGAGACAAGTTTTCTAAACTCAAACTTTACTTGAGCAAGTTTTCCTAAACCTTTCTTTTATGTTTATGCAAGTCTTCTAATTATACTCTTTCGTTGAGCAAGTTTTCTAATACTTATCTTATTGAACAAGTTCATTATTGAATTGTTGTGACCTTGACTTAATTGTTCAAGCAAGGTCCATATTGTCTTTCAAATGCTTTAAGTTATTTCTAAAGCAGGATTATCAAATATGATGTCTATTAATATAACTCGTAGTTATTTCTTAATTCTTTTATTATCGAATTCTAAATTATTGTTAGTTGATTCAACTACTCCGTAGTTGATGATAGTTGAACTCTAAATTTCCCTTGAAGCTTATCCAAATCAAAATTTCTTTGGTGCAGACTTGTTATTAAAATACTGAGATAAACAACCCTATTTAATAGGGGATTACCATTCGAAAGAGTTAAGATGTTTGTGCACAATACATGGTACGAAGAGCTGATCCCCCTAAGTACGAGTTAAGAGTCCATATAGTCTAACGACTGTTAAAGGTTTTAAATAGAAATGTTTATAACCTAGGACATAAATATGTTGTCACATATTCATGTCCATCATTACAACACATAAAAACGTATACCTAGTCAAACTATATCGATTTTGTTTGAGTTCGGTATCGCTTCGGCAACCCGATTGTGTTATCGGATAATTAACGAATTTATTTTCAATGAAAGTTTTTCAAGAACTTATATATTATATTAGATAATTTAATTATCATTTATAATAGTTTTCCAAACTTTAAAATCGTTTATAATGATTTTTCAAACACTTGAATCATTTTTAATGATTTAATTGCTAAATAATTTCGTTATCATTAATATTTATATAATTAGAATATTAATGAAATTCTTGTCAATACTTTAAAAGTTATTTATTATAACCTAAAAATATTTTTGAAACCTTAATATTACCTTTAAATGATTTTTAAGATATTAAAATTAGTTTTAAATAATTACCATTAATATTAAAATATTAATGTTATTCATATCAAAATATTAAAAGTTATTTATTATAACTCAAAATATTTTTAAAATATTAATTTCACCTTTAAATGATTTATAAAATATTAAAATCATTTTTAAATAATTTATTTAATACATTTATTAAATAAATTTATTATCGTTAATATTAAAATATTAATGAAATTCTTATCAAAATATTAAAAGTTATTTCTTATAACTTAAAATACTTTTTAAAACTTTAATATAAATTTTAAAATATTAAAACCATTTTTAACTAATTTATTTAATATAATTATTAAATAAATTTATTATCATTAATATTAAATTATTAATAAAATTTATCTCAAAATATTAAAAGTCATTTATTACAACTTAAAATATTTTTTAACACTTTAACATTATTTCAAATAATTTTTAATATATTAAAATCATTTTTAACTTATTTATTTAATATAATTATTAAATAAATTTAATATCATTAATATTTAATTAAATTAAAATATTAATAAAATTTATGTTAAAATATTAAAAGTTAATTTTTATAACATAAAATAATTTTTAAAATTATTTTATGAATTTTTAATAATTAATTTCTATTTATTTAATTAATATAATTAATTTTATTTAAAACTGTCGCTGTAGGGCTACAGCGACAGTAACCGTCGCTAAAGCTGTTCTTCATTTCATGAAGAACAGCCCAGTCAATGCGAGTATGACTACTTTGACCAACCATGGATTCGGTTTGATTTGATTTATGGGCTTCTAACTACTTCCATGGTGTAGAAAAAATGTAAGGCTAAAGGTTCATTATAAATTTGACGTTCAAATATCATTAGATCAAGAAGAATTTGATGGTCAAACAGCCTACCAACCCTGTTCTTCGTTTTTGGGTTACCCAGAAACGTAAACAGTGATGGTCAACGTTTTTCCACAGCTTAGATCTTGGATTCTGTGGATATTTAGAATGTTAGAGTGCTTCAGGCATGTAGTATATATGCTATAGTCCAAAGTTAAAGCACTTTTAAGGTTCAAAAACACATCACAAGGAAGATCTAGGCTGGTCAAATGGTATGGTCCAAACTGTTCTTAACAATTTTTGGAATTTTCAGAAATTCATAACCCGTGCTCGGTCAACGATGTTTGGCCGTTAATATCTTACGATCTAAACATGATTTATGCCTGATTCCACTTGCAGTGTACTAACATCATGGCATAGAACACATACAAACACATAAATCCAACATATCATAAACAGATTGAGAAATATAAGCCCAACTTTGACTGTCAGACAATATTTTTAGGGTTTTTTTAAAAATTAGGGTTTCTTGATATTATTAGGGTTCTCAAATTTATGAATTAGGGTTTCCTAATAATTTTTCCTAATCACATAATATACATATTTACATTTAAATACCAACATAATCAATTACTATGTTTAATATTTAAATTTAACATAAATAAATAAACAAATAAATTCTTAACATATATTCATATAATTATGTTAGTAATCATAATTATAATTAAAATCTATAATCATAAATCGTATTAATATACTTACATATATTTGAATATAAATATAGTTAATAATCATATTTAATATTCAAATTCCTTAAGTAAATAATTTCTTATTATTCATAACATAAATATACTTTCCTTTTAAATACAATTATACAATAATTGTATTAATCATGAAATTCTATAACATAGATCAAAAATTAGGATTTTGATCTATAATCCCACTTTACCTTAAATATCATTATTAATTAAGTTAAAATAATTAACTTAACTAATCTTGATAAATTCATATAATAAAATAATTATTATAATAATTCTAAGAATCATTTTATATATTATTTAAATAATACATTAATCATATTTTCATGGAAAAATACATAATAAAATATTTTTACTATAAAATTAATTTATTATAAGAATATAATTTATAATAATCAGCAATTCCTTTCTTGAAAAATTTATTTGAAATCACTTATGCAATAAATAAATATATATTTATGACATATTCACATATGTTTTACCTTGCACATATTCTCACATTTATTTTGATAAACATAATATATATAAAAAAAATTTATACGAAAAATTTCTTATTTAATTATATAAAAATCTTGGGTTATTACATTCACCCTCCATTATAAGGATTCCGTCCCCGAAATCACCGTTTCAAAATTTATACACACTAGGATAAATAACATACACATTCATTGCAAGTAGATCTCGATCAGATTCGATCAAACTGATCTTTAACTATTCAACATAAAGCTTGTCTATCTGATTAAACAGAAATTTGATTTCTAATAGAACTCAAATTCCTACTTCAAAATTCCTTAATAAAATGATTTATTATTTATATGAAAACCATATATAAGAAAATAAAATCTATTCGAATAATACCTAAAATTCCATCCCCGGCTGCTACCGTATCTTGAACCGTCATATTGAAGCTCCTCGCAGTTGGCTTGCTTGTCGGAGTTGGATACGTGATCGCCAGCTTTCCACTACTTTTCCCTGCATTCACATTTCCCCCATCGGCGTTTCTTTTCGGACAATCCTTTGCCATATGATTAGTTGATCCGCAAATAAAACAACCACTATTCTTTCTTGGAATGGGGCAATTAGGAGAGATGTGTCCCTCCTGCCCGCACTTGTAGCATACAAACTTTCCTTTAAGACACTCACCTGAGTGATTCTTCCCACAATTTCCACATGGTTCAACCTTTTTCCTTATTCCTCCTTGACCATTACCAGCACTTCCAGAATTTGTCAATTTTCTATTTTCACTTGCATTTCCACTATTTCCTTCCACCTTTACTTTTCCTTCGACCTTACCCTTTTTCTTCTTTTCCTTATTATAGAGGCTCATGGCCTCACTTCCTCCTTCGGCAATGAGAGCCTTTTCCAATAACGATCCAAACGAATTAATCTGCAGCACTGCAACCTTGTTGTAGATCTAGGGTTTTAGGCCATGTTTGAACCTTCGTGCCTTCCTTGCTTCAGTATTCACTTGTTGTGGAGCGAACCTAGCTAATTCGTTAAACTGAGCGGCATATTCTGAGATGGTCATATTTTCTTGTTTCAATTCCAGAAATTTAACCTCCATCCTGTCCTGCATACTGGACGAGAAGTAATTCTCGTTGAACAGTTCTTTGAACCTTGTCCATGTCACCACTTCCGCTCCGGCTCGAGTTTGATTAGCCTCCCACCAGAAGTTCGCTTCCCTTTTCAGCATGTAGGTAGCAAAAGTTATCTTTTGCTCCTCCGCTACCCTAGCAATAACAAACATTTTTTTTCTATTTCCTTTACCCAAGTTTGGGCTTTTATAGGGTCAGTCGTTCCTTTGAATTTAGGCGGTCCTATTGCCTTGAAGTCTTTGAAGTTCGCCAATTGATTATCTGGCCAATTTCTCCTTGTTGTCGGTGCTTGATTACGCATTGCTTGTGCCAACATATTCATAAAAATCTTTCATTGGATCTGCTTGTCCTTCTACGTTGTTTATAGATTCTTCTGCCCTTTAGTTTCGAGTTTGACGTCTTGGCAGCATTATCTGGTTAAACAAAACCTTAAAATCATTATCATATCATTCATATACCATTATTAATGGTATAATAAAAGATAGAATATAAAATTTTAAATTTCAGACCAATTCAGCTTGCTGAATTCCCAAATTCAACTTGTCGAATTAACAAATTTTCATTCAATCAACATATTATCTTGACATATAATAATATCATAACATGTATATTCATATTCAAACAGTATATAGTACTTTTCATTACACAATACAGGCTGCCATAGTCACTTACTATCCCTTAGTGACAACAAAAGTCGGGATTCATCATGATACTTATGCAAAAGTAATACATTTCACACCTATATATACCATATCATATTCTATGCATAATCCTATTTTACTTATCCTATTCATTTCCTACACCTTCCCTAGATCCTGGACAAGCCTTTGCTTGATGACCTACCAATCCACATACAAAACATATGCATTGCTTTGGATCAGGGCAATGAGATGAGATATGTCCTTCACGTCCACAATTATAGCATACATTTTGTCCTCTCATACATATGCCTTTACGTTTTCGATTACAGTTCGCACACGTTCCTACTTTCTTAAAGTTCCCTTGATTAAAATTAGAATTTCTTAAATCACGGTCATTCATTTTTCTTTTCCCTTTCTGGCTTGGAGCTGCACATGATTTGCTGCATTTTGCTCCCATCTGTTCAATTTGAACCTTCAACTTGTCATATTCTTTCATTGTTTCAATTAAAGCCTTTTGCAATTGACTATTTACTAACTTTTCTATTTCCCATAGCCTTTTCAGAGAAGAAATCTTATTCTTCAAATTCTGCACTTCAGTGTCCGAATCACTATCTGTCAATAACACCGTTTCTGGTTTTAGTTCTATATTTTCCAAAATGATTACCTCATCTTGGTTGCTTTCAGGCAGAGTGATTTGCTCCTTCTTTACGACATGTGAGTCTTTTAATCCTTTGCATTCTGACATCGATACACAATTTATCTTGATTAGTACATAATATATACACATAACAAACAATAGTTTATATAAGTTACTATTATTTTATTTTACGATGAATTTTCTTAATTCATCTCCTTTAAACTCTATTTGAGTTATTTATTTTTCAACGCTTCTATCTAGCTTAATGTTATAACCTAAGGTATCTCTCACCTAAGGTTTCTAACCTAAAGCTCTGATATCAACTTGTGACCCCCCCAAATCCAGGTACTTAAAACCCGAACTTGGTGTTACACGATATCATTTCTTTGGGCGGAATAATATAATTTAACAAATTAATATACGTATCAGAGTTGTCTAATCCCAGGTACACGACCTTTAAAGCATTTCATTATATGATTGATAAGAAATATTATCGTCTTAATAAAGTCTAACTATTACACAAGATACCATAAAACTTATTCTTGCAGCTTTCCTTTCCCTTTGTTTTTGCCAGAGCCTTCTGGTTGATCACGCTTGGCTGAAAACATTTAATTTAAAGCAAGAATGAGCATTCAATTGCCCAGCAAATAATATCAGTTAATAAACTTTAGCTGAAAGAAGTAAATATTTTCTTTAATGTATACTTCTACAACGAATCAATAGTTGTGAAGTCTTTCGAAACATATCTTAATAACATATCAAATCGTTTAAAATTTTGAAACGACGTAGTGACTATAAATGTTGAGCGGTCAATAGACCATGAACTTTTATTTTTTTATTTTCGAAAAGGTTTAAACAAAAATTCATCTGCAAACCGCTCTAGTCTTACGGACATGTAGGGTGATCTGATAGTAGTGTGCATACAAGCCAATCATGTATGATGATAAAGCACATACTTTGTAAACAATCTTATTTATTTATTAATAAAATATTTATTTATTAAAGGTATTTAATTATCTACATGGTGCTATTTTTATAATATGTAAATAACTCATAGTTTTAAGCAATGCTTTTAGAATCATGATGTTGATCATGCTAATGAGATCTAAATTCTTAGAAAGCTTTAAAACTAAAATAGTTCCCAATCGTGGGATTACTAAAAAGGGGATTAGTAAATCCGGATAGATTGGTACATATGTTGCTTGCTCATTAGATGAGGATGACTGATCTCATGGTCATTTGTGTGGAGACACTAAAGCAAGTATGTAGGTGCTTATTGGAGAATAAGTTCACTGAACGTGACTCGCTACGGAATACCTAATGGAGTTTTACTCGCCTGTCAATAGGAATTCCTAATGTGATAGTAGTACATGTGATCCTTGGACTTGAGATCATCATAGTATCTTGTATGTAACAAATTATACTTTGACTAATTCCTTAAGGCCTTTTAAGGCATATATAGGGTATGCTTGGGTGTAATGAGTTACATATGGAGATAATGAATGATCAATAAAGAATCTACCACCTCTAGTAAAAGAGGAGATATGTCCTATGTGATTCGTTAAATGACAACCCAAGAATCCTTGGCCAAGGTAGAATGAAACTAGAAAGAGGTTTCTAATTTGCATTATTTGGAGTTGTGCATTTTCTAATCGAAATACATATGATTAAATAAATTAAGACTTGACAGTAAATCCATGTCTTATATTTAATTGGGACATTGTATGGTGGAAGGATTGAATTGTACGGTAACTATTAACTCACAGGTTCTTTTATGATTAATGTTGAAATCTATATTATCTGGAAAGTCGTTGATCGCTAGGGAAGCTTATCCCTATTGTAGAATAAATGTTATTTATTTAAATAGATTATTAGTTTAATTTGTTTATTTAAATAAGATTAGAATTGTTCTAATTGATTTATTCACAACCTGTTTAATATGGAGAACCTAAAGGGTCACACCATAAAAGGAAGAAGAATTATTTAAGAAAAAAATGGCATGATAGTAATAATGCATTAAGTATAATTAATTTAATCTATGATGATAGAATAAATTAAATAGCTTAATGTTTATTATTTAATATTTTAGAAATATTAAATATAAATTAATAAGAGGAGTCTTATTAATATTATTATTATTATTATTATTTTAATTCTAAAGGAGTTTAGGAATTAATATAATATTAGTACTCTCTCTCAATCCTAATAAAGATTAGGATATAAATTAATTAAATAAAACCCTATTCTAATTGGATTAGGAGGGTTAACCTAATATCTATATAAGAGAGTCTTATATTAGAAATAAGTGATGTGAAATTTTCCAAGAGTTGGGAGTACACATATTCTATAGAGATAGAAACAAGGGTTAAGCCAATAACCCATCTTCTTGAGTTCTTCATCTTCCTTGGTGGATCACCGTTAGAGGCCAAACATTTGGGTGGCTGACATTATTCAAGGGAAGGAGCCACTATCAAAGAAATCAAAGGAATCAAAGGAGTAGAACTTGTACCTGAGGAAGCTTAGATCTTCAAAGGTATAATTCCATGTTCTCTCTTTTCTGTTATTGATAACACGCACAAAGCATGATCATGGTTATGGGTTTGTATAAATTTTGAAAACCTAGTTTTTACGCTTCCGCCCTATTTATGTGATTTGATTGCATGATTGCGTTACAAACAAACCCAACAGTGGTATCAAAGCCTAACTTTGTGCTAATTATCAATTTTATAATTCCATGTATGAATTGATGTGAGAATTGGATCGTTTTTCTGGACAAAAATCGTTTTCTGCAAGTTTCTGCGGCGAACGGCGCAGCTGCGCAGCTGCCCAGTTCATTACTGGCGCAGCTGCGCCGGTCTGCAAAAACTGCTGCTTCCGTCTACCTGCGCAGCTGCGCAGCTACCCAGTTCATTACTGGCGCAGCTGCGCCTGTACCTGGACAGACCCTGAAAATTGATTTTAATTAATTAAGTAAACTGTTTATTTAATTGATAAAGTTTTAAAATAAAGAAGTTTATTTTATCTGAAATATGATTTCAGAATGCTAAAATTAAAGGAGTTTAATTTGGATTTATTTTTGATTAAAATAAAAGAGTTTATTTTGTTTCAAAAATAAAATTTAGCAAAACTTTTGTCCATTAAATAACATCGATCCATATATGGAATAGCATTGTTATTCATGAGATGAATGGATATTTATTGATGCATATGTTGATGTGTATGATAATAAATGGGGTTGATTATGGACTATGACCAATGTGATTGGATTTTATTTTGGATGAATGCTTGAATGTATGGATTTTATAAAATGGGGTCTGCGTACCTCGTCTTCTCTTGTTTTATTCTCGATGTAAATTCTATCTCCTTTCTATGTACTTCCCCTTGATTGCTGATCAAGGTTTCTATTTAATTTTAAATAGTTAATGTAATAGAGATAGTTAGAATTATTTTGAAGAAATTGGAGACCAAGGAGCAAGGAACGCATGAAGACTCATTTGTATGGAGCCAGGGTTTAAATGTAATAGTTATATTTAAATTTAAATTCTTGCACTCCTAGGTTTGACCTTTTGGTTCACTTGGTGGCTCTAGTGAACCAAACTAGAATAAAAGTCCATAATCAATCCGGGTAGAATATAGTATTCTATATTGCATGCTAAATATTATATATATTATATTTTATACAAACATGCTTCGCATGTTTAATAAAATGACGCGTATTTTATATATATATATATATGTGCATGCGCGCTTAAAAAGATGAGACAAATAATAACAAACCCCTCAAAGAAATAATATTAAGTCTGAAGCGTTCAAATGATATTTGGAATATCGAACGTCGCCTTCTAGCATGATTAGTTAATAGAGTATTAAATATTTAATATGAGTTTATTGTGCTATCCACAAGGCGAGTATTGAATATTTAAGATGTTAATTAATCATATTTGATGCTTATCAAGAAAATTGAACGATCTAGTCTTGTTGTGCTATCCACAAGGACGAAAATTTTTCTTTTTTGAATTTATGGAAGTGCTAGGCTGGACTTAACTTAAATCATTTTAGTTCGGATGTGCACACACATGACCATTATGATTTAAGAGGCAAAATAAAAGGAGTTACATGGTGATGTAATTGACAAGAGTTGTCTACCTATTTATTTGTATATCGCTTGTTGTGCTATCCACAAGGTTATATACATTTGAAATGGGATCCTTAATCTCACTAGCAAATCTTTAATTAGATGTTGCCGAACTATATGAGTGAGGGTAATATAGTTTGATAAAAATAGTGGGAGATACCAATTTAAAATAAAGACCTAAATTTATCTTGGTATGCAAAATTAATAAAATGAATGTTTGCTAAAATGTTGTTTTTCACTTGCAAAATTTTAAAAATGTCAAAATCACTAATTTCACTGCGAAGCATACTTGATGCTAATAAGCTTATCGGGCCGAATTATACGGACTGGCTAAGAAATCTGAGAATAGTTCTCACTGCTGAAAAGATTTCTTATGTCCTAAACTCACCTGTCCCTGGAACTGTTCCAGAAACAGCCTCTGAGGAAGAGATTGCCACCATTGTAAAGTGGCAAGATGATGCATCTGTGGCTCAATGCATCATGCTCGCATCCATGAATAACGAGCTTCAGCGTCAGCACGAAAACATGGATGCTCCTACTATGTTGATTCTCCTCAAGGAGTTGTATGGTGAACAAAGTAGGACTGCTAGATATGAGATATCTAAGGAGCTCTTCCGATCTCGGATGACCAAGGGGAAAGTGAACATAAAGGAACAAAAGAAATCTGATCCAGCTAGCAAAGGAATGTGCTTCCATTGCAACGAGCCGGGTCATTGGAAGAGGAACTGCAAGAAGTTTCTGGCAAAGAAGAAGCTTGGAGAAGCTTCGACTTCCAATCAAGGTTTGTTTATGATTGAAATTAATTTTTCTGAAAGTCATAATTCTACTTGGGTATTGGATACCGGCTGTGGTTCTCACATATGTAATACTGTGCAGGAACTGGTCAAAAGTAGAAAGTTGAACAAAGATGAGGTGATCCTACGAGTGGGAAATGGAGCAAAAGTTGCTGCATTAGCTGTAGGAACTTATTATTTAGCAATGCCTTCGGGCAAGTCCATTTATCTTAATAATTGTTATTATGTTCCGAATATTATTAAAAATATTATTTCAATTTCTGTATTGGATATGGAACGATTTAACGTTGTTATAAAGAACAATAGTTGTTCTATTTATAAAGACGATATTTTATATGGTGTTGGAAATTTGCGAAATGGACTTTATACACTTGACTTACAAGAAAATATTTTTCAAATTGAACAAACTAAGAAAAGGAAAAGAGATGATATTAATTATACCTACATGTGGCACTGTAGACTCGGTCATATCAATGAAACAAGATTATCCAAGTTGCATAAAGATGGGCTCTTTGAGTTATCTGATTATGAATCATATCCAACTTGTGAATCTTGTCTCATGGGTAAAATGACTAAATCTCCTTTTAGTGGAAAAGGAGAAAGAGTTACAGAGTTGTTGGCATTGATTCACACAGACGTTTGTGGACCTATACAACAAGTGCACGGGGTGGGTATTCTTATTTTATTACTTTCACTGATGATCACTCAAGATTTGGATATGTGTATTTAATAAAATACAAGTCAGAATCATTTGAAAAGTTCAAAGAGTTCAGAAGTGAAGTAGAGAAACAAACAGGCAAGAGTATAAAGATACTTCGATCAGATTGAGGTGGAGAATACTTAAGCGGTGAGTTTCTCAATTATCTCAAAGAAAATGGTATAATCTCACAATGGACTCCTCTAGGTACACCACAGTTAAATGGAGTATCTGAAAGGAGAAATCGAACACTGTTGGACATGGTTCGATCTATGATGAGTTTTACCGACCTTCCAATTTCCTTATGGGGATATGCCCTAGAAACGGCTGCATACCTACTTAACAAGGTACCTACCAAATCCGCCCCAAAGACTCCATATGAGATATGGAAGGGGAGGAAACCAAATCTTAAGCATGTTAAGACTTGGGGTTGTCCAGCTTATGTCAAAAAGTTTGAAAACGATAAGCTACAGACTAAATCCGATAAGTGTAGATTTGTGGGATACCCTAAAGAAACTTTAGGGTATTATTTCTATCATCCAACTGATCAAAAGGTGTTTGTTGCGAAACATACTGCCTTCTTGGAAAAGGATTTTATCCATGAAGGGGTCAGTGGGAGTAAGATATATCTTGAAGAAGTTCAAGACCCACAAATTACCACGGATCAAAGTCAGGTACCTGACAAAGTAGAAGAACCTACTATACCACACCCTGTTCGTAAATCTGGAAGAGTACCGAAGATACCTGAGAGATATAGATTCGTTATAGAGGATGACGATGAGGTACACATCATGAATGATGATGATCCATTGAATTACGAACAGGCTATGAGTAATAAAGACTCAGGGAAATGGCTTGAAGCTATGAAATTCGAAATGGACTCCATGTATGAAAACAAAGTATGGACTTTGATTTCACCACCTGAAGGCATTAAGCCTATTGGGTGTAAATGGGTCTTTAAAAGAAAGACTGGAGCGGACGGAAAGGTAGAGACCTATAAGGCCCGACTGGTTGCAAAAGGTTTCAAACAAAGACAAGGAGTTGACTATGATGAAACCTTCTCACCAGTAGCCATGCTCAAGTCCATTCGGATTTTGCTTGCGATTGCAGCTTACAACGACTATGAGATCTGGCAGATGGACGTGAAAACGGCCTTCCTCAATGGGAAACTTGAGGATGATGTGTATATGACACAGCCAGAGGGATTTATTTCAAAAGTTGGAACAAATCAAGTCTGTAAGCTATAACGATCCATTTATGGGTTGAAGCAAGCTTCTCGTAGATGGAACATTCGTTTTGATGAGACAATCAAAGAGTTTGATTTTATCAAAAATGAGGATGAACCATGTGTATACAAGAAGGTTAGTGGGAGCGCAGTATCATTCCTTGTATTATATGTTGATGATATATTACTGATAGGGAATGACATTCCTATGTTACAATCTATTAAAATCTGGTTATCTAAAAACTTCTCCATGAAGGACTTGGGTGAAGCATCCTATATTTTGGGGATAAAGATCTATAGAGATAGATCTAAAAGGATTGCTCGGCTTATCCCAAGGAACGTACATTGATACGATGCTAAAGAGGTTTAGCATGGAAGATTCCAAAAGAGGTCTCATGCCGATGAGCCATGGAATAAATCTCTCCAAGAAACAGGCCCCAAAGACACCTGAGGAGAGAGACCGTATGAGTAAGATCCCTTATGCTTCTGCAATAGGATCTATCATGTACGGTATGATATGTACTAGACCGGATGTTGCTCACGCACTTAGTGTAACAAGCAGATACCAGTCGAATCCAGGAGAAGAGCACTGGAAGGTAGTGAAAAATATCCTAAAGTACTTGAGAAGGACTAAAGATATTTTTCTTGTCTACGGTGGGTCTGAATTAAAACTCGAGGGATTCACGGACTCAAGTTTTCAAACAGACCAAGATGACAGTAAATTTATTTCAGGGTATGTGTTTACCTTGAACGGAGGTGCAGTGAGTTGGAAGAGTTCCAAGCAGCAAACGGTTGCTGATTCAGTGATAGAGGCAGAGTATATAGCTGCAAGTGAAGCTGCAAAGGAAGCTGTTTGTATGAAGAAGTTCATAACTGAACTTGGTGTGGTTCCTAGCATTGGGGAAGCAGTTCCCGTATACTGTGACAACACCGGAGCGGTTGCACAGGCTAAGGAACCCAGGTCTCATCAGAAATCTAAACACGTGTTGCGGCGATTTCACTTGATCAGGGAGATCATTGAAAGAGGAGACGTCACCTTGGAGAGTGTAGACTCTCAAGACAACATTGCAGATCCATTTACTAAAGCTTTAACACAACAGCAGTTTGATCGTCACTTAGAGAAGATGGGTATGAGATACCATGGCGATTGGCTTTAGTGCAAGTGGGAGATTGATAGTAGTGTGCATACAAGCCAATCATGTATGATGATAAAGCACATACTTTGTAAACAATCTTATTTATTTATTAATAAAATATTTATTTATTAAAGGCATTTAATTATCTACATGGTGCTGTTTTTATAATATATAAATAACCCATAGTTTTAAGCAATGCTTTTAGAATCATGATGTTGATCATGCTAATGAGATCTAAATTCTTAGAAAGCTTTAAAACTAAAATAGTTCCCAATCGTGGGATTACTAAAAAGGGAATTAGTAAATCCGGATAGATTGGTACATATGTTGCTTGCTCATTGGATGAGGATGACTGATCTCATGGTCATTTGTGTGGAGACACTAAAGCAAGTATGTAGGTGCTTATTGGAGAATAAGTTCACTGAACGTGACTCGCTATGGAATACCTAATGGAGTTTTACTCGCCTGTCAATAGGAATTCCTAATGTGATAGTAGTACATGTGATCCTTGGACTTGAGATCATCATAGTATCTTGCATGTAACAAATTATACTTTGACTAATTCCTTAAGGCCTTTTAAGGCATATATAGGGTATGCTTGGGTGTAATGAGTTACATATGGAGATAATGAATGATCAATAAAGAATCTACCACCTCTAGTAAAAGAGGAGATATGTCCTATGTGATTCGTTAAATGACAACCCAGGAATCCTTGGCCAAGGTAGAATGAAATTAGAAAGAGGTTTCTAATTTGCATTATTTGGAGTTGTGCATTTTCTAATCGAAATACATATGATTAAATAAATTAAGACTTGACAGTAAATCCATGTCTTATATTTAATTGGGACATTGTATGGTGGAAGGATTGAATTGTACGGTAACTATTAACTCACAGGTTCTTTTATGATTAATGTTGAAATCTATATTATCTGGAAAGTCGTTGATCGCTAGGGAGGCTTATCCCTATTGTAGAATAAATGTTATTTATTTAAATAGATTATTAGTTTAATTTGTTTATTTAAATAAGATTAGAATTGTTCTAATTGATTTATTCACAACCGGTTTAATATGGAGAACCTAAAGGGTCACACCATAAAAGGAAGAAGAATTATTTAAGAAAAAAATGGCATGATAGTAATAATGCATTAAGTATAATTAATTTAATCTATGATGATAGAATAAATTAAATAGCTTAATGTTTATTATTTAATATTTTAGAAATATTAAATATAAATTAATAAGAGTAGTCTTATTAATATTATTATTATTATTATTATTTTAATTCTAAAGGAGTTTAGGAATTAATATAATATTAGTACTCTCTCTCAATCCTAATAAAGATTAGGATATAAATTAATTAAATAAAACCCTATTCTAATTGGATTAGGAGGGTTAACCTAATATCTATATAAGAGAGTCTTATATTAGAAATAAGTGATGTGAAATTTTCCAAGAGTTGGGAGTACACATTCTATAGAGATAGAAACAAGAGTTAAGCCAATAACCCATCTTCTTGAGTTCTTCATCTTCCTTGGTGGATCACCGTTAGAGGCCAAACATTTGGGTGGCTGACATTATTCAAGGGAAGGAGCCACTATCAGAGGAATCAAAGGAATCAAAGGAGTAGAACTTGTACCTGAGGAAGCTTAGATCTTCAAAGGTATAATTCCATGTTCTCTCTTTTCTGTTATTGATAACAAGCACAAAGCATGATCATGGTTATGGGTTTGTATAAATTTTGAAAACCTAGTTTTTACGCTTCCGCCCTATTTATGTGATTTGATTGCATGATTGCGTTACAAACAAACCCAACATGATCAGCCCCGTTATGTCCTGTATTGATCAATACTATCTGTTTGAATGATAAATACGTTCACTCTGTTCGTCTTGGGCACAGTAAACAATTTCTCCATTACGAGTTCTTCATACTCAGTCTAGAGTCCTTACTAAATAATTTCAACTATGTCTAGCTGAGTCAATTAGCTTAGACAGTCTTTAAACCATAAATACATTCTGAAGTTTAATAGTTTGTAACATGATTTGTCATATCAAAGAATTTCAAGTTCAAGAGTTCTTGCATGAATACAACATTTCATACACGTGGGGACACTTGTATGATAAAAGACAATAATGAGATAATAATAAGAAATAAACAAATTAAATAAGGTTCCACAATATAGGAATACTTTCATAAATGAATCATGGATATCATTACGGATATAAATAATTGACAATAATTATTCATGAACATGCTTTTAGCTTACTAGGATCCATCGCGTAAAATAAATGCAAAGAGTATAGATACTTAATCAATAAGAAATTGAGTAAAGAAACTTGCCTTGATAGTTGTTTACTGCTACGTAGTATAGCTTACGTTTTTATCTTTAATATGTAGTCCTATTATCAATATAATTATTCTTTTAATTAGAATAATACAATTTAACACATAATACTGCTTAAACATGTTGTCACATATTCATGTCCATCATTACAACACATAAGAACGTATACCTAGTCAAACTATATCGATTTGGTTTAAGTACGGTATCCGCTTCGGCATCCCGATTGCATTATCGGATAATTAACGAATTTATTTTCAATTAAACTTTGTTCAAGAACTTAAATATTATATTAGATAATTTAATTATCATTTATAATATTTTTCTAAACATTAAAATCATTTATAATAATTTTTTAAATATTTGAATCATTTTTAATGATTTAATTGCTAAATAATTTCGTTATCACTAATATTTATATAATTAGAATATTAATAAAATTCATGTCAACACTTTAAAAGTTATTTGTTATAACCTGAAAATATATTTGAAACCTTAATATTACCTTTAAATGATTTTTAAGGTATTAAAATTATTTTTAAATAATTACCATTAATATTAAAATATTAATGTTATTCATATCAAAATATTAAAAGTTATTTATTATAACTCAAAATATTTTTAAAACATTTATTTCACCTTTAAATAATTTATGAAATATTAAAATTATTTCTAAATAATTTATTTAATACATTTATTAAATAAATATATTATCATTAATATTAAAATATTAATGAAATTCTAATCAAAATATTAAAAGTTTTTTATTATAACTTAAAATACTATTTAAAACTTTAATATTATTTTTAAATGATTTTTAAAATATTAAAACCATTTTTAACTAATTTATTTAATATAATTATTAAATAAATTTATTATTATTAATATTAAATTATTAATGAAATTTATCTCAAAATATTAAAAGTCATTTATTATAACTTAAAATATTTTTTAACACTTTAATATTATTTAAAATAATTTTTAATATATTAAAATCATTTTTAACTTATTTATTTAATATAATTATTAAAAAAATTTAATATCATTAATATTTAATTAAATTAAAATATTAATGAAATTTATGTTAAAATATTAAAAGTTAATTTTTATAACTTAAAATAATTTTTTAAATTTATTTATGAATTTTTAATAAATAATTTTTATTTATTTAATTAATATAATTAATTTTATTTAAAACTATTGCTGTAGGGCTACAGCGACAGTAACCGTGGCTAAAGCTGTTCTTTATTTCATGAAGAACAGTCCAGTCAATGTGAGCATGACTACTTTGACCAACCATGGATTCGGTTTGATTTGATTTCTGGGCTTCGAACTGCTTCCATGGTGTAGAAAAAATGTAAGGCTAAAGGTTCATTATAAATTTGAGGTTCAAACATCATTAGATCAAGAAGAATTTGATGGTCAAATAACCTACCAACCCTGTTCTTCGTTTCTGGGTTACCCTAGAAACGTAAACAGTGATGGTCAACGTTTTTCTACGGCTTTGATCTTGGATTATGTGGATATTTAGAATGTTAGAGTGCTTCAAGCATGTAGTATATATGTTGTAACACCCCAATCCCACATCAAAAGATAGGGAAAATATTTGTCCATATTTAAGGAAATAAGTTACTACCAATAGTACATTCAATCATGACTTTTGGGTGAGCCTGTGGTGAGATGACCCAAGAAGATACTATTGGGCCAGTGGTTTAAGGCCTTATTTTGGATGGATTTGATTCGATTCGGACTTGGGATTTGACTCGAGATTTGTTCTAGACTCGGGATTTGACCCGTGTTGTTATATACGGTATCAAAGCCTACTCTCGAAAGCTCAGGTCGGGTCATCCGATCGGGTTGCCGGAGGTGGAGAAACGAAGGCTGGTGGTATTATCCCACAATGGAGAGTTCCGGAGGTGGGGACACGAAGCCAGCAGGTATTATCCCACAATGGCTAGAGAGGCAAAGATCTTTGGACCATGTGTGATCGGTTCTGACGGGGACATCAGAAATTTAATTGGGGGAGTTTGTAACACCCCAATCCCACATCAAAAGATAGGGGAAATATTTGTCCATATTTAAGAAAATAAGTTACTTCCAATAGTACCTTCAGTCATGACTTTTGGGTGAGCCTGTGGTGGGCTAAGATGACCCAAGAAGATACTATTGGGCCAGTGATTTAAGGCCTTATTTTGAATGGATTTGATTCGATTCGGACTTGGGATTTGACCCGAGATTTATTCCAGACTCGGGATTTGACCCGGGTGGTTACATATGCTATAGTCCAAAGTTAAAGCACTTTTAAGGTTCAAAAACACATCACAAGGAAGATCTAGGCTGGTCAAACGGCATGGTCCAAACTGTTCTTAACAATTTCTGGAATTTCCAGAAATTCATAACCCGTGCTCGGTCAACGATGTTTGACCGTTAATATCTTACGATCTAAACATGATTTAAGCCTGATTCCACTTTCAGTATACTAACATCATGGCATAGAACACATACAAATACATAAATCCAACATATCATGAACAGGTTGAGAAATATATGCCCCGAGTTTGACTGTCAGACAACATTTTTAGAGTTTTTTAAAAATTAGGGTTTTTTAAAAATTAGGGTTTCTTGATATTATTAGGGTTCCCAAATTTATGAATTAGTTTTCTAATAATTTTTCCTAATCACATAATATACATATTATGTATATTATACATATTATGTGTTTTAAAACCTAACGTAATGAACATGAAGACATGTTAAATATATATTAAGATGTTAATAACCTATATCATGTGAGCAATTAACAAGTTAAATTCGTAACTTAAACCATTATTCAATAAGTTGGATAATGAGTTCAAAGAACAATGTGATGGTTCGATATGTATATCGAGCTATTGATTAATGTGTATTGTGAACGTATTGATATGTAGGATTTAATAAGGAACGAGAATTAATTATAGCTTGTGCAAGAGGCAAGTTTCCTAAACTCAAACCTTTAAATTGAGCAAGTTTCTAAACATTACTTTTATTGAGCAAGTTCCTTAAGTTCTAAATTATTCATTGATGAAGTCTTAGACTTGTATTCTATATCGAGTAAGTTCTTGTTCTTAATTGTTCAAGTCAAAATTTCATATTAGATGCTATAATTCTTTTAAAGTATGAATTCAGTTATACAATACTTATTCGATTGTATACCTTTTGAGAGTTATTATTCGAATTGAGTATCAGTTTATTCTGGAATCTTGTAAGACTAGCGAACCCTTATTGATTCGACTAGTCCATAGTTGATGAGTGTTCTAAATTCTAAAACTTTTATTGAGCTTATCCAAACCAAACTTCCTTTGGTGTGGACTGTGATGTCAAACTGAGATGAATAACCCTTTAATAAGGGATTATTTACGCTTTATCGTTGAGATATTGTGCACAGTGTGGTACTAAGGGCTGATCCCCCTAAGTACGAGAAGTAGAGTCCATAGTCTTATGACTGTTAAAGGTTTAAAGTTTAAACACTTTACAACCTAGGACATTGTTTGAGGTCTTATGACCCTCAGATGTTCTTTTGATTTCTGTTATTCATTCTTGAGTCAAAAGTTGAGTTTCTTTATTCAGATGTCTTTGATTCACTCGCATGTTATTATATTATTGTTATATTATTATACTTGTGGGTAATCGTGCTCACTCTTGCGTAATAATAACATTGCAGTTAAGAACGAAAGGTCCGACGAGCCTTCTACTAGCAAAGGCATGGGCAATGTCAACAAGTGATGAAGACTTGTTGTTTATGATATATGTTTATCACTACAAAAAAAGGTGATTTTGCAACAAACAGTTTTCGTTGCTAAATGTGCGAAATTTCGTTGCCAAATACCATTTGCAACGATTTTTCGGTCGTTGGACATTTCATTGCGCAATGAGCGTTGCTAATTGTTTAGCAACGAATTGTTTTTTTTCATTGCAGAAAGTAATATATTTAGCAATGAAATTTTGTTTTCGTGTAAAATCATAAATCATTTAGCAACGAAATATTTTGTAGCAAATTTATTAAGAAATTATTACTGAAAAATAATTTTCGTTGCAAAATACGCCTAATTGGCAACGAAAAGAATCTTTTTATTTTCCAACGAAGATAAAATTCGTTGCATTTGATACACATTTGCCAACGAAGTTTGCCGTTATTGAACAATATAAAAATTGTTGCCTTAATTGGTTTTCGTTACTAATTGTGTACTTTTTGGTAACGATGTTTGTTGCTAAATGTACAAAATAAACCAATTATATATTAATTTGCAACGAAATTTTGTGTTGCCGTTGATTTTTTATGGATAATTATGATGAATTAGCAACAATACTATTCGAAGGTGATTGTTTTTAGATAGCAACAAAAGTTATTGTCAATTAGCAACGACACTATACGTTATCGTTTACTTTTCATGTGTAACGAAATTTGTTATGATTTGCAACGATATAAATATTGTCTTTTTTTTTGTTATGTAACGAATGTCAAAATTATTTTAGAAACAAAAAAAATTATGTCTCAATAACTCCATAACAAATTATGACAGAAATACAAAAAAAAACTAAAATATTATTAATTAAATAAAATCATCCGATACATGATCATTCATCATCTTTACAATCAAACTTCGTACGACTGAAAACTACAAAGCCCGTCTTAGTTGACACTATCTACCATTAAGAGGTTAACACTAGTGCCATATATGAAAAAAAAAATCAAGAAAGAAATGTTTATAATATGAAACAATACTTAAGCTTACACAAGAGTTTCAACCATGGTTCATCCTCTATGTTTCCAGCCTGTAAAAATTGTAATGTTAGTGGGAGTAAGAATAACAATAAATAAAATTAGAAAAAGGCAGAACAGAAAATACTAATTCAGAAGTGGTGCATTATCTTGGACACTGCCATCACATGACAAAAGGTCGACATAGTGTCATACTGTCATTAACTGTAGGGAATGATTTTTCTAAATAAATGGCCAATTTTCAATATATAAATGACTATATATGCTAAAGAAGATAATAATAGCATCCTTTCATAAAACACAATTATTGCAATCTCTTAAAGCGCCAAGGAATTCAACTATGATTACTTGAAATACTACTGTACCTACCATGACACCAATGAATATCTAGTTACTGAACATGCTATGGAAAATATTTACCTTCTCAATGTCACGGCTGTTTATTTCGTTGAACACCTAAATATTTAAAACACCAGAAAACTGTTTCAGTATTTATGCACAACTACAACAAAAAAAAATAAAAAATTACTATAATAAGAGACTAATAATATGCAAAAGAAATAAGAATCCAAAAGTATCTTACAGAAACAATAAGCTAAATCCAAAAATAATACCTGACAGAACACAAACGTATTGAATATGAAAGTGTTGATAATGATGGTAGCATCTGAACCTTAAACTCCCAAAATCTGCTTCCCTGCGAAATTGAAAATGAATAGGACAACCATTTGGTAAATACTCTGACCCAATATATTTCTCCACACTGTGTTGGTAATGAAACTCACGCCCCTCCCAACAGGCGACCTATTCATCAGTCCATCATGTGGCGGTTCTGTAGCCAGTGCCAATGCACCCAGTGTGTCCATGATCAGGTTAACCCAAAGCAACTGCACAGCCGTAAGGGGAGCAGATCCTGAAAATAAAGTGGGAAACTACTATAACTAAATTTTTGCAATTAAATTAAAGGAAACAAAAAACTAGCTCTACGGACCAACGCACCTGAGATGCATGCAGAAATAAAATTGATCATAAGAGCAACAATATTAATAGTAAGCTGGAACTGAACAAACTTTTGAATGTTTATGTGTACAGCACATCCCCATTTGGATACATTTACAATAGTTGAAAAATTATCAACCAATATGATGACATCGGCGTTTTCTTTTGCAACCTATGATTTGTGAAAAGTGTGGGACGAGAAACAATGACAAGCAAGCATAAGTGAAATGAGAATAGAAAGGGCAAGCTCAACACCACATCATAGATTTCTAGTGATAAAATCTAATATTTTTAAAACACGCGTGATATATAATATACGGTTAAAAACACTGAATTTGGTTCAGCCTTATAGAAGAAAAACAACAAGAAAGAAGGCAAGAATATTATACTATAAATAAGCAGATAGAAACTTTCCAATAAAAGAGCAGATACACAAACCTCTGTTCCTGCATACCCATAACAAGTCTAATGTCTGGGAGGAGATACACAAACCTCTGTTCCTACTTTCTAATTTTGCTGGATAAAAGCTTTGAGAGAGAATTAAATACACTTGGGAGGATAAGGCACAGACATTTGGTGAAGTTGCTGGGATATTGCAGCAGTAGGGGAGAAGGACCAAACCTATTGATATACGAGTTCATGGATAATGGAAGCGTGTGGGATTGGCTGCACAAGCAACCATTGAATGTCAAGAAGAGGAGCCTCGACTGGGAGACAAGATTAAGGATTGTGGTAGGCTTAGCACAGGGAGTGGAGTACCTGCATCATGATTGTGCGCTAAAGATCATTCATAGGGATATAAAATCTAGCAATGTGCTATTAGATTACAATATGGAAGCACATTTGGGAGATTTTGGGCTGGCTAAACCAATCCCTGAGAATTATGACTCGGGTACAATTGAATCAAACACTTGTTTTGTAGGTTCTTATGGTTACATTGCCCCAGGTAAGGAAAATTGTTCTTATTTAAATTATACATGTTTTTTTCCCACAAATTCATCTAACAAGTTTTTTGTAATGTTTTTCAGAGTACGCTTATTCATTCAAGGCAACAGAGAAGAGTGATGTTTACAGTATGGGGATTGTGCTGATAGAGCTTGTGAGTGGGAGGAACATAATTAACTCAAGTTGACCTACCAATGTGTCGAGAATTGCCACTCATCTCTATATAACCATTAGATATTATACATACTAACAGGCGTAACACATATGATTCTCTTTTCAGGAACAGATAATTGCACAAATCAAAATTAGAAAATTATTTCCTCAAGGCTCACCGTTCTAATAACATGATGCATCCCACCACCACCTAATGAATGCCCACAAGGCAATATTTTTGCGATCTCAAGTATATTAATAGGACAAGATGCCCAGCCAGCAATAAGCTTGATAGATGAAAGTGCATAGAGAAATCACACACACACACACACACACACACATATATATATATATATATATATGAAATACTGTAAATCGCCAAAAGTTAGTGTGCCTCACGTGGATTCTAAAACCTATTAATAAACTGAATTTCAAAATCAGTATAAGAAATAATATCAACCTACCTTAGCATCTATGAAGGATAGCACCTACGGATCTTTTATAAACTTTCGAGCTATGTCTCCAGCATTTTGAGGTAAATAGTAAGCTGCAAAGGGTATTGGTAGCATGTCAAATGGTTCGTACCAGGAGTTTTTGGCTTGGATTTAAGAAAACTTGCTGATTTAATAAAGTTGGAAGCATGAAAAACAAACTTGAATCACTAAAAATAAGAGGATGAATATGCAACAATTACCATCCACAAATATGGTCTACCAACATGACATCAGGATAAATAGACCACAAGAACCAGGTAGATTAAAAAGCTTTCATGATTTTGCGAAAAGAAATTATGGAAAACATATGTGGTCATCTAATTCTACATAGCAAGCCAAAGATTGTGAATATTTCATTAATGCAAGGACATAATATTGGACACAACAGTACACAAGAACACAATATTGGATAGTGCGCCATTAATTACCTTCTCTATGTCTTCTATATGTTGCTCCACATAATTACCAACTTTCTCTCCCAATATTTTTGTAATAAGATGCGATTCTGCACCTGGAGCGTCAGGGATGACGCAGTGGTATCCCGAACCTTTACCAGATCCTGAATCTGTCCATGAAAATTATCGGTTACAAGAAAAACCTCATCAGCCTATCCAGTACAATGTTCCTATAGCACACCAGTAACTTCCCCAACCCCTCAAATGAAAAACAGGAGCAGATGAAAAATGGATAGGAAATAATGAAATGCACAGCTGGCATCTATCTAACAGTACCCAGGATGGTTACTGGGAGATCACATCACATGGATGCTATTGTAAGCAATATATCGATACCTTTTGCTCTGAAATACAGTAATAAAAATAACCCCATAAATCTTCAAAATGCCTTCCTATTTGTGTTCTTTTCTTTGTATGTGTCCAGTGTGGGAGGGGATTGAAATTATATATACTAAAAAAATACGTATAGTACACTGGATTTAACATAAAACAAGCGTCTAGAAAATAGTGAGCGAATAATGCAGGTGTTGGTAATAATCCTAACATATTAAATAACAGATATTTTCCTATGTTGTACGTTTCTTTCGTAACCCATCTGACTAATCTGGATCTTTAGCAATGAAGCTCAAGCAATTCATAAACACTTAATCTGCCTTACTATGCCCATTGACAAAGTACAACATTTTGAAATGTATTATATACAATAATTGAACTAATTAACCAATTAACAATACAATCATTCCAATTGCAACCCAAATTAGCTCTAAATAGCACAAAATTTCTAATTAAAACCTAATTTTTAGGAAAAATTAACAAAGGAGGAAATTAAAACCTTTAATTGGGCAATAACATAGCAGAATTTGAAGGAGAAGCCACCACTATGCCGCTACTATTAACAAAATGAAGAAAACTCACCGTATATCCATATCGATCTTAGTCATGGGTCGATTTCTTGGGTTCCTTTGTTCTCAACCAAGACCATATTGAACTTAGTTGATTCCTAAGGAAAGAGGAGAAACCCTAATAGGTAGAGAAGAAACCTAGCTAACCCATTTCCTCTCTAATTGAAACGTCGAATTTTGGGTTAGGAAGAGAGGTGAAACCCAATTGATCTCTATTCCATGCTTTCCCATACCACGCACGAACACAACTCAGTACTCTGTTCAAAAAAAAGAGTTTGATAACATTTTATATGTAAAATTATTATTTCAAAAATTAAAGATAAATCTAAATTTAAATTTTAGGATATTATAAATTAATTATAACAAATTGAAATATAACTCTTTTGTAGAACCAAAAAGTAATATTTTAACATTTATAATTTGTTCCATAAAACGAGTCATAATTATTATAATTTTGTTTACTGCCATTTATAACATTTTAAAATTTAAATTATTGTAACTTAATATTTTAATAAATACAATTAATATTGTAAATTACTTAAAAATTATTATTAAGAATAAAATTTCTATTAAAATATTAATTACAATACAATTTTAATTGTAGTATATTATAAATTAAAGAACAAACTCAAACTTGACTCTTTTTGTAGAACATATGAGTATTTGTTTTTGGCATTTGTGCTCTATTCTACAAAAGTGCACCACTATTTTTTTTTGTCATGATCAATGTATAAAATTTTAAAGTTTAATGTAGTGTAATGTTATTTACTTTATAGTTTGTTAAAAGAAATAGTCAATACTGTAAGTTAATTAAAAAGTGTCAATAAAAGTAAATTTACTACATTAAAAAAATTAATGTATTTATATTACAATTTATATTCACCATATTTAATTCAAAAAAAAATTATTTAGAACAAAATAGTGACCAATTTTATCTCTCACAAAAAATCTTTGAACAATAATATATAGTGAGTAATAATTCATTCACTAATAGTTTTTTTCCTCGTAAATTTTCATCGTAAATTGGCTCCAAATATTCTTCAACCACTTCAACTCAGCGAAAGAAAAAAGAAGAGTAAGATGTAACATCACTTTAACTGACGTTGGAATCTCTTTTTTTTTCTTTAATCTCTTGTACTTGTTTACAAACATCAATATTTTTTTATATTTATTCTCTGTCATCGGCGTTGGAAATGAAGGAGTATATAAGACTTCAGCTATAAAAAAATAAAAATAAAAATTCTAACGCCAATTAAAGTGACGTTGCATCTTACCCTTCTTTTTTACAAATTCATTTTTTTTAAAAAAATTAAATAAAATAGGGATAAAATTGATATTACATTAATATGGGTCAAACTAACTTATTAGGAATGATTTATAAGTCATTTTTAAATAACTTTATTTTGTCTTAGTTCATAAAACATAATAAATTTTTCTTCATCTTTTATGTTTTCTCTTAGAACTGATAGTATTATAATTTAATTTTATAATATATTTGAAAAAAGGTAAAAGGAGAACTAGGAATAGCTAGGCGTATACCATTACTATTCTTCTTTTTATGTTTTATTTTTGGACTTAAAAATATGTTATTGATTTAAGTTACTCCCTCCGTCTAAGAATAAAAGTTCTTATTATTTTATGTAATCTCAAGTTAAATATTTACTTATATTAAATAATCTATTTTTTTTACAATAATTTGTGCGTAATATCCTTAGTATTAAATTTCATATTTTTATTATTTATAAATATTTATATAATATCACTAGTCATGTATAGAAAAATATGCAATTAGAAGAGAATTTAAATATGAATAATTTTATCATTTGACATTTTTTTTAAATTCGCATAAAATCAATCATCACTTTCATTCTTGGAGTGAGGGAGTACTTGTAAGTATATCCTACTTCTATCTATAAATAGGAAACATTAGGAAGCATAGATATAATAATCAGGTTTGATGAGGTTGGGTTTATTTGGGTCAGAGGCCCGGAACGAACATGCTTGGCAATCGGTTGTCACGGGTACTATTTCAACAACCATAATATATACCGTTGATCGCAACATTGGATGACACGTATTGAAATGGATTTCCCCTTGCCACTACAGGCTGTAGCGACATGAGAAATTACTCATTTGCCCCTCATTTGCTCATGTGCTACACTGTCTACCGCTACAAGTTATGGCGGTAGTTTAGTTAACTAATAAATTAGAATGGCTCAATGGTAGCTTAATGGCCCAATAACCCATAGGTCTTAGGTTTGAAACCTAGCTGTGATATTTTTGCTTCTTATGTTATATTTTTGTGTATTAGATAAATTCTATTACCATCTATATATATATACCCATCTTAAATCTCCACATTAAACTAAATATATATAAAGTAACTATGAATATTTATATAACGTAACTATGAATATTTTAATATATATATATATATATATATATATAAATTTATCTCTAAATATTCATATAAATATTTATAAACAAATATTCATATAAATTTATCTTTAAAATTTATAAACAAATATTTATTTATAAATTTATAAATATTTCATCTAAAATTTATAAAATTTAGATATGAATATTTTTTTATAAATATTTATATGAATATTTAGAGATAAATTTATAAATATTTATATAAAAATTTGTTTACATATATATATATATATATATATATATATATATTTATATATAAAAATATTCATAGTTACTTTATATATATTTAGTTTAATGTTGAGATTTGTTTAGTATTTTATTTAGTTTGACAAGAAATTTTGAAAAGAATATGTATGTATGTAATATATATATATATATATATATATATATATATATATATATATATATATATGATAGTAAAATTTATCTAATACATACAAAATATAGCACATGAAGCATGAAAAAATTTAATAATGACTTATAAGTCAAAAAAAAGTTAAAATTTAAGTTATTGTCAAACACTAAATAATAACAAATGACTTATAACTTAGTTTGACCAACTTATAAGTCATTGCCAAATACCCTCTAATTCAAGATATAAAGAGAAATTAATATTTGATTATAAAAAAATTTACAAGTCAAGAAAAAGGAGAATTTGAAAAAGGGGAGTTAAAAAAGAACTTACACACCATTGGTGCAACTTAATTGGTCTATGCTGAAACCAATGTCGTGACTTAATCGGTGCAGTTTGGTCGATTTTTGGTGAAATTTCGGGAGCGATTTCGATTCCTTGTCCATCCATTGTCAAAAAGTATATATGTAAAATAACGAGTTACAAGAAAAATTCATATAAATTATTTTAGAAATTAATTATATTTTTTTTTCAAAATTATAAGTGTGCGAATATGATCATTATAAACTACATCCAATTAACTACAAACTTTAATTTTTGTAAATTAGAAATTATATCTATATGTGCTCAATTTTAATTTCAAAAATTATAACTTTAAAAAAAATAAAACTGGGTATTTATTTTGAGACGGACGGAGTGAAACATTTCACTATATAAAATTGTGTCCAAATAAATAAAAAATTTTAAATGAAAAATGATCCGTTTTGGGGGGAAAAAAAGAGGCATGCTTATTGGGTTTGTCTTAATTTTGGGCAACAATTTACTAGTCGTTGCAAAAAAATATATTAAATACGCAACGAAAAAAATTTGTTGCCAATGAATGTGGCCTATATTAGGCAACGAAATATAGCAACAAAAAAGTTTTCATTGTCGACGATAAGGAGAAATCTCATCGGCAACAAAAAAGTAAATAGGCGGTGGGTTTTTTTTCCCGCCAACGATTTGGCAACGAATTTTTGCAACGACTTATGAATTTCGTTGCGAAAAATGAAAGCCTTTCATAAACTGCAACGAATGACAAATTTCGTTGCTAAACATGCATTTTTGGCAACGACTTTATAAGTCGTTGCTCGAAAAATTGTTGCCAAATGTCTATTTTTTTGTAATGTATGTTTTAGACTTATGTTAAAGTTGTGTAAGACTTATTTATTTGTTTATGTTCCGCACAGATGTTTAAGGTTAGTATGACCTGAAATTGTATTTATATTCAGATGTTGTAACCCCATAAGGGGAGGATTTATTTCTATTTATTGTATGGTTTGCATTTATTATGGATAGATAGATAGATGATATTTGTATAGTGAACACCAAATCCAGTGGAATTGAAGTACTCGGGTTTGAGGGTGTCACAACATACGCATTCATTGCAAGTAGATCACGATCAGATTCTATCGAACTGATCTTTTACTATTCAGCATAAAGCTTGTCTATCTGATTAAATAGAAATTTGATTTCTAATAGAACTCAAATTCCTCCTTCAAAATTCCTTAATAAAATGATTTATTATTTATAAGAAAACCATATATAAAAAAAATAAAATCTATTCGAATAATAACTAGAATTCCATCCCCGGCTGCTACCATATCTTGAACCTTCATATTGAAGGTCCTCGTAGTTGGCTTGCTTGTCGGAGTTGGATACGTGATCGCCAGCTTTCCACTACTTTTCCCTGCATTCACATTTCCCCCATCGGCGTTTCTTTTCGGACAATCCTTTGCCATATGATCAGTTGATCCGCAGATCAAATAACCATTATTCTTTCTTGGAATGGAGAAATTAGGAGAGATGTGTCCCTCATGCCCGCACTTGTAGCACACAAACTTTCCTTTAAGACACTCACCTGAGTGATTCTTCCCACAATTTCCACATGATTCAACCTTTTTTCCTTATTGCTCCTTGACCATTACCAGCACTTTCAGAATTTGTCCACTTTCTTTTCCCACTTGCATTTCCACTGTTTCCTTCCATCTTTACATTTCCTTCTACCTTACCCTTATTCTTCTTTTCCTTATTATAGAGGCTCATGGCCTCACTTCCTCCTTCGGTAATGAGGGCCTTTTCCAATAACGATCCAAACGAATTAATCTGCAGCACTGCAACCTTATTTTAGATCCAGGGTTTTAGGCCATGTTCGAACCTTCGTGCCTTCCTTGCTTCAGTAATCACATGTTGTGGAGCGAACCAAGATAATTCGTTAAACTTTGCGGCGTATTCTAAGACGGTCATATTTTCTTATTTCAATTCCAGAAATTTAACCTCCATCCTGTCCTGCATATTGGACGAGAAGTAATTCTCGTTGAACAGTTCTTTGAACTTTGTCTATGTCACCACTTCTGCTCCAGCTCGAGTTTGATTAGCCTCCCACCAGAAGTTCACTTCCCCTTTCAGCATGTAGATAGCAAAGCCTGTCTTTTGCTCCTCCGCTACCCTACCAATAACAAACATTTTTTCTATTTCCTTTACCCAAGTTTGGGCTTCTATAGGGTCAGTCATTCCTTTGAATTCAGGCGGTCCTACTGTCTTAAAGTCTTTGAAGTTCGCCAATTGATTATCTGGCCAATTTCTCCTTGCTGTCGGTGCTTGATTACGCATTGCTTGGGCCAACATATTCGTAAAATTCTGCATTGGATCTGCTTGTCCTTCTGCGTTGTTTACAAATTCTTCTGCCCTTTGGTTTCGAGTTTGACGTCTTGGCGGCATTATCTGGTTAAACAAAACCTTAAAATCATTATCTTATCATTCATATACCATTATTAATGGTATAATAAAAGATAGAATATAAAATTCTAAATTTTAGACCAAATTCAGCTTGCCAAATTAACAAATTGTCATTTAATCAACATATTATCTTGACATATAATAATATCATAACATATATATTCATATTCAAACAGTACATAGTACTTTTCATTACACAATACAGACTGCCATAGTCACTTACTATCCCTTAGTGACAACAAAAGTCGGGATTCATCATGATACTTATGCAAAAGTAATACATTTCACACCTATATATACCATATCATATTCTATGTATAATTCTATTTTACTTATCCTATTCATTTCCTACGCCTTCCCTAGATCCTGGACAAGCCTTTGCCTGATGACTTACCAATCCACATACAAAACATATGCATTGCTTTGAATCAGGGCAATGAGATGATATATGTCCTTCACGTCCACAATTATAGCATACATTTTGTCCTCTCATACACATGCCTTCATGTTTCCTATTACAGTTCGCACATGTTCCTACTTTCTTGAAGTTCCCTTGATTAAAATCAGAATTTCCTAAATCACGGTCATTCATTTTTCTTTTCCCTTTCTGGCTTGGAGCTGCACATGATTTGCTGCATTTGGCTCCCATCTGTTCAATTTGAACCTTCAACTTATCTTGTTCTTCCATTGTTTCGATTAAAGCCTTTTGCAATTGACTATTTAGTAACTTTTCTATTTCTCATAGCCTTTCTAGAGAAGAAACTTTATTCTTCAAATTCTGCACTTCAGTTGATGCCTGAGAAGCTCCAACTTCAGTGTCCAAATCACTATCTGTCAATAACACCGTTTCTGGTTCTGGTTCTATGTTTTCCAAAATGATTACCTCATCTTGGTTGCTTTCAGGTGGAGTGATTTGCTCCTTCTTTACGACATGTGAGTCTTTTAATCCTTTGGTTTCTGACATCTATACATAATTTATCTTGATTAGTACATAATATATACACATAACAAACAATAGTTTATATAAGTTACTTTTATTTCGTTTTACAATGAATTTCCTTAATTCATCTCCTTTAAACTCTATTTGAGTTATTTATTTTTCAACGCTTCTATCTAGCTTAAGGTTATAGCCTAAGGTATCCCCCACCTAAGGTTTCTAACCTAAAACTCTTATACTTACTTGTGATGCCCCCAAATCCAGGTACTTGAAACCCAAACTTGGTGCTACACGATATCATTTCTTTGAGCGGAATAATATAATTTAACAAATTAATATACATATCAGAGTTGTCTAATCTGAGGTGCACGAACTTTAAAGCATTTCATTACATGATAGATAATAAATATTATTGTCTTAATAAAGTCCTAACTATTACACAAGATACCATGAAACTTATTCTTGTAGCTTTCCTTTCCCTTTGTGTTTGCCAGAGCCTTCTGGTTGATCACGCTTGGCTGAAAATATTTAATTTAAAGCAAGAATGAGCATTTAATTGCCCAGCAAGTAATAGCAGTTAATAAACATTAGCTGAAAGAAGTAAATATTTTCTTTGAGGTATACTTCTACAACGAATCAATAGTTGTGAAGTCTTTCGAAACATATCTTAATAACATATCAAATCGTTTAAAATTTTGAAACGACGTTGTAAGACCCCAACTTTTATGAATAAAGATTTAGTTTTCTTTATATATTATTTCAAAACAGTAAGGTGTTGTTTTGATAAATATGAAAGTTATGGGTGAAATGTGCAAATATTTTTAAAATGAGCAAGTGGTTATAAAATATTCTTGTTGTCGGAGAATATTCGTTTGGTCGTGGAATATTCTTGTTGTCGGGGAATATTCGTACGACGGCGCAGCTATTTGTGGGCCCCCACAACGGAATAACTGTCGGATATAGAAAGCGACAAAAATAACTTTTTTACAAGATAACGGCGTGGTTGTTACCGTTAGTACTGTTGAAATATCCGGTGGTTAAAATACAGTGATACACAGTGTTGCATAGTAGCACACGGTATTGCACAGTATTTCGAATTATTGAGTCTTACGTGAGAAGCCATTACTCAATTATTGTTACAGTAATTACTGTTCAATATTTTATATTATTGACTCAATAATTGCTACGTTGATATTTTATATTATTGACTCAATAATTGCTGCATTGATATTCTATTGACTCAATAATTGCTACGTTGCTATTTTTTATGATTGATTCAATAATGGCTACAGTTGATATTTTGTAGTATTGATTCAATAATTGTCGTTGCACAATATTTCATATTATCAACTCAATAATTCATATTATTTGAATAATATTATTAGATAGCATTATTGACAATGTCTAAGGAAGTTCTGTCTAGGAGGGGTTATTTAATTGCGCGCCAGTAAGGAGAAGTCCTTATCGGAAGGCCCCCTCTTTCCTGGGAACGACCTGGTTGTTAATATTGTAGTTCTATAATATTATGTGTGAATAATTAATTATTGATTTATATGATTTTGTGGATATTAAAGAAGGAATTGGCGCTGATGAGTTTTTATCAATATTTTGGTGTGAGAAATTATCTGTTTATGGATTTTGGATAATTTATGTTTGGAATTTGGAAAAACTTTCTTCTGCAAAGTTGTAGAGAATTAAATTTCCTATGGAAGGACATAGAATTTGTATTTTTCTGATGAAGGGGCTATTTATTATGAATTATTGAAGTTTCAGAAAATAAATATTTTTTTAATAAAAAGGTGGGCCCCACTTTTGTTGAAAAATTCTGATGTTGTGGTAGCAGCCGGCGACGGAATTTTTATAAAAAAAATAATAATATTTTATTATTTTAGTCTCCTTTGGCATCCTAAGCTTTTCCTATAAATAGGGTGCTTAGGTTAGAATTGAAAATCACACCAGAATCAGAAGTTTTCTCTCTCTATAATATCGAGCGTATTTTTGTGAGTATTTCAATACTTTGAGTATTGGTATTCAGCGCAAGTTTCTTTCGGTATTATATCCGATATTCCAATCAGAGGTACTATCTTTTTGAGGTAAGGGATGTTATTTTCTTTCGTAAATGATATTATTCTTTTCAATATCATTATACAGAAATATTGTCATGGATTTTATGTTGAAATTCTTACTTTTTCCGTCGGGGTTACTATTCACGTATACGGCACTATTCACGTATACGACACTATTCACGGGAAAATTAAATTTTCTTCTATTTATCCAAATTGCTTGTTAAGGTTACTATCTTTGATTGTATCCATGTTTTGAGCTCTATTCTTGAATTTTGCTCCATAATTGATTATTACGAGGTATTTTTGAATTGGATATACTAAAATACGAATCCTTAGTCTTTGTCTTTTATCTCACTGGATTCGTTTTTTTAAAATGTTTTTCATCATTCTCAGTCCTAAAAGGTGATGTAACTGAATATCTTTGGCCTGTAGAGCAAAGATAAATGATTACTTGATGAATATCTTTGGCCTGTAGAGCAAAGATGAATGATTACCTGATGAATATCTTTGGCCTGTAGTGCAAATATGACAGGTGTTGAGATGAATATGACCACTGATGATACAAATGAATATCTTTGGCCTGTAGTGCAAAGATGGATATTTGATTCGAGATGTATATTGATTGATGTTACAGGGATAAAATATTGATGATGGACTTTTAAATCATAGAAGATAGTAAACTTGATTCTCTGCTTAACTCTTCTAATGAATTGTTATTTCCGCTGCGAATATTGATCTAAGATTGGTTGTCCATTATATTTTATCTGATTTATTGAGGGCTAACGATAATTTATTTTCCATTATCTTAGTCATAATATTCTTACTGAGCTAGTTGAGCTCACCCTTTTCATCTGTTGTCCTCTTCAGGAAATGAGAATGTTGCGGGAACTAGTCGGGGGACAGAGTGATGGTCCGAGTTAGAGCAGTAGTAGTCCTCACTATTTCTGATAAATAGTGTGATAATAATTATAATGAGGACTTAGTTTGAATCTTAATATTTTCTACATATTTGTATTGACACTCACAGTTGTGTGGTCGTATTTTGCACGACCGTATGATATAAAGTTTGTATTTGAATTCTGTACCATGTATTTGGCGACTCAGAATAGGTTGGGTTGAATGGACCTATTCTGGGGGGCGTCACAGTTGGTATCAGAGCTTAGGGATATGATCTCTGGCGGAGATCGGGGAATAGAACTAGGAGGGGAGAGACGAGTAAATCCTTCGCTAGTGTGTCCTACCTAAGCTTATGTGGTATTTAATTGGTCAGTCGGAGCATAGGGTTAATATGTGATATGTTAATTTGTTTAATTAACCCTTGTTTTATGGCAGTATTTGAGAATGGCAGCTGAGAATGTTAACAACGAAGTGAATGAGACCGTGGAGACACCTTTAATCGTTAACCAGGAGAACGTGCAACAAGAAGGCAATGTTCATCCTGAAAATAACGCTGGTCAGACGATAAACGATGAGATGTTTAGAAGTTTTCTGCAGTTCATGCAAAACCAGACGAGGGAGACTCGTGTGCAACATATAGGTGGCGATAATAACAACTCGTGAATTGTTACTGCCAAGCAGTTCAAAGAATTGGGACCACCAGAGTTTCTGGGAAAGCCAGATCCGATAAAGGCGGAGACATGGATTAAACAAATTACCAAGATATTTGATGTCTTGGGATGCACGGAGGAACATAAGGTTCTATTCGCCACGTTTATGTTCCGTGGAGAGGCAGATTACTGGTGGGAGTCTGTGAAGCGTACCCAGCCTGCCGCACTTAAGATGTCTTGGGAAGCGTTCCAAAAACTGTTCAATGACAAGTACTTTCCTGAAAGTATTCGTCATATGAAGGAAGTAGAGTTTATCAGACTCGAGCAAAATAACATAACGGTATCCCAATACGTGGCTAAGTTCGCGGAGCTGTCCAGGTTTGCACCTCATTTGGTGGAGAATGAGGAACGTATGACGCGGATGTTTCTAAGAGGTTTGAAACCCGAAATACGTCAATACCTCATTTCTCATAAATTTTCTTTATATTCGGATGTAGTAAACAGGGCCCAGTTATTAGAACGAGATAATGATTATGTTCAACCGAGGGACCACAACCAAGGTTGTACCGGTGGCAGCAGCCATCGGAGCAATGACAACCAGCGAGGAGGAAAGTATGACAGAAGCGGTAACCACTCCGGTGGTTATCGTGGCCATGATAGTAGAAGAAGCGAATCGGGGAGAGATTTCAAGAAGAGAAGGTACAACAATGAGAACGTGAAGACGTCGACATCAGCACCAGCATCAACTATTTCGAGGGGAGGAGAACGACCACGGGTCGTATGCTTTAAATGCGGGAAAGAGGGACATATCAGCCCAAACTGCCCACAACAGTTCAAAGGATGCTATAACTGTGGAAAAGAAGGACATATAGCTCGAGATTGTCCTGTTGCGAAACCAAGTTCAGCGGGGGTGGTGATTCCAAAGGCGGTTGTAGACAAGTCAAAGTCGGTGGTTCCTGGAAGAGTGTTTGTCGTGACAGCTCAAAACGCGAGGAATCCACACGAGGTGATTACGGGTAAGCTGATCATAAACTCTTGCGAAGTTTATACCTTGTTAGATACCGGTGCTACCCATTCCTTTATTTCACCTGCTTGTGCTCAACGTTTGAACTTGACTTCTGATAAATTAGACTTTGACTTATCTGTTGAAACTCCGTTAGGAGAAACCTTTGTTACATCTACAATTTACAAATCTTGCTTGATTCAGATTGGTACCCTTACCTTACCTGTTGATCTTATATCTTTGAAAATACTTGCATTTGACGTGATTTTAGGAATTGACTGGTTAACCACTTACCATGCCAAAATTGATTGTTTTCGTAAGGTTGTTAGTTTTCATATTCCTAATCAACCTGTTGTGCGAATCCAAACCACCAAACCACTAAAATCAGTCAATATCATTTCAAATCCCAAGGCTATTCGTTTATTGAAAAATGGATGTCAAGCTTTCTTAGCTCATGTCACTGATCTAAACCAGAATACATCAGATTTGAATGATATTTCCGTTGTTAATGAGTTTCCTGATGTATTTCCCGAAGAACTTCCCGGTCTACCCCCAGAACGTGAAGTTGAATTCTTTATTAACCTTGAGCCCGGTACAAAGCCCATTTCTAAAACCCCATATCGAATGGCTCCTATTGAACTTCAGGAGTTAAAGATTCAATTACAAGAATTGTTAGACATCGGTTTTATTCGTCCTAGTACGTCTCCTTGGGGTGCTCCTGTTTTATTCGTAAAGAAGAAAGACGGGAGTATGCGACTTTGCATTGACTATCGGGAGTTGAACCATATCACCATCAAGAATAGGTATCCGTTACCTCGTATTGATGACCTGTTCGACCAGTTGCAAGGAGCGCAATTCTTTTCAAAGATCGATCTTCGTTCGGGATATCATCAGTTGAAGATTAAAACTGAGGATATTCCAAAGACTGCTTTCAGAACACGGTACGGGCATTATGAGTTCTTAGTCATGTCTTTTGGATTGACTAATGCTCCTGCTGCTTTCATGGATATGATGAACCGTGTATTTAAGGAGTATTTAGATCAATTCGTTGTTGTCTTTATTGATGACATTCTCATCTATTCTAAAAGTCGTGAAGATCATGAACACCATTTGAAGTTGGTACTTCAAAAGCTTCGTGAGAACAAACTATATGCTAAGCTGAAGAAATGCGAGTTTTGGCTTGAGGAAGTAGCATTCCTTGGGCACGTGGTATCGAAACGTGGAGTATCTGTGGACCCGGCGAAGATTGAAGTAATACAAAGCTGGGAGCAACCTAAATCGGTGATCGAAGTACGAAGCTTTCTGGGCTTAGCTGGTTATTATCGGAGATTCGTAGAGGGATTTTCTCGAATCACTACTCCATTAACTCAGTTGACTCAGAAAGATACAAAATTCATTTGGAGAGAGGAATGCGAGAAGAGCTTCCAAGAGCTCAAGAGGAGACTTATTTCGGCACCTATTCTGACAATACCATCTGGTTCGGATGGATTTGTTATCTACAGCGATGCTTCGGGCAAAGGGTTAGGATGTGTTCTCATGCAACATGGGAAAGTCATAGCCTATGCCTCGCGACAACTCAAAGAATATGAGAGGAATTATCCTACTCATGATCTAGAGTTGGCAGCTGTCGTTTTCGCGTTGAAGATCTGGAGACATTACTTGTACGGAGAGAAAGTGGAGATTTATACGGATCATAAGAGCCTTAAATATTTCTTCACTCAGAAGGAACTCAACATGCGGCAACGACGTTGGCTTGAGCTGTTGAAAGATTACGATCATACTATCCAATACCATCCTGGAAAAGCGAACGTGGTAGCTGACGCGTTGAGTAGAAGATCATATGTGGGAACGAGTGCGATGATGTCAAGTATACGCGTAGAACCAGCTTTGATTGATAAAGTTAAAGCTGCTCAAGCTACGGATGCGGAGCTGATGAAGATGAAGAAGAATGTGCAAGAAGGTGCAATTCCAGAAGCGAGAATCGATGAAGATGGAATACTTCGAGTCAACTCCAGACTTTGTGTTCCTAACGATTCTGACTTGAAGTATAGAATCATGATGGAGGCACACAACACACCGTTTGCAATCCATCCTGGGAGTACTAAAATGTATCGTGATCTTCGACATACATTTTGGTGGGGCAATATGAAGAGAGAGATCGCGGAGTTCATCTCGAGATGTTTAACTTGTCAACGTGTAAAGGCGGAGCATCAAGTGCCGAAGGGTCCATTGCAACCACTGGAGATTCCGAAATGGAAGTGGGAACACATTACGATGGATTTCGTTACGGGTCTTCCCAAGGTTTCTCAAGGCATAGATGCGATTTGGGTTATTGTTGATAGATTAACCAAGTCTGCTCATTTCTTGCCGATACGAGAGACTTATTCCCTTGAACGTCTTGCTCATATGTACGTGAATGAGATTGTAAGGTTGCATGGCATGCCAGTATCCATAGTTTCGGATCGTGATCCCAGATTTACTTCACGATTTTGGATCAGTTTGCAGAAAGCTATGGGTACGGATTTACGATTCAGTTCGGCTTATCATCCTCAAACAGACGGACAATCGGAAAGGACTATCCAAAATCTTGAAGATATATTGAGACTCTGTGTTCTAGACTTCAAAGGGAGTTGGGATAAGTATTTACCATTGGTGGAATTCTCCTACAACAACAGTTATCAAGCAAGTATAGGCAGTAGCTCCATTCGAAGCGTTGTATGGGAGAAAGTGTCGCTCTCCAGTATGTTGGAACGAGGTGGGTGAAACAACATTGTTGGGACCAGAGTTGGTACGTATGACTTCAGAAAAAATTTAAATAATCCGACAACGTATACAAACAGCACAGGATCGACAAAAGAGTTATGCGGATCTTCATCGAAAGGACGTAGAATTTAATGTTGGAGACCATGTGTTATTACGTATTGCTCCATGGAAGGGAGTTACAAGGTTTGGGAAGAGAGGAAAACTCAACCCACTATTCATTGGTCCATTTGAGATTCTTGACCGAATAGGAAATGTGGCTTATAGACTCGCTTTACCTCCAAGCATGTCTCGTGTTCATAACGTGTTTCACATATCCGTGTTACGTAAATATGTGAAGGATCCAAACCGCATTATTGAGTTAGAACCAGAAGAGATAGCCGAAGATTTAACGTACGAGGAGGTACTTGTCAAGATCTTGGATAGGAAGGAGCATGTCCTACGCTCGAAAATTATACCTCAAGTTAAAGTTTTGTGGAGAAACCATGCAATTGAGGAAATGACCTGGGAGTTGGAATCGGAAATGAAATCGAGGTATCCCCACCTTTTCGACATACCAGGTACGTACGTCAATTTCGAGGACGAAATTTCATAAGGAGGGGAGGTTGTAAGACCCCAACTTTTATGAATAAAGATTTAGTTTTCTTTATATATTATTTCGAAACAGTAAGGTGTTGTTTTGATAAATATGAAAGTTATGGGTGAAATGTGCAAACATTTTTAAAATGAGCAAGTGGTTATAAAATATTCTTGTTGTCGGGGAATATTCGTTTGGTCGTAGAATATTCTTGTTGTCGGGGAATATTCGTACGACGGCGCAGCTATTTGTGGGCCCCCACAACGGAATAACTGTCGGATATAGAAAGCGACAAAAATAACTTTTTTACAAGATAACGGCGTGGTTGTTACCGTTAGTACTGTTGAAATACCCGGTGGTTAAAATACAGTGATACACGGTGTTGCATAGTAGCACACGGTATTGCACAGTATTTCGAATTATTGAGTCTTACGTGAGAAGCCATTACTCAATTATTGTTACAGTAATTACTGTTCAATATTTTATATTATTGACTCAATAATTGCTACGTTGATATTTTATATTATTGACTCAATAATTGCTGCATTGATATTTTATTGACTCAATAATTGCTACGTTGCTATTTTTTATGATTGATTCAATAATGGCTACAGTTGATATTTTGTAGTATTGATTCAATAATTGTCGTTGCACAGTATTTCATATTATCAACTCAATAATTCATATTATTTGAATAATATTATTAGATAGCATTATTGACAATGTCTAAGGAAGTTCTGTCTAGGAGGGGTTATTTAATTGCGCGCCAGTAAGGAGAAGTCCTTATCGGAAGGCCCCCACTTTCCTGGGAACGACCTGGTTGTTAATATTGTAGTTCTATAATATTATGTGTGAATAATTAATTATTAATTTATATGATTTTGTGGATATTAAAGAAGGAATTGGCGCTGATGAGTTTTTATCAATATTTTGGTGTGAGAAATCATCTGTTTATGGATTTCGGATAATTTATGTTTGGAATTTGGAAAAACTTTCTTCTGCAAAGTTGTAGAGAATTAAATTTCCTATGGAAGGACATAGAATTTGTATTTTTCTGATGAAGGGGCTATTTATTATGAATTATTGAAGTTTCAGAAAATAAATATTTTTTAATAAAAAGGTGGGCCCCACTTTTGTTGAAAAATTTTGATGTTGTGGTAGCAGCTGGCGGTGGAATTTTTATAAAAAAATAATAATATTTTATTATTTTAGTCTCCTTTGGCATCCTAAGCTTTTCCTATAAATAGGGTGCTTAGGTTAGAATTGAAAATCACACCAGAATCAGAAGTTTTCTCTCTCTATAATATCGAGCGTATTTTTGTGAGTATTTCAATACTTTGAGTATTAGTATTCAGCGCAAATTTCCTTCGGTATTATATCCGATATTCCAGTCAGAGGTACTATCTTTTTGAGGTAAGGGATGTTATTTTCTTTCGTAAATGATATTATTCTTTTCAATATCATTATACAGAAATATTGTCATGGATTTTATATTGAAATTCTTACTTTTTCCGTCGGGATTACTATTCACGTATACGGCACTATTCACGTATACGGCACTATTCACGGAAAAATTAAATTTTCTTCTATTTGTCCAAATTGCTTGTTAAGGTTACTATCTTTGATTGTATCCAAGTTTTGAGCTCTATTCTTGAATTTTGCTCCATAATTGATTATTACGAGGTATTTTTGAATTGGATATACTAAAATACGAATCCTTAGTCTTTGTCTTTTATCTCACTGGATTCGTTTTTTTAAAATGTTTTTCATCATTCTCAGTCCAAAAAGGTGATGTAACTGAATATCTTTGGCCTGTAGAGCAAAGATGAATGATTACTTGATGAATATCGTTGGCCTGTAGAGCAAAGATGAATGATTACCTGATGAATATCTTTGGCCTGTAGTGCAAAGATGACAGGTGTTGAGATAAATATGACCACTGATGATACAAATGAATATCTTTGGCCTGTAGTGCAAAGATGGATATTTGATTCGAGATGTATATTGATTGATGTTACAGGGATAAAATATTGATGATGGACTTTTAAATCATAGAAGATAGTAGACTTGATTCTCTGCTTAACTCTTCTAATGAATTGTTATTTCCGCTGCGAATATTGATCTAAGATTGGTTGTCCATTATATTTTATCTGATATATTGAAGGCTAACGATAATTTATTTTCCATTATCTTAGTCATAATATTCTTTACTGAGCTAGTTGAGCTCACCCTTTTCATCTGTTGTCCTCTTCAGGAAATGAGAATGTTGCGGGAACTAGTCGGGGGACAGAGTGATGGTCCGAGTTAGAGCAGTAGTAGTCCTCACTATTTTCTGATAAATAGTGTGATAATAATTGTAATGAGGACTTAGTTTGAATCTTAATATTTTCTACATATTTGTATTGACACTCACAGTTGTGTGGTCGTATTTTGCACTACCGTATGATATAAAGTTTGTATTTGAATTCTGTACCATGTATTTGGCGGCTCAGAATGGGTTGGGTTGAATGGACCTATTCTGGGGGGTGTCACAGACGTAGTGCCTATAAATGCTGAGCGGTCAATATACCATGAACTTTTATTTTTTATTTTTGAAAAGGTTTAAACAAAAATTCATCTGCAAACCGCTCTAGTCTTACGGACATGTAGGGTGATCAGCCCCGTTATGTCCTGTATTGATCAATACTATCTGTTTGAATGATAAATGCGTTCACTCTGTTCGCCTTGGGCACATAAATAATTTCCCCATTACGAGTTCTTTATACTCAGTCTATAGTCCTAACTAAATAATTTCAACTATGTCTAGCTGAGTCAATTAGCTTAGACAGTCTTTAAACCATAAATACATTCTGAAGTTTAATAGTTTGTAACAAGATTTGTCATATCAAAGAATTTCAAGTTCAAGAGTTCTTGCATGAATACAACATTTCATACACGTGGGGACACTTGTATGATAAAAGACAATAATGAGATAATAATAAGAAATAAACAAATTAAATAAGGCTCCACAATATAGGAATACTTTCATAAACGAATCATGGATATTATTACGGATATGAATAATTGACAATAATTATTCATGAACTTGCTTTTAGCTTATTAGGATCCATCGCGTAAAATAAATGCAAGGAGTATAGATACTTGATCAATAAAAAATTGAGTAAAGAAACTTGCCGTGATAGCTGTTTACTGCTACGTAGTATAGCTTGCACTTTTATCTTTAATATGAAGTCCTATTATCAATAGAATTATTCTTTTAATTAGAATAATACAATTTAACACATAATACTATTTAAATATGTTGTCACATATTCATGTCCATCAGTACAATACATAAGAACGTATACCTAGTCAAACTATATCGATTTTGTTTGAGTTCGGTATCGCTTCGGCATCCCGATTGCATTATCGGATAATTAACGAATTTATTTTCAATGAAACTTTGCTCAAGAACTTAAATATTATATTAGATAATTTAATTATCACTTATAATATTTTTTCAAACATTAAAATCGTTTATAATAATTTTTCAAACTCTTGAATCATTTTTAACGATTTATTTGCTAAATAATTTCATTATCATTAATATTTATATAATTAGAATATTAATGAAATTCATATCAACACTTTAAAAGTTATTTATTATAACCTGAAAATATTTTTGAAACCTGAATATTACCTTTAAATTATTTTTAAGATATTAAAATAATTTTTAAATAATTATCATTAATATTAAAATATTAATGTTATTCATATTAAAATATTAAAAGTTATTTATTATAACTCAAAATATTTTTAAAATATTTATTTCACCTTTAAATGATTTATAAAATATTAAAATTATTTTTAAATAATTTATTTAATATATTTATTAAATAAATTTATTATCATTAATATTAAAATATTAATGAAATTCTAATCAAAATATTAAAAGTTATTTATTATAACTTAAAATACTTTTTAAAACTTTAATATTATTTTTAAAATATTAAAACTATTTTTAACTAATTTATTTAATATAATTATTAAATAAATTTATTATCATTAATATTAAATTATTAATGAAATTTATCTCAAAAAATTAAAAGTCATTTATTATAAATTAAAATATTTTTTAACACTTTAATATTATTTAAAATGAATTTTAATATATTAAAATTATTTTTAATTAATTTATTTAATATAATTATTAAATATATTTAATATCATTAATATTTAATGAAAATAAAATATTAATGAAATTTATGTTAAGATATTAAAAGTCAATTTTTATAACTTAAAATAATTTTTAAAATAATTTTATGAATTTTTAATAATTAATTTCTATTTATTTAATTAATATAATTAATTTTATTTAAAACTGTCACTGTTGGGCTACAACGACAGTAACCGTCGCTAAAGTTGTTATTCATTTCCTGAAGAATAGCCCAGTCAATGCGAGCATGACTACTTTGAACAACCATGGATTCGGTTTGATTTGATTTCTGGGCTTCTAACTACTTCCATGGTGTAGAAAAAATGTAAGGCTAAAGGTTCATTATAAATTTGAGGTTCAAACATCATTAGATCAAGAAGAATTTGATGGTCAAACAGCCTACCAACACTGTTCTTCGTTTCTGAGTTACCCAGAAACGTAAACAGTGATGGCCAACGTTTTTCTACGGCTTAGATCTTGGATTCTGTGGATATTTAGAATGTTAGAGTGCTTCAGGCATGTAGTATATATGCTATAGTCCAAAGTTAAAGCACTTTTAAGGTTCAAAAACACATCACAAGGAAGATCTAGGCTGGTTAAACGGCGTGGTCCAAACTGTTCTTAACAATTTCTGGAATTTTCAGAAATTCATAACCCATGCTCGGTCAACGATGTTTGACCGTAATATCTTACGATCTAAACATGATTTAAGCCTGATTCCACTTGCAGTATACTAACATCATGACACAGAACACATAAATCCAACATATCATGAACAGATTGAGAAATATAGGCCCCGACTTTGACTGTCAGACAACATTTTTAGGGTTTTTTTAAAATTAGGGTTTTTTGATATTATTAGGGTTCCCAAATTTATGAATTAGGGTTTCCTAATAATTTTTCCTAATCACATAATATACATACTTACATTTAAATACCAACATAATCAATTACTATGTTTAATATTTAAATTTAACATAAATAAATAAATAAATAAATTCTTAACATATATTCATATAATTATGTCAATAATCATAATTATAATTAAAATCTATAATCATAAATCGTATTAATATACTTACATATATTTGAATATAAATATAGTTAATAATCATATTTAATATTCAAATTCCTTCAGAAATTAATTTCTTATTATTCATAACACAAATATACTTTTCTTTTAAATACAATTATACAATAATTGTATTAATCATGAAATTCCATAACATAGATCAAAAATTAGGGTTTTGATCTATAATCCCACTTTACCTTAAATATCATTATTAATTAAGTTAAAATAATTAACTTAACTAATCTTGATAAATTCATATAATAAAATAATTATTATAATAATTCTAAGAATCATTTCATATATTATTTAAATAATACATTAATCATATTTTCATGGAAAAATACATAATAAAATATTTTTACTATAAAATAATTTATTATAAGAATATAATTTATAATAATCAGCAATTCCTTTCTTGAAAAATTTATTTGAAATCACTTATGCAATAAATAAATATATATTTATCACATATTCACATATGCTTTACCTTGCACATATTTCCATATTTATTTTGATAAACATAATATATATATATAAAAAAAATTATACGAAAAATTTCTTATTTAATTATATAAAAATCTTGGGTTATTACATTTGTTACCGTTCGAGGACGACATCGACAAACGGTTTCAGTGATTAAGTATGTGGATTGAGAAAACTCGAGAAGAACTTGATGTAGGGTTTTCGGCAAATAAACGCAGCGGAAATTAAAAATTTTCGAAACCCTAAAACAGGATCCATACGAAAACATATTAATTCAGAGGTTAAGATATATTTTACCGATTATTCAAGCCTGAAAGGAGACGATGGAGATTCTGGAACTGCTTCGAATCCTCAACGCAATCCAACGGAACTGCGCCTCTACGGTATCCACACGAACGTCCCGCGAATCGTCACACGATCTGCAGCAAGGAAAGCTGCGATACTAGCCGCCAAGGATCTGGACTTTTCTAAAATTTTTCTCTCTAGTCTCTCTCTGAGAGCGGCTAGGGTTTTTATATCGATGATACCCTAAACGGCTGATATATCATATATATAGCAGTTAAAGGAATTAACCAAAACCTAATCCAATTAGAAATATAAAATCCGAATTTATATATATATATATATATATTATATCTTAATTAAGTCTTACTTAATTAATATACATATATATATATATATATACAAATTATCCTATTAATTTAAATTCATAATTTAAATACTATCAATCATATTGATATATTTAAATCCATACAATTTAAATTAATTCCCTTTTAATTACGTTCTAAGTGTGTGACCCTATAGGTTATTATTATGTTGGCAATAATTTTAAAATCATATTATAAAATTATAAACAGTGAGCGGCATCTAGTAATGCATCACTGCTACCCAAATAATAATAAGATCGGTGATTCGATACAACCTTTTCGTGACCAATGTTTCAATGTAATTTAATCCTTTTAACCTTGACATCCTAGATTAAACTCGAGGCATGGAATGTGTCATCCTCTTCATAATTTAATTTGAGTTTTCTTGATCGATGAGTAGACTATATGAAACAAATCACTATTTGAGCATGGCCATGCATTTCATAGTCCTACTCAATCAAGAGGCCTATGGATATCACCCCTAATATATAGGAGGGTTAAATTCCATCTAGATCACTCATATTCCTCACACGATTCATGATATATCCAATAATCACCTTTATCGTCCACCTATTAAAGGTGGCCTTTGATGATATCAAAATACATAAATTCTCGTGTAGTAATATAGTGATTTCAGGTCGGAGGATCATTACATCATTGTCACTATGAGAATTGCTTATGACACTTTGCATAATGCTCCTCGTAGAATTCTCATGGTGGGTCTGCCCAGTACATTGTTCTCTAACATGTACCTATGCATTGACTCAATATCTCATATATTTATGACCAATGAGATTTGGCCATCAGTCAATCCACATACTAGTCTCAATGTATAATTGTTGTCCCATTAACAATGACACTCGACTAGGGACATTTAAGAGTAATGATACTAATTGTAACTATATGATCTCATGTTCAAGTCACATACTTGAAGCCATATAATTTGTATCACTATTCTAAGGACTTTTATTATGTTAACATTTATATAACGCAGTAAATAAAACCATAATAAAATAATTCATTTATTCAATCAAATATAATATCAAAAAATGTTTAAATAATTACATCAAAGAATTAGCCTCTAGGGCATAAACTCTAACAGTCTCCCACTTGCACTAGAGCCAATCATTCATGTATCTAATACCCATGGATCTAGTGTGACCTTCATACTTATGCTGCGACAAAGCTTTGGTCAGTGGATCTGCAACATTATCATCTGTTGGCACTCTGCTTATATGTACATCTCCTCTATCAATGATTTCACGGATGAGATGGTACCGCCTAAGTATATGCTTGGATCGTTGGTGAGATCTGGGTTCCTTAGCCTGTGCAATGGCTCCATTATTATCACAGTATAGCTTAACCGGATCAACAATGGTTGGAACAACACCAAGTTCAGTGACGAACTTTTTAATCCATACAGCCTCCTTGGCCGCACTAGAAGCAGCAATATACTCAGCCTCTGTTGTAGAATCGGCTACTGTCTCTTGCTTCGAACTTTTCCAGCTAACAGCACCACCATTAAGGCAAAACACAAAACCTGACTGAGACTTATAGTCATCTGTGTCAGTCTGGAAACTAGCATCTGTGTAACCCTTTACTGTCAGTTCGTCTTCACCTCCATATACCAAGAATGAATCCTTAGTCCTTTTCAGGTACTTGAGGATATTCTTGACTGCTGTCCAGTGACCTTCACCTGGATTCGACTGGTATCTGCTCGTCATGCTCAAAGCATACGAGACATCCGGACGAGTACATATCATTGCATACATGATAGATCCAATTGCCGAAGCATAAGGGATCTTTCTCATACGCTCCTCATCATCATGTGATTTAGGACATTGGGCCTTAGAGATCTTAACACCATGAGACATGGGTAAGTGTCCTCTTTTTGCCTCTTGCATGCTGAACCGTTTCAGCACTTTATCAATATATGTACTTTGACTTAGGCCGAGCATTTTTCTCGATCTATCTCGATAGATCTTGATACCTAAAATATAGGTTGCATCGCCCAAATCTTTCATGGAGAAACATTTTCCTAACCATGTTTTTACAGCCTGTAAGGAAGGAATGTCATTCCCAATAATTAATATGTCGTCAACATATAATACCAGGAATACAATGTGACTCCCACTAACCTTCTTATATACACAAGGTTCATCTTCATTTTTTATGAAGCCAAACTCTTTGACTGCTTCATCAAATCGAAGATTCCAACTCCGAGAGGCTTGCTTCAATCCATAAATGGATCGCTGCAGCTTACATACCTTTCCAGCATCCTTTGGATTGGCAAAACCCTCAGGTTGTGTCATATACACATCCTCAAGGAGATTTTCGTTAAGGAAAGCAGTTTTGACATCCATCTGCCAGATTTCGTAATCATAAAAGGCTGCAATAGCAAGTAAGATCCTGATGGATTTAACCATTGCCACTGGAGAGAAGGTTTCATCATAGTCAACACCTTGAACTTGTTTGAAACCTTTTGCTACCAGTCGACCTTTATAGGTTTGTACATTACCATCCATGTCGATTTTCTTCTTGAAAACCCACTTGCACCCGATTGGTTTTACCCCTTCGGGTGGATCAACCAAAGTCCATACTTGGTTAGTATACATGGAGTCCATCTCAGATTTCATGGCTTCAAGCCATCTCTCAGAATCTGGTCCATTCATAGCTTCTTGGTAGGAAGCAGGTTCATCATGATCTATGAGCATCACATCGCCATTTTGAGTCACAAGAAATCCATAATATCTCTCGGGCTCTTGGCGTGTCCTACCAGATCTACGAATGCCTCGTGTAATTTGAGCAGGTTCACTTTCCACAATATCTTGTGGTTCCTGCTCATGTTCCAACTCAGGTTTAATGATATTTTGTGGTTCTCGAACTTCTTCGAGTTCTACTTTCCTCCCACTGTTTTCTTTAGAGACAAATTCTCTTTCTAGAAAAATACCAGTTCGAGCAACAAATACTTTGTTCTCAGAAGGTTTGTAGAAATAATACCCTTTTGTTTCCTTTGGGTATCCCACAAAATTACATTTGTCAGATTTGGGTCCGAGCTTGTCAGAAGCCAGACGTTTTACAAACGCCTCGCAACCCCAAATCTTCATGAACGACATACTAGGACGTTTCCCAGTCCACATCTCATATGGTGTCTTATGAACCGTCTTTGTAGGAACACGGTTAAGTGTGAATGCAGCTGTCTCTAGGGCATGACCCCAGAAGCTTATTGGAAGATCTGCATGACTCATCATCGATCGCACCATGTTCAACAAGGTGCGATTCCTCCTCTCAGACACACCATTCCATTGTGGTGTTCCAGGTGGAGTGAACTGTGATATAATACCACACTCCTTTAGAAGGTCATCAAAGTCTTGGCTTAAGTATTCACCTCCTCGATCGGATCGAAGGGCTTTTATGCTTTTGCCAAATTGGTTTTGAACTTCATTCTTGAATTCCTTGAACTTTTCAAAGGATTCGGATTTGTGTCTCATAAGATACACATATCCATATCTACTGAAGTCGTCAGTAAATGTAATGAAGTAATAAAACCCACCTCTTGCTAACGAACTCATGGGTCCGCATACATCACTATGTATAAGTCCCAATACATCGCTAGCCTGTTCACTGTGTCCAGTGAAAGGGGCTTTAGTCATCTTGCCTAATAAACAAGACTCGCATGTCTCACATGATTCAAAATCAAATGAATCCAAAAACCCATCTTTATGGAGTTTGGATATGCGTTTCTCATTTATATGGCCTAAACGACAGTGCCAAAGATATGTCGGATTTGAATCATTTGATTTAAATCGTTTTGTATTTATGTTATAGATAGGCATTTCTAAATTAAAAATATAAAGACCATTAAACAATTGTGCAACACCATAACATATTTCATTTAAGTAAAATGAACAACTGTTGTTCTTTATTAAAAATGAAAAACCTTTCTTGTCCAAACAAGAAACAGAAATAATATTTTTGCTCATAGCAGGCACATAATAACAATCCTCTAATTCTAATACTAGCCCAGTGGGCAAAAATAAATGATAAGTTCTTACGGCTAGTGCAACAACTTTTGCTCCATTCCCAACTCGTAGGTCAACCTCGCCTTTCGCCAAAGTCCTACTCCTTCGGAGTTCCTGCACATTAACACAAATGTGAGAACCACATCCAGTATCCAATACCCATGATGTAGAAGTGGACAAATTGATTTCTATAACATATATACCCGAATCAGAAGTCATACTTCCTTTCTTTTTCTTCAGTTCTTCCAAATAAGCATGACAATTCCTCTTCCAGTGTCCAGATTTTCCACAGAAGTGACAATCACCTTCTTTAGCCACCCCACCTTTAGGTTTTAAAGCCTGTTTGGTTTTGGGATTGGGTTTGGCAGATTTAGATCCTATCTTCTTCTTGCCTTTCCCCATTCCCTTAGCATTCCCCTTTTGCACCATCATTATGGGAGCGGGTCCTGCCTTTTTCATGTTGTTCTCGGCAGTTCTTAACATGCTCAACAACTCAGTCAGTGGTTTCTCAATTTCATTCATGAGGTAATTCATAACAAATTGAGAGTAGCTGCTGTTCAAAGATTGCAAAACAAGATCAGTTTGGGCTTCCGGAGTAATCGGAAAACCCAACCTACCAAGGTACTCAATATACCCAATCATTTTCAGCACATGTGGACCAACTGGATCACGTTCACCCATCTTGCAGTGATACAACGCCTTGCTTGTATCATACCTCTCCTGTCGAGCATGCCCTTCGAACAATTTCTTGAGATGCTCGATCATCTCATAAGCATCCATTAACTCATGTTGCTTCTGAAGCTCAGAGTTCATAGTTGCTAGCATGAGACAACTCACGTCCAGAGCATCATCTTGATGCTTCTTATAAGCATTATGCTCTACACGTGGTGCAGTGTTAGCTGGTGCTGCAGGAATGGGCCCATCAAGGATATATAGCTTACGCTCCTGTTTGAGGACAATCCTCAAGTTCCTATGCCAGTCTAGGAAATTAACTCCACTCAGCTTTTCCTTCTCAAGGACTGATCGTAGTGAAAGACTATTTGTGTTGTTGTTTGCCATTGATATCTACAATTTATAAGTGCAAAAATAATAAGTCAAATTGCAGAATTTTGATATTATGTAATTGATAATAGTACATTCAAAATATACCTCCCACTATTTTATTCAAATTAGTAGCCCTCACCATTAATTCGGAAAGCATTTTTCAATTAAATCTTTCTAGTGAGCTAAGATCCATATTTCATTATGCCTTAAGTTAGCTTTGGCTATTCTCTCAAAACATAATTATTTAGGTAGACAACCCTTTGTCAATTATATCATATATAACTCTTAGATAGTTTGGTGAACAACATTTGTTTCTAGTCCATCTAATGGTACCTACCAAACTCTATGCCTCTAAGTCCACAATCCTATTGTGATAACTTAGTTAAGTCTGGCCCAATGATTTTAACAGTTTGGGAACAAATCTGTATTGTAGAATTTTTTTTTTTTGAACTACAATCTGTATTGTAGAATTTTGCATACAAATCTCTGAAACAATTCCAGAATCATATACAATCCGCTAACACACTCATACTAATAATACACCCAGAACATATCATATATGTCCAGTTTCGATTAATCATATTAAATCGAATCTTCATGTTTCTAATCCAATTAGAACAGAAGTTGAATTGTTATTCCACCTGCTAGGATACAATTATCAGAACATCATATACATGCATATATATTACAGATTTCCAGAATACGCATACATGCAGAATATCATATATTCAATTTCAGATCGGTAAACATGCATCATCATATATCATATATAACGAATACAATTAAAACACGTAATCTGAATTAATCGTTTCGCAAGTAGCTCTGATACCACTGTAGGGTTTTCGGCACATAAACGCAGCGAAAATTAAAAAATTTCGAAACCCTAAAACAGGATCCATGCGAAAACATATTAATTCAGAGGTTAAGATATATTTTACCGATTATTCAAGCCTGAAAGGAGACGATGGAGATTCTGGAACTGCTTCGAATCCTCAACGCAATCCAACGGAACTGCGCCTCTACGGTATCCACACGAACGTCCCGCGAATCGTCACACGATCTGCAGCAAGGAAAGCTGCGGTACTAGCCGCCAAGGATCTGGACTTTTCTAAAAATTTTCTCTCTAGTCTCTCTCTAAGAGCGGCTAGGGTTTTTATATCGATGATACCCTAAACGGCTGATATATCATATATATAGCAGTTAAAGGAATTAACCAAAACCTAATCCAATTAGAAATATAAAATCCGAATTTATATATAAATATATATATTATATCTTAATTAAGTCTTACTTAATTAATATACATATATATATATATATATATACAATTATCCTATTAATTTAAATTCATAATTTAAATACTATCAATCATATTGATATATTTAAATCCATACAATTTAAATTAATTCCCTTTTAATTACGTTCTAAGTGTGTGACCCTATAGGTTATTATTATGTTGGCAATAATTTTAAAATCATATTATAAAATTATAAACAGTGAGCGGCATCTAGTAATGCATCACTGCTACCCAAATAATAATAAGATCGGTGATTCGATACAACCTTTTCGTGACCAATGTTTCAATGTAATTTAATCCTTTTAACCTTGACATCCTAGATTAAACTCGAGGCATGGAATGTGTCATCCTCTTCATAATTTAATTTGAGTTTTCTTGATCGATGAGTAGACTATATGAAACAAATCACTATTTGAGCATGGCCATGCATTTCATAGTCCTACTCAATCAAGAGGCCTATGGATATCACCCCTAATATATAGGAGGGTTAAATTCCATCTAGATCACTCATATTCCTCACACGATTCATGATATACCCAATAATCACCTTTATCGTCCACCTATTAAAGGTGGCCTTTGATGATATCAAAATACATAAATTCTCGTGTAGTAATATAGTGATTTCAGGTCGGAGGATCATTACATCATTGTCACTATGAGAATTGCTTATGACACTTTGCATAATGCTCCACGTAGAATTCTCATGGTGGGTCTGCCCAGTACATTGTTCTCTAACATGTACCTATGCATTGACTCAATATCTCATATATTTATGACCAATGAGATTTGGCCATCAGTCAATCCACATACTAGTCTCAATGTATCATTGTTGTCCCATTAACAATGACACTCGACTAGGGACATTTAAGAGTAATGATACTAATTGTAACTATATGATCTCATGTTCAAGTCACATACTTGAAGCCATATAATTTGTATCACTATTCTAAGGACTTTTATTATGTTAACATTTATATAACGCAGTAAATAAAACTATAATAAAATAATTCATTTATTCAATCAAATATAATATCAAAAAATGTTTAAATAATTACATCAAAGAATTAGCCTCTAGGGCATAAACTCTAACACTTGAAACACACAACGAAACCATGACTGAAGAGGAACAGAAAGCACTGCGGGATTATGCTACTCAGCGGATTTCAGAAATTCAGTCAAGCATTACAAGGTCGGCGATTAATGCTAATAACTTTGAGATCAAGCCTGGAACGATACAGATGGTGCAGAATAATTATCAATTTGGGGGTCTTCCGAATGATGACCCGAACCAGCACATTGTCAGTTTCATAGAGATCTGCGATACATTTAAGTGCAACGGGGTTTCAGATGATGCTATCAGATTAAGATTATTTTCGTTCATGCTCAGAGACAAGGTAAAGGGTTGGCTCCATTATCTACCACCGGGGTCAATCACCACATGAAACGATTTGGCATAGAAATTTCTGGTCAAATTCTTCCCGCCATTAAAAACACATAGATTGAGGATGAATATTTCTTTATTTGTACAGCAGCAGGGAGAACCACTATATGAAGCATGGGAAAGGTATAAAGAGCTATTGAGAAAATGCCCACATCGTGGACTACCGTAGTGGATGCAGATGAATACATTTACAATGGGTTAGGGAGTCATATACGGACTAGCATCGATGCAGCCTCAGGTGGACCTTTCATGGCAAAGAAGTTTAAGGAGGCAGGGGACTTGATAAAAACAATGGCTGCAAACAACTATTAGTGGCCGACTGAGAAAATGACTCAACCTAAGTCAGCATGTATTCTGGAAGTGGACTCTATGACAGATCTATCCGCACAAATAGCAACGTTATCAAAGAAGATGGATGACATGTTAAGTGGAAATGTGCAGCAAATAGCAGTTATATTTGAGCTTAGTGCAGGGGGCATCCGACAGAACATTGTGCGATAAACCCAGCTTTAGTAAGTTTGTGGGCAGCTATAACAGGCCACCTAACATATATTAGAATGCATATAATCAGGGGGCAAGAAACCACCCAAATTTTCAATGGAGCAACAATCATAACCAAAATCAAAATCAGCAGCAGGCTCCACGACCATCATACCCCCCTTGTTTTTAGAATCAACAGTCAGCTCCGCATCACGAGAAAAAGATAGATTTGGAAGAACTACTTAGGAACTACATAACAGGGAATGAAGCGACAATGAAATCTCAGGCGGCTACGATCAAGAATTTAGAAACTCAGATGGGACAGATTGCAAGTGCGTTAAATAGTAGACCTCAAGGAACTCAGCCTAACATCGATCTCCAAGCGACCTCGGTTGACCTTACCGAGTCGGTGTGAAATAGGGAGTAGTCAGGCTGAACGACGTAAAATCAAGCGCTCGATGGGAGGCAACCCATTCTTTACTTTCATTTTTCGTAAATAGATGTAAATTAGTTGTAATCATGCATATTAAGAAGTAATTTTTCTTTATAATGCTTGTTCTGACAAATTTAAGGTTATTCGGTGCCGCTATGGGCCAATTATTGAGATTATTCATGCCAATCCTCATTGGGCAAACATAAATGCAATAAAGGGAGTCTATCCAAGTTCACATCCAGCAGAAAAGCTCCAAAAATATCAGTGCAGAAAAACCTTATCCCCGCCCCGACGGGCAAAGCTAAGCCAAAAAGGCCCGCCCCCGCAGGCTATCTTGCTGTATAGAGCTTGCCCCCACGGGCTTTGAAGTCTAAAAAATGCCCGCCCCGGCTGGCATATGGTAGATTAGTTTTTTAAAACACCTACAAGCACTCGACTTAAGCCATTCTACCACATTAGTTGAGCCTTAACCTGCCAAAAAACACTATCCAAAGGCTATAACCTTCGATCACCACACGAATTTGAGAGTTCAAAAGAACATCCATAAATCACTTGGGATTTCAAATTCATCCCTCAATCTAACAACATTGAACATAACCCAAGGAATCTAATTCCATTATTCCTTTGGGGCAAAATTCTGTATGTCAATTTGGGATATTTGTTCTTGGGGTTCTGACTTTCTATAGAAGATTGTTACACTTGAGATATATTTTGCTTGAATTGGTTGTGTGAGAAATCTTGGGGAAGAACAGGAAGCCAACATCATCAACCGAAAGCTCCGTTGGCTTTGCACACCACTTGTTCGATAAAAAGCCCTAACCAAAATTCACAAGGAAACAATTGTTTTTGGGTTAAAAAATTATGCCACTGCTAGCATCAAAGCGACAGAAGGGTGAGGGCTCGTCCATCCCCGCTAAACCTTATGACAGGAAGAAATTCTGAAGTGTTTTCGCCGCCGACAGATTTGACTACTTGGAGGGTAAGGCACTAGTACCCGAACGTGGCCTTCAGCCAGACGTGTTAGATGGAGAGATGGGGCTACAAATCATAGAGCAGGGATGTGACACCTTCACGGATCAGCCCGAGGCGACATTAGTAGCCGTGGTCAAAGAGTTCTATGCCAACGCAGAAGACATAGCTCCGTTTAAAGCGTTCATTAGGGAAAAAATGGTGGATTTTAGTGCCGAAGCTATAAATGATTTCTACAACCTACGACAGCCGACAGTTTGTCAGTATACTGAGTTTAGAGACAGCGGGCCTGACTATGATCAATCCTTACCGAAATCTGCAAGCCCGTCACAGTTTGGCAAAAAAGCAAGAGAGGGGGCACATTAATCATGAGCTCAAGTTTGAGCCTCTACGGGAAGATATGGTATTCTTTCCTCTGTGCCAAGCTACTTCCATCAACGCATACGAGCAAAATAACCAAAGAAAAAATCTCACTGTTGTATGTGATCATCAAAGATTTCGACATCAATTTTGGGGCTATCATCAGTTTCTCTATTCTCCGATGCTTAAGAGGGCCCATGTCGAGAGGATTACCACATCCATCCCTTATCACCGGGTTATGCCGCCGTGCGGGTGTCAGGTGGACAGATGATGAGCCGATTCAGCAACCACTGTAGCTGCTGGACAGGAGGATGATTGCCCGATTCGAATTCTGGAAAGGAGGCACGTCACATCCCCGCGACCTAGGCTTTATTTTTCCTTCAGACTCGGATGAGGAGGAAGGACGAAGCCATGGATGCGAACTATGTGGTGCCTGAGGAGGATGAGTTCGCAGAGGACAAACTGGCCGAAAAGGGGGATGTCACTACGTCGAGCAGTTCTCGCTCGGCGAAGTTCATGTTCAGTTCCCAGTTCCGATCTCTTCAACAGCAGTTGGATGAACATCACATGGTGGATGATAAGAATAAAGACCAGCTGGCGGCGAGATAAAGCCATATGTTTGAGACTCAGAATAATTTCAACACCGCTGTTGCTGAGGCATTTGTGCTACTGAACACATACGCCGATCCATTTCAGTTCTCGACTCCGCAGCCACTTCCCAGCTATCCACCTTCGGATTCTGATGTGGAGCGTTAATGACAGAAATTCAGTGAACTAGTAGTGATAACTAGGATTAGGCAGAAACCTAAGTTTGGGGGGAAGATATGGGAGCTATCTAAAAGAAAAGAAAAGAAAAAAAGAAAAAAGAGAAATTTTGAAAAAAAGGAAAAAAAATTTATGAATAAACACTATGACTCGTTTAGTTTCGTGGCCTTTGATACTCGAGTAAGTATGCCCTAGGGGATGTTTCTACACCTAGCGCCCTAAAGCCATTTGGTTTGGGAGTTATTGGTCGAAAGCTCGTTACACGGGTATCACTAAAAAGCCTAAGGGAACTAAACATTGCACAATCATGAGTAGAGTAGAAGTACAGGAAAACGAGCAAAATGCCCCCGTTAATGAATAAAGATGGCGAAAAGTTTCCCATATTGACTTCCTACTTGGTTGATGTTGAGTTTTGGTTGCATTATCGTGTTTACACACTTTCTTGAGTTAAAGCTGTATTTTCCTTCTAAAACACATATTATGTGATATATTTAAACTGTAGTTGGTCACATTGTTGTCGAGCACACACACACTACATCGGTGTTAGTAGGTGTTGATTCATAGATTGGTTTAAATTGCGGAGATGTCTTTGGTTGGATTTGTTGTTTATATCTGTTGTGAGTTCTCTGAGGCAATATTTGTTAGCTTGATACTATCTGACAGTTATATTCATATTCATTTAAGTTAGTTGCATGTGCATTAGTTTTCATGAGGACAAGCAAAGTCTCAAGTTTTGGGGTATTTGATGAGTTGGTTTTATACCTACGAATTGATAACCTTTTTAGCTTGATTCCTTGCTATTTCAAGTAGTTGTAATATTATTTTACTCTGTTTTGGTGTTGTTGAGTGCAGGAAGCAGAATGGATGGAAATAGGACTTAAACATAAAAATTCAGCATTTCATGGCCATGACACCCGTCGGGGCGGGCATTCATAGAACAAACCACCCACTGGGGCAGGGGTGCATGAACTCTTCAGAGAAAGTGGACACCTGTCGGAGCGGGCTCCTTCAAGGCAAAACCCCCGAGGGGGCGGGGGTACGCGGCAGACATGGTAGTTTTCTTGTGTGATTGAAATTCTGCAGAAGGAAAGAGGGATTGTTTGGCTCTCGATTGGGAGACTTTATGAGACCATCAAAGAGGTTTATAGAAGATATACTGAGACAGAACTAAGCCCTAGTTCGAGAGAGTTGAAACAGAAGGAGAATTGAAGCAAAGCGGAGCACGAAGAATGCAAGGCGAGCGTGGACACGAGTAACAATACGATTTCAGATTCTATTATCTCTCTTCATCTTTATCTTGTATTCAGAATGTTATTCACTTTGTGGATTATGGTTTTTACTTCATATATGATGAACTAATATTCTATTTAAGTCTACAACGGATCTTATTATGTAACTAAGGATTAATATGCTTTCAAGTTAGTTTATGAAGATTATTTCAAGGTTATTTGCTATGGTTTGTGCGTAACTTATGTATTTGCTTGATCACCAATTACCTGTTATCCCATATGAACTCGAGAGATGATATATAGGATTAGAACTGAACATAGTGACGTGTGTTTGTGATTTCTACTGTTAGTTGGAATTCATAATTCATGTAGAGGATAGAGATATCTATGCATCATGCGTAATCTAAAGAGAACTTGATATTAAACCTTTTTTTAATTATAATTCACATACAGATATAGTGAGTTAGTTAATTAAGGTGTCTTGCTTAATTCTATCAATTGTGGATTTGAGTGAGTATAGATGTAATGCATTGAGAGATGGTTATATCTAATTTCGTGTTTTTGGTTAATAATCTGGAATAATTGATATAAACTGAAAGAAAGTATGTTGTTTGAAGTGAACCAATAAGTGAAGTTGTAGGCTTAATTCTCCGAAATCTTGTTAAATCCCCGAAACAGTGTTAATTATAGTCTGAGTAGTAGTTTTTCATAATTTCCATAATTTAATCATTGGTTTAATAAAGCTAAAATTTTATGAAAATTCTAATTGTTAGGATAGATTGTAATTATTGTCTCTGTGGGAACGATACTTGACCTTATCATTATATTACTTGTTGATCACGTACACTTGCGTGAAGCGCGTATAGATTTTACCCAACAACGTCTCTCCTAACTGCCCCAATCCTAGGAAGAATACTGGGTGTTTTATTTGTGGATCAACAGATCATATGGTGAGGGATTGTCCGAAACAAAGAACCGACGGGGGAAATGCGAATGTAGGGAAAAGCAGCGGAACGTTAGCAATAGCTGGTCCAACTCCACCAAATAAATCAACCACAAGGATCTTCAATATGATGGTCCAAGACACAGTAGCAGTCGGAGATGGAGTTCCATGTATGATTTCGATCAATAATATCAATGTATATGCTTGATTCGGATATAACCTATTTTCTTTACCATGAGTTTGTTAAGATAAATATGTTTAACCTTGTGAACGTTAGGAACCCTTGAATATAGATATACGAAAGATAATTTCAGGAAATGATATATATTATAATAATAACTCGTTGATAAGTAGGTTTTGTGACGCCCCCAAATTCCAGGACCATCACGGGGTCTCTAGAATTCGGTTCATCACGTGCTCATGGTAATACATCACAATAATAATAATTAAATATCACACAATCACAGCGAAAAATCTATTCTAGCATAATTTACAATGATTTATTATAATTATTCTCCCAAGTCTCGCAACCTACATTACTTAATAGATTACATAATAATATCAATTAACGAGTTATTACATAATCTAACTTAAGCTTAAACATAATCAAATCCAGTCTTACTACATTATCTTAATACAATATTAAAATATTTAAAACATAAAAGAGACAAGCTAGTTGGTAGCCTTGCTCTTGCCCTTATCAACGCCCGAAGGTTCGCCCTGCTCTGTCTTAACTGAAATGTTTTAGGGAAAGCAAGAATGAGCACAAATTGCTCAGCAAGTAATATACAATAAGGGTAAGTGATATAATTCTTAATTCTCGAAAGGGTATAGCAAAGTTTGATAGTTCAAGGATAACAAGAATATCAATAGTTTTCAATAACAGTCGCTAAGGACAGAATAATATCAATGTGATTCAATAATAAATCAAATCAAGATTTCAAGATAACTGAATAATGAGCAGTCGCTAAGGACTATGAACTTTTACTAGAATTAACAGTAATAAACTGAAAATCCAACAAAAACAGGTACACCAGGTGATCAGCCTAAAGTACCATCGTTATGCATAACAATCAATCATACTCAAGTGTGCACGTCGGTTCTCTGATAATTATATATTCCCTTCAAAGAAGGTTGTTCTTCTCAGTCAAATACAAGATCCCGCACCAATCAATTAGCTTGGGTCGCTTTTCAATAATATAAGTCTAGCCGAATCAGATGGCATAGACACTTTCACAATATTCAAGAACCATACTAAGTTCAACATGAATAATAGCTTTAATGAAATAAGAGTTCAAGTATGCTAATTCAATTCAAACGATTAAGTAGGAAACTAGTTCGCAATATACAAAGATAGAATACTTGTATCCAAAGAGATAAGGTTTAGATACTCGCTTACGATATCCGTTGAATAAAGTAATGCAAGGGTTTAGGATACTTGCCTTATGCGTAGTTTACTCACGTAAAGCTAGCCAACACTTTCGAATTCCTATCGTAATACAATACGTATATATATGATATTCATTAGTCATATAATTTAATTTCACATTTTATCTTCGAATATACGATCAACACATAAGCTAAGTTTTAACCTAGCTACACAGTTATATAGTATTATATTAATATAACTTCTATCCTTAACTATCCTCTTTTCTCAAGTTGATCATATTTATACATCATTACTATCATGTGAGACTACCACAATTAGCAAACATACTCGCATATTATTAATATCACATAAGACTTCAAGCAATACTAAAATATATTTCATTTTAGCAAGTTATGGTATTCTCATAAGTTAATCGTCAAAATCGGGTTCAAGTAACACATAACATATGATATCACAAAGTATGTATTCATATTAAAGGATACTTTCATGCTTGTATAACTTTTCCAAATCCATTCATACATGGTATAGGTTCTTAAGTTAATACTTAAAGCCATTCAAGGACACGAACTCATAAGGTCTAACATGCTCGCTTTTTAAACATATAAGATATTCATATAACTTGTATTAGGCATGCTCATGAGTATTCGTATAGTATATATGTAGCTAGCATTGTTATTATCTTGAAAACATGCTTCGTTTACGCTAAACTTGAATCACGGCAACTAATTATGGTATATATACATGCATGGCACATGAATGAGTCTAAGAGTACTATCACATGTGTCCATAAATATCAGAATACAAAACTTACAATAACATGTTAAGGTTCACAATCAAAGTTTATATTTTTATTAGTAAGTCTTACTAATAAGTCCAACATGTTCATGCTTCCTTACGAATCGTATAAACATAAGTTGACGGGTTATTCATGCACTTCTAAGTCATCTAAACATGCTTGCAAAAATTAGAATCTAGACTTCGATATAACATGTCAAGATTTACATTCAAAACTTATACTTTTGTTAGGAATGTGCATTAGTAAGGTTCACATTTTATTATGGAACCTATATACTCGAGTTAGCATGCTTTTCATACATCCTCAAATCATACTAATATGTTTGCAAGGTAAGAATGTTAGCATGGCAAGTATACATATCGAGTTCACTTTCAAATTCGAAGTTCGTTTATAAAACGCTAAGTTTATCTCAAAATATAAGTATGCATGTAACTCTTAGTAAAACATGCTTACATTGCCTTAGTATACCCATATATATGTACCACTCATGCTAGCATGCTTGTTCTAATTTATCTCAACAATTTACACTTAGCAGAATCAAGCAGAATGCAGAAACTGGGTTCAGGGGTTGGCGCAGCTGCGCCGCATCCCAGGCTTAAACCTGCGCTGCTACTCCACTACTGGTTCGCACCAGACAGCAAGAAGCCACGGCAGTTTGTAGCCCAACTCACGAAATGACTTCACGAAAATAGTTTTTAAACAACTACATTCCAGTTCAAACATGTATATAAGCCATATAGCAACTAAACAAACTTCCTTCAATCCAATAACAGTTCAATTTGGCATAATCAGAAATTAAAATTTAAGAATAATTGCAGAAACAGAAAAATGGAAAATGAAGAACGTGGAATGCTTAATATACCTCTGTAATGCAATCTCAACTTCTCACAATACTACACTGATGTATATATATTAGCTCTCAACTTATCAAACTCAAGCAAAATCTCAGCAAGATGAAATGTGAAGGAGAGATGCTTCATTTATAGAAAAATTAAAACACAGTCCATGCTTCTAACTCTCAAAATAAACTAACGTATGTTTGAATTGCATGCTAGATAAGAAGAAGTTGGTAGATAGTTGTTGAAGGTCATCATCATGCCCACACCCCATTGTATGATTGCTATGAAGGTTTGCTGAGTTTTAAGGTTATAGGGGAATAGGATAGCTTGAGTATATCACGTGAAAGAGATAGTAACTCTCTCAGCAAAATAAACTCAGCCTTCTAGCAACATACTACACTTAAATCATTATACACATATGTATTAAATACTTAGGCTATCTACACATATATATATTTTATACATATGTCTTTAATTAAATGTCACACTATAATTCACATAATGTAGTAAGTGTCACTTGTACACATATAATCCAGGTACATTTATATCATACTGGTATAATTTTCTCGGATATAATCACATCACATTATTTCCTTTATTATTAAATTCTATTAATCAACAAGTGATTATAATATATTCATGATATATCATTTTAATGTATACACACTCAGTTTGTCACAGATGCATTATCATGTAGTCATAACATATAGTTTCAACATGTACAATCATACAATATGGTTTAAATATACTTGCATGGTCACACATAAGTGTTTCTCTACACTATATATTATGGTTGTATTCCATATACTTTATATTATTAATTATTGCATGCTTGTACAATATAATCTTATTATATTAATAACTTACTTATTTATTTTATTATTCATAATGTCAAATAAATAAATTATTCATCTCATTGATTAATTAACGATAATATTAATTAATCCATTCCTCATTGATTAATAATGAAATTATTAACTTCCACAACCATTGTTCATTTATCATGCACAGTATATAAATATAAATCTTATTATATTATAGGCACGTTGCTCATTATTATTATTATATTTCTTGCAATAATCACATATTATTAATTAATCACCATTAATATTCTATAATAATTATTCTATGATGATAATTAATTAATATTCTACGATTAACAATTAATATAGATTAATTGTTCGCTCAAATTAATATAATCATTAATATTTCTCATCACTGTACCACACAAGGCTATCAACGAGTTTATCGCAAACTCCATCAATTTCTCAATTATTATAATTATTCAATTTTATATAATTGAATTAATTCATCTCATAACACAAAATTATTTATATTCTAATAAATTCTCATTTTCATTAATATATTTATTTAATAATATTAGGAAATTCTCAGGTATTACAGGTTTTATACCTACTTATTGGCTATCAACTTACCATAACTATAGCTTATTCTCACATGTTTTAGTTACTTTTCAAGTTTTTTATCTTTGTTTTGTAGATTACATAATGAAAACTATCTCGGTGGCATCGAGGGTGGAATGGGCATGAAACCGGCTTGATTGGTAGCCAAAAGGCATGTGGTGTAGTTCAGGTGGAGTGCAAGTGATAAAGACATGTGAATTGGCATTTGAAGATGTGTGAAGATAGCAGAAAAGGTGCAGCAGCAACAGAAACCAGCAGAGCAGAAACAACAGTCTGCAAAATTTCATGCAGTGCGGCTGCGCCCTTGTATAGAGCAAAAGCAGCGCGCCCGAGCCAGGAGAAGAACTGACCAACAGGCAGCGCGCCCGCGCCCCATTTGTGTTGAGGGACAGCGCGGCCGCGCCTGCCTTGTTTGACCAGAATTGATTTTTTACTTACAATCCTGAATTGAATGTTTTTCTCTATAAGGGTGTATTTGGAGGTTGTGACTTTATCATTGAACGTTATATTTACTACTTTTAGGGTTTTTGAGGAACTCATAGAGCGTGTAGCATCTTCTTTTATATTTTGGCTATCTCTCTTAGTTTCTCTTAGATTTTGATATATTTGCATAGTTTAGGTGTAACACCCCCAAATTCGGGTACTTCAATTTTCATGGGATTTGGTGTTTACTGTACAAATATCACATATCTATCTACCCATAATAAATGCAAACCATGAAATAAATAGAAATTCTCCTCTTTAAAGGGTTACAACATCTGAATACATAAATAAATCTCAGGTCATCTAACCTTAATACAATAAGTGCGGAACATAAACAATTAAATAAGTCTTAAATGATATCAAGTCTTAAACAACACAATCTCAAATAAAATAACATGTCTTCAACACTTGTTAACCTTGCCTTTGCCTTTGCTAGTGGAAGGCTCGTCAGAACTTTCGTTCTTGACTTCAATGTTATTATGCAAGAGTGAGCATGAATGCCCACAAGTATAACAATATAACAGTAATAATAATATGCGAGTAATCAAAGAGTTCTGAATAAAAGAAAGCTTGGCTTTTGAATCAAGAATGAATAACAAGAATCAAAAGTACATCTTTGGGTGATAAGACCATGAACTATGTCCTAGGTTGTCAAGTATCTCTACTTTAAACCTTTAACAGTCATAAGACTATATGGACTCTAATACTCGTGCTTAGGGTGATCAGCCCTTATTACCATAATGTGCACATCATCTCAACGCTAATGCGTAATTAATCCCTTATTAAAGGGTTGTTCATCTCAGTTTGACATCAGAGTCCACACCAAAGGAAGTTTGATTTTGATAAGCTCAATAACAATTCTAGAATTTAGAACGTACATCAACTATGGACTAGTCGAATTATTAAGGGTTCGCTAGTCTTACAAGGTTCAACAATAACATTGATATTCAATTCGAATAATAAATCTCAAGAGTATATAATCGAATAAGTATTGTATAACTAAAGTAATATTTTAAAGAAATTATAATATCTTATATGAATCTTGACATGAATAAATAAGAATAAGAACTTGCATCATGATAATAATTCGAGAATAGAAAGTTTGTTCAATAACTGATTTGAGTTTAAAATACTTGCTCAATAAAAGTAAAGTTAGAAAACTTGCTTAATTAAAAGTAGGAATTAGGAAACTTGCATAACAATAATAAATTAGGGATAGAACACTTGCTCAATAAAAGTAAAGTTTAGGAAAGTTACTCAATAAAAGGTTTGAGTTTAGAACACTTGCCTCGTGCACAAGCTACAGTTATAATTACAATTCACTTTCTCAATCGTCCTACACATTTCATTACGTTTATAATATTGATTAATTCCATTACCACTACGTTTAACTGTTGAACTTCTCACTTAAGTTCAACTTAACAACTTGGTTCATAATTTTAACTTGTTGACTAACCACATAACATGAAGCTGAACCCGCAACATGCATATCACACAAGTGTAATCTCATAAATAATCATAATCAAACCTTACAACAACAAATCCAAGTTCACATATAACTTGTTAATATACAACTTAAAATCGTCTTATACATGTCAATAATATGTTATGGTACTGTGTTACATGCTCAATACATTATCAAGTTCATTAGGTTAAGTTAACTCATCATGTTATGGATTAAAAACACACAAAACCAAACCATTCCATTTCTATACCTCGCTGGGGCGGGGTTTTGGATTGCAGGTAGCCCGCCGGGGCGGGGGTTTTTATACTAGGAAGTCCGTCGGGGCTGGGGTCCCCTGTATGGCGAACTGCAGTTCGCGACAGCACTGTTCATCAGCCCAAATAAATCCGAAATTAAACTAACACAGCAATTTTAACGTTACCCATGAACTATAAACTTCATAGAAGCATTATACAATGTTTCTAGAATGTTTTTAACACTTTAGATCACATAATTATTCAAATTTGAATGCTTAAATTCACTGTTTTTTGTATTTTGTAAAGTTTCGAGAGAAATCATGAAATTCGACATAACGGATTCGTTATAACTCCGAATCTGTCCGTTTAAAGTTCGTTTTGTTCGTTTTAACATGCATAATCATAATCAACCATCAATTTTAAGTTAAATAAACAATTAAAGCATGATATTTTGTATATATGGGCCATATTCATACTTTTCATACTCTGTAACTTTCAAATATCTAATTAAAGCATAATCACATGAATTTGATTGTTTAAAAACCTGAATAAATGATAAAAAAAAAACATGTTATAATCATTTATTAGTACATATATCATCAATTCATGTATTAATCACAAAATAAGCTTTTACAGAGAACTTAAAAATATACGTTAATGGAAAACTAAGAATATGAACTATAAAAACTTAAGATGGGGGAATTACCATTGCTAGTTTCTGAATATGATGATGTAAGCTTCTTTCTTAATTCTTCCAACTCTTTATAAATCTCTCTACTCTCTTTAAGTTCTCTGAAGTTTTCTCTCTAATATAATATAAATGAAACATTATACTGATAATATATAAGTTTAGATATATAATATACGTATATAATATATATAATGTATATAACTGATAGTTATTGGTCGTCAGTCAATTCCTATATCTGATTAACTGCTCCCACTAACTTAAGGCCATGTTTGGTTGTTCTCCTATATAACTCATTTCCATTTAATTTAATTAAAGTGTTATTATATAGTTTATTTGTCACACTTTTATTAATCAATTAATCTTTATTTAAATTCAATTAAATAAAAGATAATATTACAAATTAAATCACATCATTACATAATTAAAATTCTTATTTATTAATTATGTCAAATCATTAAATCTCTAATTAATTATTAAATTAATTAGAATAACATTATGCTTATTAAATAATTTATTTAATTAAATAAACTCAATTAAAATCACACCTTGAACTATAAAAATTCTCGACATTAATTTAATCAATGTAACATATATATTTAAATTAATCTACCACAATTCCATCAAATAATTATTTAACTCAATAAATAACTCATCAAAAATATTTATTTAATTCAAAAAATATTTAAATTAAATTATAAAATTCTCGTTTGTCATATTTTTCCCCCTTAAAAGGATTCTGTCCCTAGAATCACGGTTTAATTAAATTTGTCCTGTTACATTCTCCCATCTTACAAAGATTCTGTCCCTAGAATCGCTTACACATAAATAAAGCAAATAAGTGTGGGTATGTCTTCATCATATGTTCTTTGAGTTCTCACATAGCTTCTTCAGCGTTGTGGTTTCTCCATAATACGTTAACAGAAGGTATCACTTTATTTCTGAGAACTTGCTCTTTCCTGTCAACAATCTGAACAATAACTTCTTCATAGGATAAGTCTTTCTCAAATTGCAGGGGTTCATATTCAATCACATGTTTGTAATCAGGTTTGTATGGTCATAACACTGATACATGGAAGACGTTGTGGACATGCTCTAGCGCCGGAGGTAAGGCTATCTCATACGTAACTTTTTCGATTCTTCGTAGCACCTCAAAGGGTCCAATAAACCTCGAGCTCAATTTTCCCTTTTGCCAAATCTGATCTTTCCCTTCCAGGGAGAGACTTTCAAGAATACAAAGCTACCCGATTCAAATTCTACGTTCTTGCGGCATGGATCGACGTATTTCTTTTGCCTACTATAAGCCGCTACCAATATTGTTTGGATCACCTTGACTATCTTGGCTGTCTATTGTACCAATTCTGGTCCTAGCAATTATCTTTCCCCGACTTCATCCCAGTATAGTGGAATTTTGCACTTTCTATCGTACAATGCTTTGTAAGGAAGCATGCCAATACTTGCGTGGTAACTATTGTTGTAACAGAATTCCACGAGCGGTAGGTGGTCATCCCAATTTCCTTTGAAATCCATGATGCATGCTCTCAACATATCCTCCAATGTCTGGATTGTTCTTTCACTCTGCCCATCTGTTTGAGGGTGATTTGCCATACTCATTCTTAGCTGCGTCCCCATGCATTCCTGTAGCCGCTTCCAGAAGTTCGATGTGAAGTGCGGATCCCTATCGGAAACAATCGATAATGGAACTCCGTGCCTTTAAACAATCTCCTTCATGTATAGCTTAGCAAATTGATCTAAGTTGAATCTGATTTTGATTGGAAGGAAGTGTGCTGATTTTGTCAATTGATCAAGATAACCCATACTGTGTCGTAGCATTTTTGAGTCGTCGGAAGACCAACTACGAAATCCATCGTAATATGTTCCCATTTCCATTCTAAGATCACTAGTGGTTGTAACAACCCACTCGGTCTCTGATGTTCTGCTTTTACTTTCTGACAAGTCAGGCACTTGGCAACACAATCAGCAACATCTCGTTTCATATTCGACCACCAGAAATATTGTCGGAGATCTTGGTACATCTTGCTACTCCCAAGGTGAATCGAATATCGAGAACTATGAGCCTCGCTCAAAATTTCCTCTTTAATCTATGGCACGGGCGGTACCCAAATTCTTCTCTTGAATTTTAGTAGTCCCTCACTGTCCACCTTGAATCTCAGTTCATTCCCTTCGAATATCTTCTTCTTTACCTTTTCACATTCTTCGTCCTGAAGTTGTGATTCCTTAACCTTATTCAGTACAGTTGTACCAGCTCCCAACTGGAACAGCTTCTCGTCAGATTCCATCAGAACCTCCAATTCTAGCTTCTCCATTGCTAAAATTAACTCCTCTTGGGCAGTCAACAACATTAATTTTTCTCGACCCTTTTTGCTTAAGGCGTCGACAACCACATTCGCTTTAACCGGATGGTATAAGATCTCACAGTCGTAGTCCTTTATCAATTCTAACCATCTTCTCTGGCGCATATTCAGGTCCTTCTATGTAAAAATATATTTCAAACTCTTGTGGTCTGTATATATTTCACACTTCTCCCCATAGAGATAGTGTCTACAGATTTTCAAAGCAAATACTACTGCGGCCAATTCCAAATCATGGGTCAGATATCCCTTCTCATAATCCTTCAGTTGTCGTGATGCATACGCAATGACCTTGTCGTTTTGCATAAGCACACAACCTAGTCCTTTATGCGACGCATCACTATACAGCACAAAATTTTATGTGCTATCCGGAAGAGGTAACACAGGTGCCATCTCAACCTCTTCTTAAGCTCTTGGAAGCTTTCCTCAAACTTCTCCGTCCAAATGAATTTCACCTATTTCCTAGTTAAATTCGTTAGCGGAGTTGCGATCTTGGAAAAGTCTTGAATAAATCTTCTATAATATCCTGCCAATCCAAGAAAACTTCTAACTTCCGATGCTGTCTTCGGCTGATCCCAGTTCATTACAGCTTCGACCTTTGAGGGATCTACTGAAATTCTATCCTTATCGATCACATGTCCAAGAAATTTCACCCTTTTAATCCAGAATTCATATTTTGAAAATTTGGCATACAACTTCTCCTTTCTCAACACCTCTCATGTCTCCTTCAGATGCTCTACGTGTTCCTCCTTGGTCTTTGAATACACCAAAATGTCTTTTTTTAAACACCATTACGAATTTGTCCAAAAATGGCTTGAACACTGTGTTCATTAGGTCCATAAATGCTGCAAGAGCATTCGTTAGACCAAATGACATCACCAGAAATTCATAGTAACCATATCGAGTCCTGAACGCTGTCTTCGGAACATTTTCTGTCCTCACCTTCAACTGATGGTAACCACTTCTCAGGTCCATCTTCGAGGAGTATCTCGCTCCCTTCAACTGATAAAACAGGTCGTCAATCCTAGGCAATGGATATTTATTCTTGATCATGACCTTATTCAACTCTCTATAATCGATGCAGAGCTGCATTGTCCCATCTTTCTTCTTTACAAATAATAATGGCGCTCCGCACGGCGATACGCTCAGGTGTATGTACTTTTTGTCCAAAAGTTCTTGCAGCTGCACCATCAATTCTTTCATCTCAACCATAGACATACAGTACGGAGCTTTCGATATTAGAGCGGTTCTTGGTGCCAAATCGATCACGAATTCTACTTCGCTATCAGGCGGAAGTCCTGGCAAATCATTCGAAAATACGTCCACGAAGTCTCTTACGACTGGTATCTCCTCTAGCTTCTGGCTCTCTTTACAACTATCGACTATGTAGGCTAAATATCCTACACAGCCTTATCTCAATAACTTCCTGACCTGCATCATCGTCAGACAACTCGCTTGTCTAGGCGACTTGCTACCATAAAACACAACCTTTGACGGAGTCATAAGGTTAATACATTTCCTCTGGCAATCAATTATCGCCCCATAATTGAATAGCCAATCCATTCCCAAGATAACATCGAATTCTCCAAGTCAAATCAAAATAAGATCTACGTTCATCACATTACGCTTAATGTCCACCCTACAGTTCTTGTGTACATACTTAACAGGAATTACTTCCTTATTCGCAATCTCTATGTTCATAGGGTATTCTAACTCGTCCTTAGGAAATTCTAGGTTCTTAGCAAAGTCATCGGATATAAATGAGAAAGTAGCACCCGAATCAAATAATACATAAGCATTAACTTTATTGATCGGAATGATACCTGACACCACATCGCGAGACTGCACAGCATCCTACACTGTCATGTTGAACGTCCTGGCAATAGGTCAGTTAGTTGGTATCGGTTCTATAATCGTCAGAGCGTTGCCACTGCTGTTTCCCCTATTCCCACCTGATCCCGTCCCTCCAGATACCTTCTTGGGACAGTCCCTGGCCAGATGGTCCTTAGATCCATATATGAAGCAGGCGCCCTTCTTAGGGTTAGGGCAGTTAGGTGCTATGTGGCCTTCTTGACCACAATTATAGCAGACTCAGTTTCCTTTCATACAGACCCCCAGGTGGTTCTTTCTGCAGGTCAGACATGCTTCTACCCTCTTCTTCTGGTTTCCTTGTTGATTTCCGATTGATGGGCTGTCATTCCATCTTCTCTTTTGATTACTGCCTCCACCAGTGTTGCTACCACTTGCCTTATTACCTTCTACTTTGCACTTCTTCTTCTTCTTCTCCTGGTTGTACTTGGTCATAGCATCGTTCCCACCTTCAGCGATGATTTCTTTCTCCAATAATCTGACAAAGGTGTTCAACTGGAACATCGACACCTTGCTATACAACCAGGGCTTCAGTCCCTGTTAGAATCTTCTGGCCTTCCTCTCATCAGTGTGCACTTGGTAGCTCATTAAATCTTGTCGCATAGTATGGCACAGACATATTGCTCTGCTTTAGCTCAAGAAACTGAACCTCCATTTGGTTATGTGAGCTTTTCGGGAAGTATATTTCAAAAAATATTTCTTTGAACCTCTCCCAGGCGATCACACCTTATCCTCCCCAGACCTTGTTTGCGTGCCACCAATAACTGACCTCCGCCTTCAGTATGAATGTTGCATAAGCCGTCTTATGGTCCTCACTCACCCTAGCGACGTCGAAAACCTTTTCCATCTCCATAACCCAAGTTTGTGCTTTGATCGGGTTCATGGATCCCTTAAATTTTGGCGGTCCCACAGCCTTGAAGTCTTTGAACGAAGTGTTCGGTGGAGCTTGCCGCTGGTTGTTCGGAGATCCAGTCAAAAGATTCACCAACTGCTGAACGGGGTTGGTGTTGGCATTGGCGTCGTTGTTATTAGTCGAACTTTCTTGGGCTAGTTGACGGTTAGGGCGTCTTCTCGGCGGCATATTTCTGTTAAGATATACGCTTATTAGATCTTTATTCATTTCTTTAAATATTTAAGTCTTAACTTAAATACTTTAAGATAACACTTAACACATAACATCTCAAATAAACTCTGATATTTTATTTAATCAAAAGTTTTAACACATACGAAAGATAGCATCAATGTTATTTACATCAATTTTCCCAAGATAAAGAATCTTCAGGATTTAAATCATCAAAATATTCCTTTATTTATAATCACATCGAAATTTACATTATTAACTAACAAGAAATATTCACATAATCATGTTGTTCCTATCACAGCCTACTAAGGCGTCGAACAGCTTTGCTGCGCTCTTCCTCCATAACGCGGAACAACATCCTGCGATCCAGCATATACCAAGGTAGATCTTCGAACTGAACTGGATAGCACATAACCCGATCCTGGGCATTGTCAATCGCAGTCTAAACTGTGTAATCCGTTTCCTTAATCTTTGCTTTCTTGGCCTGGTCGTTATCCTCGGCAAGATCTGCATGTCGTGAGGCCCTCATCCAAGCATCCTCTGCTATGGCACACTTCGCTGATTCCTCACGCAAATCATTCTTCAGCTTTTCTATCTCCTCTGACTTCTGCTCACTTTGGCCCTTCTCATGAACCAACTCCCACTCCACGTCTCTAAGACGTATATCCATAGTCTCGATCACACCATCCTTATGCTCGATGGTAGTCCGCTAAGCAACTGTCTTCTCCTTCAACTCTAGAACAGTATCCTGTAACTCTATGTTACGGTCATACAGCTTATCATACATCTCGACATTGATAGAGTTCGGTGGGAACTCATCATGGTCTTCATCCTCCTCCTCAGCTGCCTCAGCCTCAACCTCAATCTCCTCAGAGTCCTCCTCTGAGTCAAACACTGGCTCATGCTCCCGACCAACTATAATGATCAAATGAGATGGCTCTCTACGAACCAACTGCTCTCAGACTGTATAAATGTCTCGGGAATGCTCCTCAATAGCCACCAGGGGTACATCCTCCCTAGGCTGACTGGATCCTCCAATATCTGACATCTTGACAATCAAAATTTTAAGTCTTTAGTTATTACGTGATGCTAATCGATACTCGCGCAAGTACATAAATATAAACATATAGCACATAAGGTAATTTATTATCTTTCTTAGAACTTGATAAGAGTTTATCATTACTATGTTATCGAAGGCTACTACCCTAAGGTTTTCCCCCACCTAAGGTTCATAACCTACATCTTTGATACCAACTTATGACACCCCCAAATCCGGGTACTTCAATTTACACGGGATTTGGTGTTCACTGTACCAATATCACATATCTATCTACCCATAATAAATGCAAACCATGAAATAAATATAAATCCTCCCCTTTAAGAGGGTTACAACATCTGAATACATAAATAAATCCCAGGTCATCTAACCTTAATACAATAAGTGCGGAACATAAACAATTAAATAATTCTTAAACAACATCAAGTCTTAAACAACACAATCTCAAATAAAATTACAAGTCTTCAACACTTGTTAACCTTGTCCTTGCCTTTACTAGTAGAAAGCTCGTCAGAACTTTCGTTCTTAACTACAATGTTATTATGCAAGAGTGAGCATGAATGCCCACAAGTATAATAATATAACAGTAATAATAACATGCGAGTAATAAAAGAGTTCTGAATAAAAGAAAGCTCGGCTTTTGAATTAGGAATGAATAACAAGAATCAAAAGTACATCTGACGGTCATAAGACTATGAACTATGTCTTAGGTTGTCAAGTATCTCTACTTTAAACATTTAACAGTTATAAGACTATATGGACTCTACTACTCGTACTTAGGGGGATCAACCCTTAATATCATAATGTGTACATCATCTCAACGCTAATGCGTAATTAATCCCCTATTAAAGGGTTGTTCATCTCAGTTTGACATTAGAGTCCGCACCAAAGGAAGTTTGGTTTGGATAAGTTCAATAACAGTTCTAGAATTTAGAACGTTCAGGACTAGTCGAATCATTAAGGGTTCGCTAGTTTTACAAGGTTCAACAATAACATTGATATTCAATTCGAATAATAAATCTCAAGAGTATACAATCGAATAAGTATTGTATAACTGAAGTAATATTTTAAAGGAATTATAATATCTCATATGAATCTTGACTTGAATAAACAAGAATAAGAACTTGCATTGTGATAATAATTCGAGAATAGAAAGCTTGTTCAATAACTGATTTGAATTTAGAATACTTGCTTAATAAAAGTAAAGTTAGAAAACTTACTTAATTAAAAGTAGGGATTAGGAAACTTGCTCAACAATAGTAAATTAGGGATAGAACACTTGCTCAATAAAAGTAAAGTTTAGGAAATTTGTTCAATAAAAGGTTTGAGTTTAGAACACTTGTCTCGTGCATAAGCTATAGTTATAATTACAATTCACTTCCTCAATCTACCTACACATTTCATTACGTTTACAATATCGATTAGTTACATTACCACTACGTTTAACTGTTGAACTTCTTAATAGTAGTGTGCATACAAGCCAATAATGTATGATGATAAAGCACATACTTTGTATACAATCTTATTTATTTATTAATAAAAGAATTCATTTATTAAAGGCATTTAATTATCTACATGATGCTGTTTTTATAATATTTTAATAACTCGTAGTTTTAAGCAATGCTTTTAGAATTATGATGTTGATCATGCTAATGAGATCTAAATTCTTAGAAAGCTTAAAACTAAAATAGTTCCCAATTGTTGGATTACTAAAAAGGGGATTATTAAATCTGGATAGATTGGTACATATGTTACTTTCTCATTGGATGAGGATAATTGATCTCATGATCATTTGTGTGGAGACACTAAAGCAAGTATGTAGGTGCTTATTGGAGAATAAGTTCACTGAATGTGACTCGCTATGGAATACTTAATGGAGTTTTACTTGCCTGTCAATAGGAATTCCTAATGTGATAGTAGTACAAGTGATCCTTGGACTTGAGATCATCATAGTATCTTGTATGTAATGAATTATACTTTGACTTATTCCTTAAAAACCCTTAGGATATATCAAAGGGTATGCTTGGGTATAATGAGTTACATATAGAGATAATGAATGATCAATAAAGAATCTACCACTTCTAGTAAAAGAAGAGATATGTCCTATGTGATTCGTTAAATGACAACCCAGCAATCCTTGGCCAAGGCAGAATAAAATTAGAAAGGAGTTTCTAATTTGCATTATTTGGAGTTGTGCATTTTCTAATCGAAATACATATGATTAAATAAAATAAGACTTGACAGTAATTCCATGTCTTATATTTAATTGGGACATTGTATGGTGGAAGGATTGAATTGTACGATAACTATTTACTCATAAGTTCTTTTATGATTAATGTTGAAATCTATATTATCTGGAAAGTCGTTGATCGCTAGGGAGACTTATCCCTATTGTAGAATAATAATTATTTATTTAAATAGATTATTAGTTTAATTTATTTATTTAAATAACATTAGAATTGTTCTAATTGATTTATTTACAACCGGTTTAATATGGAGAACCTAAAGGGTCACACCATAAAAGGAAGAATAATTATTTAAGAAGGTAATGGCATAATCGTAATAATGCATTAAGTATAATTAATTTAATCTATAGTGATAGAATAAATTAAATAGCTTAATATTTATTATTTAATATTTCAGAAATAATAAATATAAATTAATAAGAGGAGTCTTATTAATATTATTACAATTATTATTATTTTAATTTCTAAAGGAGTTTAGGAATTAATTTATTATTAGTACTCTCATTTATTTCTAATAAGATTAGGAGGCAAATTAATTAAAGGAGTTTAATTAATTAATCCCAATATGATTGGGAAGCCTAATTAATTAAAGGAGTTTAATTAATTAAATGAAAACCTTTTTCTAATAGGATTAGAAGGATCTATACAAGAGGAGTCTTATGTTAGATATCAGTTGATGAAATTTCAATTGTTGGAGATTACTCCTTTTCTATAGAAGATAGAAAACTAGAGTTTAGCCAATCACCATTCTTCTTGGATAATTCCTCTTCCTTGGTGGATCACCTATAGAGGCCAAACACTTGGGTGGCTAATGTTGATCAAAGTAAGGAATCTAACCTGGAAATTCAAGGAGATCACGAAGAACAAGGAGTTGAGCTCGTACCTGCGGAAGCTTCGTTCTACAAGGGTATGATTTCATAACTTCTTATTTATCGTTTTAAATTAATAATTTACATAAAGGAGAATCCGGATAATGGTTTTGTATAAAAATTTTAAACTCTAATATACCATGCTTCCGCTAATTTTTGCAATTTGATTGCATCACGATTTCGTACAAACCCAACACTTCTCACTTAAGTTCAACTTAACAACTTGGTTCAAAATCTTAACTTGTTAATTAACCATATAACATGAAGCTGTACCCACAACATGCATATCACACAAGTATAATCTCTTCAACAATCATAATCAAACTTTACAACAACAAATCCAAGTTCACATATAACTTGTTAATATACAACTTAAAATCGTCTTATACATGTCAACAATATGTTATAGTACTATGTTACATGCTCAATACATTATCAGGTTTATTAGGTTAAGTTAACTCATCATGTTATGGATTAAAAACACACAAAACCAAACCATTCCATCTTTATACCCAGCCGGGGCTGGGGTTTGGACTGCAGGTAGCCCACCGGGGCGGGGTTCCCTGTATGGCGAACTGCTGTTCGCAACTGCACTGTTCAGTCAACTCAAATAAATCCCAAATTAAACTAACATAACAATTTTAACGTTACCCATGAACTATAAACTTCACAGAAGCATTATACAATATTTCTGACATGTTTTTAACACTTTAGATCACATAATCATTCAAATTGGAACGCTTAAATTCACTGTTTTTGGTATTTTCTAAAGTTTTGAGAGAAATCATGAAATTCGACATTACGGATTCGTTATAACTCCGAATATGTCCGTTTAAAGTTTGTTTTGTTTGTTTTAACATGCATAATCATAATCAACCATCAATTTCAAGTTAAAGAAATAATTAAAGAATGATATTTTGTATATATAGGCCATATTCATACTTTTCATACTCTGTAACTTTCAAATCTGTAATTAAAGCATAATCACATGAATTTGATTGTTTTAAAACATGAATAAATGATAGAAAACATGTTATAACCATTTATTAGCACATATATCATCAATTCATGTACTAATCACAAAATAAGCTTTTACAGAGAACTTAAAAATATACGTTAATGGAAAACTAAGAATATGAACTATAAAAACTTAAGATGAGGGAATTACCCTTCCTAGTTTGTGAAGATGATGATGTAATTTCTTTCTTAATTCTTCCAACTCTTTAAAAATCTCTCTACTCTCTCTAAGTTCTCTGAATTTTTCTCTCTGATATAATATGAATGAAACATAATACTGATAATATATAAGTTTAGATATATAATATACATATATAATATATATAATGTATAAAACTGATAGTTAGTGGTCGTCAGTTAATTCCCATAACTGATTAACTGCTCCGACTAACTTAAGGCCATGTTTGGTTGTTCTCCTATATAACTCCTTTCCATTTAATTTAATTAAAGTGTTATTATATAGTTTATTTGTCACACTTTTATTAATCAATTAATCTTATTTAAATTCAATTCAATAAAAGATAATATCACACATTAAATCACATCATTACATAATTAAAATTCTCATTTATTAGTTATGTCAAATCATTAAATCTCTAATTAATTATTAAATTAATTAGAATAACATTATACTTATTAAATAATTCATTTAATTAAATAAACTCAATTAAATTCACACTTCGAACTATAAAAATTCTCCACATTAATTTAATTAATGTAACACATATAATTAAATTAATCTACCATAATTCCAACAAATAATTATTTAACTCAATAAATAACTCATCAAAAATATTTATTTAATTCAATAAATATTTAAATTAAATTTTAAAATTCTCGTTTGTCACATTAGGGCTAGATTTGGAAGCATTGAAGGTTGGCTCTACATTGAAGTATCATATTGGAAGAGGAGAACTCATATTTGCTTATCTCATTCCTTAGTTTCTCTTTATTTTCATCTTTGATTTTCAATGTATGAACAAGTTTTGATAATGGATATTGATTCTCTTATGAACTAATTTCTATTGTGGGATTTTAATGGATCTTAGTGCTTAATTCAGATTGCTATGCTTCCTTGTTGAGTTTGTATTGAGTAGGTATGGATTATCTAATGTGGTTTGCTTTGATTGCCTAATTGGTTGATCATCAATTACCGAAAAAAATTATATGAAATTGAGAAATGAATTATGAGTTCAGATTTGACCATATAAGCTTGTGTTTATGATTCTACATGGTGTTAGACTCCATAATTTTGTTTTTCGGATAAACATATACCGAAGAACCACTTGTAGTCATTTGAGAACTTGTGCTTAAACCCGTATTAATGTTAAGTCACATAGAAATATAGTGGTTTATGTAATTTGGGTGTTCACATTCATTCTATCATTTGTGGATTGTATGTGATATGGACATAGTTTATTGAGAGATGGCTATGCTTTGCTTTTGTGTTCTCGACTAACAATCCGAAGTAATCAATTAAGCTTAGCAGGAGGTGTATCAACTTGAGTAATGTATTAAGTGAAGTTAGAACCCCATATCTCCCTTATTTGAATTATTTGCTTGTTAATTTGTTGTTACTTGCTAATCAACACTATTAGATAAATCACAATTTGATCATCTGTTTAAGTAGACAGAAATAGTTACAAAATTGTTGCATGTTAGATTAGAGGCATTCATTATTCTCCGTGGGAACGATACTTTTCTTACTCTATATTACTTGTGGACCACGTACACTTGCATGTGTGTCAGTGCTTTAATCAACACCCAAATAAGCCAACAAGTTTTTGGCGCCGTTGCCGTGGATTAGTGATTGTTTTTATTACTTTCGTCATCAGTGTAAATTAAATTTGTCTTAGTTAAATAAATTATATCTTATCTCATTTCTATCTACATTTTTCTTTTGTTTCAGGTACTCTTGACTAGTGTATGCAAACTCGGTCTAAGAAGTCTACTTTGGTGCCTAGAAAGGAACAACATCAACGAAAGAGCTCGACGATTGAGTAAGGGTACCACTAGCATTCAAAAGAAAACGGAGGCACCTGTAGTTATGGCGGCCGAAGAACATAAAGCATTAAGGGATTATGCAACGCCGCGTATCTATAAGTTATAGTCGAGCATCACAAGGCCAACAATAGCTGCCAATTCCTTTAAAATTAATCTAGGGATAATACAAATGGTGCAAAACACGATTCAGTTTGGGGGTATGGCTAATGATGACCCGAATGAACATCTACTGAGCTTCATTGAGATATGTGACACCTTTAAGTTTAATGGTGTGTCAGATGATGCAATGAGACTTAAACTCTTTCCTTTCACATTGAGAGACAAGGCAAGGAGTTGGCTTCACTCGCTACCATCGGGATCCATTACTATTTGGGAAGACTTAGCACAGAAATTCTTGGCAAAATTCTTCCCACCCTCAAAGACAACAAAGATGCGAAGTGCTCTTTCTTTATTTGAGCAACAACATGGGGAGTCCTTATATGAAGTATGAGAGAGATACAAGGAAATGATAAGGAAGTGCCCTCATCATGGGATGCCTCAATGGATGGAGATAAACACATTTTACTTAGGCTTGGGAAGTCAAACTCGGCCTAGCATTGATGCCGCTTTGGGAGGAGCATTCATGGCCAAGAGTTATGAAGAAGCTTATCAATTATTAGAGACTATGGCTGCAAATGATTACCAATGGCCTTCTACTAGGATGAGTTAACCGAAAGCCGCATGAGTATTGGAAGTTGATGCCATCACGGCTTTATCGGCTCAATTAGCGGCTATGTCAAAGAAAATTTATTCCATGGCCTAGTCAAAAGTGCAACAAGTAGCCTATGTTTGTGAGCTTTGTGCTGGGGTCACTTCCTACAGACCAATGTGCTATCAATCCTGAGTCGGTGTAGTTTGTGAGCAACTATCAGAGACCACCGAACCAAAATCAGAACACTTACAACCCCGATAATAGAAATCACCCCAACTTGTCATGGAGCAACAACCAAACTCATCAACAACACACCATCCACAACATCAACAACAACAACATGCTCCAAGACCTTTATACCCTCTGAGATTTTAGAACAAACAACATCCATAAGCTCCCACTCCTCATCCAGAAAAGAAAACTAAAATGGAGGAGATGATGTTGAAGTATATGGCCAACACCGAGGTGATGATAAAGAGCCAAGCTGTGGTTATTAAGAATTTGGAGAATCAAATGGGCTAAATGGCTAACATGCTTACTAATAGACCACAAGGGACTTTACCTAGCAATACGAAAGCTAACCCAAGAATAGATTGAAAAGAGCAATGTCAGGCCATCACTTTAAGAAGTGGTAAGCAGACTGCAACTCCAGGGCCTAGCCCGCCCGTGCCCTTTTGCAGAAATTGAATATGAAAATATTTCTAAGGAAAAGTATGGCAAGCAAGGTTCTGATGCACAACAGAAGGAAACAATAGAGAAATTATTTATTCCACCACCAATAGTGTATCCACCTGTCCCTTATCCACAAAGACTCCAAAACAAAAGTTGGACAAGCAATTTTCCAAGTTCGTTGAGGTATTTAAAAAGCTACAAATCAATATCCCATTCGCAGAGGCTTTAGAAAAATGATGAGCTACGCAAAATTCATGAAGGGAATTCTGTCTAGAAAGAAGAAATTGGAAATTTTGAGACAATGGCCTTGATTGAGAAATGTAGTGCGGTGTTACAAAGGCATCTACCTCCTAAACTAAAGGATCTTGGCAGTTTTACTATCCCGTGCTCTATTGGAGGCTTATTAGTCAATAAATGTTTGTGTGATTTGGGAGCTAGCATCAACCTTTTGCCACTATTGGTGTACACACAATTGGGTTTGTCTGCTCCAAAACCGACAAATATCTCTCTTCAGCTTGCCGATAGATCCATTACTTATCCGAGAGGTATTGTGGAGGACATCTTTATGAAGGTGGATAAGTTCATATTTCCCGCCGACTTCATTATCCTTGACTATGAAGAAGACAAGGACATTCCTATCATTATGGGGAGACCTTTCTTAGCCACTGGGAGAACTCTCATTAATGTGCAAAAAGGAGAGCTTACTATGAGAGTTCAGGATCAAGAAGTCACTTTCAACGTGTTTAACGCTATAAAATTTCCTACAGATAAAGAGGAATGCTTCCGAATGGATGTGGTTGATAGGTTTTGTGAATGAAGAGCTCACACATATGATGAACATTGACCCTTTGGAGAGTGCGCTAATAGAGGACTTTGGCATTGATGACCTCGAGGTAGTTGAATATGTACAGATTTTGGATACAGTGCCACGGGTGAGCAAGTTAAAAATTCATGTGGAACCTCTAGAGCACACAGGCGAGTCATCTGAGCGTTTAAAACCATCTCTTGAGATACCTCTTACACTTGATCTCAAACCTCTTCCTAATCTCCTTAGGTATGCATTTTTGGGATGATTTTTCTACTTTGCCTATTATAATTGCATCTGCACTAACATCATTCCAGGAAAGTAAGCTATTGAGGGTGCTAAGGGAATTCAAAACTGCAATTGGGTGGACCATTGCTAATATCAAGGGGATAAGCCCTTCCTTTTGCATGCATAAGATTCTTCTTGAAGATTATTGCAAACCTACAGTTTAACAGCGGAGAAGACTAAACCCAATCATGAAAGAAGTGGTTAAGAAGGAGATTCTGAAATGGTTGGATGCTGGGATTATATACCCCATCTTAGATAGCTCGTGGGTGAGTCCAGTGCAATGTGTACCCAAGAAATGAGGAATGACTTTGGTAGCAAATGAGAATAACGAGTTGATCCCCACTAGAACGATCACTGGATGGACAGTGTGTATGGATTACTGAAAGCCCAACAAGGCGACTTGAAAAGACCACTTCCCTCTCCCATTCATTGATCAGATGCTGGATAGGTTGGCATGTCATGAGTATTATTGCCTCCTAGATGGATTCTCGGGATATAATCAGATAGTTATTGCTCTTAAGATCAAGAAAAGATAACTTTCACTTGTCCCTACGGAACATTTGCTTTCAGAAGGATGTCTTTTGGTTTATGCAATGCACCGGCCACCTTTCAAAGGTGTATGATGGCTATCTTCTCGGACATGGTAGAACAGAATGTGGAGGTTTTCTTGGACGACTTCTCGGTTTTTGGGGACTCATTTGATATATGCTTGGAGAACTTAGTCATGGTTTTGAAACGGTGTGTAGAGATAAAATTGGTGCTCAACTGGGAGAAGTGCCATTTCATGGTATAAAAAGGGATCAGTCTAAGGCACAGGGTTTGAGGCAAGGGATTGGAGGTTGATAAGTCAAAGTTAGAGACAATAGAGAGCTTACAGCCACCGAACTCAGCGAAGGGGGTCCGCAGTTTTCTTGGACATGCGGGGTTCTACTGTCGATTTATAAAGGACTTCTCCAAGATTACAAAGCCTTTATGCTATTTATTGGAGAAGGATGTTCCTTTTAAATTCGACGAGGAGTGTTCGGCATTATTTGAGCATTTGAAGAGAAGGTTGATGACATCACCTATCATCACGGCTCCAAATTGGTTATTATCTTTTGAGTTAATGTGTGATGCTAGTGACTTTGCAGTAGGGGTTTGTTTGGGGTAGCGCAAGGAAAAGATGTTTCATGTAACTTATTATGCTGGCAAGACCTTGACAGATGCACAACTCAACTACACAACTACTGAGAAGAAGTTATTAGCAATGGTGTATGCCTTCGACAAGTTTCGGTCATACTTGATTGGCACGAAAGTAGTGGTGTTTACAGATCATACTGTCATTCGGTATTTGATTGCTAAAAAGGATGTCAAACCCTGATTGATTAGATGGATTCTACTCTTCAGGAGTTTAACTTGGAGATCAAGGATAGGAAGGGTACCGAGAACCAGGTTGCGGACCACTTGTCACGATTAGAGAATCCAGGAAAAGACAAGGATGATAGAATTTTGATTAATGAGTCTTTCCTGGACGAATAGCTGTTTATGGTCCAAGGCGAAGTCCCATGGTTTGCTGACTTTGCAAACTATTTGGTTAGCAACATCCTCCCTCCTGAGTTGTCAAGGCCTCAAAAGAAGAAATTTCTGCACGATGTCAAATGGTACATGTGGGATGAGCCATATCTCTTCAAGAAATGTGCAGACCGAATGATCAGGAGATGTATCCCTCACAGTGACACAGAGAGCATACTACATGATTGTCATGCATCAGTGTACAGGGGACATTATGGAGTAAAGAGGACAGCGGCTAAGGTGCTTTAAGCGGGATTTTATTGGCCAACTCTCTTCAAGGACATCTACCAATTTGTGCAGAAATGTGATAGATGCCAAAGGGTGGGAAATATCTCAAAGAGTAATGAAATGCTCTTAAACATGATTCTAGAAGTTAAAATTTTTGACGTTTGGGGTATTGACTTCATGGGACCATTCATCTCGTCTTGTGGTAATTTATACATTCTGTTGGCGGTTGACTATGTCTCTAAGTGGGTTAAAGTGGCGGCCTTGCCAACAAATGACGCTAAGGTGGTCTTAAGGTTTCTACAAAAAAGAATTTTCACAAGGTTCGGGACACCGAGGGCGATCATTAGTGACAAAGGCAGTCACTTTTGTAACAGACAGTTCTCAGCTCTTTTGGCTAAGTACGGGGTGAATCATCGAGTTGCCACAGCCTATCATCCCCAAAATAATGGCTAAGTTGAAGTCTCCAATCAAGAAGTAAAGATAATTCTGGAGAAAATTGTCAACCCCACTAGGAAGGATTGGTCCCTAAAGCTTGATGATGCAATATGGGCCTACAGAACCGAATACAAGATACCTATTGGGATGTCTCCGTATCAGTTAGTATATGGAAAGTCTTGTCACCTTACCATGGAACTGGAACACAAGGCATTCTGGGCAATTAAAAAGTTGAATTTTGACATCAAAGCTGTAGTAGAGAAAAGACTTCTCCAATTAAACGAATTCGATGAATTCAGACTGCAGGCTTATGAGAATTCAAAACTGTATAAGGAGAAGGTGAAAAAATGGCACGAACGAAAAATTATTAATAGGAATTTTTAGCCGGGGCAAGTCGTGTTATTGTTCAATTCACGTCTTTGTCTATTTTCGGGAAAGCTCAAGTCTAGATGGTCGAGGCCATTCAAGGTAAAAACTGTGTACACTAACGGTGCGGTTAAGATTGTAGGTCTAGATCCGGACAAGCCGTTCAAGGTTAATCGACAGAGATTAAAGCATTATTGGGGAGGCGAGGTTGACAGACAAAAGGCCTCCATGACCCTTATCACTCCATGATCATTTCTAAGAGAGTCAAGCTAATTGACTATAAACAAGCGCTAGATGGGAGGCACCTCATTCACTCTATTCTATCTCTCTTGTTTAATTCTTATTACTTATCTATTATCCCCCCCCCCATGTTTAATTATAGGATACTTTGAGTTTAAGTACATTTTTGGATATAGTATAGCCAATTTCAATATCGTATTTTTGAGAGTAGATACATTTAGTTTAAATAGTTCAATTTTGAGTTTGTGGAATAAGGATATGTCTCATCTTAGATACTCCTTTGTGCATAAAATAGTTCATATGCTAGAGAGCTGCTGAGTTGATAAATGCTGCAGAAGCAGCAGGATCAGGACTAGGGCAGTGCGGCCCGCGCCATTTGCCAAGCCAAAGGCAGCACGCCTGCACCGTCATTTTTTCATGCAGTGTGTTCCCAGGCCAGGCGTGCCCGCGCCCCAGGTTGCCTAGTTCAAGGCACGCCCGCGCCGAGCCCTGCCAAAAATTTTTTGATTAAAAAAAAGCTGCAGTGTCACAAAAGCCTTATAACTCTTATTCTATTTGATCGAGCCTCCTCATATCAGAAAAAAACACTCCTCTTAGACTCCTACTCCTATACTATTTATAACCCTAACCTAATCACTCCCCCTCTTCCGTATTCTTCTTTACATTCCCACGCACTCTCTCTTCACGATTCTCCTAAAGCCCTAGTTCTTACCCACATCCTCCACCATCTGAAATATACTCTCCACTTCATCTTTACAAAATTTCTATATAAACCCTAACCACTATCACATACCCATCATATCCAAATCCACTTTCCATTACATCAAAGTTAGAGTTTCCATAGAAATTCATAAGGAAGAGTTGAGATTCTGAAATTATCAAATTAAGGTTGAAATTTTCTGCAAAACCAATGGCACCGAAATGAGTCTGTTCATCATCTTCATCCTCATCTTCCAGCGATAGCCATGGAGAAGGGAGCAGTCAGAATGTATTGGATGCGTCGAAGTTTGTCAATTTGTCTGCCCAACAGCACTATGCGAAGGTTTTGGTGGCCAAGACCTTCGTATTGGAGAGGGAACTTAAGCCGACTAAGAATGATGGGAAGTTGTTGAATATGATTCTAGACATGGGATGGATTGGCGTTGTGAGTACTCATGTGGCTGCCCCTATGGCAATTGTGCAGGAATTCTATGCTAATGCGAGGGAGACACAGAATGGAATTTACATTTGTCCGTGGAAAACAAGTGATCTATCTTCCTGCAACTATCAATGAGGCGTTCCACTTATTTCCTCCGTATGCCGAGATAGTCAATTGGGTAGTTGCTGAGAGATTTGAGATAGACTTGGACAAGTTAGTGAGGGACCTATACGTGCCAGGCACCAAATGGGCTATCAAACCAAGCACTGATACGAAGGTACACTTCCCACACACAGTGCTAAATATATATGCCAAGGCGTGGAACAGTTTCATTTGCACAAATCTGATGCCCACCCGCCACCAGCACGACGTCACTACAGATAGGGCCACTATTTTGTATGGGATCATCACTGACAAGTTCAGAGATATGGGGCACTTGATCCATCTATCCATGCTTCAGTACATGTAAGGCGGTACCACCGGTGGGATTCCACATGCCTCAGTTGTGACTCAGCTGTGTGTACAGGCAGGGTTTGACTGGGAGAATGAGCAAGTGCAGATGCCCATGAAGAACATCGACCATGCCGCCATCAAGAAGTATTCCAAATGGGACGGTGGCAAGGCTCATCCTTGAGGCCTTGGGTTCATTTTTCCTCGTGCTTCGGTACTTAAAGCAGAGGCTCCACCGCAGTCATCTCAGGCAGCAGGGCCACCTCCGAACGATAGAGCCAGTCATGATCGCCAAATGCGGAGATTACAGTTGAGGATGGACTCTCTACACGTCAATTTTAAGACATATGTAGATGGAATTTTTGGTGCACTGGCACAAGCCTTCGCTCAGCAAGGCGTGCTAGTAGAGTTTCCAGTCTTTGGTGCAGCCATGCCATATCCACCACCAGATTCACCACCCGAACCACAGTCGGGTGTCCACAGTGATGCTTAGGGGAGTTTCCTAACCCTTTACTTCCAATGAGGACATTATTTATTTCAAGTTTGGGGGTATTGGGTATTTAGTTGCATATAATAGTATTTGCTTGTTTAGTTTGCTTTTTCTTATTTGTTAGTTAGTTTTGCATGTTTTAGTTAGTTATCTTTCGTTTATTTGTTTAGTTTACATTTCACATTGCATGATCCCATATTTCAATTAGTTTGAGTTCCATTTGGTCGATGATGATATTGGAATTATATTGATTGTTGAACATTGCTGATAGCTTAGGCTCGGTCATATTTTCATTGCATGATGTTAGTTTTTGCCTGTTGATTTTGATATAACCGGATAGCACGGTTTTGTTATTTCTTCTTGTTGGTTTGGATTAGTATATACTTGTCTTCTAAGGGGAAAAGTCTATTTTTAATGATAGATTTTTGTAGACAGTGAGCAATGACCATAATTACACGGAAATTCAAGTTTGGGGAAAAACATTGGGTATGCATGCTATATATAAAAAAAATAAAAATAAAAAATAAAAATAAAAATGAGAAAAAGAAAAGAAAAATAGAATGTTGAATAAACACCTTGGCTAGTCGAGTATTGTGGCCTTTGATATTCGAGCAAGTACGCCCTAGGAGTTGTCTTTACACCCAGCGCCATAAAGCCTTATGGTTTAGGAGTCGTTGGTCGAAAGCTAGCTACACGGGTATTATTGAAAAGCCTAAGAGGGCTATGCATTGCACAGTCGGGTGTAATCACGGGAAAGCACGAATATCACCCTCGTGAGTGAATAAAAGCATAATAAACCTTTTGTTGACCCTTAGATTGGATTGATGTGAAATCTTGGTTGGATATTCATATGTTTGTAGTTTTGCTTGATTTGAAACCTTACTTTTCCCTCTTAGAAGCATAGTATGTGAAATCTTTACCTATATCAAGCTTAGTGGATTTTAGCGCACACACACTACATCATTGGCAACAGGTTTTGATTTTCAGATTGTATGTTCTATGGCGTTGTCTTGGTTGGATACTTTGTTTATATATCTTTGTGATTTCTCCGAGGCATCTCTTATTGGAATTCATACTTGACTGAAATTGGATCCCATTAGCATTTTAGTGCAATTTTCATTTCATATAGTTTACATTTGTGTTAGTTGCTTGAGGGCAAGCAATAGTTTAAGTTTGGGGGTATTTGATAAGTAGGTTTTATACCTACTTATTGGCTATCAAATTACCATAACTACAGATTATTCTCACATGTTTTAGTTACTTTTCATGTTTTTTCTCTTTGTTTTGTAGATTGCATAATGGACACTATCTCGGTGGCATCGAGGGTGGAATGGGGATGAAACCAGCTTGATTGGTAGCAAATGGCATATAGTTCAGGTGGAGTGCAAGTGATAAAGACATGTGAATTGGCATTTAAAGATGTGTGAAATAGCATAAAAGGTGCAGTAGAAACAACAAAAACCAGCAGAGCAGCAGCAATCTGCATAATTTCATACAGCGCGGCCGCGCCCTTATATAGATCAAAAGCAGCCCGCCCGCGCCAGGAAAAGAAATGACCGGCAGGCATCGCGCCCCATTTGTACTGATGGGCAGGGCGACCTCACCTGACTGGCTTGACCAGAATTGACTTTTTACTTAAAATCCTGAATTGAATTTTTTTCTCTATAAGGGTGTATTTGGAGGTTGTGACTTTATCATTTAATGTTATATCTTTTAGGGTTTTTGAGGAACTTATAGAGTGTGTAGCCTCTTCTTCTATATTTTGGCTATCTCTCTTGATTTCTCTTAGATTTTGATATATTTGCATAGTTTAGGGCTAGATTTGAAAGCATTGAAGGTTGGCTCTACATTGAAGGATCATATTGGAAGAGGAGAACTCATATTTTCTTATCTCATTCCTTAGTTTCTCTTTATTTTCATCTTTGATTTTCAATGTATGAACAACTTTTGATGATGGATATTGATTCTCTTATGAACTAATTTCTATTGTGAGATTTTAATGGATCTTAGTGCTTAATTCAGATTGCTATGCTTCCTTGTTGAGTTTATATTGATTATGTATGGATTGTCTAATGTGGTTTGCTTTGATTGCCTAATTGCTTGATCACTAATTACCAGAATAACTCATATGAAATTGAGAATGAATTATGAGTTCAGATTTGACCATATTAGCTTGTGTTTATGATTTTACATGGTGTTAGACTACGTAATTTATGTTTCGAATAGACATATACCGAAGCACCACTTGTAGTCATTTGAGAACTTGTGGTTAAACCCGTATTAATGTTAAGTCACATAGAAATATAGTGGTTTATATAATTTGGGTGTTCACATTCATTCTATCATTTGTGGATTGTATGTGATATGGACATGGTTTATTGAGAGATGGCTATGCTTTGCTTTCGTGTTCTCGACTAACAATCCGAAGTAATCAATTAAGCTTAGCAGGAGGTGTATCAACTTGAGTAATGCATTATGTGAAGTTAGAATCCCATATCTCCCTTATCTGAATTATTTGCTTGTTAATTAGTTGTTACTTGCTAATCAACACTGTTAGATAAATCACAATTTGATTATCTATTTAAGTAGACCGAAATAGTTACAAAACTATTGCATGTTAGATTAGAGGCATTCATTATTCTCCGTGGGAACGATACTTTTCTTACTCTATATTACTTGTGGACCACGTACACTTGCATGGGTGTGGTTGTTTTAATCAACACCAAAACAAGCCAACAATCATTATTAAAAGGATTTTGAAGGAGGAATTTGAGTTCTGTTGGGAACTACCATAATTCGTGCAGGTAGAAAGCAAGCAATGGATCAAGACAAGCAGTTGTTCCGGACTCGTAATACGAAATCTTATAAGGAGGGGAGAATGTAGTAATTTAGTAATTCAATAAAAAAAAATTATAAATAAAACTTTAAGGATAGACATAAAAGTAAGTGTACGGTAATGATGATTCCGGGGACGGAATCCTTATAAGAATGGGATAATGTAAGGACCAAGAATTTTTAAACAATTATATATGTATAATTTTATGAATGAATTTTTTTTATATTATTATTTTATTAATTATTATTATTATTGTTATCGAAAATATTTTGAACATATATATGCGATATGATTAAGCAAGTTAGTCAATTTAATTATTATAAGTTGACTAAGAAGGAAAGCCAAGATGAATAACTGATCAAAACCCTAATTTGAATTTCGAATAGGGATTTGATTATTAATACAATTAATATTATAATGGTATTTCTGGTTATATATGTGTAATATGTGATTAATGTTACATGTTGATCAGTTAAGGTATAACAGTAAAAACCCTAATGTTAAATTTAGAAACCCTAATGATTAGTTAGGAAACCCTAATTTGAATTTCAAATAGGGATTTGAAAATTAATACATTTTTTAATTATAATTGTATTTAAGAATGATATGTTTTTGTATTTATGTGATTAAGGTTAAGTAATTGATTAGATGATATGTAATTAGGAAATCCTAATGTAATTAGAAAACCCTAATTTCTAATTTAAAAACCCTAATTTTCAATTAGAAACCCTAATTTGCAAAAATTATCAAAACCTAAGGGTTAAAACATAAGGAACATGAGGAATTACAAGTATGCCATTAAAATTGTGGCCTAAATGACCAAAATGCCTTTTTTATCTTTGTTTAATAACGAAGAATGCAAATCTTGCCAAAATATTATGACTCTCCAACTTATAATTCGCCATGTGCTTCAAATCCATTCTAATCAGCTAGCCAAATATGGACACCTAGCATAACCAAATTCAATGGATCAAAAGTTTGGATCTTAAAGAAAGAGAAATGTTAAAAAACCTTTTACTTTATTTTTTTTCATAGCCAACTCTCTCTCTCCTAAACCCACGAAATCTTGAGAGAAACTAAGTCCTAAGATCAGCCAAGAACACCCCATACATCATCCAAGATCAGATCAGAAAAGGAAAGTAAAAATTTGTTCAATAAGGTATAAACCCTAACCCTAAGCTAGATCTTGCATGCTTAAGTAGATTTTATGTTTTTATGTTTAAATATGTTGTATGTTATGTTATTTAGTGATCTGGGTTGTTAGATCATAGATCCATAACATTTAAAAGCATTAAAATGGAGATTTAAAAAAACTGCATGATTCCCTAAAAATATGGTCTGACAGTCAAATGTCAAGGCATGTAGATCTTGATCTGTTAGTGTTTAGATCTGTTAAGTGTATCCTTGTTGTAGTATGCCATGAGGAGAGTAAACTGGAAGTGAAATCATGACCATAGCATATCTTGATTTCAAGTTATTCATGGTCAAACATGGTTGACCAGTCATGAAAAAGTTTCTAGAAAACCCAGATTTTTGCCCTTAAAGGCCTGACAAGATTTTGTAGAGCTTAGATCTTTCATCTGTTATGTTATTAGCTCATGTAAGTGTATCACTTTTATACTTTGACATATGGACTACAAAACCATTACAACAGAATAGCTAAATAATAACCAGGATCCAAGTTATTAATGGTCAAATATGGGTTAACCAAACTAAAAATTCAATTTTCTGGAAATTCTAGAAAATTGAAGAACAAGCTCTGACAGGTACTTTAACCAAGCTAGATCTTGCATTTGTAATGCTGTTAGGCTAAGCCAGTGTGTCACTTTTGTAGCTTGACATGTCTACTACAAGATTGCGACACTAGATCACTTAGATAACACATAGAATCAAAGTTATTAAAGTCCCAAAATGGCTGCTCAGCACGGACTACATTTCTGGAATTTTCAGAAATGAAGAACAGCATTGATAGGGTGGTTTGACCACTAATAACTTATTGATGTGATGTAGTTAGACCCTAAAATTACTATACACTTATAGTACTACATCAGTACTACACCATTGATACACTTTTATGCCCAGAAACATAACCATTTGAGAATTATTCATGATTAAAGTAGCCCCAAGGGCATTGACCAAGCATGTTCTTCATTACTGAAGAACACATTTAGCGAAAGTTTGTCACTAAAGCCCTTTAGCGACAGTTTTAATAAAAATTAATTAAATAATTTATATAAATAGAAAAAAAATAGAAAATAATTATTAAAAATTCATAATTAAGTTTTAAAAATTATTTTAAGTTATAAAAATTAACTTTTAATATCTTATAATTAATTTCATTAATATTTTAATTTATTTAAATATTAATGATAATAAATTTATTTAATAATTATATTAAATAAATTATTCAAATATAATTTTAATATTTAAATTATTAAAAATGATATTAAGGTTTTAAAAATATTTTTAAGTTATATTAAAAACTTTTAATATTTTGACATGAATTACATTAATATTTTAATATTAATGATAATTATTTAAAAATAATTTTAATATTTTAAAAATCATTTGAAGGTGATATTATGGTTTAAAAAATATTTTAAGTTATAATAAATAACTTTTAATATTATGACATGGATTTCATAAATATTTTAAATTATTTAAATATTAATGATAATAAAATTATTTAGTAATTAAATCACTATAAATGATATTAATGTTTGAAAAATCGTTATAAATGATATTAATGTTTGAAAAATCATAATAAATGATGATAATTATTTTAAAATTATTATGAGCTTCCGAAAAACTATTATAAATGATAATTAAATTATCTAAAATAATATTGAAGTATATAAATAGAGTTTTATTGAAAATAAACTCGATAATTATCCGATAAGTCTATCGGGACACCGTATTGATACCGAAATCAAACCAGATTGAAATAGTTTGACTTGATACCTGTTCTTATATGTTCTAACGATTGATGTGAATACGTGATAATGTGTTTAAGATGTATGATGACTGTAAATAGCAGTATTATTCGTTATTATGTATTATTCTAATTGAAAGAATAATCTTATTAATTATAGGTCTTTCTTTATATTAAAGATTAAAACTATATTGCGTAGCAGTAAGCAACGATCAAGGCAAATATCCTAACCCTTGCATTTACTTTATGCAATGGATCTTATAAGCAAGTTTCTATACTCTTTTATTATGCAAATATTCTATATATAGCATTTAATTCTGTGCAAGCCAGTTCTTGAATAGTATTCAATTTATTCATTGAATACCAGTATTTCATTATTATCTTTATATGATTCATATATAATCAAAAATTATTCTGTTCTTTATAAGCTAAGTTTGGTTATGCAAGTGCCCTCACTTGTATAAATTGTTGTATTTGAACAAGTTTTGATACATACTATTGAATTGCGCTATGTATTCATGGTTTAAAAGATGTCTAAGCTATTTCACTCGGCTAGACATAATTGTAAATGTATCATTGAATATTAATATTTATGATAAAGTCGTACAACTGAATTACTTTAGTTCGGACTCCAGACTGAGTATGAACATCTTGTAATTGGAAAATTTTTATACGCCAAAGGCGGTTATGATGAACGTAAATGTCGTTCTATTAAGTAGTGTTGATCAATATAGGGCATACGAGCTAATCACCCAACGTGCTCGTAAGTTATGACGGTTTGTAGATGAATTTCTGTACAAACCTTTTCAAACTTGAAAAATAATGGTTCAAGGTCTATTAACCGCTCAGCATTTATAGTCACTACGTCATTTCAAAATTGTAAACGGTTTGATATGTTGTTAAGAATTATTTCAAATGGCTTCACAACTATTGATTCGTTATAGAAGTATACCTCAAAGAAAATATTTATTTCCTTCAGCTGATGTTATTAACTGTTATTACTTGCTGAGCAATTAAATATTTTCAGCTAAGTAAGATCTACCAGAAGGTTCTGGCAAGGACAAAGGCAAGGGGAATCTGAAGGAATTGGCTATAAAGTGTTATTTGTAATAACTAGAGTTATGTTTTGTGATAATACATTGTCTATCATGTAATAATGAACTTAAAGGTTGCCGTACCTGGGGATTAGACAACTATGATATAATTTTTAATTTTGTAATATATTAAGAAGTTTGAATGAATGGTATCGTATAACACTAAGTACGGGTTTTAAGTACTCGGATTTAGGGGCGTCACAACAATATGTCTATCTACAAGTTCCTCCTTTTGACTAATAGTGATTTGTGTTTCTTGAACTCTTTCAAGATCTATTATCCTCCCACTAGCCCTTCAATGATAAACACTTTTATCTTAGACGGCATCGTGTTTCGCAACAAACACCTTTTGCTAAGTAGGATTATAGAACATATATACCCTAAACTTACTTTAGGATGCCCATAAATCTGTACTTGTCAAATCTTGTCCCAAGCTTATCCTTTTGAAACCTTTTTCACATAAGCTGGACAACCATTTATCTTAACATACTTAAGATTAGAAATCCTTCCTGTCTATAACTCTTATGAAGTCTTGGGGACGAATTTTGAGGATACTTTATTTTGTAGATATGCAGCCATTTCTAGGGCATTACCCCAGAAGGATACTGGAATGTCGGTAAAATCATTATGGACCGCCCCATGTCCAACAAGGTACAATTTTTCTTTTTAGATACACTAATAAATTATTGTTTATCAGAAAGCATCCATTGTGAGAAAACCATTTACGATGATATTAAAACTTATTGCACAAGTATTTATTCCTCGATCCAATCAAAGAATCATAATACCTTGCCAATTAATTTTACTTCTGAATTCTTTGAACCTTTCAAATGATTCAGACTTGTATTTCACCAAGTACAAATATTCAGCTCTTTGAATGATCTTCTCCTTTTCTTTTACTAGTGTGTTCAATTTAAAATTATTTTCATGTAAGTCAAGTATGTAAAGTCTATTCAGTAAATTGTTAATTATTTAAACTAATGGACTTGCCCGTAGGTGGCTCTAAACAATAAGTTCATGCAGTTAATGGACTAACCTTTGCTACATTCTCACACGCAAGAAGACTTCCCCTTGTTTGGCTTTCTACTTCTGCTTGGTCCCTTCATAAATCTGTATTTATAATAACCATAGCCGGTATCCAATACCCAAGTAAAAACTTTACTTACTGAAAGATTTATTTCAATCATTGACAAACTGTATATGTTACTGAAGCTTCACTAAACTTCTTCTGGTTAGCCTCTGCAAGATATTTCTCGCAGTTTCTATTCTAGTGTCCAGGCTTATTATAGTGGCGAAAAATCATTTGTTATCCGTATTAGTTTTGTTCTTATATATTATCCTTTATATTTTCCTTTTTATTTACCTTCTTTGAATCATTTTTCTTTTCAGAAGATCCTTTGGCCCCTACCAGTAAGACTTGGTCTTTCTTGGTTGGAAATTGACTCTCAACTCTTTTTCAACATATTAAGCAAATCAGCGAGGCTGACATCAAGCTTGTTCATGTGAAAATTCACAACAATTGTGAGAAGGAGTCCGGGAGTGAGTGCAAGATCAAATCTTGGCTCAACTCTCCATCCATGACAAAACCATGTTGTCCTAATTGTTCAATCAAATTGATCATCTTTAGGACTTGTGTCTGTACTGTAGTGTCATCGGGAAATCTAGATCGGAAGAGCCCCTTAGATATTTGATATCTATCAGTCCTACTTTCCTTACCATTCAACTACTTGAAATGCAGGAATATAGTAGGAGCATACATAGTTTCATGCTAACGCTAAAGTTGTTACTCATGGATACAAGAATGATGCATTGAGCCAACTTTGCATCATCTTGCCCCTTTCTAAAATTGGCAATCTCTTCCTCAGAAGCATTTTGTGCAACTATTATAGGGACATGAGTATTTAAAGAAATAAGATAGCCTTGAGAACTATTCTCAAATTCGTTAACCAATCGTTTAATTCGGTTCGGTTAAATAACATCTAATATGCTTTGTAGTGATAGTGAATTAGACATTATAAAATTCTATAAATGAATTTGTAATTAACAACATTTTAGCATACATTCTTTTATTAATTACCAAAATAAATTAGGTCTTGTTTTAAATTGGTTTCTCCCACTATTTTCTATAAACTATATTATCCTCACTTATATAGTTCGAGAATATCTAATTAAAGATTTGCTAACAAGAATAAGGATCCCATTTCAAATGTATATAGCCTGTGGTGACACAACAAACTATATATAAATAAATAAGTAGACAACTATTATCAATTATATCATCATGTAACTCCTTTTATACCTCTTAGATTTGTAGACACTCAAAATTTTGCTTTCTTTATGCTAACCTTGTAGAAGGGCAAAAGCATAATTGTACTTCGGAGACAACCTCGAGGTAGGGCAAAAGAGACAGATCATCTCGGAGACAACCCCGGGAGTGATGCAAAGGACCAATGACATCCGAACATATCGCGAACCGAGCGAGGATTGCCGAGCTGAGACAGTGTTCACCGAAAACTACCTCAGCAAACCTCGAACAACGTGCCATCGGAGATAAGCCAACTAACTGATATCTGGACCTGGAGGATATATCTCGACCACGAGTATCAACTTCCCGAACCCTAATCCAGTCAAACTCGATCTTCACCCGTTGCGTTCATCAAAGACTGTCAGAAAGGTCGAGCGACGGAGGTCAACTTTTGCCGAACCAGGACCAAAGGAACACCTGCCAAGCCTGTGGGGCCTACCTAGCTTAGCCGCATCCATACATGCGGCTAGCCGCATGTATGTATGCGGCTGGCTCGGCCAGCTTATATCTCCGACATTAGTTCATTTGTAAAGAGAGAGATGATTTTTAGAGAGAGAATAGACATTCTAGAGAGAGAGGCTCGGGTGGAACTTGTTCATACCAACTTGAAGCTTAATCATCTTATCTAGTACATACTTGAAGCCCCGGGAGTGATCCATGTTGGCCACGGGAGTTAAAACGCTTGTTCACGCATCCCCTAAGGTGAAACAAGGCACTTTCTAGCTTTGTTTCTTTGTAAATGTTGTTCAAATACTAGATTAATGATATATCTTGTTTGAATATAGTTAAACTTGTTGTATTTTAAGCATATTGTGTAATAGTTGGCAGATATTACTGTTTCTATCGGTTATATTGTGCTTATTACGTTGTAAATCGACCACGGAGGCTAGATCTACCTAGATCTCAGCTGAATCTAGCCTTTGAGAGGTTATTCAGCATGAAGCTTTAACCCATGGGCTAGAGTGACTTAGATTCATGGTAGATCTATGGATTTATTTCTTTAAATGGTCTCGGTTACCCCGTATAATCCTAAATCTATATTTACAGGCTAAAGGGGTCCGAAATGGCTTAAAACGGTGATTTCAACAGATGAAATCACCTAATATCAAAGCCAAGGACATTGTATATATTTAATCCCGTACAAATAATGTGAATCCCAGTGTTGAGATCCCTGAATGGATCCGACTTGATAACCATGATGGACAGATTTTTATGTTGTAATGTTTTAATAGCGTAAATATCATTGTATATGTAATATTTGGATCTTGAAAATGAGCTCGAGGGGTTAGTCCCTAGAAGTCGGATTCAAAATCCCGTGATAGTGAAAACCTTGATTGCGGGAGCTCGGTTCATCGAGATGGCTTACATGTCCGATGATGATCCGACCCTTTTTTAACACTTTTGTATGCATATCATCAAAATGATTTCTAATAAAACCGCAAAGAACTTTCAATCATAATAAAGCAATTCGGGGTAGATCACGTAATAAATGTAAAGAATAAAAGGAAGTATCAAAGTCCTCGATTCCTAGTCGGGCAAAGGATTTGAAAACCTTACTTTCTAAAACATCATTTCAATTCATATATCTTGTTAAAAATAAACTTTTTATCAAATAAAATCCTTCGTACCTAGGCGCAAAAGAGGTACAACACTACTTTTAAGTCGCCCAAAATAAAGACTTGGAAAAAACTAATAAAGCTTTCAAAATAAAACACACACACACACACACACAAACACACACACATATACACTTTATGCATAGAAAATTAATAAGATGTGGTACCGTGCTTGCACGGGAGTCGGGGGATGCCTAACACCTCCCCCCCGCTTAATCTAGCCCCTGAATTCCACTAATCTCGGGTTTCAAGACCAATCTTTTGGAGTCACGCATTGGACCATCTTGCGAAAAACTATTAAAACTCGGATGAGTTGGTACATCCATTTCCAAAATACCAACTGGAGACTCTGTCTCATTCGGTCCAATCATCAAAATAAAATCAATCTTTTCAAAATCGTAGACACGTATGTCGGTACCAATTTCCTACAAATTCACCCTTTAAACGGAATCCCCAAAGACATAGAGAAAGCGAAAGGGTAGAATAATATCAAATTAGGGAATATGGGCATTCCTCTCTTTTCTCCCGGATAAGAAAGGAAGGGAAACAAAACCAAAGAAAAAGACCTCTCCTTCAACGAAAGGGAGCCAAAAGGGACCTTTTATTTTTCATCCCGGCGTCGACAGGTGGCGACTCCACTGGGGATCAAAGAGGGCTTAAGCCGTGATCAAACTTTTTGATTTCATTCTGCATATGCATCTTATGTGAATGATCTCTGTGTGTATCGATCTTTTAGCATTTTGTATTACTGCCTCGCACATAATGTTAGTGCTTCGCACAATGTCATCATATTACATGAGGTGAGGACGTGAATGTATGTGTATGTATGTTGTGTGGTACCTCCATTAGGAGGTAATCCCGTCGGTTGTTTATTACTGGACTCTTCTGGGTGTTTTCATTGTGAGGCTCAGGAAAGGCACCACTCAGATCCGCTCCAATTAAAATATAGATGTTTTCATCAAGTAAATTGCGAAGATCTGGGAACCTGTAACGCCCTGAGATAATCGAACGTTTATGTAAATAAATTTTTATTTGATTTATTGAATAAAATTTAAATTACTTGTTTATTAAACTGTGTAAGTAAATTATAGGTCATTTTATGACCTAGAGAATGCAGAAATGAGTAGGATTCTGGCTACGTGCTATGAATAAATGATATGAATTTATCAGACAAAAAAAGGTTTTCGAGAATAAAAATATTTTTGGGAAAAGATGAAATAGACATTATTCAACCCTAAGGGTTAGGGTTTGACCCTAACGGTTAGGTTTTGAGACCATATGTTATTCCAAGAGTTCGGAATGTCAGAATGACGTTCTGTCAAAAGATTTGGCGGTAATATACCGTGAAAAGTTAAGTTAGCCGAGAAACGTTTTCTCGAGAGGAAAAGTACGAGAATCACTATTCATCCGTTTCTGCTCGGGAATTTATTTTGAAATTCTGAGAAACTCGTAATGATAGGATTTCGATACAAGATGGAATATGTAATAATATTTCATTTATGACTCACGAAGTTTTTGCGTAGGGACTTAAAATCCTAACGGTTAAGGAAAATGATCTAATGAAATAATTGTTTACGTATAATAATAAATGATTACGGTACGAAAAGAATACGTGTATAATACGAGGTATTTTATAAGAATAATACAGAGAGAATATGAGAATTATACAACGTACAATACAAATTTTTATACGGAGTAAATACTGTTAAAACGAATTGAATTGGAATTCAAAGTTGATAAGTTTGACCCGTGGGTCGAACCATTGGGTAAACGGGTGGTTTTAACCTATGGTTCAACCCACAACCCATGTTGGACGTGGGGGAACAAGGCCACATGGGAGCATGTGGGAGCACAAGGGGGGACATGGTTGGCCATGTGCTAGCACATGGGCCTTAACTTGGTGGGAAAGAAAGGAGAGGAGGTGGGAATAGTAGAGGAGGTTGGACCTAAATGACTCTTCTACCCTAAGCCTTGCCAACTCTATAAATAGAGAGACTTGTCTTCATATTTTGGTTGTTTGAGAAATCCTAACATCTAGAGAGAGAGATAAGAAGAGAAGCTAGCTTGTGTTTGTGAAGACATTTCATCAACCAAGGGGATTAAGAAAGCTTTGAGCATTCCTACTCACTCCACCAAGAACCTTAAAGGTATTCCCATAAGGAACAATATGTAAAACTTTGTTTTCTTTTAATATTAGTGTTGATAGAGAAGTGTTAAAGAAAGCTTGAACCCTAAGAAGTTATAGGGATGGCTTAATAGTGAACTAAGATCCTTAACAAGCCATGCATGGTGGAAGACTAAGAGTTGATTAGGTACTAATAATGGACTTAATGAATTCATAGGAAATAGACTAATGAACATGTGAAATCATGAAAAACTTAAATGTTTTGAATGATTAGAATTAGTAATAATCAACCATGGGATTGATTCCAAGTGGTTTGGAGTAACAATAATGAAGAACGAAGATTCGGCGAAAGTTACGCGATTAGACGATAATCGTCGAAAACGTAAATTTCTCGGATTAGAAGTCAAAAGTCGTCGTGAGAATTAGAAATGATAGTTTTTGATTGCAACACATGAATTTAGGTAAATAAGACTTGCGAGGGAAAGAACGGATTGATTCCGACTTAAAATGAAGATTTGAGCGTCGAACGTTCACGAACGTTTAATGAAAATATAAAAAAATGGACTAATCAGTGAATTTCTTGTGAACGAATTCAGAAATGAATTCTGACTTGATAGGATGGTAGAGCATGTCATTTATGAACTTTTGGCTTTGGAACGAACCAATTCCGAGTTATAACGATCAAGTTACGGACTCCGAAATTTCAGAATTTTCAAAGACTTAGAAAATTTTTCTGAGTTGCAGAGCTAGCGCCGCAGCGCCAGCCAATAGGCTTAAGTCGGCGCTGCAGCGCCACACCCGAGAGAAAGCTCTGGAGAGTAGCGCTGCAGCGCCACTCTAAGGGCAATATCTGGCGCAGCAGCGCCAGCATGGGAGAAAAGTTGACATTTTAAATAATTACTTAACCTTTTACATATCATTAAGGGGCTAGTAAATGATGTAATGTAAACCTTAAACAACATGTTTAAGTAAGAGTTTATGAAAATTAAATGTTAAATAAACGTAATTTAACTTAAGTTTTGGACGTTAACCAAAACTAAGTTAAGGAACAAGTTAAATACTCGTTTAATCATCATGCCTAGTGATGATTAAGAAGAGTTGGTTTATAACATAGGATGTTAATAAACAGTAATGGACATTAAATAACTTAAATGAATGTTATTAATTTAACATTTTGATTAAGTTATACAAGAAGGAAAAGTTAGGCTATACTTGGTATATCGATGATGAATTCTCATAGGTATGCTTTGTGTTATGCTTTGTAGACGTTGTAAAGACTGAATATACTACGTGTAAAGGTTTAGAAGAAGCAAAGGCAAGTTTTCTAACTTCATTCATATTTTACTATGAATACAAGTTTTCTAAACTCTTGTCTATACATTATGGTTGGACAAGAGGTCATTATGCATAATTGCTTATGCATGAACTGTTATTGAATAGTCGATGCCATTTGATTCAGCTGGACTGAGATTTAGCATATTTCGATGGGTTTTTCTACAAATCTTTCCAAAATATATATAATGTTGTGATCCTATGCCAATTGCTTGGTACGGATTCTCAGGTAAACCTGAGTATGAATAAAACAAAGGTTTCAAACGTCGTTAATTCGATAAGCACGTGAGGTTGCCACCAATTAAACGTAAACACGTTTAATATATGAGTGTTGATCAACATAGAGTACTACAGGCTGATCACCTGGATGTGCTCGTAAGCTATATCGAACTTACGGCCTTCGTGCTGGGTTGTTCCTTTCATGAATGAGAACTAAAATATATGGTTCATGGTCGTTGACCAAAATGGATTCCGAAGAGGCTATAAAGTCCTTGGGAATGGTTTTAAAGGAATCAAAATGATATTTTGATTATTCTTAAGTACTTCATAACCTTAGCTCGGCTAAATAGCCTTAATGATCTCTTTCTTCGATAGGCCGTAGGAAAATACGCCTTGGCAAAGCTCTGCCTGAAAGGAAGACCCTTAGTTTCAAGACTCTGGCTTTCAGTCTTCCATTACATTGGCGTTGCTCCTTTCCACTCCTTTCAGCCCCTGCATCCTATCCTATACTTGACGAGCTAGATTCCTAGCCTCCTATTGAAAAAAAAGCTTTTTCCAGTTGAGTTATTTTGGCGGCGAACCAACCGAGAAGCAGCTCCAAGGATTCCAGGTCCTCTGGTAAGACCATCCCGGTTGATCAATGATGGGAATCCTATCGATAAAGAAGAGGCATAAGCATCGCCTCTCGATCCAATTCGTCTTCCTATAAAGGTTCCTTCTTTCAAACCATTATATGAAATATTGCAGCTAGCGCGATTGACTATCATTTTGGTTCTGAGAGCGGGACCCACTTCTAAGACCCCAACAGAAGTTTCATCCTCGGATTCCTACCTACCCACCTCAGACTTATTCATCATATTTCTACCCGGACGTTTTCAGGATGCCGCTAATAACCAAATTGATATAGAGATAGACTTGTTGGAAGCCTTTCCTAGCCGATGACCGGCTGCCCCTTTCGAGCCAGAGGTCATATAGATCAGAACCCGGAGCAGGAATCGAGATTGATAGGAAGCAAGCAACTGATTGATTGCTATTGTACAGTTATTGAAGACCAAGGAATATGATTCTTGATTTTGTGGTTTCAAGATATACTGTTTAACTTGCTGAGCTGTTTATGCTCATTCTTGCTTAAAACTAAATGATTTCAGCTAAGAACGAACGGACTAAAGGATCCGATAAAGACAAAGGCAAGTCCAAGATGGACAAGTAGTGACCTTTGTAATAGCATAGTATTAGTATTGTATTTACTGATATTATGACATAGAACAATGTATTTACTAATACTTGGGAAGGAATTTAATAGAATGTAATAATTAGTAAAATTATGCATTGATATTGATGTCCTCAATTGAATGTATGAGTAGATTGTAGCACCGTGTAGCACCATGTCTTGGGTCTGAAGGTACCCAGATTTGGGGGCATCACAGGTTGGTATCAAAGCTGTAGGTTATAAAACTTAAGGGGTAAAAAACCTTAGGCTATAACCTGGAGAAGTGAAGTAGAAGTTAGAAGTCAACAAACTCGGGTAAAGTTTTGAAAGAAGAAAGTAACCTTAAACATATTAAATGTGATATAAATTGTTCATATTTGATTGTATACTAATCCAGTTATTTATGTTTTATGTAGATAACAGGAATAATGAACATGTATAATGAAATACATGAGGTTAGCGAGGATTCAATCAACTTGGTAGAAGTTGTACCAATGCCGGTGGCGGAGGTACCATTAGTGATTCTAGAGGGGACTGATATAGAGGAAGAGGACCCGTCCGAGGACTCTGATAACTTTGACTACGCGTCATTGTTTGAGGGTATGTCGGAGGAGGAGGTTGAGTCGGTGCTGATTAATACGGTACTGCCTGCTAAGGAGGAGGAGACAATGCTGATTAATACGGTATTGCCTACGGAGGTAGATGTGGAGGATTCTACACTGGGAGAGTCCATGAAACTACTATTTATTGCAATACTGGACAGAAATGTCCAACTAAGTAAGGAGGTCCGTGACCTCAAGAATGTGGTGGATGATGTGGTAGAAGATAGAGAGAATATGGAGATCTTCTGGGAGGCCGAGCACGATGAGAAAGTGTTGGCTAAGGATAAAGTCTGGGACTTGAAGCTAGAAGTCCAGGAATTGAAGGCTAAACTTCTGAACATGAAGCAGAAGATAGGTAGAATGTGCTATATTCATAGGTGCTTGCTGTGACGCCCCCAAATTCCAGGACCGCCTCTTGGTCTCTCGAATTCGGTTCATCACGTGCTCATGGTAATACATCACAATAATAATAATTAAATATCATACGATCACAGCGGAAAATCTATTTTAGAATAATTTACAATGATTTATTATAATTATTCCCCCAAGTCTCGCAACCTACAGTACTTAATAGATTACCTAATAATATCAGTTAACGACTTATTACATAATCTAACTTAAGCTTAAACATAATCAAATCCAGTCTTACTACACCATCTTCATACAATATGAATATATTTAAAACATAACAGACATAAGCTAGTTGGTAGCTTTGCCCTTGCCCTTATCAACGCCCGAAGGTTCACCATGCTCTGCCTTAACTGAAATGTTTTAAGGAAAGCAAGAATGAGCACAAATTGCCCAGCAAGTAATATACAATAAGGGTGAGTAATAAGATTCTCAATTCTCGAAAGGGTATAGGAAAGTTTGATAGTTCAAGGATAGCAAGAATATCAACAGTTCTCAATAACAGCCACTAAGGACAGAATAATATCAATATGATTCAATAATAAATCAATTCAAGATTTCAAGATAATTGAATACTGAGTAGTCACTACGGACTATGAACTTCTACTAGAATTGACAGTAATAAACTGAAAATCCAACAAAAACAGGTACAACAGGTGATCAGCCTAAAGTACCCTTGTTATGCATAACAATCAATCATACTCAAGTGCGCGCGTCGGTTCTCCGACAGTTATAGTTTGTTCTTCTCAGTCATATATAAGATCCCGCACCAATCAATTGGTTTTGGGTCGTTTTTCAATAATATAAGTCTAGCCGAATCAATGGCATAGACACTTTCACAATATTCAAGAACAATACTAAGTTCAACATGAATAATAGCTTTAATGAAATAAGAGTTCAAGTATGCTAATTCGATTCAACCGATTAAATAGGAAACTAGTTCGCAATACACAAGATAGGATACTTGCATAGTAAAAGAGTATAAGTTAGGAAACCTTCACAATCATAGATTTCCTTGCATAAAGTAAATGCGTCGGTTAGGATACTTGCACTTTAAAAGAGTGTAAGTAAGAGAACTTGCCTTTAGCGTAGTTTATCCACGAAAAGCAAATCAACACTTTCGAATTCCTATCGTAATACAGTTACGTATATATATGATATTCATTAGTCATATAATTTAACTTCACATTTTCTCTTTGAATATACGATCAACACATAAGCTAAGTTTTACCTAGCTACACAGTTATATAGAATATAATTTCTATCCTTAACGTTCCTTCTTTAGAGTTTAAACGCATTCTCATATTATATAAGATCTCAACAATTAGCAAACATGCTTGCATATTATTAATATCTCATAAGACCACAATCAATACTAAATATATTTCATTTTAGCAAGTTACGGCATCTCCTTAAGTTAACCGTCAAAATCGGGTTCAAGTAACATCATATAATATCACGTAGCATGTATTCATATTTAAAGGATACTTTACATGCTTGTATAACTTTTCCAAATCCAATCGTACATGGTATAGGTTCTTAAGTTAATACTTAAAGCCATTCAAGGACACGAACTCATATGGTCTAACATGGTCGCTTTTAAACACATAAGATATTCATATAACTTGTATTAGTCATGCTCATGAGTACTCGTATTGCATATATGTAGCTAGCATTGTTATTATCTTGAAAACATGCTTTGTTCATGCTAAACTTTAATCATGGCAACTAATCATGGTATATATACATGCATGACACATGAATGAGTCTAAGAGTACTATCACATGTGTTCATAAATGTCAAATTCTAATTCTCGTCATAACATACCAACGTTCACGTTCAAAGCTTATACTTTGTTAGTATAGTTCATTAATAAGGTCTATCATGTTCATGCTTCCTTATGAAACCCATATACACAAGTTAACATGCTTTTCATGTATTTCAAGGCCCTATAAACATGCTCGAAAAGTCAGAATGTATACATGGTTTTTACATGTCAATATCAACCTTCAAAACTTGTATTTTTGTTAGAAAGGTGCACTAGTTGGGTTCACATGTCCATATTATATCACGGAACCTATATACATAAGTTAGTATGCATTTCATGTGTTTCTAGGTCATACTAACATGTCTCGAAAGTCAGAATATTAACATGCTTCATATATGTTAACGTCGTTCATGAAACTTTAAGTTCGTTTTCAAACTATATGTCGTTTGGTTAACCATGCATGCTAATATACTAAAACATGTTCACATTGCCTCATTAGGTTTATATATAAGTATTAATCATGCTTTCATGCTTGTTTAAACAAAAATCAAACAATTAGTTCATAACAGTTTTATTGCAGAATGCAGAAAAACTGAACACAGAGGCTGGCGCTGCGGCGCGGCACAGCAGCTCACTACTGGCGCTGCGGCGCGAGTGGCGCTGCGTGCGGCGCTGCGGCGCGGGCTGCGGCGCGAGTGGCGCTGCGGCGCGGGCTGCGGCGCTGCGGCGTCGAGGCAGTTTCTGCAGTTCAGACTGCAGCGAAATCCGACCAAAAACCTTCCATTTCATCGATTTCAACATACCCAAATGCTATTAGACTTGTTTAACTTACTAATACATACATATATGCTTTTATAACAGTCAATAGCAATTATCAATTCCCAATTTCATGAACTCTAACTAATTTCACTATATCTGATGTTTTTACAGAAATCTCAGAAATGGAAACACCAAAAATGAAATTGAAGACCAATGAAGCATATATAGTAATTCTAATCACATATATAAGTCCTTTAAACAACTAATTATTATTCTCAATTCACAAAACCATAACTTCCAACTGAAATCAAGAATTCACGAATAGAAATTTTGACAGAAAATGACAATGAAGATACGAAGGGGATTTATACCTCTGTAAATGATTTAAGCTTGCTGCTATCTCAATAACACTGATATATATATATATATGCTCTCTAGTCTCACTTAGCCAAAATGCTCAGCAAAAGAAATGTGAAGGAGATGAGGCTATATTTATAGAACTCCCATTATACAGACAAAGCAATTGTATCCCATATCAAACTAACGGATTATAGGAATGCATGAAGGTTATCAAAGGGTAGGTAATTAGTGGTTGGATTCATCATGAATCCCACTCCCTCCACAATCATGAGCTATGAAATGCTAGTTGCTGAGTTTGGGGAGAAGAAGAAGGAATAGGCCTTAGCTGTATGTCAAGCACGTGAAGAGCAAATGGGACACTTAAAATGAGACAATTGATTTAACTCCTCAGCATTTGCAAATACTACACTTGTATATACACACCATATACATATGTTATATATATATGTACTCTTAGGTTATAATTTAAATCACAATGTACTTCACATAATGTAATAAGTGTAATTTACACACATATAATCCAGGTACGTTTATCTTACTGATATAATACCATCGGATACTACCACATTACATTATATCATATATTATTAAATTGTATTACTCAACAATTATTTATAATAGATCCATGATACATTATTTTAATGTATATCCACACATCATTTGTCACCTACACATATCATAACATATAGTTACTATACATTTAATTCGCATGCTTGCACATATAATTTCTCATCTTATAATTTGAATATTAATTAATAATATACACGTATCCTACATCCATCAATATAATTGTTAACCTCCATAACAATTTAATTAACCCTTATATGATTAATTATCACTTTGATATAAATCTTATTGTATTTATAAACACGTTGCTCATTATTATTAAGTTTCTTGCAATAATAATAATCACATATTGTTAATCGATCCTCATTAGTATTTTATAACAGTTAATTAATATTCTTCGATTAACAATTAATATAGATTAATTGTTCGCTTAAATTAATATAATCATTCTTATATTACGCCACTGTGCCACACAAGGCAATCAACGAGTTTATCGCAAACTCCACCAATTTCTCAATTATTATAATTATTCAATTATATATAATTGAATTAATTCATCTCGTAACACAAAATCATTTATATTCAAATAAATTCTCATTTCCATTAATATATTTATTTAATAATATATGGAAATTCTCGGGTATTACATCCTCCCCCCCTTATAAAAATTCCGTCCCGGAATTGCTACAAGGTTACACAAATAGATGGGGATAGTCCCTCCTCATCCTATCTTCTAACTCCCACGTTGCCTCCTCGACATCGTGGTTACGCCAAAGTACTTTTACAGATGAAATAACTTTATTTCTCAAAGTTTGTTCTTTCCTATCTAATATTTGGACAGGAATTTCTTCATACGCCAAGTTCTTCTCCACTTGAATGGGCTCGTAAGAAATCACGTGCTTGTAGTCGGCCTTGTACGGTCGTAACACGGAAATGTGGAACACGTTGTGGATATGCTCCAGTTCGGGTGGCAACGCAACTTTGTATGCCACTTCGCCCACTCGCTTCAGTATCTCGAACGGTCCTATGAATCTTGGACTCAATTTTCCTTTCTTGCCGAAACGGATTTTTCCCTTCCATGGAGATACCTTTAAGAATACGAAACTGCCGACTTTGAAGTCTCGGTCCTGCCGATGCAAATCTGCGTATTTCTTCTGGCGATCTTGAGCTGCTACAAGTCTGGCTCTTATCACTGTCACCACGTCTGCGGTTTGTTGAACTAACTCTGGTCCGAGTATTCGTCGTTCTCCGACTTCGTCCCAACATAACGGCGTTCTGCACTTTCTCCCGTAAAGAGCTTCGTACGGTGGCATGCCAATACTCGCATGGTAGCTATTATTATATGCGAATTCTACTAAGGGTAGGTGGTCGTCCCAATTTCCCTTAAAATCCATCACGCAAGTCCTAAGCATGTCTTCTAGCGTTTGTATTGTTCGCTCACTTTGTCCGTCTGTCTGAGGATGGTAAGCTGTACTCAACCTCAACTGCGTTCCCATTCTTTCTTGCAAACTCTTCCAAAAATTGGACGTGAAGCGCGGATCTCGATCAGAGACAATTGACACCGGCACTCCATGTCGTGAAATAATTTCTTTTACATAAAGGCTTGCTAATTGGTTCAAACTGTAGCGGATCTTGATTGGTAGAAAGTGTGCGGTCTTCGTTAGTCGATCCACGATAACCCAAATAGCATCATAACCTTTCTGTGTAACTGGAAGTCCTACCACGAAGTCCATGGTAATATGCTCCCATTTCCACTCTGGTATTTCTAATGGTTGTAGTAAACCACTTGGCCGCTGATGTTCTGCTTTAACGCGTTGGCAAGTCAAGCATTTACTGACGCACTCTGCGACTTCCCGTTTCAAATTAGGCCACCAAAAATGTTGCCTTAGATCTCGGTACATCTTTGTGCCTCCCGGATGAACGGAATATGTCGTATTGTGTGCCTCGTGCAAAATCTCTTCCCTCAACTCAGTTACCGCTGGTACCCACATTCTCCCTTCAAATCTCAAAATACCGTCTTTATCCATTCGAAATTTTTCTCCCTCACTTTCTGTGATCCTCTTTCGGATTTTCTCACACTCTTCATCCTTTTCCTGAGCTTCCTTTACTCTATTCAACAACGTCGGACAAGCTTCCATTACAATTAACTTCTCACCAGACTTTTCTGGTCCTTTTACTTCTATCTCCAATTTCTCCATCTCTCTTATCAACTCTTCCTGAGTCGTCAAATTAAACAACTTCTCCCTTCCTTTCCTGCTCAGAGCGTCGGCAACCACATTTGCCTTTCCCGGGTGATAAAGAATATCGCAATCATAGTCTTTGATTAATTCTAACCACCTTCTCTGCCGCATGTTTAACTCCTTCTGTGTGAAGATATATTTCAGACTCTTGTGGTCCGTGTATATCTCACATTTTTCTCCGTATAGATAATGTCTCCATATCTTTAACGCAAAAACTACTGCCGCTAACTCTAAGTCGTGAGTAGGGTATCGTTTTTCGTAATCCTTTAATTGTCGTGATGCATATGCAATGACCTTGCCATGTTGCATGAGCACACAGCCAAGCCCCTTGTGCGATGCATCACTATACACCACAAAATTTCCCGCATCATCTGGTAATGATAATACAGGTGCTTCGCTCAATCTCCTTTTCAGTTCTTGAAGACTTTCTTCGCATTTGTCGGTCCATACAAATTTCACCGTCTTTCTAGTCAAATTGGTCAGCGGGGTTGCTATCTTAGAAAAATCTTGAATGAATCTTCGATAGTACCCAGCTAACCCTAGAAAGCTTCTCACCTCCGTCGGTGTTCTCGGTTGTTCCCAATTACTTACTGCTTCAACCTTCGCAGGGTCTACAGAGATTCCATTCTTATCCACCACGTGGCCTAAGAATTGAACCTTCTCCATCCAAAATTCGCACTTAGAAAATTTTGCATACATCTTCTCCTTCCTTAGCGCCTCCAAAACAATCTTCAGATGTTCGGCGTGTTCTTCCTCTGTCTTTGAGTAGATCAAAATGTCGTCGATAAAAACCACTACAAATTTATCCAAGTATGGCTTGAAAACTCGGTTCATCAAGTCCATAAATGCTGCCGGAGCATTAGTCAATCCGAATGACATTACCAAAAACTCGTAGTGTCCATAACGGGTTCGAAACGCAGTCTTTGGTATGTCCTCATCCCGTACCTTCAGTTGATGATATCCTGTTCGTAGGTCGATCTTTGAGAAACACTTTGCTCCCTTCAGTTGATCAAATAAGTCGTCTATCCTTGGTAGCGGATACCGGTTCTTTATCGTTACTCTATTCAATTCTCGATAATCGATACAGAGCCTCATTGATCCGTCCTTCTTCTTAACGAATAGTACTGGTGCTCCCCAAGGAGAAACACTCGGTCGAATGTAACCCTTATCCAATAATTCTTGCAATTGCATCATTAATTCCTTCATTTCTACTGGCGCCATACGATATGGAGCTTTCGAAATCGGTGCCGTTCCCGGTGCTAAGTCTATTACGAATTCGATTTCTCTGTCTGGCGGAAGACCAGGCAGATCGTCCGGAAACACATCTTGGAATTCATTAACTACGTATATATCCTTAATTTCTACTCCCTTCTTCCGAGTATCAACGATGTAAGCTAAATATCCTCCACATCCTTTCCTTAACAATTTCTTGGCCTGCATCATCGTAACGCAACACGATTGCTTAAGCGATGAGCTACCATAAAACACTACCTTAGACTTACTCGGAGTCTGAAGGTTCACACATTTGTTCTGACAGTCAATTATCGCAGCATGGTTATACAACCAATCCATTCCCAGTATTACGTCAAATTCTCCCAGTCTAATAGGAATCAAGTCTACGCTCAGTTCATGTTTACTAATATTTGCGCGACAATTTCGATAAACGTATTCTACAGGGATCACTTCCTTATTAGCAACTTCTATGATCAAAGGATTTTCTAATAGTTCTCGAGGTGTACTAAGTCTACTAGCAAATTCTTCAGATACAAAAGAACAGGTGGCACCCGAATCAAATAATACATAAGCATTTATATCATTGATTGGGATTATACCTGACACCACATCCTTCGCAGCCACTGCGTCTTGGACGGTCATGTTAAAGGTTCTGGCGGTTGGGCGGTTGGATTGTGCCGGTCCACCGATCATCAGCTTGTTGCCTCCTTGCTGATTACTACCCCCGCCACTTCCCTTCTTTGGGCAGTCCTTAATTCGGTGCTCCGTCGAGCCACAAGCAAAGCATCCTTGTATCTTCTTCGGTTTCAAACAGTTAGGCGAGATGTGCCCTTCCTGTCCGCAGTTGTAGCAAGTGCTACGTCCCTTCCAGCACTCGCCCTGGTGATTCTTCCCACACTTCGGGCATCCTTCAGCCCTCTTCTTGAAACCTCCACGAAAATTCCCTGATTGATTATTGTTGTTTTTGTTGTTGTTATTATTCTCCCACTTTCTCTTTCCCAAGTTGCTTCCTCCGCTACTACTTCCTCCCGTACGATTCTCTCCTCCAGTATTCTTTCCTTTCTTTTCTTTGTTATACTGACTTAAGGCCTCACTGCCGCCTTCCGCAATGATTGCCTTCTCCAGTAATGTTGCAAAGGAATCAATTTGAAGAACTGATACCTTATTGAACAGCCATGGCTTCAACCCTTGTTCAAAGCGTCTAGCCTTCCTCTCTTCTTCACCAACTTGGTGCTCCGCAAATCGCGCTAGTTCGTTAAACCTAGCCGCGTATTGCGCCACCGTCATCTCACCTTGTTTTAACTCTAGGAATTTCACCTCCATCCTATTCTTCATACTCTTTGGAAAGTAATTCTCGAAGAATAGTGTCTTAAACTTATCCCAAGCTATTATCCCTTCTCCAGCTCTTTGTTGATTAGCCTCCCACCAGTAGTTCGCTTCTCCCCTCATCATGTGCGTGGCAAACACCGTCTTCTGATCTTCGCCTACGCTAGCTATAGTGAAAGCTTTTTCGATCTCTTTGATCCACGTTTGTGCGATGATTGGGTCGGTAGTTCCCTCGAACTCCGGGGGTCCTACACTCTTAAAGTCTTTAAAGGTTGTTACTGGCACAGTTTGAGGGTTCGGGCGAACGGGTTCATTGTTCCTTCCCCTTAAGGCTTCTCCTAACAAGTCTACCAGTTTCTGGATCGGGTCTACTTGTTCTCTCTCATTGTTAACAGATTCTTCGGGTGCTGTCAATCTACGTCTGGGCGGCATTATCTGCATCACAAGTTTTCATTTTATTATTATTCAAGTATATTACTTAAGTATTTCTTTTAATACTAAAAGAATAGATTTATAACACGTTTCTGAAATCAACTCCATTTATATTCATATGCCATTTCATTTTCATTACATGATTTCCCCAGCATACTGCTATAAATGTTATCACATATATCCCCTAATATCACAAAAGACGGGGAATATACCAACCTACTACCATACTACCCCTCTAACAAAAGCTAACTCGGGGTTTACATCATCATCCCAAATCTTACACAAAAGATCGGGATTACAACATAGTATATACAATACATAAAGACACAACTAGTACTACCACTAGACTGACTAAGGAAATCTCATCCCATCATCCCGCGCTCCACTGCGCTCTTGTACTCCAACTGTGCTATATACGCAACCAGCTCTCGGCTCAAGGTATGTAGAGTCTGTCCCTGTTCTGCCGGATAGTGGTACACACCATCAATCACCCTTTCAAAAGCCGAACGGAACACATACCCCATCTTGTTCATCTTTCTCTTCTTGCACCTGACCTCGTCCTCAAGGTCGTCGGCTCTCTCATTAGACGCTTCCCACTTCTCCTCGAAGTGTAACCTATCCATCACCTCCAACTCTAGCTGAGTACGGAGTGCCTCTTTCTCAGTCTTCTCACTCAGCTCCCTCTGCTCAACCTCTTCTAGCTTCTCTGCCAAATCTACATTCCTAGCCACTGACCTGTGAAATAGAGTCCCCATCTGGATCCCTGCCTCCCTACGGTAGGCAATCTCCACCTCTAACTCTTGCATAGCCAGCTTCCTCTGGTGGTCCTCGTCCCTCAGCTTCTGGAACTCAGACTCTCTCTCGTGGGCCTCTGCCTCCAGCTCCTGAACTCTACAGTCTAACTCTAGAATACGCTCCTCGTACTCGCCTAACATCTGTTCCTCTATAGTAGCCTCATCAGAGTCCTCTACTGGCTCATCCTCCATCGGCTCCTCCTCTGGATCAGTCTCTATCTCAATCTCGATCTCATCCTCGTCATCAAACTCGGATGGTGCAACTGCCTGCACTGGTGTAGCCTCTAGAGGTGCCTCGTATACTACGTGTATATCCCTGGGCTCCTCCTCTACAACTCTACTAGGTACCCCTGTGTCTGTCATCCTACACTCACAAACACAAGACAAGAAATAGCATCTCCATTAGAATGTTAAACAAAATATAAGTTCATTGTATAGAATGAAGTTACATTTCATAACAGACTAAGTCTCTCAAGGAAAACTCTACATGAGTTTTATCTCCTTCCTAACTTCTAAGTTCACCTAAGCTATAGTCTAAGGACACTCGTTCCTAAGGTTTATAACTACAGCTTTGATACCAACCTGTGACGCCCCCAAATTCCAGGACCGCCTCTTGGTCTCTCGAATTCGGTTCATCACGTGCTCATGGTAATACATCACAATAATAATAATTAAATATCATACGATCACAGCGGAAAATCTATTTTAGAATAATTTACAATGATTTATTATAATTATTCCCCCAAGTCTCGCAACCTACAGTACTTAATAGATTACCTAATAATATCAGTTAACGACTTATTACATAATCTAACTTAAGCTTAAACATAATCAAATCCAGTCTTACTACACCATCTTCATACAATATGAATATATTTAAAACATAACAGACATAAGCTAGTTGGTAGCTTTGCCCTTGCCCTTATCAACGCCCGAAGGTTCACCATGCTCTGCCTTAACTGAAATGTTTTAAGGAAAGCAAGAATGAGCACAAATTGCCCAGCAAGTAATATACAATAAGGGTGAGTAATAAGATTCTCAATTCTCGAAAGGGTATAGGAAAGTTTGATAGTTCAAGGATAGCAAGAATATCAACAGTTCTCAATAACAGCCACTAAGGACAGAATAATATCAATATGATTCAATAATAAATCAATTCAAGATTTCAAGATAATTGAATACTGAGTAGTCACTACGGACTATGAACTTCTACTAGAATTGACAGTAATAAACTGAAAATCCAACAAAAACAGGTACAACAGGTGATCAGCCTAAAGTACCCTTGTTATGCATAACAATCAATCATACTCAAGTGCGCGCGTCGGTTCTCCGACAGTTATAGTTTGTTCTTCTCAGTCATATATAAGATCCCGCACCAATCAATTGGTTTTGGGTCGTTTTTCAATAATATAAGTCTAGCCGAATCAATGGCATAGACACTTTCACAATATTCAAGAACAATACTAAGTTCAACATGAATAATAGCTTTAATGAAATAAGAGTTCAAGTATGCTAATTCGATTCAACCGATTAAATAGGAAACTAGTTCGCAATACACAAGATAGGATACTTGCATAGTAAAAGAGTATAAGTTAGGAAACCTTCACAATCATAGATTTCCTTGCATAAAGTAAATGCGTCGGTTAGGATACTTGCACTTTAAAAGAGTGTAAGTAAGAGAACTTGCCTTTAGCGTAGTTTATCCACGAAAAGCAAATCAACACTTTCGAATTCCTATCGTAATACAGTTACGTATATATATGATATTCATTAGTCATATAATTTAACTTCACATTTTCTCTTTGAATATACGATCAACACATAAGCTAAGTTTTACCTAGCTACACAGTTATATAGAATATAATTTCTATCCTTAACGTTCCTTCTTTAGAGTTTAAACGCATTCTCATATTATATAAGATCTCAACAATTAGCAAACATGCTTGCATATTATTAATATCTCATAAGACCACAATCAATACTAAATATATTTCATTTTAGCAAGTTACGGCATCTCCTTAAGTTAACCGTCAAAATCGGGTTCAAGTAACATCATATAATATCACGTAGCATGTATTCATATTTAAAGGATACTTTACATGCTTGTATAACTTTTCCAAATCCAATCGTACATGGTATAGGTTCTTAAGTTAATACTTAAAGCCATTCAAGGACACGAACTCATATGGTCTAACATGGTCGCTTTTAAACACATAAGATATTCATATAACTTGTATTAGTCATGCTCATGAGTACTCGTATTGCATATATGTAGCTAGCATTGTTATTATCTTGAAAACATGCTTTGTTCATGCTAAACTTTAATCATGGCAACTAATCATGGTATATATACATGCATGACACATGAATGAGTCTAAGAGTACTATCACATGTGTTCATAAATGTCAAATTCTAATTCTCGTCATAACATACCAACGTTCACGTTCAAAGCTTATACTTTGTTAGTATAGTTCATTAATAAGGTCTATCATGTTCATGCTTCCTTATGAAACCCATATACACAAGTTAACATGCTTTTCATGTATTTCAAGGCCCTATAAACATGCTCGAAAAGTCAGAATGTATACATGGTTTTTACATGTCAATATCAACCTTCAAAACTTGTATTTTTGTTAGAAAGGTGCACTAGTTGGGTTCACATGTCCATATTATATCACGGAACCTATATACATAAGTTAGTATGCATTTCATGTGTTTCTAGGTCATACTAACATGTCTCGAAAGTCAGAATATTAACATGCTTCATATATGTTAACGTCGTTCATGAAACTTTAAGTTCGTTTTCAAACTATATGTCGTTTGGTTAACCATGCATGCTAATATACTAAAACATGTTCACATTGCCTCATTAGGTTTATATATAAGTATTAATCATGCTTTCATGCTTGTTTAAACAAAAATCAAACAATTAGTTCATAACAGTTTTATTGCAGAATGCAGAAAAACTGAACACAGAGGCTGGCGCTGCGGCGCGGCACAGCAGCTCACTACTGGCGCTGCGGCGCGAGTGGCGCTGCGTGCGGCGCTGCGGCGCGGGCTGCGGCGCGAGTGGCGCTGCGGCGCGGGCTGCGGCGCTGCGGCGTCGAGGCAGTTTCTGCAGTTCAGACTACAGCGAAATCCGACCAAAAACCTTCCATTTCATCGATTTCAACATACCCAAATGCTATTAGACTTGTTTAACTTACTAATACATACATATATGCTTTTATAACAGTCAATAGCAATTATCAATTCCCAATTTCATGAACTCTAACTAATTTCACTATATCTGATGTTTTTACAGAAATCTCAGAAATGGAAACACCAAAAATGAAATTGAAGACCAATGAAGCATATATAGTAATTCTAATCACATATATAAGTCCTTTAAACAACTAATTATTATTCTCAATTCACAAAACCATAACTTCCAACTGAAATCAAGAATTCACGAATAGAAATTTTGACAGAAAATGACAATGAAGATACGAAGGGGATTTATACCTCTGTAAATGATTTAAGCTTGCTGCTATCTCAATAACACTGATATATATATATATATGCTCTCTAGTCTCACTTAGCCAAAATGCTCAGCAAAAGAAATGTGAAGGAGATGAGGCTATATTTATAGAACTCCCATTATACAGACAAAGCAATTGTATCCCATATCAAACTAACGGATTATAGGAATGCATGAAGGTTATCAAAGGGTAGGTAATTAGTGGTTGGATTCATCATGAATCCCACTCCCTCCACAATCATGAGCTATGAAATGCTAGTTGCTGAGTTTGGGGAGAAGAAGAAGGAATAGGCCTTAGCTGTATGTCAAGCACGTGAAGAGCAAATGGGACACTTAAAATGAGACAATTGATTTAACTCCTCAGCATTTGCAAATACTACACTTGTATATACACACCATATACATATGTTATATATATATGTACTCTTAGGTTATAATTTAAATCACAATGTACTTCACATAATGTAATAAGTGTAATTTACACACATATAATCCAGGTACGTTTATCTTACTGATATAATACCATCGGATACTACCACATTACATTATATCATATATTATTAAATTGTATTACTCAACAATTATTTATAATAGATCCATGATACATTATTTTAATGTATATCCACACATCATTTGTCACCTACACATATCATAACATATAGTTACTATACATTTAATTCGCATGCTTGCACATATAATTTCTCATCTTATAATTTGAATATTAATTAATAATATACACGTATCCTACATCCATCAATATAATTGTTAACCTCCATAACAATTTAATTAACCCTTATATGATTAATTATCACTTTGATATAAATCTTATTGTATTTATAAACACGTTGCTCATTATTATTAAGTTTCTTGCAATAATAATAATCACATATTGTTAATCGATCCTCATTAGTATTTTATAACAGTTAATTAATATTCTTCGATTAACAATTAATATAGATTAATTGTTCGCTTAAATTAATATAATCATTCTTATATTACGCCACTGTGCCACACAAGGCAATCAACGAGTTTATCGCAAACTCCACCAATTTCTCAATTATTATAATTATTCAATTATATATAATTGAATTAATTCATCTCGTAACACAAAATCATTTATATTCAAATAAATTCTCATTTCCATTAATATATTTATTTAATAATATATGGAAATTCTCGGGTATTACACTTGCACGAGGATTACCAGCAGCAGATGGCTGAGTATCCTGTGGAGGAAGGACTGACTCGGCATACTATTAGTCGGGACATTGTGGCCAGTATGGCCGATGCGGATTACATGAATGCCGTGTTACAGATGTAGTTCCGTAGTATGTATAGAAAAGATAGCGATGTAAATAGCTATGTAAATGTGTGTATAACTAGTGATGATGTAAAACCCTCTTTTGTATAGATAAGGGTAGTCTTTTGTAAGTCCCAACTTTTGGAAAGTAATTGTGGGATAGTAATGTAAATGGCTGAAGCCATGTAATGTAAAGTGTAGTGTTATACTACAAGGAAGTATTTTAATATAAAGGTTTTATTTAAAATACTTGGCAATGTGATTGAGTTATTATTTGATTGTTAATAATAACCGAATGAAGAAATAAAGAATAACGAAATGTTTTCGTATTAATAGAAAATGCCACCAAGAAGACGTGCCAGAAATCATGAAGAAGAATCTCTTAATGAGGAGGAGCAAGGGAATAATAACCCGATGCAGGAATTTGTGAATCTTTTAGCTACGGCTCTCAATCAAATGAGAGGTACCGTACGCACTAATCCTGGGATAGGTCGGGGGACTACCTTTAAGGAGTTCAAGATAATAGGTCCGCCTGAGTTCTATGGAACTACGGACCCAATAACTGCCCAAGTTTGGGTGAAAAAAATAGAGAAGGCATTTGTCATAGCAAATGTCGGTGAGGTGCAGAAGACTTCTTTTGCAACTTACATGATGAAGGGGGAGGCCAAGTACTGGTGGGAAGCCAACCAAGGTAGGGCCGGAACAGAAGTGGTTACGTGGGAATGGTTCAAGGAGTTATTCTTTGAGAACTACTTCCCCACGACCATGCATGGGAGAATGGAGATTTAATTCCTAGAACTGAAGCAGGGGGACATGACGGTACCCCAATATGCAGCCAGGTTCAATGAACTGGCAAGGTTTGCTCCACACAAAGTGGACACAGAGTTGCGGAAGGCACGACGGTTCGAGCAGGGATTGAAACCCTGGCTCTACAATCGGATATCGGTTTTCCAAAGTGTTACCTTTGGAGCGGTGTTAGAAAAGGCGATTATCGCCGAGGGTGGTAGTGAAGCGTTGACCTTATACCACAAAGAGAAGAAGAATAAAACCAAGACTAAGTTATCAGTCAAGATCGAGGGAGCCAGTGGAAGTGGCCAGAAGAGGAAAGATTTTAGCTCCGGGAATACCGGAGTAAAACAGGAGTTTTCCAAGAGGAAAATGGAAGCGTTCAAGAATTGCGGTAAGACTCATCTGGGAGTCTGCCTCAAGGGTAAGGCGGTCTGTTATAACTGTGGACAGGAGGGGCATATTTCGCCTAACTGTCCCAGTCCCAAGAAGAGTCGCGGTTGTTTTGTATGTGGATCTACTGACCACATGGCACATAACTGTCTGAAGAAGGGTTCGGATGGTGAAAAGGGAGCTAGCAGTAATAAGCTGGCGATTGGTGGTGCAGTACCACAGGGTAGACCGACTGCTCGTACTTTTAATACGACGGTCCAAGATGTGATAGCATCAAGCGACGTCGTAGCAGGTATCATTCCGGTCAACGACATTAATGCATATGTACGGTTTGATTCAGGTGCAACGTGTTCGTTCATAGCATGTGAGTTTGCTAAACGATTAGGATTACTTCCTGAAAAACTTGTAATACCTTTAAAAATTAAGGTAGCGAACGACGAAGTAATTCTTGTGGACTCGGTTCATAGGAGTTATTGTGTGGATATTAGAGGTAACAAATTATCGATAGATCTTATACCAATAAAGTTGGGAGAATTCGATGTAATTCTCGGGATGGACTGGTTAATTAACCATGGGCGATGATAGATTGCCAAAATAAGAGTGTGAATCTTCGGATTTCTAAGAAACCCAAGGTAGTGTTCTACAATAGTAAATCACCGGGACGCTCTTGTTGTCTAACCATGACACAAGCTAGAAAATTGTTGAAGAAGGGATGTGAAGGTTACGTGTGCCATGTTGTTGATACCCAACGGTTGGGAGAAACGTTGGAATAGATACCTATAGTCAACGTGTATGCGGATGTATTTTCGAGTGACTTGCCAGGTCTTCCACCTGATAGGGAGACCGAATTTGTTATAGACCTTGCGCCAGGGACGGCACCAGTTTCGAAGGCACCATATCGTATGGCGCCAGTGGAGTTAAAGGAGTTAATGATTCAGTTGCAAGAACTGTTGGACAAGAAGTATATTCAACCGAGTGTTTCTCCATGGGGAGCGCCGGTATTGTTTGTAAAGAAGAAGGATGGATCATTGAGGCTTTGTATCGACTACCGAGAGTTGAACAAACTAACGATAAAGAATAAGTACCCATTGCCCAGGATCGATGATCTCTTTGATCAGTTGAGAGGGGCAAAATATTTTTTGAAGATAGATTTACGTACGGGGTATCACCAGTTGAAGGTGAGGGCGGAGGATGTACCTCAGACAACATTTAGGACTTGTTACGGCCATTACGAGTTCTTAGTGATGTCTTTTGGGTTGACGATTGCGCCAGCCGTATTTATGGACATGATGAACCGAGTGTTCAAATAATATTTGGACAAGTTTGTGGTGGCGTTCATTGATGATATCCTAGTCTATTCCAAGACGAAGGAGGATCATGCTGAACATTTGAGATTAGTGTTGGAGGCACTAAGAAAAGAGAGGTTGTATGCGAAATTCACAAAGTGTGAATTTTGGTTAGAGAGGGTGCAGTTTTTGGGGCACGTCATTGACAAGGAAGGAGTTTCAGTGGATCTAGTGAAGGTGGAATTAGTGATGAACTGGGAACAATCGAAAACGCCGACTGAGGTGCGGAGTTTCCTAGGGTTAGCGGGTTACTATCGGAGGCTTATTAAGGACTTCTCGAAGATAGCTACTCCGTTAACCAACTTAACCGGAAGATGGTGAAATACGTATGGGCAGAAAAGTGTGAAGTCAGCTTTCAAGAGCTGAAGAAGAGGTTGAGTCAAGCCCCTATATTATCGTTACCATATGAGACGGGGAATTTTGTAGTGTATAGTGATGCTTCGCATAAAGGATTGGGTTGCGTGCTCATGCAGCATAGCAAGGTCATTGCGTATGCATCTAGGCAGTTAAAGGAGTATGAGGGGAATTATCCTACTCATGACCTTGAACTTGCCGCAGTGGTTTTTGCCTTAAAGTTTTGAAGGCATTACCTATATGGGGAGAAGTGTGAGATCTACACAGACCATAAAAGCCTGAAGTATATCTTCACTCAGAAGGAGTTGAATATGAGACAGCGGAGATGGTTGGAGTTGATAAAGGATTACGATTGTGAAATCCTGTATCACCCAGGGAAGACGAATGTGGTGGCCGACGCCTTAAGTAGGAAGGGTTGGGAGAAGCTATCGATGTTAACATCTCAATATGAGTTGGTTACAGAGATGGCAAGAATGGAATTAGAAGTACGATGTCCAATCAAAGAAGGGGAGAAACTGTTTGCAATTGAAGTTCAACCCACAATAGTGGAAAAGGTGAAGGAAGTGCAACTCAGAGCTGATGAATGCGAGCGAATAAGGAAGAAGATTTTAGACGGTACCGAAATAGCGTATAGTCTTGATAACAAAGGGTTCTTAAGATTTAAAGGAAGAATTTGGGTTCCGTGTGAGCCAGAGTTAAAAGAGGAGATAATGGATGAAGCTTATCACTCGAGGTACTCGATTCATCCAGGTAGTACCAAGATGTATCAAGACCTTCGAACCAATTTCTGGTGGTCAAATATGAAGAGGGAGATAGCAGAGTATGTCAGTAGGTGCTTAACTTGTCAAAAAGTTAAGGCCGAACATCAACGACCCAGTGGTTTATTACAATCATTAGAGATTCCGGAGTGGAAATGGGAGCATATCACGATGGATTTTGTGGTGGGACTTCCAAGGACGCAGAAAGGATACGACGCTATTTGGGTAATAGTGGATCGTTTGATGAAGTCGGCTCATTTCTTGCCAATAAGAGTCAGATACAATTTAGACCATTTAGCTAAGCTTTATGTTAAAGAGATTGTCTCGAGACATGGAGTGCCAGTTTTGATCGTGTCTGATCGCGACCCGCGATTCACTTCAAATTTCTGGAAGAGTTTGCAAGAGCAGATGAGAACACAATTGAGGTTGAGTACGGCGTACCATCCACAGACAGATGGACAAAGCAAAAGAACAATTCAGGCGCTAGAAGACATGCTAAGGTCTTGCGTTATGGATTTCAAGGGGAGTTGGGACGATCATCTACCATTAGTAGAGTTCGCCTACAACAACAGTTATCACGCTAGTATAGGCATGCCGCCTTACGAAGCGTTATATGGACGGAAGTGTCGAACGCCACTTTGTTGGGATGAAGTGGGAGAGCATCGAATGTTAGGACCTGAGATGGTACACCAAATGGCGGAAGTAGTTAAGTTATTACGAACGCGGCTAGTAGCAGCTCAGGACAAACAGAAAAAGTATGTCGATCCACATCGGAAGAACAGGGAGTTTGAAGTCGGTTCGTATGCATTCCTGAAGGTGTCACCTTGGAAGGGGAATATGCGTTTTAGGAAAAAGGGGAAGTTAAGCCCTAGGTTCATAGGACCGTTTGAAATTTTGCGAAGGGTAGGAGAGGTAGCATATGAGATAGCATTACCTCCAGAGTTGGGGCATATCCATAACATGTTTCACGTTTCGGTACTACGTCCCTATAAGCCGGATTATAAGCACGTAATCGAATATGAACCAATTCAAGTCGAGAAAGACTTAACTTATGAGGAGATTCCTATTCAAATAGTTGATAGGAAGGAACAAGCGTTAAGAAGCAAAATTATACCTTCGGTGAAGGTGATATAGAGGAACCACAATGCCGAAGAAGCAACGTGAGAAGTCGAGGACAAGATGAGGAAGGCGTACCCTCATTTATTTGATTAACTTGTATGGTAATTCTGGGGACAGAATTCTTATAAGAAGGGGAGAATGTAACGCCCGAGAAAATCGAACGTTTATGTAAATGAATTTTTATTTGATTTATTAAATAAAATTTGGATTATTTGTTTATTAAACTGAGTGAGTAAATTGTAGGTCATTTTATGACCTAGAGAATGCATAAATGAGTAGGATTCTGGCTACGTGCTAGGAATAAATGATATGAATTTATAAGACGAAAAAAAGGTTTCTGAAAATAAAAATATTTTTGAAAAAAAATAAAATAGATACTATTCAACCCTAAGGGTTAGGGTTTAACCCTAATGGGTTAGGGTTTGAGACCCTATGTCATTCCGAGAGTTCAGAATGTCAGAATGACATTCTGTCGAAAGATTTGATGGTAATATACCGTGAAAAGTTAAGTTAGCAGAGAAACGTTTTCTCAAGAGGAAAAGTACGGGAATCACTATTCATCCATTTCTGCTCGGGAATTTATTTTGAAATTTCGAGAAACGCGTAATGATAGGATTTTGATACGAGATGGAATATGTAATAATATTTCATTTATGACTCACGAAGTTTTCGCGTAGGGACTTAAAATCCTAACGGTTAAGGAAATTGATCTAATGAAATAATTGTTTATGTATAATAATAAATGATTACAGTACGGAAAGAATACGTGTATAATACGAGGTATTATACAAGAATAATACGGAGAGAATACGATAATTATACAACGTACAATACAAATTTTTAGACATAGTAAATACGTTAAAACGAATTGAATTGGAATTCAAAGTTGATAAGTTTGACCCGTGGGTCGAACCATTGGGTAAACGGGTGGTTTTAACCCATGGTTCAACCCATAACCCATGTTGGACATGGGGGAACAAGGCCACGTGGGAGCATGTGGGAGCACAGGGGGGACATGGTTGGCCATGTGCTAGCACATGGGCCTTAACTTGGTGGGAAAGAAAGGAGAGGAGGTGGGAATAGTAGAGGAGGTTGGGCCTAAATGACTCTTCTACCCTAAGCCTTGCCAACTCTATAAATAGAGAGCCTTGTCTTCATATTTTGGTTGTTTGAGAAATCCTAACATCTAGAGAGAGAGATAAAAAGAGAAGCTAGCTTGTGTTTGTGAAGACATTTCATCAACCAAGGGGATTAAGAAAGCTTTGAGTATTCCTACTCACTCCACCAAGAACCTTAAAGGTATTCCCATAAGGAACAATATGTAAAACTTTCTTTTCTTTTAATATTAGTGTTGATAGAGAAGTGTTAAAGAAATCTTGAACCCTAAGAAGTTATAAGGATGGCTTAATAGTGAACTAAGATCCTTAACAAGCCATGCATGGTGGAAGACTAAGAATTGATTAGGTACTAATAATGGACTTAATGAATTCATAGGAAATAGACTAATGAACATGTGAAATCATGAAAAACTTAAATGTTTTGAATGATTAGAATTAGTAATAATCAACCATGGGATTGATTCCAAGTGGTTTGGAGTAATAATAATGAAGAACGAAGATTCGGCGAAAGTTACGCGATTAGACGATAATCGTCGAAAACGTAAATTTCTCGAATTAGAAGTTAAAAGTCATCGTGAGCATTGAAAATGATTGTTTTTGATTTCAACACATGAATTTAGGTAAATAAGACTTGTGAGGGAAAGAACGGATTGATTCCGACTTAAAACGAAGATTTGAGGGTCGAACGTTCACGAACGTTTAACGAAAATGTAAAAAAATGGACTAATCGGCGAATTTCTCGTCGACGATTCGGAAATGAATTCCGACTTGATAGGATGGTAGAGCATGTCGTTTATGAACTTTTGGCTTTGGAATGAACCAATTCCGAGTTATAACGATCAAGTTACGGACTCCGAAATTTCAGAATTTTCAAAGACTTAGAAAATTTTTCTAAGTTACAGAGCTAGCGTCGCAGCGCCAGCCAATAGGCTTAAGCCGGCGCTACAGCGCCACACCCAGGAGAAAGCTCTGGAGAGTAGCGCTGCAGTGCCACTCCAAGGGCAATATCTGGCGCCGCAGCGCAAGCATGGGAGAAAAGTTGACATTGTTAATAATTACTTAACCTTTTGCATATCATTAAGGGGCTAGTAAATGATGTAATGTAAACCTTAAACAACACGTTTAAGTAAGAGTTTATGAAAATTAAATGTTAAATAAACGTAATTAAACTTACATTTTGGACGTTAACCAAAACTAAGTTAAGGAACAAGTTAAATACTCATTTAATCATCATGCCTAGTGATGATTAAGAAGAGTTGGTTTATAACATAGGATATTAATAAACCGTAATGGACATTAAATAACTTAAATGAATGTTATTAATTTAACATTTCGATTAAGTTATACAAGAAGGAGAACTTAGGCTATACTTGGTATATCGATGATGAATTCTCATAGGTATGCTTTGTGTTATGCTTTGTAGACGTTGTAAAGACTGAATAGACTACGTGTAAAGGTTTAGAAGACGCAAAGGCAAGTTTTCTAACTTCATTCATATTTTACTATGAATGCAAGTTTTCTATACATTATGGTAGGACAAGAGGTCATTGTGCATAAATGCCTATGCATGAACTGTTATTGAATAGTCGATGCCATTTGATTCGGCTAGACTGAGATTTAGCATATTTTGGTGGGTTTTTCCACAAATCTTTCCAAAATATATATAATGTTGTGATCCTATGCCAATTGCTTGGTACGGATTCTCAGGTAAACCTAAGTATGAATAAAACAAAGGTTTTAAACGTCGTTAATTCGATAGGCACCTGAGGTTGCCACCAAATAAACGTAAACACATTTAATGTATGAGTGTTGATCAACATAGAGTACTATAGGCTGATCACCTGGATGTGCTCGTAAGCTATATCGAACTTACAGCCTTCGTGCCGAGTTGTTCCTTTCATGAATGAGAACTAAAATATATGGTTCATGGTCGTTGACCAAAATGGATTCCGAAGAGGCTATAAAGTTCTTGGGAATGGTTTTAAAGGAATCAAAATGATATTTTGATTATTCTTAAGTACTTCATAACTATTGTACAGTTATTGAAGACCAAGAATTATGATTCTTGATTTTGTGGTTTCAAGATATACTGTTTAACTTGCTGAGCTATTTATGCTCATTCTTTCTTAAAACTAAATGATTTCAGCTAAGAACGAACGGACTGAAGGATCCGGTAAAGACAAAGGCAAGTCCAAGCTGGACAAGTAGTGACCTTTGTAATAGCATAGTATTACTATTTTATTTACTGATATTATGACATAGAACAATGTATTGGTTACGAATACTTGGGAAGGAATTTAATAGAATGTAATAATTAGTAAATTATGCATTGATATTGATGTCCTCAATTAAATGTATGAGTAGATTGTAGCACCGTGTAGCACCATGTCTTGGGTTTGAAGGTACCCAGATTTGGGGTCGTCACAGAACCAATTTCAAACAGCCCGTGAGAGTAACCCTAAGATAGGTTAGCCTCTGATAAACCAAACGCGCGATGTGCTTCTTCATCCCCTATTTAATCTTCTGCGTATATAAATGACCGTCATCTTGTACTATTATACATACATCTTTCTATCCTATCATCAATTCGACTAACCCATTGTGTTGCAAGAAAAGATTAAAAAATCCATTAAACTGATGCATAACATATCATGCATCCCTGTCCACCAATATCCAGTCTAAACTAGATATCGATTTTTGTGCAAATTGGTCCTAGACCCCGATCTCGAGACAAGAAGGCCCTTTCACCACCGTTCAAGATGGCTGAAGGAAGTTCATCTGAACATACACCTGTATCTCGAGATGAATTCGAGGAGTTTAAGAAAAAGATGACCGAAATGACGACCTTGTTAAAAAAATAGTGCAAAGTATCTCATGAATCTAAGCACAAGAGTCCGACTGTATCTATTGTGCAAGAAGACATGAAAGTACCTGAGAAGGAAGGTGATACCTATACGTCCACACCTATCTCTCCCCTTGATGTTGAAGTACCCAAGGAGGCCCCGATCCAGAAGACAACATGGGAAATCATAGATCTCCGGGAGGATAAAGACACTGGAGACATTAGGAAGAAAGTTAGACAAATGGAGGATGCTATCCGGTTTATGAAAGGGACAGGATCCCACGGGAGCTTGAATTATTCAGATCTGTCTATTTTCCCAAAGGTAGATACCTGGATAAGTTTTAAGTCCCCGAATTTGAGAAATATAATGGATTGGGAGACCCATACACTCATTTGAAAGTCTACATAGGTGAACTTGGCACTTACGCTGAGGATGAAAACCTCAGAATGCAACTGTTTCAGAAGAGCCTTACCGGTGAAGCCCGGACGTGGTACGCACGGATAGACAATTCTAAAGTTAGAGGTTGGGAAGATTTGGCCCATGCTTTCCTTAACCAATATAGTTTCCAATCCCAGATGGCACCTGATCGCTACCAGGTTACCAAAGTCAAAAAGCTGGGCAGTGAATCGTTCAGAGAATATGCATAGCGGTGGAGGCGAATGGCGGCCCAAGTCAACCCACCAATAGATGAGGGTGAGAGTCCTAGCCGGGTTAGGAAAATCCTTCTCCGAAATGATCAAACACGGGGAAATGGAGGAAATGGGTTTGAAGTCTGGAAGAATTAAGAACCTCACTGCTTTGGAAGCTGTGGCCGAGCACATATAATTGGGAAATTATGACAGCGCTCCCAAAAGAGGATCGAAGAGAAAGGAAGAAGATATCTCTTTAATATTACAAGGACAATCTGCCAATAAAAGCCATAACTCGCCTATCCAGAGGCAGAACTCTCATCCTGCGAATTCTTAAAATTCTACAGCAGTGAAAGTTGGGGAAAACAAGCGAAGAAGGATATTCACTCCTTTGGGAGACTCCTTGGAGAATATATTAGCACTACTGATCACCCAGAAGAAGATCGTTGAGCTCGCTCCACCTTCTGATCTAAACGAAAGGCAATTCGATTCTAACAAGAAATGTGCGTACCATTCAACTCGCCGGGGCATGATACTCAAGAATGTTGGACGTTAAAGCATAAAATTCAAAACTTGATTGACAACGGGGAGATTATTGTCAAAACGCCCGAGCAGCCGAATGCCAACAACAACCCTTTGCCTTAGCATACGGAGGAAGGAGTCAACATAATCAGTGCCGGAAGTAGGGAAAACTATAAATACCTGAGGAAGATGGGAGAGTTACCCTCTGCACATGACCCTGCAATTTGGGGATACCTTGAAGAAACGTATGGGGTAGAACAAGGCTTGGCTTCAATTAAGGCGCAAGTGGATCAATTGGCAGAATACCAACACCAGTTGACCTGACAGCTAATAGACCAGGTCCTACCAAGGCTAACCGACTGCATATCTATCCAAGATGTTTTAACCTCCAGAAGGGATCAGATTCGCTGCCAGGAGCAGAACAAATGGACCGAAAAGATGGCCTGAGAAGCTAGACTGCAGAGCCAACGAGAATTTGTAGCTAAACGAAAATTTTCCCCTTTGAGACAATCCAGGTAGGAAATTCTCTGCACCTTGATCGAGGAGGGGAAGATCACGAAATTTTTGCCACCCCCAGATCCGCGATCAAAGTGTGTCGATCCTTCCAGATCTTGCCTATACTATTCAAATGCTCCTGGACATGCCACGGAGGAATGTTGGGCCCTGCGACATTTAATCCAGAACTTGATTGAATCAGGAGAGCTAGAGTTAATGAACAAAGCTGAGATCTTCTCGGAGGAAGAGATAAACTACACTTGAGGACAGAGGAATTTGGAGGGTATGGTAGCGATTATCCTTTGCATGGAAGGAACGTCGGGCGGACCCATAACCATCAAAGGAATATCTAAGCAGAGAAACAAAGCCACTCTCGAGATACCAGCGCCGAAACCCCTGATGTTGGCTCCTTGGACGCAACTCCCAATTCTCAGCCTGAAGAAGGTACTGTGGAATTATGGAGAAGGTATAAAATTGGCACCTGACTGTACTGCCATCATACCTAGGGAGAATCCATTTTACCTCCCGGGGCGTTTGGCGAAACCGGAAACCAAGGTATTGGGGAAGGTATCGATCGGAAAGATCGCAAATTTCCTCTATAAGATGGGGCATGGCAAAGCAAGGACGGTGAGGCAGTTGGAAGCTAAAACCCATCAAATCTCCATCCTGGATTTGGTTTTAGATTCTGACGACCATCGTCAAATTCTGATCCAAGTATTGGAGGAAGCACATTTACCCAATACTATCAATATTGAGAAATTTTAACACCTGATCAGCCATGTACTGGACAGTAAAGTGATATCATTCACTGACGACGATATACCATCCAAAGGAACTGGGCATCACAAACCATTGCATATCACTGTCATTTCATTAGGATATGTGGTAGGTGGAGTGCTAATCGACGGAGGATCGTCCTTAAACATCTGTTCGCGTGATACTCTGGAAAAGATGAAGATCAACCTAAACCGGATTCGGGAAAGCCATGTAGTGGTGCGAGCTTTCGACGGATCAAGAAGGGATACTATGGGGGAGATTGAACTTCCTGTGGAAATTGGCCCTTTCACTTTCAACATACCTTTTCAAATCCTGAAGATCACTACCAGTGTATAATTTGTTGTTGGGACGACCCTGGATCCATATGGCTGGCGCGGTTCCTTCAACTCTTCATCCATAACTGAAATATATCGTCAACGACAATCTGGTGACTGTCTGTGCAGAACTTGATTATCCTGTTCATGATCTGGGAGATATGCCCCTAATCGATGTGAATGAAGGTGTCGAGCCCGCCAGTTTTCAAGCCTTCAAAATAAGTAATCCGCGATATAGCTCTGTGGGGGCGCCAGTCTTAATTCCCCGGATATCTCCAGAGGTGATGGCAGTTGGCCAAGAGATACTTTCCCGAGGACATCGACTAGGCCGAGGATTGGGGGAAAATGGCCAAGGAATCAGGAACCCAATCCGTATACCCACGCAGTTGAGAAAGGCTGGACTCGGATATTCTGGTGGATCCAAACATCATATTCCTCACAAGCACAAGCCAGTTAATCATCTGATTCACCTCAAGCAAAACCTCAATGAAGCCGGATTTAAAGAACCATTAAAGAAGATCCCCGTCGTTATCTCAAGTCTTCTGATTCCTAAAGTCAATCAAAGCGGACATCAGCAGGTTGGGGATGAAAAGCCTCTCAAGGTTGCGGCCTGGAAGGCCAAAGATAAGAAGTTTTGGAGGAGATTCAGTTGCAATTCATGAGTATTTTTTGCCTTTCTGAAGAGAACCTAAAGAAGTCCAACGGGGTAGATTTGTTAAGTGATCAACCCATCCTCCCGGTCCTTAACTGGGGAAATGTAAACATCCCAAACGAGGATCTAGGGACCAGTTACGGCCATCCTAGAAGACGCCGACGACTCCAGTAGCGCGTCTATCTTAGCGACTCCCCAAGATCTCATGACCAGCAATTGGACGATCACCCCACAGATCGTCCGAAAAGGGTAAAAACTAGGAAGTGACCGCTGACAAGGAGCTCTACCTTTATCTATATTTATGTCTGTTTTAATTCATCTGTAGCTTATTATTGCTTGTTGTCATATTAACTGATGAATCTTTTTATAATTGACGACTACTTGTATATATTTAGCAATCAAGTTTTTATCTCAGGTTTCCAAATTTGCGTATTTCTAGCCACGCCCATGACTTGCCAAATTTGAGTAATGATTACAATTTTGATATAGAATTGGACTTTGACTTGATGGGAATCGAGCAAGAGGAAAGGGATAATGACGAGGTGCTCGAGGAAATCAAAGTATGGGTCAAAGATAAACCTTAACCCAACCTCAATGAAACCATCACTATAAATATCAGAACCATTGACAATCCTCAAGAAATACATATCGGAACCAACCTTCCCTCTAACCAAGAAAAAGAACTAATCCAACTCTTAATCCAATTCAAGGATGTTTTTGCCTGGTCTCATAAAGACATGTAAGTCTATCAACCGATATAGTTTTCCATTGACTACTAATTAAAGAAGGGTTCAAACCAGTCAAGCAAAAACTGAGACAGTTGAAACCAGAATAGAGCCTGAAGGTCAAAGAACAAATTATCAAACAGTTCAAAGTGGGAATCATTATGGTGTCAACGTACCCTGAATGGTTATCCAACGTAGTCCCAGTGCCAAAATCTGGAGGAAAGGTGTGAGTATGTGTAGATTATTGAGATCTCAACAAAGCCAGCCTTAAAGATGACTTTCCAGTGCCGTTCATTCACGTATTAATCGACAACACTGCACAGTTGGAGATGTATCCTTTCACTGATTGCTTTGCCAGATATCACCAGATCATGGTTGCAGAAGAAGACAGGGAAAAGACCTCCTTCATTACCCCTTGGGGAACCTTTTGTTATCAAAGACTAGCTTTTGGCCTTACCAATGATGGTGCTACTTATCAAAGGGCTATGATGACCTTATTCCACGACATGATGCACAAAGAAATCGAAGTGTATGTGGATGATATCATGGTAAAGTCCCGACAGGATGATGACAATTGCACTCATCTTCGGAGGTTGTTTAAACGACTCCGCAAGTTCTATTTGAAGTTAAACCCTGCAAAATGTGCATTTGGTGTGAAATCCGACAAACTGCTTGGATTTCTCGTGAGCAATCGGGGCATTGAATTTGATCCTGCAAAAATCAAAGCCATCACGAAAATGCCCCAACCAAAGACAGAGAAGGAAATTTGAGGTTTCCTGGGAAGAATAAACTTCATCAGCTGGTTCATATCGCAGTTGACATGCTACCTGTGAACCCATTTTCAAACTGTTAAGGAAGAACTCTTCGAGAAAATGGAATGAAGACTGCCGAAAAGCTTTCCATACCATCCAGAAGAGGTTGATTGAAGCACCTATTTTGTTATCCCCGAGGGATGGAATTCCGTTGTTCATGTATATCTCAGTCAACTCCAATGCTATGGGTTACCTACGCAGAAGGATGACATGGGGAAAGAAAGAACAATCTATTATCTCAGTAAACGCTTCAGCAACGGAGAACAGAAATGTACCTTAATAGAAAGAACCTGCTGTGCATTAGCTTGGGCAGCCACGAGGTTACAGCATTACCTACACGGCCATACCACTTATTTCATATCGAGGATGGATCCTTTGAAATATATCTTCAGCAAGCTGATTTTGAACTGCTGTTTATCCAAGTGGCAGTTAATCCTTCAACAGTTCGACATCATCTATGTAACCCAAAAGTCCATTAAAGGGCAAGGGATTGCAGATCACCTGTCGGCTGCACCAGCAGGGGCTTTGAGCCTCTGGAAATATATTTCCCAGAGGAGGAAGTGTTGACTGTTTAACTAATCGATAAGGAGGATCAAGGTTAATTCTGGAAAATGTATTTTGATGGCACATGAAACACTGAAGGCGCAGGAGCCGGGGAAGTCCTGGTATCTATTACGGGGGATCAATACTCCGTGGCAACCAAGTTGCATTTCAACAACTCCAACAATACCATAGAATAAGAAGGGTGCATTGTGGGGTTAAAGCTGGCTCAGTCCATGGGAGTAAAACGTCTAGCAGTGTTTGGAGATTCAGAGCTAGTCATTAGACAGTCTACCGGGGCATACCCCACTAAGGAAATGCATCTACTGCCGTATCATCGATATATCCTCAGACTGATAGGGGAATTTAAAGACATTGCCTTCATGCATATCCCCTGCAATCGAAATGATTTTGCCGATGCATTGGCCACATTAGCTTCACTGGTAAACCTGTCAGCAAGAAGGGGAATGCCGAACATCACCATCACTGTGCAGAATACACCATCATATGGAAACAATGTAGGGGAAATATCAGATGAGATAGCACCTGCGGGACCACCTTGGTACCACCATATCAAAGAATATTTGCGAGATCAGTCAACCCCTGAAGGGATGAGTCAATCCGCGAAGAAGCAGATACAAAAAATGACCATGAATTTCTACCTAAGTGGAGATGCTCTTTATAAGAGAGACCTAGGTGTAGGCCTTCTGAGATGTCTAGACCGAGATCAAGCCCAAATACTTATGAATGAAGTACATGGTGGGGTATGCGTAGCACATATGAGTGGACCTTTACTTGCCCAAAAAATTCTGAGGACAAGACACTACTGGATATCCCTCAAAGTGGATTACGATGATCATATCAAGCATTGCTATTAATGCCAGATCCACGCCAAAATTATTCACGCACCTCCGAATTAACGACATTGCATAACATCACCATGGCCTTTTTCCATGTGAGGAATGGACGTGATAGGACCAGTTGAGCCTAAAGCCAGTAATGGTCATCGATTCATCTTTACTATGATTGACTACTTTACCAAGTGGGTGGAAGCCGCTTCTTTCCCCAGGGTCACCAAGGAGGTCATCATTAGTTTCATTAGAAACAACGTCATCTGTCGGTATGAACAACCCGAGGTTATCGTATCAGGCAACGCAAAGAATCTGAATAACGAGATGATGAGGGAGTTGTGAAGTAAGTTCAAAATCAAACACCTTAATTCGGTTATTTATCGTTCGAAAATGAATAGCACGGTGGAAGCGGCTAATAAGAACATCAAGAAGATAATGATGAAAATGTCAGCAAATCACCGAGGATAGCCTGATCTATTGCAGTTAACCCTACTTGGATATCGAACATCGACTCAAACCTTGACTAGGGGCAACACCCTACTCACTAGTATATGGTATGGAGGCTGTACTTCCTGTCGAAGTGGAGATGGAATCACTGAGAGTGATGCTAAATGCCCAGATAGAGGAAAGCCAATGGATACAAGATCGGTACGATTAGTTATCCCTGATAGATGAAAGGAGAGATGCTGCTCTCTTTCACGGTCAACTATATCAACAACGAATGTCCCTATTTTATAACAAGAAAGTGCGACCTCGAGAATTTAAAGAGCATGATTTAATGCTGAATAAAATCATTCTGGGCCAGGATGCAGCTAGTGTGCTATCGCAGACAACCAAAAATAAATCTTAATGCGAACAATAATAATGTAGTAGTGCAAGTAAGAGTCGATCCCACAGAGACTGATTACTTGCACTACTACATTATTATCATTCGCAATAAGATTTATTTTTGGTTGTCTGCTACAGCACAACAAATTTTGGCACCATTGCCTGGGACTAATTTTAGTTTATTTTTATATTTTTGAGATCCTTATTTTATTTTAGTTTTTATTTCTTATAAGTAATTTGAATTTCTTTGATTATTTATGCCTGAAACTCGATCTACTAATCAAGGTGATTTAAAGTTTAATCCAGATTTTAATTCAAAATGAGTGTTAGTATCAAGATTAGGGAAAGTTATGCATAAGGGTTGTTGGTTCAAATCAGGAATTGAAAGCTCTTTCAGGGTTAGATCTGCTGCCATGGCTTCCTTTTCTGCACGATTTTCCCGAGCTTCCTTCCTTAATCTGCGATAAGTTCTCTTTATCTTTGGATCAAACTTTAAATCACCTTGATTAGTAGATCGAGTTTCGGTCATAAACAATCAAGGAAATTTAAATTCAAGGAAATCAAGGACAACTTTTCGCATATTAAGGAAGGAAGCTTGAGAAATTCGTGAAGAAAAGGAAGCCATGGCAGCAAATCGAACCTTGAAAGAGCTTTCGGCTCCTAATTTGATCCAACAACCCTTATGCATAACTTTCCCTAATCTTGATACTAACACTCATTTTGAATTAAAATCTGGACTGATACATCTTATACCTTCTTTTCATGGTTTGGCAGGTGAAGATCCCCACAAACACTTGAAGGAATTCCATGTGGTATGCACGAGTATGAAACCTATCGGAGTAACCGAAGAACAGATCAAGTTAAGAGCCTTCCCATTTTCTCTAAAAGATTCAGTTAAGGATTGGCTTTATTATCTACCCTCCGAAAGTATCACCACATGGGAGGAGATCAAAAGACTCTTTTTAGAGAAATATTTTCCAGCTTCAAGGGCAGCTAATATTCGAAAGTCAATTTGGGGTGTGAGGCAGAACAACGGAGAATCCCTACATGAGTATTGGGAACGTTTTAAGATATTATGTGCTAGTTGCCCTCATCACCAAATCAGTGATCAGCTTCTCATCCAATATTTCTATGAAGGTCTCAGTTGTATAGTCAGAAGCATGATTGACGCTACTAGTGGTGGAGCGTTGGTGGATAAGACTCCCGAGGCTGCAAGAAATCTAATTGCAAATATGGCAGCCAACTCTTAACAATTTGGCACTAGACTGGATTCTGCACTTAGAAATACTAGTGAGGTACAAATTTCTGCTATTGAACAACAACTTGCGAGTTTAACTTCTCTTGTTCGTCAAATGGGTGCAGGTAACACACAGCAGGTAAAAGCTTACGGAATTTGTGTGGTAGTAGGACATCCGACAGATGCATGTCTAACCCTTCAAGAGGGACCCGTTAAACATGCAAATGCAGCAGGAGGATTTCTTGGGCAACCACAAAGGCAATATGATCCCTTTTTAAATATAAATAATCCTGGATGGAGGGATCATGCTAACTTTAGCTACGGGAATTCACAAGCAAGTCAACCCGCACCTCAAACTTTTCCAAATTAGCAGCAGTACAAACCCTAGTATCCCAATAGACAACAACAGGGCCAATCTTCTAACCTAGTATGTCTTTAGAAGATATTGTTAAGCCACTAACACTTTAAATTTTCAACAGGAAACGAGGGCAAGTATTCAGAATTTGGGTACGCAAGTGGGACAAATGGCAACTGCAATCAGTCGATTGGAAGCGCAAAGCTCTGGAAAATTACCTTCTCAAACAGTGGTGAATCCAAAAGAAAATGGAAGTGCAATCACTTTAAGAAATGGTAAGGAGATAGCAACTCCAGAAAAGACAATGCCTACACCACAAGAGTAAGACAATGTAGATGAGAAAAGTAAAGAAGCCGACAGCAGTGTTCTAAATGACAAGGATGCACCTAAGCGTAAATTTCTACCTCTCTCTGAATATAAACCGGTACCTCCTTTCCCTCTTGCTTTAACAGAAAATAGAAAGTACGAGAAAAATTCAGATTTGTATGAAACTTTTCGTAAATGCGAGCTAAATATTCCATTGTTAGATGCTATTAAACAAGTACCTCGTTATGCTAAATTTTTGAAAGAATTGTGTACACATAATAGGAAACAAGAAATGAAAAAAATATGAAAAGGTGAGGGTAGGAGAAAATGTTTCCGCAGTCATTCAAAGAAAGCTACCTACTAAGTACCCAGATTCGGGCATGTTCACTATTTTGTGCACAATAGGTAGCACTAAAATTGAAAAAGTCATGTTAGACTTAGGAGCCTCGATAAATGTCATGCCATATTCTATATATGCTAATCTATCACTTAAACCTTTGAATAAAACTGGTATTATAATACAACTGGCTGACAGATCTAATATTTATCCCAGAGGTGTAGTTGAGGATGTCCTTGTTCAAGTCAATAATTTGATCTTTCCTACTAATTTTTATGTGCTTGATATGGAAAACGGTGACCAAAATGCTCCTATTTTGTTAGGAAGACCATTTTTAAAGACATCAAAGACTAAAATAGATATTCATAGTGGTACACTTTCAATGGAATTTGATGGTGAAATTGTTAAATTTAATATTTATGATGCCATACAATACCCCACTAATGATAAACCTGTTTATTCAATTGATGTGATTGACTCTTTAGCACAGGAAATCGGTGAACTTGATGGTAAGGAATTGGAAAGTGCACTTAGTAAACATTGATGAAAAAAGTGCGAAGTTGGCATTAAGCACCGAGTTGCAAGCAACTGTAATAGCTTTGCCTGACGATCCAAAATCAGGTAACAAATTTTATGCTAAAGTGTTGATTCCTAACGAGAAGTCTTTACCCTCTATTTTGCAGGCATCAATTCTGGATTTGAAGCATCTTCTTAGGCGACTAAATATTTCTATGAGGGTTTTCGAGAAAAAAAAGTGGAGAATGTGGACCTTGAAGGATCCGGTCTATACTAACAAAGGAAGCGTTGGGTCGAGCCAACGACCATAAACAAGGGCGCTGCAAGGGAGGCAACCCATAGGGGAGTATCTCTCTACTTTTCTTTGCATTTTAGTTACATTGGGGACAATGTAAGTAAGTGTGGGGGAAAGCATTTAGATATTTTTCAAATTTTTTATTTTTATTTTTTTGTTTATTTTGAATTTTATGGGTATAATCACTGCAAACCCTCATGAGACAAAACTCGTCCACTTGGGGGTAACCTTGGGGTTTAAAGGCTTATTGTACATGCTAAGTGCAATCGTGTTTCCTACAAAAAATGGGGTAGGTTAGGATGTGTCACTTGAGCAATAAGTTAATTTTGGTTTTGATTTTTGACCAATGATAAAATTGTGATTTCTTTTTGATATCTTCTTAGAAGACTGATAGACATTGGGTAATCTAAATTCAGGTTTTTTGTGATTGATCACTACTTTATTTGAGATCACTATAAAGCACATATCCATTCGAACCAGTTGTGACTTGGAAGAAATTTCTCTGATTAGAGGTCTAGGGAAGAAACTTTGAACTCTATCATTTGTTTGATCATTACTTGAAGTTGATATGAGGTATTATATAAGAAAGGGAAAATGATTTAGGCAAAGTTTGCAAGATTGAAAGAAAACAAAATTCAATAATAATTCATGTGGTGGGATGAGATGGAGCAGCGTAAAACGCACTCACTCATAAACACGTGACATGCGAGATGGAGCGTAAAACGCACTCGCTGGTAAGATGGAGCATAAAATGTACTTACCAAAGAAAAAAATAAGACAGAAAGAAAAGCCTTTTGATCTTTTGATGTTATCTGTTGGTTTAACTAAGATTTGTGAGAAAACAAGTGGTTGAGTTTTTCTTTCTCCTTTAAGGCGTTGATTTTATAAATTAGTTCTGTGGTCTGATTGGTTTGATACAGGTGGATTCACACACGCACAAGGGGTTGAGAATAAAGTAAGGTTGATAGGTAGAGTTGGGTTTCAGATGATACATTGTTTTGAAGTTTCCCAATAGTTATTGTTTTGAATCTTTGAGGTCAATGTTGAAGTTCGTATCGACTCGTGGCTCAAGTTTGGCATTTGTAGTTGGTTGCATTTTGTGTTATAGTTTATTTTTATTTTGCCCGAGGACGAGCAAAATATAAGTAAAGGGGAATTTGATGATAATGAAATATGTTATATTTTATTCCCTTAATACTTAATCTTTTATACCTCTTTTGTACCTAAGTATATTAATTTATCTTAAATTTATTATTTTAGGTACAATTGAACCAAGGAAGCGAAATGGGCTCAAAAAGACCAAACAAGGCCACGAAATCAGCTTGCAAATAGGCTAAGCAGCTTACGTCCAATTTAAATTGATTATCTCAATAGGCCATTGGTTCAGCAGTTAACAAAACAAAGAAATTACAAGGGAATTAGATTTAAGCAGCCTAAGGATTCCTAGCAATCTAGTGGGCCCACAAAATAAGCAATTACATTAAGCAGCTCACACACACATGCAGCAGCTGCTTGGTTAAGAAATTAAAGCAGCTCACGGTTTGGATCCAATTAAGAGAGCAGCCCGGTTCATTCACCTAGGGCCCACGATTAAAGTAGCCCAGCTTGCAAAGTTTTATGGAGCTCACATGTAGCAGCTTATTCCTAATTGGCCTAGCAGCTTGCCATTTTAAGCAAATAAAGGGATGTTCATGGGGCCCACAGTTGCAGCACATGCAATCAGCCAGCCTTTCATCATGCCACCAATTTATGATCCATGCAAGCAGAGGAGAATCAAGTGGGTCACGATTTGCTTGTGATTGGGCTACGGATCCAGCAACTTAAGGATTAGTCTAGTAACCTTTTAATTCCATGCAACTCCTTATCATCATCCTGTGCCCAAATATCATGGAGAAGCAAAATCAGCATGTAGCCACGAAATTAGAAGGCAATTGAAGCCGGCTGGGCAGTGTGTTATCCCGCCCCAGTGGGGATTTACACATGGAACCTCCCGCCCCAGTGGGGAGGCGGAACGTGGCTGCTAATTTCCTTTCCCGAATAGGATTTGTCTACAGCAAGAAGGCAGCTAGAGCATAGAAAAAGGCTAGGTTTTAATAGTTATAATTAGAAGGACTTGATGCAAACATAGGGGGCATCTCATCTATTCATAAAAATACACTTCTCTCTATAATTCTTTGGTGATTAAATAGCCATGTGCGGCTAGCTATTGTACTTGGATTAAGGAGACGGAAGCCTTGAATTATTACACTGTGAGATCTAATTGATTTTAATTGTTCAATTATTATTTTGAGTATTGATTATTCTTCTATGCTTGAATTATATGATTAATTTGTTTAATTGCTAGGATGCATACTAGTTTATTATTCATTGAAATCTACTACTAAATTAGATATCGAATCCGTAATTGTTTGCTCACTCTAATTTGTGAAGCAACTAAGATTAATAATTGACTACAGATCACAAGATTATTATATTTTAGGAAGAATATTCAACTAAATTAAATGCAACCGCTTGTGCTTGTGTTGTTTAGCTTCATCGATTTTTCTAATTATTAAAGCTTCTACTAGATTAAACTTTTAGCGCTTGTCTGAAGTTGTTTAGTAGTTAGGGTTATTTAGATCGCTTGTTTCTATCTAACTAAAAATAAGGAAAGACACGGAATGGTTCTGAATGATGAATCACTTCTAATGATGAATATTCAAGGTATTAATTGTGTATGCTTGAGTCAATGATCAGTGTATGTTTCTAAGGTGGAAGTTGACTTAACCTAAGGTTTGTTCTCTTGATTTACTTCGTTACATTATTTTAATATTAGTTAATAACATTCAAAAATCCCCTCTTGGAATACAAAGTATGAAAATAGATTAATCAGTCTCTATGGGATCGACTCTTACTTGCACTACTACATTATTATCGTTCGCAGTAAGATTTATTTTTGGTTGTCTGCGACAGCACACCAATATCACCCGAATCAAACAATACATATGTATTTTATCGTTGATCGAGATAATACCTGCTACAACATCGCTTGATGCAATCATATCCTGGACCGTCATATTAAAAGTATGGGTCGTCGGTCTACCCTGTGGCAGAACCACCAAATGCTAGCTTACCACCACTAGTTCCTTTCCCACTATCTAACCCCTTCTTCAGATAGTTCCTTGCTATGTGGTCCGTAGATCCACACACAAAGCACCCATGATTCTTTTTAGGGTAGGGACAGTTAGGCGAAATGTGCCCTTCCTGTCCACAGTTATAGCATACCTCTTTACCTTGGACACAGACTCCCAGATGAGTCTTTCCACAGCTCTTGTACGCCTCGACCCTCCTCTTAGGATCCCCTTGCTTTACTCTGGTATTCCCAGAGTTAAAACCCTTCCCCTTTTGACCACTTCCACTGGCTCCCTCTATTTTGACCGACACATCAGTCTTATTCTTATTCTTTTTTCTCCTTGTGGTATTGGCTCAAAGCCTCAATGCCACCCTCAACTAATATTGCCTTCTCTAACACGGCTTTAAAAGTAAAACTTTGAAATACCGATATTCGGCTAAAGAGCCAGAGTTTTAATCCCTGCTCAAACCTTCTTAGCCTTCGTCCACCTGATGTGGAGCAAACCTCGCCAGTTCATTGAATCTTACTGCGTATTGGGAAATCGTCATGTCCCCCTGCTTCAGTTCTAAGAACTGAATCTCCATCCTACCATGCATGTTCGTGGGGAAGTAGTTCTCAAATACCAACTCTTTGAACCGCGTCCACGTAACCGCTTCTGTCCCGGCTCTACCCTTGTTTACCTCCCACCAATAGTTGGCCTCGCCCTTCATCATGTAAGTCGCAAAAGAGGTATTTTGTGCCTCCTCGACATTTGCTGTTACAAATGCCTTCTTTATTTCTTTTACCCAAGTTTGGGCAGCAATAGGATTCGTAGTTCCATAGAACTCAGGCGGACCTATAGTCTTAAATTCCTTAAAGGTAGTCGCTCGACCTACCACAGGATTAATTCATACATTCTCTCTGGTCCTATTAAAGGCCTCAATTAATAAATTTACAAATTCATGCATCGGGTTATTCTGATTCCCTTGCTCTTCCTCATTACGAGGCTCTACTTCTTGGTTTCTCTGTCGTCTTCTTAGCGGCATTTTCTGTTAATGCGAAAATAGTTTTATTATTATTTATTTCTTTAGTTGGTTATTATTTACAATAAATAATAAGTCAAACCCATTGACAAGCATTTTAATAAACTTCTTATATTAATATGCTTCTGCTTGTAGTATAACACTAAAACGTTAGTCATTACATGGCTTTAGCCATTTATAACACTATCTCGCAATTGCTTTCCAAAAATTGGGATTTACAAAAGACAACCCTTTGTTTATACAAAAGAGGGTTTTACGTCAATACTAGCTATATAATATTTACATAGCTACAATAACTGGACTACATCTGCCTAACGGCATTGGTGTAATTCGCATCGGCCATACTGGCCACCACATCCTAGCGAATAGTATGTTGAGTCTGCCCTTCCTCCACAGGATACTCAGCAATCTGATGTTGGTAATCCTGATGCGAACTCCTATGAATATAGGACATTCGACTTATCTTCTACTTTAAGTTTCAGATCCCGGACCTTATCCTTAGCTAGCACCTTCTTATCGTGCTCGACCTCCCAGAAGACCTCCATATCCCTATTTTCTTCCTGGATGTCGTGAACTTCCTCCCTAAGCTCACGCACCTCCTTACTCAGCTGGACATTTCGGTCTAACATCGCGATGAACAATGCCTTCACGGACTCTACCGGTGTTAACTCCTCCTCCTCAGTAGGCAGTACCAGATTAATCTATACCGTCTCCACCTCTCCTCAGACATACCATCAAGCAATGATGAAAAATCAAAGTTATCAAAATTTCAAACGGATCCTCCTCTTCTGGATCAGTCTCCTCTAGGTTCACAATAGGTACCTCTACCACGGGCATCGGTACTATCTCTACAAAGTTGACAGATTCATCACTGACTTCATTTACTTCCTTATACATGGACATATCTCCTAGCATCTACAATAAGATACAACAGCTTGATTAGTACACAATCAAAATAGCATAAACATATATCATATTTAATATATTTAAGGATACTTTCTTCTTTGAAACTCTACCCTAGTTTTTTACTTCTAACTTCTACTTCTCTTCTCAAAGTTATAGCCTAAGGTTTTTCCCCCTTAAGTTTTATAACCTACAACTTTGATACCAACCTGTGACGCCCCCAAAACTGGGTACCTTCAAACCCTAGACATGGTGCTACAAGTTGCTACAACTACACATTCATTCAGCTGAAATACAACACTAAAATGAATATGCTTACTTATATTATTACATCATCATAACGTCTACCCAGGTTCTTTATAACCATTACATTCATTCAGAGTTATAATATCATTCATTACAAAAATAATACTATACTATTACAAGGATAAACTATTTATCCATCTTGGACTTGCCCTTGTCCTTACAGGATCCTTCGGTCCGTTCACTCTTAGATAAAATCATATAATTTAAGCAAGAATGAGCATAACTAGCTCAGCAAGTTTAACATCATATTCTGCAGCCATAAAATCAAGAATCATATGACTTCATCTTCAATAAATGTATAATAGTTATGAAGTATTACGAATAATCAAAATAGCCTTTTGAGTCCTTTAAAAATATTCCCAATGATTTATAGTCTCTTAGGAATCTGAGCTGGTCAATGACCATGAACATTCATTTAGTTTTTATTCATGAAAAGAACAACCCGACACTGAGACCGCAAGTTTGATATAGCTTACGAGCACATCCAGGTGATCAGCCTGTAGTACCCTATGTTGATCAACACTCATTCATTAAATGTATTTATGTTTAAGTTTTGGCAACTTCAGGAGCATGTCGATTTAACGACGTAAAAGCCTTTGTGTATTCATACTCAGGCTTGTCTTTGAATCCTTACCAAAGCAATTGGCATAGGATAGCAACATTATGCATATTTTGAAAAGATTTGTGGAAACTAACCAAAATAGTTTAAGTCTTAGTCTAGCCGAATCAAATGGCATCGACTATTCAATAACAGTTTATACATATGAAACCATGCATATTGACAGCTTGTCCAACATAACGTGTAGACAAGAGTCTAGAAAACTTGCATTTTCATCTTTAATCTGTTAAGTCTACTTTACTTAGGTCTTTACCACTTCTACAAGACATAAACACAGTATATCAATGAGATTACCACGATTGATACACACTGTATAACTATCTTCTCCTTCTTGAATAACTTAGCCAAATTGTTAAACTAAAAATATTCATTTAAGTTATTTAACATTTGTTAGGGCTTATTAACATTCATATGTCATAACCCGACTTTCGTCAATCATTGTTAGGCACAACGACAAACGAAACCCTAATCGGTTCGCTAAGTCGAACATATTTCCACCGGATTACCGTTATCGGACTCCATAAAGAAATTACATAAGTTTTATCTTCATTTCTTAACATTCTCGTATGCCAAACCTCTATTACTTATCATATAACCTTAAGGCGCGCATTAAACTTGACCACGATTCACGGTTTACGTTTTTGAATTTTGAGTTTTATATTTAAATACATATATTCAACGTTTAATTCTTAAAACCAATGTTAAACATGTTGTTTAAGAAGTTTCTCTTAATTAATATTAACCATATACTTTTTCCATAATTACCATGTAAAAAGTTGGGTTAACAAACTTTTGCATCGGAATTTTTTTTGTTAAGGGCGCTGCATCGTTAACCTTAGTTATAAAGACAGCGCTGCAACGCCGGCCCTGAGCCTTAGAAATTTTTTCTCAAATGTTGAGATTCCTGAGCTCGTAACACGATCTTTATAACTCAGAATTGGCTCATTCCAAAGCCATTAGTTCATATATCTCATGTTCTACGATTCCATCTAGTCGGAATTCATTTCTGAATCCGTTGGAGAGAAATTTGTCATTTAGTCCACTTGTACGAGTTCGTTAAGCATTCGTGAACGCTCGACGCTAAATTCTTCGTTTTAAGTCCGAATTCGTTCGTTCTTGCTCCCGCAAGTTTTTTTACCTAATTATACATTACGCCATCGAAAACCAAGGTTTCCGAGTTAAACGACGACTTTTGACTTCTATTCTGTGAATTTCATGATTTCGACGTTTAACGTCTAATTCTCGTAACTTCCACCATAACTTTGTTATTTAAGATTTTTATTCCGAACCAAATGGAATTAATCCATTGGTTATTCATTAATGATTCTAACCAATATAAACTTCTATGTTTCAATGGTTTCACTTACTCATCATTAAAAATCTCAAGATTTTTATAGTTTCTTCATTAAGTTCTTAATCAACCATTATGATTCCACTTATTCATGGCTTATTAGTGTTTTAAGTCCAGTACAAAGCCATCCTTATTACTTTTTACATAACATGCTCCACCAATTCACTTCTCTATCAATTGTATATTTAAAGAAAAATAAACAAAATTAATTTCTTAACATTTATACCTCTTGATGTTCTTGGAGTTCTTGATATAGAGACTCAACTAGCTTCTTGGCTCCTTTATTCCTTGTTTCTTACTATCTTCTCTCTCTCTCTCAATATATGCTAGTTGCTCAAATTTGTGAAACCATCAAATGACCAACCAAGCTTCTCTTATATAGATTTGCATGACCAAGGGTACTTTGATCTTTTAGACAAACCTCCTCAACCCCATGTCATGCCCATATGCTACCATGTGCTATCACATGTTATCATGTGATATACATGTCATCCACATGTCTCCCCATGTGCCCTATGGGCCCCTCATTGGTTGCCCCATGGGTTTAACCCACCTGTTAACCCATCGGTTCGATCCACAGGTTTGGTTATTAGAATTAATTCAAATTGGACACATTTACTTCGTATAAGATTCATATATTCGTATTATACGTCGTATTAATTCTCGTATCATACTCGTATAGTACCTATTACCATACTCATATTCATTCTGTATAATAATCATTATTATTATACTTAACCATTTTATTCTAAGGTTTTACTTTCCCTAACCCTTAGGGTTTTAAGTCCTTACGTGAAAACTTCGTGTGCCATAATTGAAATATGATTAGATATTCCATCCTATCTTTAAATCCTATCATTGCGTGTTTCTCAAAATTTCAAAAATAATTCCTGAGCAGAAACGGATGAATAGTGATTTTCAGAAATTTCTCGAAAAACTTTTATTTTCGTCTTGGAAATTCACATTATTTAATTCTAGCACGTAGCCTGAATCCTAACCACATTCACATCTTCTCGGTCATAGAACGACCTTTAATTAGCTTACTCACTTTAATAAACATATATTATAATTTTATTCCATAAATCAAATAAAATTTATTTACATAAAAGTCTGATTTTCTCGGGCGTTACACGTGTTCATTAGATTAGGTTTAAATAACATTTTTGGACTTAAACAATTTAATACAATTTTCTGGGCAAAATTGCCAAGTGGCGCTGTGGCGCCGCCCAGCAACCTAAGATTCGGTGTTGCAGCGCAGACCTGGCGCTGCAGCTCTGCTGTTAAGCTTACAGTCAGGCGCTGCGGCTCAGGCCCGGTGCTGCAGCGCGCCAAATATACTTGAGACAGGCGCTGCGGCACTGCGGCACTACTGCGCTACAGTGCACCGATAAGCCTCCTAAGAGGCGCTGCGGTGCTACGTAGCAGTTTCAGAATCTGCAGTTCGCGAATAACACAGAACAGGGCCAACAAACTCTAATTTTTTTGTTCATACAACAATTTATTTCTACCCATAAGTTCTAAACTTTACAGGAATATATTATAACAATCATAGCATGATTTTAACAACTTAAACAACCTAAACAACTAAATTTAAACCCATAAATTAAATATTTTTGTAAAAACTCCATTTTTAGACATCCTTTACAAAATCAACTATCATGAACTCGTTTTTCAACCAAATCAGTCCATACGAATTTCGTTCTTTTTGTTAAATGACATATTAACAGAAACAATGATCAATTTATCGATTAACATATAATTTAAGCATAAATTTTCATATAGATAAGCCATATTCATATATGTTTCTTTGTAACTCAAAACTCCATTTTTAAAAATAATTTCATGGATTAATTCACCCAAAATTGTTTATAAACATCATATAGCATATTATACATGCATATTAACAATTATAAATAACTTCTCAATAATTTAGCCATTAAAACTCAATTACAATGAACTAAAAATATATTTTCAGTTAATCATGAAGAAAACAAACAAGAGCTTTGAGATTAAGAATTTACCCTTGATTCTTGTTTAAATTAATTAAAAGATGATGGAACTCTTCTTTAATTCTCCAAACCTTCTTCTTCAATTGATTTTCTCTCAAGCTTTCTCTCTTTTCTCTCTGACTTAGAAAAATAATATGATACATGAAGTATGAAAGAATACTGATATAATATAATACATATAATTGATATAAGTGGTTATCAGTTAAGCGCATCATGGCCTTAACTAATCTCATGTTCTCCAGGTCATGTTTGGCTAGTTACTTAAAGGCTCCCTTTTAGTTTATTTTAATTAACTCACTTATTATATAGTTTATTTGTCACACCTTAATTAATCAAATTACATTATTAAAATTCAATTAAATTAAGCCAATATTACTCATTAAATCAAATTACCACGTAATTATAATTCTTATTTATTAATTATAACAAATCAATAAATTTCTAATTAATTATTAAATTAATTAGAACAACATTATAATTATTAAATCATTCATTTAATTTAATCATCCCAATTAAATTAGAACTTCGAAACATAAATTATTCCACATTAATTTAATTAATGTATAACACTTACTCAAATTAATCCACAACAATTCCATTAAATATTTATTTAACTCCATAAATAAATCAACAAAAATATTTATTTAATTTAATAAATATTTTAAATAAATTACAAAAATCTCGTTCGTCACACCTTCCGCGTTTGCAGCACCGTCAAAGTACAATTTCCAAAATTGACTCATATCTTCTTTATAGGCTTGCTAAATCGTCATCACCTTATTGTTAGGAAAGTTTATTTCAAGAGGCTCATAACCTCATGTCGGTGCTACCGATAGATATTCCGTGATCCCCTGTCCCTTAATGAACTTTTTGGTCAAATAGACAATGTCGAACTGTTGAAGGATTAACTGCCACTTGGATAATTGGCAGTTTAACATCGATTTGCTAAAAATATACTTCAAAGGATCCATACGGGAGATGATATAAGTTGTTATGGTCGTGCAAGTAATGTTGTAGCCTCATGGAAACCAAAGCTAATGCGCAACAGGTCCTTTCTATTAGTGTGTATGTTTGCTCTCCACTACTGAATCACTTGCTGAGGAAATAAATGGCCCTTTCTTTGCCCATATCATCTTTCTGCCCCAGCAAACAGCCCATGGCGTTGGAGTTGACTGATATATATATGAACAACGGGACTCCTTCCCTTAGAGGTACTAGTATAGGTGCTTCAATCAACCACTTCAAGATAGTGTGAAAGGCATTTTGACGGTATTCATTCCATTTCCTAGAGGAGTTCTTTCTCAACAACTTGAAAATTGGTTCACAGGTGGCTGTTAACTGCGATATGAATCGACTGATAAAGTTTATCCTCCTTGGGAAACCTCGAATTTCCTTCTCGGTTCTCAGCTCGGCTATCTCAGTTATGGCTTTTATCTTAGCAGGGTCTAATTCGATGTTTTGATTGCTTATAAGGAATCCTAGAAGTTTATCGAACTTCATGCCAAAAGAACACTTTGTTGGGTTCAGCTTCAAATTATATTTGCGGAGCCGCTCAAACAACTTTCGAAGATAGGTACAATGGTCATCCGCCTCTTTAGACTTTACGATGATATCATCCATATGTACTTCAATCTCTTTATACATCATATCATGGAATAAGGTCATCATAGCCTTTTGATATGTAGCACCGACATTGGTAAGGCCGAAGGACAATCTACTATACCAAAAAGTTCCCTGAGGGTGATAAAGGTGGTCTTTTCCTTGTCTTCTTTAGTAACTATAATCTGGTGGTATCCGACAAAGCAATCGGCAAAGGAGTACATCTCATACTGTGTTGTATTATCTATCAACACAAGGATGAACGACACTGGGAAGTAATCTTTAAGGCTGGCTTTGTTGAGATCTCGATAATATACACAAACTCATACCTTTCCCCCAGAATTCGGCACTGGGACCACATTGCACAACCATTCAGGGTAGGTTGATACCATAACGATACATGCTTTGAATTGTTTGATGATTTTTTCTTTAACCTTTAGGCTCTATTCTGGTTTCAACCGTCTTTGCTTCTACTTCACTAGTTTAAATCCTTCTTTATCTGGCAACCGATGGAAGACTATGTTTGCGGATAAGCTGATTATGTCTTCATGAGACCAAGAAAAAACATCCTTAAATTGGGTTAGGAGGTTGATTAGTTCTTTTTCTTGGCAAAAGGGGAGGTTGGTTCTGATCTATAGCTCTTTAGGATGGTCAGAGGTTCCAATGTTTATGGTGATGGTTTGCTCAAGGTTGGGTTTGGGTTTGTCTTCGACCCATCCTTTAATTTCCTCAGGCACCTCTTCATCGTCCACCTCTTCTTGCTCAATTCCCATCAAGTCAAAGTCCAACTCTATATCAAAATTGTAGTCACTACTCGAATTTGACAAGTCAAGGACATGGCTAGAAATACTCAAATTTGGGATCCTAAGAAGAAAACTTGATTGTTAATATATATAAAACCGTTGTCAATTACAAAAGGGTTCAACAGTTAATATGACAAAAGGAAATAACAAGTTACAGATAAAATAAAGTAGACGAAAACAAAAAAGCTAGGCTCCCTGTTAAACGATAATTTTCCTATTTTTACCCTTTTTGAATGATATGAGGGGTGATCGTCCAATTACTGGTAGTCAGATCTTTAGGAATGGCTGGGATAGAAGTGTTGCCGGAGTCATTGTTGTCTCTGAGGATGACCATGACTGGCTCGGAACTGGACCCGAGATCTTCCTTTAGGATGCTGACTTTCGCACAGTTAATTAAAGGAATGCCAGGCTGATCGACTATTGGGCCCGCCCCCATAGAATCCTTAGTAGCACCTTCGGAGAGAAAAAAGCTGCTCATAAATCAGAACTAGACTTCCTTAAGGAATTTTTTGCTCCGAGCTTTCATTTCCCTATCTTTGACAGGCGCTTCCTCATGGGTTTCTCCGTCTCTGACCTGATTGACCTTATGTATCAGGAGGTTTAACACATCGGCGTGGACATTCTTCCCTAGCTCCCTAAAACCTACTTTATTTAACTGTGTCAGTATGTGGATCGGGTTTTTCATTCCCTAGCCATCCCTACCTTTCCCTTGGCTAATTCGGTGTCCTCGGGTGAGCATCTCTTAACCAACCGTCATCACTTCTAGAGATATTCGGGATCTCAATGTCGGTGCACCCATAGAGTGGTACTGAGTGGTGGTTACCTTGAAGGCTTGAAAGCTTACAGGCTCAATACCATCGTTCAAGCTGATCATGGGCATATCTCCCTGAGTATGGACTGGATATTCAGGTTCAACACTAACGGTGACTAAGTTATCATTGATAATATACTTTAATTACTAGTGAAGAGTGGATGGAACGGCTCCAGCCATATGAATCCATGATCGCCCGAGCAACAAGTTATACCCTGTAGTAATATTCAATATTTGGAAGGATATGTTAAAGGTGAATGGACCAATTTCCATGGGAATTTTGATTTCCCCCACCACATCCCTTCGTGACACGTCGAAAGCTCGTACCACCACATGGCTATCTCGAATTCTATTCGGGTTGATATTTATCCTCCCCAGGGTATCATAAAAGAAGATGTTCAAGGATGAGCCCCCATCGATAAGCATGCCTACTATTATATACCCTGACGATATAATCGCGATATGTAATGGTTTGCGATGCTCGGTTCCTTCTGCTGGTATATCATCGTCAATGAAGGATATCACGTTATTGGCAAGGACGTGACCAATCAAATGCCAGAACTTTTTAGTATTAATAGTTTTTGGCAAGTGAGCCTCCTCCAACACCTGGATTAGAACTTGGCGATGGTCCTTGAAGGCTAGCACCAGGTCTATGATGGAGATTTGGGGTGGTGCCTCTTTCAGCTGCTTCACCGCTCTTTCATTGTTATGTCCCACCTTATTAAGGAAATCAACAATCTTCCCTAGTGGCACTTTTCCCACTATCTTAGTTGTTGGCTTCATTACCTGCCCTGGGAGGTACAATGGGTTATCCTATAGCAGAATTGCAGTACATTCAGTTTTAGACCTTATAACCTCTCCATAATTCCAAGGAAGATTTTTCAGACTAAAAATGGAGATCTGCGGCCAATGAGTAAATATCACAGGCATTAGAGCAGTTATTTCCACTGGAGTCTTATCCCCCATGTTGGATAATCCTCGGATGGCTATAGGCATGGTGGAAGTTCCTTCTACGCAAGTGATTACTTCCACCATTTCTTTTGAACTTCCCACCCTTCGAGGGAAAGCTATCTCTTCATCAGGAAAGATCTCAGTCTCCTTTATCATCTCCAATCATCGGATTCGATCATATTCTGAATTAGATGGCGCATGGGCCAACATTCCTCGGTGGCATGTCCTGGGGCATTTGAATTATAAAGGCATATCTTACTGGGGTTGAAACACTTTGATCGAGGATCCGGGGGTGATGAGAACTCCGTAATCTTTCCTTCATTAATCAACATTCGCATGATTTCTTCCCTAGATTACCCTAGTGGGGTAAACTTTTGTTTGGCCGCAAATTCCCATCGGAGGTGAAATCTAGATTCCCTCGCCATCTTTTCTGTCTATCTGCTCTGTTCTTGGAGATGAATCTGATCTCTTTTAGAATTGGGACAACCTTAGAAGATGTGGTGTTGATCTGCCCTCGTAGGACTTGGATCAGCTGTCTGGTCACTTCGTGTTGGTACACAATCAGGTCCGCTAATTGGTATACCCATACCTTGATTGAGGCCAAGTCTTGCTTCATCGTATATCGTTCTTCCGAGTAACCCCATATTACAAAATCATCCATAGTGGGGGTTTCTCCCACACACTCTACCGTGCACTTCATCCATAAGTCTCTAGGCTTGATCTTTGTTTAGGCATCTTAGAAGGCCCATTCCAGCATCTCTTTTGTAGAGTGTGTCGCCGCTGAAGTAGAATTTTATGGCCATTTTATGGATCCGCTTTCTTTCAGATTGGCTTGCCCCAGTGGGTATAGACCCATCACGCAGATATTCTTTGATATCCTAGTATCAGGGCTGTTTGATGCGAGGTAATTTATTTGATACTTCTCTAATGTAATTTCCATAAGCTGGTGCCATTTGGTTTATGAATTTAATATCATGGAGTCCTTTCCTTATGAAGATACAAACTAAGGCAGCCAGTGTTGCCAGTGCATCTGTGAAATCATTTCGAGATTGAGGAATGTGTATGAAAGTTATATCTTCGAACTCCATAGCCATCTTGATAATATGTCAATTATAGGGCAGCAAGTGTAATTTGCCGATGAAAAGCTTACAAATCGTAAGAATAACCAAGAGGAAGAAGAAAATGGAAGAAACTCAAGAAGAAAGGTATCAAAACCTAACCTTAATCCATTCTTTTCTTTAAGTTCTCTATGAAATTACATAGCTTAATGGAAAATGGAAGTAAACGATGGTAGAAAATGTTAATGGACGATTCGAATGAGTTATATGAACTCTTCGATGTTATAAGGATGAATTATCAAACTTATAACGTTAAAATGAAAGAAAACATAAAATTGTAATCATAATATCAATTAAAAACGAAGAACGAACAAAGAACACAAAGAACGAACTAAGAATGTGAAGAACGCGGTAAAAAGTTATTGATGGACAAATTGAAAACCATCCTAAGTTAGAGCTTGTTGTTGATGGACAAGTTTTAAACCATCGTATATATGTATGCTTGGTTAGGAATGGTAGAAACGTTCATGAAGAATGGATCGAAATTAGCCGATAACGAAGTTATGGATAAATTTTGCAAAAGTCGTCGTTTCACTAAGAAATCTAGGTTTTAAATGGCATATCGAAGAACTATGTATTTAAGAGTCGTGGACTCAAGAACGGTCGAATTCGGACTTAAAACGAAGAAACGAGCTATGAACGTTCACGAACATTTAACGAATGCGTAATGAAAATTTAATCGATGAATTTATCGTTAACGGATTTAGAAACTTATTTTGTCCTGATAGAATCAAAGTACGTAAGATATGTGAGCTAATGGCTTTTGAACGAGCCAATTCTGAGTTATAACGAACGCGTTATGAGCCCGGGAAGAAATCATAATGAAAAACTTAAAAAAAATTCAAGAGCTCAGGGCCGGCGCCGTAATGCCAGCCCAAGCCTAAGAAACTAGCGCCGCAGCACCAGCCCAAGAGCCCAAGCTCTGCCACCCAGCACCGCAGCACAGAGTTTAAGCCTAAGAGTGGTGCCGCAACGCCCTTAGGGAAATTTTCTTTGAGTGGAGCTTTTTATTAACCAACTTTTTGGATGGTAATTAAGAGGCAAACATGAATCAATGTTGATGAAAAGAAATAGCTAGAATGATGAGTAAAACCTTGAGTTTTACGATGAAACGTCGAATAAAGGTTATAAAATGACGAACGTATAATACGTAACCGATATCCGAGGACCGTATTTGCGTTAAACGAACGTGTGGGATTGCTACGTTTGTAATTCCTTAGAAGTTGACGAAGGTAGTAAGTAAGATATGGAATTATCAAGAAAACTGTAATGAACGGTAATGAAGTTAATGAAGGTCCGAGTGTGAATCTAATCAAGAATGTTAGAATGAAACATAAGCTTTTAACACTTAAACCGACGTAAAGGTGTTGAGTGTACGCATAAGTTAAACATGCTTAACATACATACCATGTATGGTTTGAACGTAAGATAGTGAAGATTAATGATTAACCGTATAACGTTAAGAAGTAGTGTTAATGGTAATAACTTAAAGAATGTTCCGAGTTAAATTAACCGGACATTGTAAGATATGAAATGAGATAATATAAAATGTTTACAAACTATGAACACATAGTATTAACATTGAATATTCACTCTTGGCATACAAAAGACTGGATGACCTATACGTTAATGAATAAATCCTGAGGTATGGCATTTAATTTCCAAAAAGCCATAAGAAATGGGAATTGAACTTAACAAACATTATAGTTTTAACGATTCGGATAAGTTACGATAAGAAGGTAAGAATAAGAAGTTAAGTTTAAGTTATGGTACAATCGTAGTCTGTAATGGTTGATATATAGTATCTGGGCTAAACAATTCCTTTAGAAAGCGGAGGTTAATACGAACTAGCAAACGATCTAACTCGCTATGAAAGATAGTGTAGATGAGACGGGAAACTAGTTTATTAGTTATTTGTGGGAAACCACTTCGCGTACTGTATTGTACACTGTTAGAGACTTGATGTATGATAGGTATAAATGTTATAAAAGAATATGAGAATGTAAATCTATCGTAAAAGATGATTGTAAGGTTTATGCCATCTCCGTATGTCGTAATACCAAAGGAATGAAAGTAAAGTTGGTCGCGTAAACTTAGATTACAAGAATGCGAGCCATAGGAAGGTAAAGTTAAGTTTAAACCAATGCATAATTTAAATATATGACTAATTGGTATGTGCTATTTCTTATGTGATATATACTGGATTGTGATGAGCCGTTCAAGCGGAAACTGTAAGTTGTAGCTGTGCGTAAGGCAAGTTTCCTAACTTCATTCACATTTCTAATGAATGTTAATATCTTAACTTTCTCAGATGTTGAACTTGAGAAGTTTTACCTATGTGCAAATGTGTGATATTTTACAAGGTGGTAGAATGTATGAGGCCTTGTGCCACAATTTTAACACTTCGGTGTTTCTGTGAAATGAACTGTTCTGTGATTGAATTGTTCAATGTTAAAAAGTTCTATTTATTCATGAACCGTTATTGTTTAGTCTGTGCTACTGATTCTAGCCAGACAGCCTGTTAATGAAAGAGTGGAATAATGAAAGTATTTCAAAGTGTATGGGATTAATGTTTTAAAGTGATAGGAATCAGATTTACTCCTATTATTCTAGCTGATTCATAACTATAGTTTGATTATTGAATCTTGTAAAAAAATATATGATTCTTGTTTACTTTTTATTCAATTACTATGACTTTTTGAGCAATTGAATGCTCACACTTGCTTTAAATGAAAATATTTTTAGCGAACGATGGTAGTATGTATTAAAGGATAATGTGAAGATCAAGCTGATCGATGTACTGCTATGGTTGTAAGTACCATTAGCGTCACAAGTTGAAGTGTTATCCGTTATATGGATAGGTGTGAAGATCAAGTCGAGACTTGTAATTAGTTAGTTAAAACTGTTATGTGTCTTTGGTGGCGGATATGAGTTACTTGTAATAAAGTAAAGAATAATGTAATTATCTTTATTTGTAATGAACAGGGTTTTAAGGTAATAGAACCTGGGAATTGAATAGAGATGTCATTATTCTTTATGATATAATGATGTATGTATGGAACGAGAAGTACTCGTGATGTACGGAATCCAGGTGTGAAGATAGACCAGATTTTGGGGCGTCACAATGGACAACTTTAAAACCATTATATATATGATTTTTGATATATGCTTTATTAGGAGATAGAGAAACATTCATGAAGAACGGATTGAAATTAGCCTATAACGAAGTTATGAAAATTTTTTATAAAAGACAAACGAAAAGTAGAAAGTAAGTTAATGAACCCTAATTAGTGATGATTCATAATAATATTGGAAGACATTGAAAATGTGAGTCATAGGCTCAAAAATGAACGAATTCTGAGTTTGGATGATCGAATTACAAACGAACGAACGAAGAACGTTAATAACGTAAAACAAACGAACGGTGAAATTTAAACTAATGGAAATCCTTGTTAACGAACTTAGAATGGAATTCTGCCGGAGGGAAATCCGAATATGTTATGAAAGTAAGAAAATGGCTTCAAAATGACCTCGTTCCGAGTTATAACAAAAACGTTACGAGACTGCAAAGTATGCGATCCGTACGTGGAAGAACACTTAGAAAAAATCTAAAAAAATTTCAAGAGAACAGAGTTGGAGCTGCAGCGCCGACCAAGGCACCAGAAAAGGTGCCGCATGCTAGCCCGGAGCCCAGCCCCTAAAAACTAGCACCGCAGCGCGGCCAAGATCAAAGGGAATTTGCGCCGCAACGCCGGTACAAAGAAAATGCCAGAAATGAGTTTCACTTCTCAATTCTTAAGGAACGTGTACAGAAACACTAAAAGAATTGATTTAAACCTTTAGTAAAGGTTAAACAGAAAGATGTAACAGGAGTTTAAAAGACGAAGAATGTAAACACAAAATACAAAACTGATATTTGGGAAACCGTATTAGCGTTAAGCGAGCGTGTGGGATTGCAATGATCATAATTCCTTGAACATTGAATGAAGATGGTGACTGTAGACACTCAAAATTTCATTTTCCTATTACTAACCATACAAGAGGGCAAAAGCATCTTTTTTCGCTCTAGAGAACAACCCCGGAGGATTACGACATCAAACAAGAACCCCAGAGAAAGCCCCGAAAAATCATCAAGCCAACTTCATAGATAAACCTGAAGACAGACAAAAGTCGGCAGCAGTCGAATTCCGTAAATAACCCCGAGAAAGATAGTTGTAGCCACGTCAAGCCCCGACAACAAACTCGGGAGGTACAGTCAACCTTCGGAGGCAGCCCCGAAGCATCAAATCATTCCCAGAGACAATCTTGAGACACCAAGTCAACCTCGGAGATAACTCAGAGGAAGAACAGAGTCGACTGTGATCAAAACCTTGGAGACGTTCCCGAGAAACAGTCAAAATCCATGTCAATCCTGGAGGCAACCCTTGGAGGGGTAAAATAGTTATTTTACTGACTTGACATCAAATCAAGTCAAAATCAAGCCAAATCAATGCAATGAGGGTCAGAAAGAACAATAATATCAATCCCGAGTGAAAACAGCACAATACAGCTCAACGGACGGACTGCAAAAAAATAAAGATCTGGTTATAAACCCATCTTCCTGGATTCGACAAAGGTCAAGTCCCATGTTATTGTGAAGCTCTCAGAAAGGGATTTTCAGAAAGGTATAGCACGCCTTAATCGGACTCTTGGATCAAAAGTTATGAAAGTTCAAGCAGGCTGAGGATTAGTCGGAGTGTACGTACTTCGAGATAATAGGACCCACCATGTAGACCCACGGCTTCCGTGGGTAGACTCGTGGCTTCCGCAGGTAGACCCGCTACCATCGGGTCTATAAATAAAACCCCCCACCCTTGGCAAAAAAGAGAGAAAAATTAGAAAAACACTCTAAAACTCCGACCATTTCAACCCTTAGCCCTACTTCTCGTACTCCAAACAATAATTTTATTCTTTCAATACGTTTGCATAGGTTTATTCTACAACATATCAAAAATTAACTAGTGAAAACGTCCATTTGAAGTATATTGAGTGGCAAAGTGCCCGTGTAGCAGTCTATTGTAAGTATTTTTACGATCAGAAAGTCCCTATTACTTCATTACGTATATGTGAACGTGCATATCAAGTTTCATCTTCTAGTTTTGCCCGAAACTTAGTTTCGTGGCAGTTTTACCTTACTTTTTAGCATATATAAGTATATATATATATATATACGTTTTTCTTCGTTTGCACAGCCTGGATCGTCGATCCGTAGCTTTTACTCGCTTTTAAGAATATATATATATATATATATATATATACTAACTTGGTCGGCCTGGATCGCTAATTCCTGGCCTTTTCAGCTTTATTATATATATAATTGACTATATATATACTAACTTTTAATTCCATCAGGCCTGGATTACTAATTCGTGACCCTTTTACTACTTTTATATATATAACTATATATATATATATATATATAAAAAATTCTGACTTCGTTTGGCCTGGATTGCTAATTCGTGGCATTTTCGCTTTAATATATATATACTAACTGTAGATATTAACATTTATATTTCCATCGGGCCTGGATTGCAAATTCATGGTCTTTTACAGTTTTATAAAAATATATATATTTTTTACATTCCAATTGGGTCTGGTTCAATCCGTGGCTCTTTACCGCTTTTATATATATATATATATATTCATTTATGTTGAGCCTGGAGTAATTCGTGGCTCTTTACAGCTTTTATATATATATATTTCCATTTCTGTCGAGCCTGGATTAATTTGTGGCTTTTTAACAACTTTTATAAATATATATATATACCTTTATGTCGAGTCTGGAGTACTTCGTGGCTCATTTACAGCTTTTATAAATATATATATATTTACATTTCAGTCAAACCTGGATTGAAAATTCGTGGCCCTTTATGGCTTATATATATATATTTATATATATATATATATATATTGTGATTAAATATTCGCTTTAAATATTCATTTGATATGAATCTGAATTGATGTGAATTTTGGCGAATTAGATTTATCTAAATCTAGCTCTTTCTAACTTTCAAACGGTTCAAAATAGGTCCAACCGGATCCGTGAAGCTAGAATGGCTAAGATTTATTTAAATCTAGTTTTTTCTAGTTTTGTAAATATTAAATCGACCTCGCGACCCTAGATTCATATCTAGCAAAAACAAGAAGCTTTAGCTACGTGCATTCAAGGATTTGACTGATGAATCCTTTGTTTTTGCGACTTCTAGAGTACAAATTGCATTTCCTGTGAATATCTGTGATGTGCATGTTTTCTTGGCCCTTTTCTGTGAACTTAGGAATCAGTGGGATTGATGATCAAACTGATCTAAATCTGATTTCCACAATGGACAAACTCCACATTACAAATGTACCCTGCCAGTTTTTCTGTAAAAATGTACATCGGAGGGACCTTAAAACGGTTATCCGGATTTAAGGTCTTTAACATAGTGAAATAAGGCTTGTAGTGCTAGAGTCACTTCGATGGATGTTATACCCATAAGAAGACCGACACTTGTATATAAATTATGTGGTCGAGGATGCTTCGTATCCCGACAATCGTCATCCAAATCAAACCGGAGGCTGAACAGAATAAAATGGAAGTATCACTGTGTTTTAATTCCTATGCAAGCGTAAGGGTTTGAAAACCATCTTTCCAAAACATCATTTTCCTATCTTGTCTAAAAAAAAGGACTTTTTCAAACAAACCAAACCCTTCGTATATAGGTTCAATGAAGCATGGCACTACTTTCAAATCAAACGAACGTAGGCTCAATTACTTCTAGCATACACACACACATTGCAATCTAAAAGGGAAATATTAAAAAAAAGTGATACCGTATTTCACGGGAGTTGGGGGTTGCCTAACACCTCCTCCCCCCCCCCCCCCCCCCCCCCCCCGCTTAACCAAGCCCTCGAACTTTAAGAATCTTGGTTTCAAGGCTAAGTTTTAACAGGGTCCAGTAATTGGGCCTACTTACAAAAACCAAACAAAACTCGATTGAGATGGTACAACCATTTCAAATCTACCAACTGGCGACTCTGTAAACCTTTCAAATCGTCGACATGATACATGTTGGCCTTTTCCTAAAACTAACCCTTCATAAAACAGACAAAATGAATAAGGGTAGAAACAACAAAATTTAGGAAGAGAGAAAGATATGTCCAAAGAGATAATATTTTTTCCCGACATCGACATGTGGCAACTCTGCTGGGGACAGTAGATGGCTTAGGCCGCGCTCAAATTTTTTCAAAATTTCCCTTTTTAAACCTGCGTGTGTGTGGATGCTGTGTTTTACATTGAATGGACGTGAATGAATGCTTTACTGCTTTAGGTTAGTGCTTCGCACAAATGTCATCATTTCATAAGGTGAGACGCAATGTATGTTGTGTGATTCCTCCACCATGAGGCGAACCCGTCGGTGTTTGATTACTGGACTCAAAGGAGACTAATCCTGCGAGGCTCAGGAAAGGGACCACTCAGATCCGCTCCAATTGAAAGATCGCATTAATTTCTCCGCTAGTAGATTGCGATGATCTGGGGACCTTCATGCCGAAAAGCCGTGAGAGTAGCCTAAGATAGGTCAGCCTCTGATAAACCAAATGCGAAGGGGAGTCTGTTCATACCTTTCCCTTTCAATTTCATGTAAAGTTTGATTCAATGTAAATTACGATTCCATGGAAATGTGAAGAAAAGAAAAAGAAAAGAAAGTGTAAATATAAATTCTATTTCCCGTCAATTCTATTATTGTACGGATATCAAATCCTGTTATCCTGTCATCAAAACAACTAACGTTTGTTGTGCAGAAAAATATTAAAACCCCATAAATAACTAATACATTGCATCAACGCATGTTATTAATGCTTATCAAAGACTAAACTACCTACTCTCCTTGTGGGTAAGATTGGTCCCATTGCCAGATCGAAATCTAAAAAGGCACAAAGCCTATCCACCGACATGGCTAAAAGTGCCCAACATGAATCAGGTCCCGTATCTCGAAAGGAGTTTGAGGAGCTTAAGAATCAAATAACAGAGTTGGTTATCCTCCTAAAAGAACAAAGTAAAAGCACTCAAGGCCAGACAATGCCTAATTAAATAAAGTCCGCCTCACAGGGTGGCAATCAAAGTACTGACAAAAAAGGAAAAATGCATATCCCTGAACCTCGATTCAGTGAAAGAACCAACAAAAACCCTAAAATCACAAATCTCAGTGAAGATCGGGAAACTGGTGATATCCGAAGGAAAGTCCAACAAATAGAAGAAACCATCTGGGCAATCAAAGGGACTAGAAACCTTGGAAGTGTCACCTATTCAGATCTCTACTTATTCCCTAGGGGCTAGATATCTTGATAAATTCCAAGTCCTAGAGTTTGAAAAGTATAATGGGGCAGGCGATCCCTATACGCGCTTGAAAGTATACATTGGCAAGCTAGGGTCTTATGCTGAAGATGAAAGCCTCAGAATGCATCTTTTCCAAAAAAGTCTCATTGGAGAGGCTAGAACATGGTATGCTCAACTTGACAATGCAAAAATCCATAGCTGGGAAGAACTAGCTCATGCCTTCCTAAATCAATACAGCTTCCAATCTCAGATGGCTCCGGATCGATATCAAGTGACCAAGGTTAAAAAGAAAAGCAACGAGTGTTTCCGTGAGTATGCCCAAGGTTGGAGACGTCTAGCAGCACAGGTCAGCCCGCCTATGATAGAAACTGAAATGGTGATGACTTTCATAGACATCTAAGAGGAACCTTACTATGAGAGGATCCTAGCTAGAATAGGAAAGCCATTTTTAGAGATGATCAAACACAACGAAATGGTAGAGATGGGCCTGAAAGCAGGCAAGATTAAAGATCTCACAGCCTTGGAAGCAGTCGCCGAGCATATACGGTCTGGCAACTATGCGAACACTCCTATGAGGGCACCCAAAGAAAGGCGATGAAGAAGTATCCCTCGTTTTACAAGCTAGGAGACCCGACCATAGTCCCCCCATTTGGAAGAGGGAAGGAAATCTGTCATTTCAACAACAGGCCGTATTTAACCAATGCCAGGACAGAAAGAGGAAATTGGAAAGAACGGAAAATCGATTGTTCACTCCACTAGGCGATTCCTTGGAAAATATATTGGAGTTATTAATCAAGTAGAAGAAAATTACCAAACTGGATCCACCTCTGGATCCAAGAAGCAAAAGATACAATCCAAGCCAGAGATGTACTTACCATTCAGGGTCTCCAGGACATGATACACAAGATTGTTGGTCCTTATAACATAAAATCCAAAACCTGATCAAAAGCGGTGAAGTTGTGGCCCAACAACCTGACCATCCAAATGCCAACACCAACCTTCTGTTACAGCATGATACAGAGTAAGTGAACATGATTGGGTCAGGAAGCGTCGAAATTTGTCCTAATCATAAATACATACGAAAGATGGAGGAATACCCCCAAAGGAACATAACAAATGTCCTAGAGTTGGAAAATTCAAAGGAGGGTATGACAGTGATGCAAAAATTGGATACGATCCAGCATCAAGTAACTCTGTTGGAAAATCTGATAGTGTGCCACCAGCAGGATACAAGGAAGCTTTTCACTCAACTATCAGAAAGCCAAGAGAAAAATGAGGTTATTCAGAATGTAAGCATATCTCCCTTCCAAGATCAGCCAGCTAAATAAATAAGATCAAAGCATGCTGAATAGACGAGAAAGGTGGAATGATAAAATTACTAGAAGATCTTGCCAAAGAAAAAATTATTCGAAGGAATGCGAATTCCCGAATAAGAAAAATCAGGCAACGTTCCAAACACTGGCAAACCCTCAAAATCCTACGGCACCGAGAGTCGGGGAGAGTAGGCGGAGAAGGGTATTCACACCTTTGGGAGACTCGTTGGAAAATGTGTTAGCATTGTTGGTTGCACAGAAAAAGATTGCTGAGTCGCTGCCTCCTGCCAAGCCCGAGATGAAAAGTTATGATTCCACCAAGATATGGTTATACCATTCTAACTCACCTGGACATGCAACTGAGGAATGATGGTCTCTAAAGCATAAAATTCAGGATCTCATTGAAAACGGAGAACTGAATATTGAAGTCCCCATGACTAAAAAGGGCAAAAGGGAAATAAAGAGCTTAAGATGTCCACTAAAGACAGGCAGTTCAAAGGAGGTGACGGCTGTAAGCATCAATCCTGGTAGAACACAAGGTGGACTGATCTTAATGCTGGGAGTGACAGAGGAGACAAGAGAGCCCTCTAAGGAAATTCATCTGCCACCATCAAATATGTTGTTGCCCAAAAGCCAGCAACCACATTCCTGATTTTACCCTCTTGGATGATGAGGAGGAGATATTGATCCTTCCCAGTGTGGAAAAAGCCAAAAAAGAAAGTTCATTGCAAGAAATACAACAACAGTTCGAGAGTGATTTCATAGTCAGGAACTCTCAAGCCCATGAAAAAGGTGAAGGAACATATGAAGAAAAAGGTGGTGAAGTTGTCAAGGAAGCCAACCCATCGAGGAATCTAGAGTTCATCCCTTTTTGCGATGAGTCCAATTTGAGCCTCCTTAAGGGATATGTTGAATCATAAGACGATCAAGTTATGGCCATGAGTGAAGATATTCAGAACCAGGAGGTAACCTCTATCATGAGCCTCAAAGGCAACATAACTACTGACAACTGGACTATCAAGCCTCAGCTAGCCAAGAAGACGTAGATCCAGAGGAAATTTATGAGTTCTAGGAGATGTTGGAACATTATCACTTTCTTAGCGTTATGCCTTTTATTTTTCATGCATATAAAAATTAAAAAAATCAAAGAAATTAAAAAAAATCAAAATCAATCAAAAAATCAAACCAATCCGGTATTGTCAAAGCCCGAACTACGAATGACCTGATCTCCCTCAACTCAGGAGTACATAGGCAGCCATTTATGGTGCGGTCAAACCAAAACAAAAACTCAAAAACCCATCAAACCAAATTCAAACCCAAAATACACACTTTTCAAACCTTTCAGGCTAAGCCTGAACTACTAATAACCTGATCTCCCTTAACCTGGGAGTACGTAAGTAGCCATTCTTGATGCGGTCTGACTTTCAAGAAAAATAAAGAACTAGTAAAAACCAGTCCCAAGATACTGAAACCATATAAAACCCAAATACTATCAAGCCTCCCTGGTCAACTGGCCCTACTGAGGTACTCTTCGACATCTCAATGTCAATCCATCAAGGTAAAGCTCATGATACATCAAGACAGCAGGTCATGAAAGAAATGGTAATCACTCAGCAACGACAATACATATCTGTCAAGGAAGTGAATCAAAATATATTTCTCTGATATATAAAACTGTTTGATATATACACTGTGTCCTATACAAGACAAAAATGGTTGATCTAGTATGTGCAGGAAAACAAAACTAGTCTATGAACCCATGGACAAACGGGATAGCAGTGTCAACATGGCATCCCTCTCAGAAGATGGTGGAGCAGCTGCAAGCTCATGGACCTCGGTCTCCACACGGGCTAGAACATCCACGACCATCTGTATAATGACGCCGTGACGCACTCATATCTGCAACGATGTTGTGTGTATATGATCTGAGTGCAGTGTTGTCAATAATATAAACATCTCGGGTAGCTATGGCCTCATCCCTCTTAACATAAGCAGCATCTCGGGCGACTAAGGCCTCCTCAATCTCAACAAATAGTACATCCCGGGTAGCTCGAGCCTCGTCTCTATTAGTAAAAGTGACATCCCTGCCAGAAAGGGCTGTTAACATCAACGCTCTAGCTTGATCCCTCTCAAAGGTCATCCGAGCTAATGAATCAATAAGAGCTGAATCTGTCCCAGTCGGAATACTTGAGGGGTCACTGACTAAGGATGCTGTCAAACCAACAAACAAATCATCTTCCGTGGGAGAATCAGGATCCTCCATAGGCTCCTCCTCATCAGAATCAATTGCTCAGAGCTGAATAGATAACCGCAGCCAATGCAATATCTGCCTCCAACCATGCAGAATACTCTGGGAACGCTCTGGATGGCTAGTAGAAAAATTAGCCCGCTCCCTACGAGTCCAACACTCATAAGTCCTAGTGAGGTCAGTTGACGACAAAGATGAAGCTGATACTCGATGATCCATAGCCCCCTCAAACTGGTGAAGGCTCTGAAACTGATCAAACTGGCCCATGACTGCCAGCTGATGATATGTGGTCACCCCTCTCAAATCCGCTAAGGTCAGGTAATCCACACCCTCCGCATGTTTGATGAAGCTGTAAGGGGAGCTAAACCCTGAGCAGGACAAGATCGAAAAGCAATCGCCATCAAGAAGGCCAATCAGGATGTCGCATCTGTACACTTTTTCGGCCGAAAAGAGTATGACATAGCTATCTCATGGGTGAAGCAGTATTTATGGTGTCTGAAAGTGTCGATAGGACTCAAATGGGTCATCAACCACACACACAGCAGAACAGCGCTGCCCCTGAAAAGCCCCGCTGGATAGGAATGGCAGAATGTAGCCAACTTGAAGGTCTTGGCTAATATCATCGGCAAGATAGTACAACCCTTTCTGAGAGCACGAACCACTACCATCAAGCCAGTATCTAAGTGATCAATATATAGTGGCATGTATAAATAAGCTATGACGTACATCAACAGAATGTCCACGCGTGCAAAATGCCACACATCTGCAGGGATGATGAAGTCTCCTAAATATCACTCATAGCTATCTAGTCGGCCGAAGCGATCGATCAAAAAGCCCAGGGATACCACTTGTCCCGTAGTAATCTCCTCAGTGATGACTCTACGTCTCAGACCCGTCATGGTCATGAATGGACGTCTCATATCACTAATGGCTATCTTGGCACAGGGCAGATCTAATGCCAAACCCGTGAGGCGCTCATACTCCTCTAACATGGGAGTCAACTCATGAAGGCCAACCTTGAAAAGCCTACATCTAAGAAAAACACTCAAAGATCGATGACCCATGTTGAAAGGACCTAACGGCACCTAAATGTTGTTCCATCAAATCCGGAGCAAGTCTCAAAAGGAAGAAGTAGTGATACATTAAGAGAAATAGTCCCAATAATAAAATAGTATACATCCTAAGATGCAAACCTTGAGCAACTCATCACTTCTGAAGTGTGAGAAGACTTGATCTCTTTTGACCTACAGAAGAATAGGGGCGACCGTCATGAAAAACTCTATCTTATACCCGATGAAAAAGGCCACAAATTAAACGTCACAGATCAAACCAAATTAAGTTAAAGCCATGACATCACCAACCATCACAAGCCCTTGGGTCCAATTCAGTGGAATCCGTAGGCCTTTCGATATCAACCATCAAAGTCAATTGCGCCCACAAGTCAGAAATAATGATTGGGGAATCCAAACATCAAGGCCCATATCCACTACATGTTCACCATGTGGGTTATGAGGTAAAAGACTCTTACGATCTCGGCTTCTTATCAGCCCATCTGTCAAATATACAACAAAGCAATCACCCAAGATGACAAGCAAGACCGGGGCAATTTCAGAATCGGGGACAACCCGATGTTGGGGCCCTTACAACAAGATTGGAGAAATTTTAAAAATTGCGACAACTCAACACTGAGGTATTTATCAACCATCCAATGAAAATGCACCAGTCGGCACTATCAGCATGGTCTGTCATCATCAAAGCTTCCAATATTGACGATCTGGTATGATCAATCAGTCAGTTCCAATAATATTTTTCTTAGAATACTGCGATCCACTAATAAGGTATGACTCTTTCATCACTTTATGTGCTTTTAATTTCTAGTTACATGCATTGGCAAGGGTATACATGTTAAGTATAGATAAATCTTATGTTAGAATCTTAGAAAAAGGTTTTAAAAAAGAGAAGATTATTTCTTAACTTGTTATGAATTGGATTAATTTTGATAAGCGTCCGTGGAGCAAGAATCACGGGAATGATTAGAGAATTATGGCAAACCAACCTTTTGATTAGGCACAACATCCTAGTTTAAAGCGCTTTTTGGAACAAACTTAACCTCATATGCATGTCTGCTCTTTGCGATTGCCATAACTCTTAGTTGTGGGGTATAAAACTATGACGACAGGGATGACAGTTGGTAGTGAGCCTAATGTCTCGAATCGTGGCCTGGGTTACTTGAGTTTTTAAGCCTGAGGGGTGTTTTTACACCTGGTGCCCTAAAGCCATCTGGTTTCGGAATCACCGGCCCAACGTTCGTTACATGGGTAACTTAGTGCCTAAGAAAATGAGAATTACAAGAAGAAGAAGGCAAAACTAGAGTAGATTCGAATTGTGGCCTAGGTTACTCGAGTAATTAAGCCCGAGGGGTGTCTCTACACCTGGTTCCCTAAAGCCATCTGGTTTGGGAGTCACCGGCCCAACACTCGCTACAAGGGTAATTTAGAGCCTAAGAAAATGAATCTTTTACAAGCTCAGGTAAGGATCAAATAGAGTAGACCACCTCACTTGTCTCGAAGTGTGGTCTTTATTATTCAAGCCAGTAAACCCGAAGGGGTGTCTTAACATCTAGTGCCCTAAAGTCGTCTGGTTTAGGAGTCATTGGTCCAAAACTTGTTACATAGGTAACCCTGAATAGCCTAAGAAAATGAGACAAAGTTAAGCGAGCATTTTTTTTAAGAAATGAGATCATCTAAAGTCAAAGAAGAGAAACCCCTGCTAAAGGTTGCATCACTCATAGTGCAAATGGCATATGATGTTAATTCGGTGAAAAGCAGTGTCTATAGAGGAGATAAGGTGTCTCTGATAAAGGGAGATAAGTTTTTTGAATCTGATCCTACCCATGAGAAATGGCCATGGATGCTTAAAAGTTTTCTTGCGATGTCATAACTTGTTAAGCAAAAATTTTGATTTCTTTAAAAAAAATTCATTTTCAAACTCAATTTTAAGATTTTTAGCGATAAGATAAAAGCTTAGTGAATACAAACATTCAATTTCATAAACCTTAAATGCCTCATTCACAAGATCATACTAATCCCGACGGCCCGAGCCGTCAAGCTTTTGGCACATTTTGTAATTTGTCTAATGTGCAGGATATTGCTCACTCTGGATGTGGTCAACAAATCGAGTTTCTTCTATAAACCCCAATAACAACGTGCGAAAGGGCTGGGGCATTTTTTTTGATTCTAGGAAATGGAAGGAGTCCAAGGCGGGATCAAGCCTCTCATCAAAAGGAAAGGGGAAGAACTCCTGAAAGAAATCAAGGCGACATAAGCTTGTCACGACAAAAGAAAGGAAAAATTCTCAAGAGAGTCCTTAACTCGAAAAAAAATAGATGCTCGATGACAAAAGGTCTGTAAATGAGATCTACATCATCAGACCTATCAATTTGCGCTAAGTCCTCGCAAGTCGAGGCCTCTACACCGAAGCTCAAATCTGGGCAATGAAAGAATGGGCTACATCCTCCGAGAAGTCAGCAACACCCGGGTCATCAGCTAAGCAAGTATCTAATCCAGCAAGGTGGCAAGTAAAGAGCTCGCCCATTTTCATAATCAATGATCTAACCGTTGTCGTCAATCCAGCGTAGCATCAGGGAAAGATCCGGTGATGTAAGCCGTTGAACACTACTTCAGCGAATATATCAAGATATCTCTTAGTAAAGCCATCAGTGTCTGAATCGCCAGAGGTACCAGCACCAGATCTAGATTCAAAAAGAAAAATAACAGCCTCTATAAGATCCCCACCAAAGACGACATATGGAAGGGGAACATCTAAATCTACTCTGTGAATGACAAGAAGAGCCACACGAGAGTTGAAGCAGATAGGCCTGTCAAAATCCATGCCTAAAAAGAAAATCCAAATTGCCTCGGAAAGGGTGAGGTATGGTTTTACACTAATTCAATTAAGCATATGCATCAACCTAGGACAAATTAAGATCATCACATCATGCCTGGTCTGCACATGTGCAACAAACGCTATATCAGCGTACATCTCCATTTAAAAGTTAAGCTTGCATACCCAGTGGAGTTAAATATGCATACGCATTAAATACCCAAACTCGAGGAAAAATTCTACTGTTGAAAACTATTGTTCGAAGCGGGCATCGAGACATTTCGGTGAGATAAAACTTTGTAAACTACCATTTGAGTAGGCATCAAGACAGTCCGGTGATCCACCGTTGTTAACTACCATCAAGATAGACACCGTTGTCAACTACCATTAGGGTAGACACCGTTGTCAACTACCAGCAGGGTAGGCACCATTGTCAACTACCATCAAGGTAGGCACTGTTGTCAAACTACCAGCAGGGTAGGCACCGTTGTAAACTGCCAGTATAAACATCGGGAAGATCTGATGATTTCAGAACGTCATCCCCAGCAAAAATGTAGAAAACATTTCAGTTTATCTTCATCAGACAAGTATTGGCAAAATCAATAGAAATCAAACCATTGGAGTCAACACCAGCATAGACATCAGCAACACTGATGAAAGTCAACCATTGAAATCAGCTCCAACACAGGCATATCCAAGACCGGTAAGGTTAAGCGATTTGCGATGCGATATACGATTTACGATGCGATTTGTAATGCGATTTGCGATACGATATGCGATTTACGAAGTGCGAAATGCGATTTGCAAAAATATTTTAACATTTATTGCATTGTGATTTACATCAATAAATATATTTCTTATCATATTTCAAGTGTCTAGTAATCTTTATCATATTCATTTCATTTCATTGTATAAACATGACAAAGAGGGGCATATGTAGACACTCAAAATTTTGTTTTCCTGTTACTAACCATACAGGATGGCAAAAGCGTCTTTTTCTGCTCTGGAAACAAACCCCGGAGGATTACAACATCAAACCAGAACCCCAAAGAAAGTGTCAGGAAATCATCAAGCTAACTTCAAGATAACCCTGAAGATAGACAAAAGTCGGCAGCATTCGAATCCTAGAGATAACCCTGAGAAAGACAATTGTAGCCACGTCAAGCTTCGGTAACAACCTCGGGAGGTACAGTCAACCTTCGGAGACAGCCCCGATGTTGGGTTTGTGACGCAATCAAATTGCAAAAATTAGCGGAAGCATGGTATATCAGAGTTTAAAAGATTTCTACAAAACCATTACCCGGATCATCCTTTATGCAAATTATTAATTTAAAACGATAAATAAGAAGTTATGGAATCATACCCTTCTAGAACGAAGCTTCCACAGGTACTAGTTTAACTCCTAGTTCTTCGTGATCTCCTTGAATTTCTGGGTTAGATTCCTTCCTTTAATCAACGTTAGCCACCCAAGTGTTTGGCCTCTAGAGGTGATCCACCAAAGAAGAGGAATTATCAAGAAGGAGGGTGTTTGGATAAACCTTAGTTTTCTATCCTCTATAAAAAAGGAGTACTCTCCAACAATTGGAATTGCATCAAGTAATATATATTATAAGACTTCTCTTATATAGATATTGGTCAACCCTTCTAATCCTATTAGACATGGGATTTCTTTTAATTAATTAAACTCCTTTAATTAATTTAGGCTTCCCACCACATGGGAAATAATTAATTAAATTCATTTAATTAATTTGTCTCCTAATCTTATTAGGAATAAATGAGAGTACTAATATTAAATTAATTACTAAACTCCTTTAGAAATTAAAATAATAATAATTGTAATAATATTAATAAGACTCCTCTTATTAATTTAGATTTAATATTTCCAAAATATTAAATAATAAATATTAAGCTATTTAATTTATTCTATCACCATAGATTAAATTAATTTCACTTAATGCATTATTACGATTATGCCATTACCTTCTTAAATAATTATTCTTCCTTTTATGGTGTGACCCTTTAGGTTCTCCATATTAAACCGGTTGTGAATAAATCAATTAGAACAATTCTAATCTTATTTAAATAAATAAATTAAACTAATAATTTATTTAAATAAATAATATTTATTCTACAATAGGGATAAGCCTCCCTAGCGATCAACGACTTTCTAGATAATATAGATTTCAACATTAATCATAAAAGAACTTGTGAGTAAATAGTTATCGTACAATTCAATCCTTCCACCATACAATGTCCCAATTAAATATAAGACATGGATTTATTGTCAAGTCTTATTTTATTTAATTATATGTATTTCGATTGAAAAATGCACAACTCCAAATAATGCAAATTAGAAACTCCTTTCATTCCACCTTGGCCAAGGATTCCTGGGTTGTCCTTTAACGAATCACATAGGATATATCTCCTCTTTTACTAGAGGTGGTAGATTCTTTATTGATCATACATTATCTCCATATATAACTCATTATACCCAAGCATACCCTATATATGCCTTAAAAGGCCTTAAGGAATAAGTCAAAGTATATAATTTGTTACATACAAGATACTATGATGATCTCAAGTCCAAGGATCACTTGTACTACTATCACATTAGGAATTTCTATTGACAGGTGAGTAAAACTCCATTAGGTATTCCATAGCGAGTCACGTTCAGTGAACTTATTCTCCAATAAGCACCTACATACTTGCTTTAGTGTCTCCACACAAATGATCATGAGATCAATCATCCTCATCCAATGAGCAAGCAACATATGTACCAATCTATCCGAATTTACTAATTCTCTTTTTAGTAATCCCACGATTGGGAACTATTTTAGTTTTAAAACTTTCTAAGAATTTAGATCTCATTAGCATGATCATCATCATGATTCTAAAAGCATTGCTTAAAACTATAGGTTATTTACATATTATAAAAATAGCACCATGTAGATAATTAAATGCCTTTAATAAATGAATATTTTATTAATAAATAAATAAGATTGTTTACAAAGTACGTGCTTTATCATCATACATGATTGGCTTGTATGCACACTACTATCAATCTCCCACTTGCACTAAAGCCAATCGCCATGGTATCTCATACCCATCTTCTCTAAGTTACGATCAAACTGCTGTTGTGTTAAAGCTTTAGTAAATGGATCTGCAATGTTGTCTTGAGAGTTTACACGCTCCAAGGTGACGTCTCCTCTTTCAATGATCTCCCTGATCAAGTGAAATCGCCGCAACACGTGTTTAGATTTTTGATGAGACCTTGGTTCCTTAGCCTGTGCAACTGCTCCTGTGTTGTCACAGTAAACGGGAATTGCTTCTCCAATGCTAGGAACCATACTAAGTTCAGTTATGAACTTCTTCATCTAAACAGCTTCCTTTGCAGCTTCACTTGCAGATATATACTCTGCCTCTGTCACTGAATCAGCAACTGTTTGCTGCTTGGAACTCTTCCAACTCACTGCGCCTCCGTTCAAGGTAAAAACATACCCCAAAACAGATTTACTGTCATCTTGGTCCGTTTGAAAACTTGAGTCTGTGAAGCCCTCGAGTTTTAATTCAGACCCGCCGTAGACAAGAAAAATATCCTTAGTCCTTCTCAAGTATTTTAGGATATTCTTCACTGCCTTCCAGTGCTCTTCTCCTGGATTCGACTGGTATCTGCTCGTTACACTAAGTGCATGAGCAACATCCGGTCTAGTACATATCATACCGTACATGATAGATCCTATTGCAGAAGCATAAGGGATCTTACTCATACGGGCTCTCTCCTTAGGTGTCTTTGGGGCCTGTTTCTTGGAGAAATGTATTCCATGGCTCATCGGCATGAGACCTCTTTTGGAATCTTCTATGCTAAATCTCTTTAGCATTGCATCAATGTACGTTCCTTGGGATAAACCAAGCATCCTTTTAGATCTATCTCTATAGATCTTTATCCCCAAAATATAGGATGCTTCTCCCAAGTCCTTCATGGAGAAGTATTTAGATAACTAGATTTTAATCGATTGTAGCATAGGAATGTCATTCCCTATCAGTAATATATCATCAACATATAATACAAGAAATGAAACTGCGCTCCCACTAACCTTCTTGTATACACATGGTTCATCGTCATTTTTGATAAAATCAAACTCTTTGATTGTCTCATCAAAACGAATGTTCCATCTACGAGAAGCTTGCTTCAATCCATAAATGGATCGTTGCAGCTTACAGACTTTATTTGTTCCAACCTTTGAAACAAATCCCTCTGGCTGTGTCATATACACATCCTCGTCAAGTTTTCCATTAAGGAAGGCCGTTTTCACGTCCATCTGCCAGATCTTATAGTTGTTATAAGATGCAATCGCAAGCAAAATCCGAATGGACTTGAGCATAGCTACTGGTGAGAAGGTTTCATCATAGTCAACTCCTTGTCTTTGTTTGAAACCTTTTGCAACCAGTCGGGCCTTATAGGTCTCTACCTTGCCGTCCGCTCCCGTCTTTCTTTTAAAGACCCATTTACACCCAATAGGCTTAATGCCTTCAGGTGGTGAAACCAAAGTCCATACTTTGTTTTCATACATGGAGTCCATTTCAGATTTCATGGCTTCAAGCCATTTCCCTGAGTCTTTATTACTCATAGCCTGTTCGTAATTCAATGGATCATCATCATTCATGATGTGTACCTCATCGTCATCCTCTATAACGAATCCATACCTCTCAGGTATCTTCGGTACTCTTCCAGATTTACGAACAGGGTGTGGTATAGTAGGTTCTTCTACTTGGTCAGGTACCTGACTTTGATCTGTGGTAATTTGTGGTTCTTGAACTTCTTCAAGATATATCTTACTCCCACTGACCCCTTCATGGATAAACTCATTTTCCAAGAAGGCGGCATGTTTCGCAACAAACACCTTTTGATCAGTTGGATGATAAAAATAATACCCTAAAGTTTCTTTAGGGTATCCCACAAATCTACACTTATCGGATTTAGTCTGTAGCTTATCATTTTCAAACTTTTTGACATAAGCTGGGCAACTCCAAGTCTTAACATGCTTAAGATTTGGTTTCCTCCCCTTCCACATCTCATATGGAGTCTTTGGGGCGGATTTGGTAGGTACCTTGTTAAGTAGCTATGCAGCCGTTTCTAGGGCATATCCCCAGAAAGAAATTGGAAGGTCGGTAAAACTCATCATGGATCGAACCATGTCCAACAGTGTTCGATTTCTCCTTTCAGATACTCCATTTAACTGTGGTGTACCTGGAGGAGTCCATTGTGAGATTATACCATTTTCTTTGAGATAATTGAGAAACTCACCACTTAAGTATTCTCCACCTCGATCTGATCAAAGTATCTTTATACTCTTTCCCGTTTGTTTCTCTACTTCACTTCTGAACTCTTTAAACTTTTCAAATGATTCTGACTTGTATTTCATTAAATACACATATCCAAATCTTGAGTGATCATCAGTGAAAGTAATAAAATAAGAATACCCACCCCGTGCACTTGTTGTCATAGGTCCACAAACGTCTGTGTGAATCAATACCAACAACTCTGTAACTCTTTCTCCTTTTCCACTAAAAGGAGATTTAGTCATTTTACCCATGAGACAAGATTCACAAGTTGGATATGATTCATAATCAGATAACTCAAGGAGCCCATCTTTATGCAACTTGGATAATCTTGTTTCATTGATATGACCGAGTCTACAGTGCCACATGTAGGTATGATTAATATCATCTCTTTTCCTTTTCTTAGTTTGTTCAATTTGAAAAATATTTTCTTGTAAGTCAAGTGTATAAAGTCCATTTCGCAAATTTCCAACACCATATAAAACATCGTCTTTATAAATAGAACAACTATTGTTCTTTATAACAATGTTAAATCCTTCCATATCCAATACAGAAATTGAAATAATATTTTTAATAATATTCGGAACATAATAACAATTATTAAGATAAATGGACTTGCCCGAAGGCATTGCTAAATAATAAGTTCCTACAGCTAATGCAACAACCTTTGCTCCATTCCCTACTCGTAGGATCACCTCATCATTGTGCAGCTTTCTACTTCTGACCAGTCCCATCACATTATTACATATGTGAGAACCACAGCCGGTATCCAATACCCAAGTAGAATTTTGACTTTCTGAAAAATTAATTTCAATCATGAACAAACCTTGATTGGAAGTCGAAGCTTCTCCAAGCTTCTTCTTTGCCAGAAACTTCTTGCAGTTCCTCTTCCAATGACCAGGCTCGTTGCAATGGAAGCACATTCCTTTGCTAGCTGGATCAGATTTCTTTTGTTCCTTTATGTTCACTTTGCCCTTGGTCATCCGAGATCGAAAGAGCTCCTTAGATATCTCATATCTAGCAGTCCTACTTTGTTCACCACACAACTCCTTGAGGTGAATCAACATAGTAGGAGCATCCATGTTTTCGTGCTGACGCTGAAGCTCGTTATTCATGGATACGAGCATGATGCATTGAGCCACAGATGCATCATCTTGCCACTTTACAATGGTGGCAATCTCTTCCTCAGATGCTGTTTCTGGAACAGTTCCTAGGGACAGGTGAGTTTAGGACATCAGAAATCTTTTCAGCAGTAAGAACTATTCTCAGATTTCTTAGCCAGTCCGTATAATTCGGCCCGGTAAGCTTATTAGCATCAAGTATGCTTCGCAGTGAAATTAGTGATTTTGACATTTTTAAAATTCTTCATGTGAAAAACAACATCTTAGCAAACATTCATTTTATTAATTTTGCATACCAAAATAAATTTAGGTCTTTATTTTAAATTGGTATCTCCCACTATTTTTATCAAACTATATTACCCTCACTTATATAGTTCGGCAACATCTAATTAAAGATTTGCTAGTGAGAATAAGGATCCCATTTCAAATGTATATAACCTTGTGGATAGCACAACAAGCGATATACAAATAAATAGGTAGATAACTCTTGTCAATTACATCACTATATAACTCCTTTTATTTTGCCTCTTAAATCATAATGGTCCATTGTGTGCACATCCGAACTAAAATGATTTAAGTTAAGTCCAGCCTAGCACTTCCATAAATTCAAAAAAGAAAAATGTTCGTCCTTGTGGATAGCACAACAAGACTAGATCGTTCAATTTTCTTGATAAGCATCAAATGTGATTAATTAACATCTTAAATATGCAATACTCGCCTTGTGGATAGCACAACAAGCTCATATTAAATATTTAATACTCTATTAATTTATCATGCTAGAAGGCGACGTTCGATATTCCAAATATCATTTGAACGCTTCGGACTTAATATTATTTCTTTGAGGGATTTGTTATTATTTGTCTCATCTTGTTTAGTGCGCATGCACACACACACACACATATATATATATATGTATATATATATATATATATATAAAATACGCGTCATTTTATTAAACATGCGAAGCATGTTTGCATAAAATATAATATATATAATATTTAGCATGCAATATAGAATACTATATTCTACCCGGATTGATTATGGACTTTTATTCTAGTTTGGTTCACTAGAGCCACCAAGTGAACCAAAAGGTCAAACCTAGGAGTGCAAGAATTTCAATTTAAATATAACTATTACATTTAAACCCGGGCTCCATACAAACGGGTCTTCATGCGCTCCTTGCTCCTTGGTCTCCAATTTCTTCAAGATAATTCTAACTATTTCTATTACATTAAACTATTTAATTTAAATAGAAACCTTGATCAGCAGTCAAGGGAAAGTACATAGGAGGGAGATAGAATTTTACATCAAGAAAAAAAAATTAGAGAAGACGAGGTACACAGACCCCGTTTAATAAAACTCATTCATTCAAGCATTCAACTAAAATAAAATCCAATCACATTGGACAAATAGTCCATAATCAATTCTCATTCATTATCATACATATCACCATATATATCAATAAATAAATATTCATCTCATGAATTAAAACATTCCATATATATATGAGTATCATTTAATGGGCAATTTTAAATTGCATGAAATCCAATTTCAAGATTAAAATAAACTCTTTATTTTAATTATAAAATTATTTAGAATATAATATATAAATATATCATATATATATATATATCATATATATATATATATTTGATATTACCATATATATTATATATATTTATATAACGAATCAGGTTATATATATATATATATATATATATATAAAATATAAATTCATATTTATTTTTTAAAAAGAAGTCACCTTCTTTTATTAAAAGAGTCCTGCAGGTTTATTAAAAGAGTCCTTTCCTGATGGGTCACCTTCTTTTTGGAGTAAGAAAGAGACAACACCTTTTCTTTGCAGAATTCAAGATTAGCACCCAAAAAAAAAAAATTGTGATTCGTCCCAAAAAAAAAAACAGTCATTTTTTTTTCTTAAAAAAAATAATTTTATACAATAAAATTATGCCCAATAAATTATTTTAAATACATACCCATATGTATATGAAATCAAAAATAAATTAATAATTGCATAAAGGTTTGGCTCTGATGCCACTGTTGGGTTTGTACGAAATCGTGACGCAATCAAAATACAAAAATTAGCGGAAGCATGGTATATCAGAGTTTAAAAGATTTCTACAAAATCATTACCCGGATCATCCTTTATGCAAATTATTAATTTAAAACGATAAATAAGAAGTTATGGAATCATACCCTTGTAGAACGAAGCTTCCACAGGTACTAGTTCAACTCCTAGTTCTTCGTGATCTCCTTGAATTTTTGGGTTAGATTCCTTCCTTTGATCAACGTTAGCCACCCAAGTGTTTGGCCTCTAGAGGTGATCCACCAAAGAAGATGAATTATCAAGAAGAAGGGTGTTTGACTAAACCTTAGTTTTCTATCCTCTATAAAAAAGGAGTACTCTCCAATAATTGGAATTGCATCAAGTAATATCTATTATAAGACTCCTCTTATATAGATATTGGTCAACCCTTCTAATCCTATTAGACATGGGATTTCTTTTAATTAATTAAACTCCTTTAATTAATTTAGGCTTCCCACCACATGAGAAATAATTAATTAAATTCATTTAATTAATTTGTCTCCTAATCTTATTAGGAATAAATGAGAGTACTAATATTAAATTAATTACTAAACTCCTTTAGAAATTAAAATAATAATAATTGTAATAATATTAATAAGACTCCTCTTATTAATTTAGATTTAATATTTCCAAAATATTAAATAATAAATATTAAGCTATTTAATTTATTCTATCACCATAGATTAAATTAATTTCACTTAATGCATTATTACGATTATGTCATTACCTTCTTAAATAATTATTCTTCCTTTTATGGTAGTGACCCTTTAGGTTCTCCATATTAAACCGGTTGTGAATAAATCAATTAGAACAATTCTAATCTTATTTAAATAAATAAATTAAACTAATAATTTATTTAAATAAATAATATTTATTCTACAATAGGGATAAGCCTCCCTAGCGATCAACGACTTTCCAGATAATATAGATTTCAACATTAATCATAAAAGAACCTGTGAGTAAATAGTTATCGTACAATTCAATCCTTCCACCATACAATGTCTCAATTAAATATAAGACATGGATTTATTGTCAAGTCTTATTTTATTTAATTATATGTATTTCGATTGAAAAATGCACAACTCCAAATAATGCAAATTAGAAACTCATTTCTAATTTCATTCCACCTTGGCCAAGGATTCCTGGGTTGTCATTTAACTGAATCACATAGGACATATCTCCTCTTTTACTAGAGGTGGTAGATTCTTTATTGATCATACATTATCTCCATATATAACTCATTATACCCAAGCATACCCTATATATGCCTTAAAAGGCCTTAAGGAATAAGTCAAAGTATATAATTTGTTACATACAAGATACTATGATGATCTCAAGTCCAAGGATCACTTGTACTACTATCACATTAGGAATTTCTATTGACAGGTGAGTAAAACTCCATTAGGTATTCCATAGCGAGTCACGTTCAGTGAACTTATTCTCCAATAAGCACCTACATACTTGCTTTAGTGTCTCCACACAAATGATCATGAGATCAATCATCCTCATCCAATGAGCAAGCAACATATGTACCAATCTATCCGAATTTACTAATTCCCTTTTTAGTAATCCCACGATTGGGAACTATTTTAGTTTTAAAACTTTCTAAGAATTTAGATCTCATTAGCATGATCATCATCATGATTCTAAAAGCATTGTTTAAAACTATGGGTTATTTACATATTATAAAAACAGCACCAAAATGCCTTTAATAAATGAATATTTTATTAATAAATAAATAAGATTGTTTACAAAGTACGTGCTTTATCATCATACATGATTGGCTTGTATGCACACTACTATCATCCCGAAGCATCAAATCATCCACAGAGACAACCTTGAGAGACCAAGTCAACCTCAGAGATAACTCGACGGATGAACAGACTCGGCTGGGATCAAAACCTTGGAGACGATCCCAAGAAACAGTCGAAAAACATGTCAATTCTGGAGGCAACCCTTGGAGGGGCAAAATGGTCATTTTATAGACTTGACATCAAATCAAGTCATAATCAAGCCAAATCAATGCACTGAGGGTCAGAAAGAACCATAATATCAATCCCGAGTGAAAACAGCACAATACAGCTCAACGGACGGACTGCGAAAAAACGAAGATCTGGTTATAAACCCATCTTCTTGGATTCGAAAAAGGTCAAGTCCCATATCATTGTGACGTTCTCGAAAAGGGCTTTCTAGAAAGTTATAGCACGCCTCAATCAGACTCCCAGATCAAAATTTATGAAAGTTCAAGTAGGCTGCGTATTGGTCAGAGTGCACGTACTTCGAGATAACAGGACCCACCAGGTGGGGCCCACCACAAACAATTGCATGTGGACCTGCGGCTGCCGCGGGTAGACCTACTACCATCGGGTCTATAAATAAAACCCCCACCCTTGGCAAAAAAGAGAGAAAAAAAATAGAAAAACGCTCTGAAACTCCATCCATTTCGACCCGTAGCACTACTTCTCGTACTTCAAACTTCAATTTTATTCTTCCAATACGTTTTCATACATATATTCTACAACATATCAAAAATTAATCGGTACAAATGTCCATTTGAAGCCAACCGAGTGACAAAAAGCCCGTGTAGCAGTCTATTGTAAGTATTTTTACGATTAAAAAGTTCCTATTACTTCATTACGTATATGTGAACGTGCATATCAAGTTTTATCTTCTAGTTTTGCCCGGAACTCAGTTTCGTGGCCGTTTTAGCTTACGTTTTAGTATATATAAGTATATATATACGTTTTTCTTCGTTTGCACAGCCTGGATCGTCGATCCGTGACTTTTACTCACTTTTATGTATATATATATATATATATATATATATATATATATATATATATATATATATACTAACTTGTTCGGCCTGGATCGCTGATTCGTGACCAACTTTATTATATATACAATTGACTATATATATACTAACTTTAAATTCCGTCGAGCCTGGATTGCTAATTCGTGATCCTTTTACTGCTTTTATATATATATAACTATAACTATATATATATATATATATATATATATATAATTTTTCTTACTTTGTTTGGCCTGGAGTGCTAATTTGTGGCTTTTTTATTTTTAATATATATATATATATATATATATGTATATATACTAACTGTATATATTAACATTTATATTTTCGTCGGGCATGGATTGCAAATTCGTGGCCTTTTACAGTTTTTATAAATAAATAAATAAATAAATATATATATATATATAAGAACTAATCCACAGCAACCGATTGTTGTGGCAACCAAGTGGGACGCAGCCGCTAATGGTAGTAGCGGCTTGCTCTTTTGTCAAAGCACTCAAAAAGCACTCAAGTAGCACTCAAGTAGTAAGGTTTGACTCGGAAGCCGCTACTCTTAGTAGCGGCTGAAGGTCCAATTCTTTGTCCCAAATTCTATGCCAATTTCATTTATTAAACTTATAATAAATTATATTATTAGAATAATAATATTAATTGTTTGATGTATTAATAATAATAAATAAAATTATAAATAATAATAATAATAATAATAATAATTAATTATTAGATTTAATAAATATGATAATATTAATAATAACTAATAATAGTATTAATTATATTATTATTATAATAATAATATTAATTATTTGATTTAATAAATAAAATTATAAATAATATTAATTACTATTAATGTAATAATAATAATAGATTGTAATTCTTTTTATTATTACTATTATTATTATTATTATTATTATTATTATTACTATTATTATTATTAATAATACTATTTTTTTATCCCCCAACCGCTACACATAGTAATAATAGTAATAATTTAATTTAATTATTATTATTATAATAATAGTATTAATAATAATAATAATAATATATTGTTATTTTCTTTTATTTTCTTTCTAATGACTTGAAGTTATATATTAGTTTTAATTCTAATGATATACCTTTTAAACTTATTTTTAATTTCTATACTTCTAACGTTCCTTCCACAAAAAAGAGTCAAATTGCAATGCCAAGAGTCAAATTTTATTTATAATTAAATTATTATTATTATTATTATTATTATTATTATTATTAAGTTATATATATTCTAATGTTTAATTCTAATGATATATATAACTTGAAGTCATTAGAAGTATAGAAGTATAGAAATTTTAAGGAACGTTTAATTCTAATGTTTAATTCTAATGATATATATAACTTGAAGTCATTTTTATTGTTGTGGTTATTATGCTTATTATTATTATTATTATTATTATTATTATTATTATTATTATTATTATTATTATTATCATTATTATTATTATTATTATTATTATATTATTATTATTATTATTATTATTATTATTATTATTGTCATTGTTATTATTGTTATTGTTAATATTAATATTGTTGTTATTATACAACTTTGTAATAATAGTAATAAAAATAATATGTTTATTGGGATCTATTATTATTATTATTATTATTATTATTATTATTATTATTATTATTGGGATCTCTTATTATTATTATTATTAGTATTAGTATTATTGGGATCTCTTATATTATTGTTATTATTCTTATTTTTACGCGGAATTTTTATGGTGATTATTATTATTATGATTAACATTGTTATTATTGTGATTATTGTTAGTATTGTTGTTGTTGTTTTTGTTGTTGTTGTTGTTGTTATTATTATTATTATTATTATTATTATTATTATTATTATTATTATTATTGTCATTGTTATTATTGTTATTGTTAATAATAATAATAATAATAATAATAATAATAATTTAATTATAAAATTATTGCTTAAGTAGAAGGAAAAAAGAAGATTCAGCAAACTCTTTGCCCTCGTCATCATGCTTTAGTAGAAGAAAAAAATGAGATTCAACAATTTGGGACAAATGACTTTCAATTTGGGACAAATAATTTGGGACAAAAAAGGAGAATCAGCCGCTTAAAGTAGTAGCGGCTTTGCACGGAACCTGAGTTACAAAAACAATTTTGTCAGCCTACAATCACGCTGGGAGGAGTTGGGAAGAGAAATGCCACTGAAGCAATAATATTATAAATAAATTATTATTATTATTATTATTATTAATACTATTATTATAATAATAATAATTATTAAATTAAATTATTACTATATGTAGCGGTTGAGGATTAAAAAATAGTATTAATAATAATAATAATAATAGTAATTATAATAATAATAATAGTAATAATAAAAAGAATAACAATCTATTATTATTATTACATTAAATTTAATTCTATTATTACTATTATAATAATAATAATAATAATAATTAAATTAAATTATTACTATTATTACTATGTGTAGCTGTTGGGGATAAAAAAATAGTATTAATAATAATAATAGCAATTATAATAATGATAATAGTAATAGTAATAATAGGTTGTTATTCTTTTTATTATTACTAATATTATTATTATAATTACTATTATTATTATTATTATTATTAATACTATTAATTAAATTTTATTATAATTACTATTATTATTATTAAATTATATTATTACTATTATTATGATTAAATTTTATGATTACTATTATTATTATTATTTCGAATTGGGTATTAGCCATTAGGAGTAGCATTTTACTTGATGTTGAAGACAAAAGCAAAGTAGGAAACGAAAAAAAAAAGAAAAAAAGAGTCAGCCGCTCCAAGCTTTACCGGCTTTGAACGGAACACAAGAAAAAAAAAGCAATTCAACAATTTGGGACAGAAAATCAGGCGGGACTTTCAATTTGGGACAAACAAAAATAGAACCAGCCGCTCCAAGCAGTGGCGGTTGTGTACTCGTCAGTAGGCTGTGCACGGGTTTCAATTATGAACAATATTTCATACGTTCCTTAAAGAGTGTAGTTTTAGCAAAAAGCACACAAACCAATAAGTGGGATAAAATAACAAAGTTAGTCTTTCTCTTCCGTTAGTGCAATAACTTCCCCATTTAGTGCATTAATTAAAACAAGGACATATTTGTAAAAAGAAGGCTTTGGGTTCCTAAAACTGCATTCTTTAAGAAATAATTTTTTTTGGCTAAAACTGCACTCTTTAAGGAACGGAGGGAGTAATATTCAGCAATTTGTCCTGCTATGACTTTTAATTTGGGACCTATTAATTTAGGACTTTCAATTTGGGACATTTATTAATTGGTGAAAATAATATTACCTTTTTATTAATTTTTATGAACGAATTACGAGGAAAAATAATATATTAATAATTCTTAAATCTCATAAATCAAAGATAAATGAAAAAAAAATGTTTTTTTTTGTTTTATATTACAACCACTTTGTCAGATTTTTTTTACTTTGATTAATTATGTTTGGGTGCAATTGACAAAATAAGCCTTAAATTCAATTCAAATGTGCATTGAAGAGCATTGGGAAGGAGCAAATGACAGAAAAAGAAAAAGTGACTGACATTAATAAAGTGGCTGGATGGTATTGATCGACAGCTCCAAGTTGGAGCGGCTTCTTCCTTTAAAATGTTGACGTTTAAAATTCAATATAATAATAATAATAATTAATATTACAAAAATTATTTAAAAAATAGCAACAACAACAACAACAATAACATTAATAAAAAAATAATTTTTGTTATTATTATAATAATTAATATTAATAATAATCTAATGTTATTGTTTTTATTATTATTATTATTATTATTATTATTATTGCTACTAGTATTATTATTAATATTATTGTTATTTATTTAATAATAATATTATGTTTAATACAATAATACATGAATCCTACAATAATACAAGGACTCGACATTAAGACATTTTAATTGAAGACATGCATGCATTGGGAAGGAGCGGCTGTGATTTTATTTGTACTCGGTCAAATAGAAAAGACATGACAATGACAAACATGACAAAAAGCAAAAAATCACGGTTGAAATCCGTGCCGACCGCTGCTTGCAGTAGCGGCTTCTTCCCTTTATTAAACCCCCCCTATTATTTCACCGGTTATTCAATCTGCTAGCAACCACCTAAAATTGCTTGGAACCGGAAGTGGGAAAACAGAAATAGGAAAGGAAGAAAAATCGGAGGAGGAAAGTCTCATCTTGAAGTAAGATTTTTTATTATGTTGTAATTATTATTATTATTATATTATTTAAATGTAATTGTTGTGATTAATTTGTTTAATGTTATTATTATATTATTGTCATTTTTATTGTTGTGGTTATTATACTTAATGTTAATGTTGTTGTTGTTGTTATTATTATTATTAGTATTATTATTATTATTATTATTATGGTGATTATTATTATTATTATTATTGGAATTGTTATTATTGTGAATATTGTTAGTATTGTTTTTTTTTGTTGGTATTATTATTATTATTATTATGACTATTATTATTATTATTATTATTATTATAATTATTACTACTAGTATTATTATTATTATTATTATTATTATTATTATTATTATTACTATTATTATTATTATTATTACTATTATTATTATTATTATTATTATTATTATTATTATTATTATTATTATTAGTATGGTGATTATTATTATTGTTTGGATATTCTTTGCTAGACAAAGTAGAGAGATTTTCTTTTTTTTGAGTAGTCATAGTAGATAAATTTTTGTAATGGTTGTGGCTGAATTGAGATTCTTTAGTGGCAACTGACCATATTTAGGCAAGAAAATCTTTTTTTTTTTGTTTTTAAAATTTTTAAGATAAAATTTTTATTATTTGCTTTATCTTACTTTGTTACTCTAAAGTAAATCAATTACAAGCCCATTTGTTTTAATCTTTGTATAGGTCCTTTTTGTTGGAATTAATAATGAAATACCTGTCATTGTTATTATTGTTATTGTTAATATTAATATTAATATTGTTGTTATTATACAACTTTATAATACATTAAATTTAATGTAATAATATTAATATTCTTGTTATTGTTAATATTAATATTAATATTGTTATTATTGTGAATATTGTTAGTATTGTTATTATTATGTTTTTATAATAATAGTTATAAAATAAATATTATTATTGGGATCTATTATTACCATCCTTGTGAAATTTTCATTCGTCCTATGTAAATATAGTTTGAAATCATGTGGAATTTGATACTCTCCAAGGACATGAATGCATTGAGTTTAGTAGCTTTCTACATCTCATTTATACATATACTGGCAAGATTCTGTTTGATATTTTAATACTTGTCTCATTATTTGATTGCTCTAGTCATCCTTACAATGATTAAATTTATGAGACATATAATTCATCCAACTACACAAGTTCGCATATGTTATACATTCTGAAAATGGAAACCAACACATTGATTAAGATACTTTTTGTAATTAAATATTTAAGATCTCTAAGTTTGTAATTTATGGATATTTATCTTTTCTGGATATTTTTATTATTATTATTAATATTATTGTTATTGTTATTGTTAATAATATTATTAATGTTATTATTTGTAATGCTAATAATTAGTGTTATTGATGTTATTATTATTATTGGAATTTAATGCTCTCCCCAAATATTATTGGAATTTGATGCTCTCCCCAAAATATTATTATTATTATTGGAATTTGATGCTCTCTTGTAGTGGAATTTGATGCTTTCCCCAAAATATTGTTGTTGTTGTTATTATTAGTGTTAATATTAATAATGGATTATTGTTGTAATTTTAGGTCAAGGATGGACAGCTAGGATTATAGACCAATTGACCAACGTGTTCTGTATGATCAACAAAATCACGTCTCAAATGACGTATATCAAGGGAAAGAGAGGGGAAAATTATGCTCGAGTCAATATATCGATCAAAAATATAATCAATGGAACTTGACAAAAGAGCAAAAAATTCTTCTGGATAAAAGTGGGTTTGGGGTTTTTCAATTTCGAGGGGTTATACCCCAAACTGACCTTGGTCTGATATCTGCCCTGGTGGAGAGGTGGCGGCCGGAGACCAATACCTTTCATTTAAATGGTGGAGAAGTAACAATAACGTAAGAGGATGTCCACTTTATTTTGGGGTTGCCAGTGGTGGGAAACCCTTAACAAGTCCCCTATCTGAGACCCCCATGTCTTACTTTAGAGATTATTTTGGAGATGAATTAGCTGCTGAATATGCTAGCTCCAAAAAACGAAGTGCAGTTTCATTAGTGTGGTTGCACGAAAATTTTAATAATTGTCCTGAGAAAGCAAGTAAAGATGTCGTAGGCAGACACACAAAGGCCTACATGTTGTGGCTGTGTGGGGCAATATTATTCCCAACTAGGAATGAGAATAGCGTGCACCCAAGATATATGTCTTTTATTGCCAACGCTAAATATTGTGTCACGTACTCCTGGGGGGCGGCATTGTTAGGATATTTGTATAGGTCCTTATACACTGTTAGTAGAAAAGGAGTCAAATATATTAATGGGTGTGTCACACTGTTACAAATTTAGGCCTATGAGCGTGTACATATTGGACGACCAAACCATTGGCCACAATCAGACTTATGGTTGCCTAAGGCCTTAGCATGGTCATATTATGGAACTCACAGTTACCCTGGTAGACGAGAGGATCCCCATCACCATTTGTCATTTTATCGGGGGGAGTTTGATATTGAGTCTACGTGGGAGGTGGTTTGGTGACCTTACATAAGGTGGGATGATAAATTCATTGAGTTTAATTTTGAAGGGAGGTTGTTGGGATCTGGTAGGGTCCCTTTGATCCACTTTGATATTATGGAATTTTAGATGCCGGACTGTGTGATGAGACAGTTTGGATTTATCCAAGGCATACCATCACAGGCCAAAGACCACGGGGACCTGAGAAAAGAGAAAAAATTTAAGTTTATTGATATTGAGGATTGCATAGCCTTGAGGAGGGAGTACATCGAGCTGTGGGATGCATACATGGATCATCTCGAAGGACAACAATGTGAAATTTCTAATTATGTGTCACAAGATGATTACATGGCCTGGTATAGGAAAATCACACGTTGGAAAATTCATCATCCTCGACCCGTCCCAGACAGTTCATATGAGCCCAGGGCCATTTACAGTCAACATCACCTTATTCAAATGGTACACAATCAATAATTTGTTAAATTTTTTGATATTGTAGTATATATTACTCGTACATATATTGATATTATTTGTCCGGACTGATATTTACTTGTTTTTCCTATTACATGGCAGGTTGAGAGTGCAAAATCATTACTTGATAAATTCTCAGCATTTACTCACCTGCCTCCTCAGTATGCTCTGGAGAAACAAAATTGGGATTACCAGTACAATATATACAACTTTATAGTTAGAGGCAAAGAAATACCACAGCAAGGGGGTCCCACTGAATTTGGGTTTCAATCCCAATTATCACAATTCAGTGAAGAGCTTGGGAAGCAAGCTGAGTATCCACTACAAGAGAGCTACACACCCGGAACACAGGCTGCTGAGGAGAGCTCCATTCCCACCACCCAAGCCTACAACGAGTGTTACATTCCCACTACCCAAGCTTATGAGGAATCCTACATTCCCACCACCGGCTATGACTTTATGGGTCTTTCTGATTTAATAGGAACTGGAGAACCACAGGTACTTGAGGATTCATTTTAATAGTATATTACAACAATTAGTACTATAAATGTCATCAATAATTAATAAATATATTCTAATTGTGCAAAATCAGGTTGAAGCATTGGGATTGCACACCCCATATGGAAAGAAACGGTGCCCAACCAAAAAGCTGAGGGAGGAAAAGATGATGTTCATTGATCAAAATATATTTAGAAATGTGGTGGATTTAGACAATTATCCTGTGGTACATCCGCGGAAGTGGTATACATTACACCATCCTGCATTGCATTCCTTAGGACCTGGAAAATGGTTATTCGAGCATATTGTGGATGCGTATATGATGTTACTGCGGGATAGAGAGGAGCACTAAAGGTTGCGGGGAATAAAAAGGTGGGCCCACTTTGGATTCATGGAGTCATTCTTCCTGCATATTGGGCAGCAATATTTGGTCCCCAGCCAAGGAAATGGTGCATTTAAATTTTGTCGACTGTATGTGCCCCCAGATGTTGGCCCACCTTTACACGACTGTAATTTTATCTTCCTGCCGGCTTGCTGTACACAACAGAAGCATTTTATCCTGTTGGTATTCTCGGTTAACGATTGGACAGTGAATATCTTCGACCCGTACTTCAATGATACAGCTCGCATCACGCTACAACAAAGATACAAAGGATTCGTTGACGTTGCGGTACAATTGATACCAATGTGCTTGCAAATTGGTAATCCGCTGCGTAGGTGGCCCAGCGTTAATCCCAATGTGGTTGTAGCAGACCCCCGACCGATGCAACATAACTCGGATGACTGTGGCGTTTTTGTATGCAAGTATATCGACCATCTAGTTAGGGGCGGTGTTGATATCCGCCAAGAGAAGTGGTCCTTAGAAGACGTAACGGTATTTCGGTACCGAATCGCATGGGAACTCTGTAGAAAAGTGGCAAGACTACTTCCGGATGATGACATATAAAAAATCAATGGAAGCTAGCCACGAATGTTAATTATATAATTCATCCCGATTATTTACAATTTTTTTTTGAATCACTATTACTACTAATAATAGTAATTATAATAGTAATAATAATAATAATAATAATAATAATTAATAAAAAATTAATAATAATTATAACGGTAATAATAATAATAATAATAAGGATAATAATAAGGATAATAATAGTAATTATAATAATAATTATAATAATAGTAATAGTAATAGTAATAGTAATAATAATAATAATAATAATGTAAGCCATTGTCCGGTCTGCCTCCTCATTGTCCCAATTATTACAAGCTTAAATGGAACGGCCAACGAGGCAATGGGACAAAATAATGAGATGGAACGGAAATCGAGGTACAATTATGTAAGCCACCACTCTATGTAGCGGTTTGGTGAACAAATGAGACCATCAATTTGGGACAAAGACAAATTATTACAATTCCCAAGACAAATTATTGCCATTCTAGCTTGTCATTATAGCTACAATTTCCAAGGTTAAAATTATTACAAAATTATTGGAGTCACTTCTAATTTGGGACAAAAACAATACATGTAGCGGCATGGAGTCACTTCCAATTTGTAAAATTCTTAAAATCCAATATTATAAAAAAATTATAATTTAAAATCACATGGAGTCATTTTAATTATGGATTATTTATATATTAATATAAATAATCAAAATAGCATAACTAATAGCATAACTAATACAACTGACGTCTATTTTATTGGCACGTTCATTTGTACAAAAAATATAGCATAAATAATACAACTGACGTCTATTTTTTTGGCTCGGGAATTCCTAACAATCGATAATGGTTGCGCTTATCATGGTCGATTTCAAAGCCGCAAATTGCACATTTTTGATGAGGCTTAGAACCTATAATTTTCTCGAGTGCACTTTTTATTCTAGATTATTTTTTGCGGCCCTTTGTTTGAGATATAATAGGCAGCAAAAACTCATCTTCTTCTGCTTACTCCTCTGCATCTTCATCATCATTATCGTAACGCATATCCTGAGGTGGATCTCCAGCCGTGCCATCAATCTCGTCGTCTGCCAGATCAGTAATATTCTCTCCGGATCATACTGGTCAACCAACGATTTTCCTCGTGCATTGAGTTTAAGTACAGTTTTGTAACCGCGAACTGAGCAAGCAGCTTTGCTCGCTAACTCCTGGCAATCACTCATCAAATGATTATAGCGGCAACCTTGATCTTGTTCAAAGTCAGCAGCTATGGTGTTAAAGAGTAATTCTTCACCATTGTTTTTGTTCGCGTCTATTGTCCACCGACGAAGAATCATCTCGCTCGGTATTTGTGAAATGCTCTTAAACATGAAATATCTCAAGATGTGCCTGCATAATTCACCAGAATGAGAAAACATTTGACAATTACATGTTATCGACCCCTGTTGATGATTGTTGACAATTTCTTTATATCTTCCACCACTTTCAGTTGCATCTGAAATATACATTGCATATACTTTAGTATCAATGACACACAACTCATTAACTTTATGAACATTGTATTTCATGGAATCGACGAATTGACGCTGAAAACTGTCTAAACATCTCTTTTGTGTACACCTGTCCAGCATGAACTTCTAATGATGAACCGAGTACCATATTTCTTTTTCGATGTTTTGTTATGTAGTCGGCCTTCCTCTCTTTCTGACTCTGCACTATAAATTCTTTCATACCTGTTGAAGCATTAACGTACTCATCAAAAAAACTATTCATAATCTCGCTTCTTCTGGTGGTAGTCATTCCCGCGGTAAAAGATCTCTTTGTATATGCTGGAATCCATTTATGTCGTACATCATACAAACTTCTAAGCCACTCATTAGTATACAATTCATAAGAACTTATCAGAATATGCCAACGCTCTTCAAACTCCTCGGTGGACAATGAATTATAGACACAATTGTTAAAATCATTTTTGAATGATGGGTGCTCAGAATAAATATGATGCAACTTCTCAGGAAATTTATTGCTAATATGCCAAGAACACAATAAATGATAACTAGAAGGAAGTACCGTAGCAATAGCATTACTCATGGCTTTATCTTGGTCAGTGATGATGGTTATAGGTGCCTTGTAGTCCATGGCTTCGAGCCATGTCTCTAATACCAAGACGAAAGTGTCCTCTGTCTCGTCTCTTAACAATGCAAATCCAAATAATAGAGACTGATAATGATGGTTGACCCCGAAATATGGAACGAACGGCATGCCATACTTATTTATCCGGTATGTACTATCAAATATCACAACATCTCTAAACCGTTGATACATTAACCTTGACCGGGCGTCAACCCACAAAATACAAGCTATGTGATTGTTTTCACCGGGTTTCACTCGGAATTTTTTTTTTACTATCACTTCCGGATGAAAGTTTTTTCAAATAATTTACAGCAGCTTGTGCGTCATTTTTATCGGCAGAATCACACGTTAAATCTCTCACCACATTCTGAACATTTACATTAGAGAAAGGAACATTTTGCATCCCACCACCCATTGTGCTCAAAACATTCAACATCCTACTAGGACCAATACCAGACTTATTTAATGTGTCAATTAAATTTCTTGCAACCGGAGTAATATTTCTATGTGTCTCAATCAAATCTACTTTGGTGGGGGTGACTAAGTGATGATTGTGCTCTAATTGAACAGTAGAAATACGCCAATTATCTTCTTTTTTATTGTGGATGACATATATTCTAGCTTTGCATAATGTGCGTCCTATAGAGTCTCTTTGTCTATTAATTTTATTACTACCCTCTTCATCATCAGGTAAACCTTTTACAACAATTGGTGTACCGGCTTTTTTAAAGACGATGACACATCATTCGTATTAGCATGTTTATGACTAGTTGCAATTCTAATCTCAAATCCATTTTTACGAGCATATGATCTATAAAAAATTTCAATTTCTTCCAACGTAGCAAATAATTGACCAATGTATGGAACCATTTCAGATTTACGACTTTCAACTTCACTTTCAAACTCAGATGCATTTTCACAATCTAAACTTGCAACATAATCTGAAGAATTATATGCCATTTCGAAAAACTTACCTATGAATAATAATGAAGAATTGTCGGATCAGAACTTCAAGTTGAACATGGGTAACCAAAGTGTTACAAGCTATGAAAATGTGAAAAAAAAAACAAGATCGGAGAGAACTTGCAAGCTGTAAGAGATAGGGGAAAGGAAGGATAGGAAGAAAACTTGCAGAAAAAACTAAGCAGCAAGAGAATAAAAAGGAGAGGAGACCAGCCGCTAATAGTCAGAACAAAACTTATTAACTTTTCCCATTCCCAATGTCAGCTTTTCTCATTCCATGAAATAATTAATAATATAATAGTAATTTTTGTTATTATTGACCGGCTAGATGACAAATTGTACCGGATGAAGTGCATAGCCGCTACTACTTTGAGCGGCTAAAACGTTTCTCTCGTTTTCCATTCCTGTACCACCGGCTGACAAATTGTTTTTGTATTCTCGTGTGCCGTGCAAAGCCATTACTGCTTGGAGCGGCTGAATCTCCTTTTTTTGTCCCAAATTATTTGTCCCAAATTGAAAGTCTTTTGTCCCAAATTATTGAATCTCATTTTTTTCCTTCTACTAAAGCATGATGACGAGGTTGGTTCTTATTATTTTCCTCGTTTTTCGTTCCAATTATTATTATTAAATGACAAACTTGAAAGTCCTTTATTATTATAATTTTCCTGGTTCTTATTATTTTCCTCGTTTTCCATTCCAACTACTTGAAAGTCCTTTATTATTATTATTATTATTATTATAATTTTTGTTATTATTAAATGACAAACTGTAGGAGCGGCTGGTTCTTAATTTTTTCCTTATTTTCTGTTTCAAATTTCGTGTTCCGTGCACAGCCGGTGAAGCTTGGAGCGGCTGATTCTATTTTTGTTTGTCCCAAATTAAAAGTTCCAGCTGATTTACTTTGTCCCAAATTGTTGAATTTTCTTTTTTCCCTCAGGGCCGCTACTGCTTAGAGCGGCTGACTCTTTTTTTTCTCGTTTTTCGTTCCCTACTTTGCTTTTGTCTTCAACATTAAGTAAAATGCTAGCTAACAGGTACATATAGCTAATACCCAATTCGTAATAATAATAATAATAGTAATAATAAAATTTAATCATAATAATAGTAATAATAAAATTTACTAATAATAATAGTAATTATAATAAAATTTAATTAATGGTATTAATATTAATAGTATTACTAGTAATAATAATAGTAATTATAATAATAATATTAGTAATAATAAAAAGAATAACAATATATTATTATTATTACCTTAAATTCAATTACTATTATTTATAATTTTAGTTATTAAATAAAACAATTAATATTATTACTATTATTATTATTAATAAATCAAACACTTAATATTATTATTAGTTATTATTAATATTATCATATTTATTAAATCAAATAATTAATTATCATTAATATTATTTATAATTTTATTTATTAATATTAATACATTATTATATTAATATTATTATTATAATAATATAATTTATTATAAGTTTAATATGATGAAAGTGACATGGAAATTGGGACAAAATTTAGTCTTTCAACCGCTACTAAGTACAGCGGTTTTGGGTTCATTATTTCTTTGGGGCCCATTCCATTTATTGCTTTAACCAACGAATTGTGCCTTCCAATTGGGTCTGGATCAATTCGTGGCTCTTTAACGCTTATATATATATATATATTTACATTTATGTCGAGCCTGGAGTAATTCGTGGCTCTTTACAGCTTTTATACATATATATATATATATATATATATATATATATATATATATATATATATATATATATATATATATATATATATATATACCTTTCTATCGAGCCTGGAGTACTTCGTGGAGTACTTCGTGGCTCATTTACAGCTTTTATATATATATATATATATATATACATTTTGGTCGGGCCTGGATTGAAAATTTGTGGCCCTTTACAGCTTTTATATATATAATTATATATATATATATTTTTTTATTTATTGTGATTAAATATTCGCTTTAAATATTCATTTGATATGAATCTGCATTGATGTGAATTTTGGCGAATTAGATTTATCTAAATCTAGCCCTTTCTGACTTTAAACGGTTCAAAATAGGTCCAACCAGAACCGGAAAGCTAGAATAGCTAAGATTTATTTAAATCTAGTTTTTTCTAGTTTTGTAAATATTAAATCGACCTCGCGACCCTAGATTCATATCTAGCGAAAACGAGAAGCTTTGGCTACGCGCATATAAGGATTTGACTGATGAATCCTTTATTTTTGCGACGCCTAGAGTACAAATTGCATTTCCTGTGAATATCTGTGTTGTGCTGGTTTTCTTGGTCCTTTTCTGTGAGCCTAGGAATCCTGGGATTGATGATTAAACCGATCTAAATGTTATACCCACGATGGACAAACTCCACATTACAAATGTACCTTGCCAGTTTTTTTGTAAAAATATATATCCGAGGGACCTTAAAACGGTTATCTGGATCTAATGTCTTCAACATAGTGAAATATGGCTTGTAGTGCTAGAGTCACTTCGATGGCTGTCATGCCCATAAGAAGACGGACACTTGTATATAAATTATGTAGTCGAGGATGCTTCGCATCCTGACAATCATCATCCAAATCAAACCGAAGGCTGAACAGAATAAAATGGAAGTATCACTGTGTTTCAATTCCTATGCAAGCGTAAGGGTTTGAAACCCATCTTTCCAAAACATTATTTTCATATCTTGTCTAAATAAAAGGACTTTTTCAAATAAATCAAACCCATCGTATATAGTTTCAACGAAGCATGACACTACTTTCAAATCAAACAAACGTAGGCTTAATTACTTCTAACATACACACACACACACACATTGCAATCTAAAAAGGAAATATTAAAAAAATGCGATACCGTGTTTCACGAAAGTCGGGGGGTGCCTAACATCTCCCCCCCTCACCCCGCTTAACCAAGCCGCCGAACTTTAAGAATCTTGGTTTCAAGGCTAAGTTTTGACAGTGTCCAGTAATTGGGGCTACTTACAAAAACAAACAAAACTCAGTTGAGTTGGTACAACCATTTTAAATCTAATAACTGGCGACTCTGTAAACCTTTTAAATCGTCGACATGATACATGTTGGACTTTTCCTAAAACTCTTCACCCTTCATAAAATAAACAAGATGAATAAGGGTAGAAACAACAAAATTTTGGAAGAGAGAAAGATCTGTCCAAAGAGACAAGATTTTTTTCGACGCCGACAATGACTTCTAGCATTTCAATGTTATAAGGCCACAATTGTGACAACCCGAAAAATTGAGTTGTCCAGAAATTGGGTTTAAAGAATTAATAATTAATAAAAGTAATTTTAGTAATTTTATTATGTGTTATGTGTATATTAATCATTTTATGACATAAGATGATTAAAAATGGGGAGGATTCTGGCTACGAGCTAGAATAAACGAGTATGAATTTTCAAGACGAAAATAAAAAATTTCTGGGAATAAATATATTTTCGAGAAAAAGATGAAATAGACACTATTAATGAAACCCTAACGGTTAGGGTTTAACCTTAAGGATTAGGGTTTGAGGTTATAGTTTGAACCCAAGCCTTTTCGGGAGATTGAAATGTTGGACTGACATTCTGTCGAAATATTTGACGGTAATATACCGTGAATAGTTAAGTTAGTCTATAAAAGTTTTTCTTTAAAAAATGCACAGAAATTGGACGAACGAAAAATGATAAAAAGTACTTGTCATGTACTTTTCATTCGTTTAACTACGTTAGGGGAAAACGTGAAGGAAAACGCTTATCACAAAAAAGTGTTTTTCAATTTTTTGGAGTTACAAAGAACGCGTGAAAGTTAGTCGGTAGAAGAAAAACGAAACATTCAAAAATATTTGAATTCGAGAAATGCGTAAATATTATTAAGTGTAATAATAACGATTATTATTACATAACGAGTACGAGTATAATACTAGTTATTATATGAGGACAATACGATGGTAATACGATGTATGATACGAATATCATACGAAGTATATACAAATAGAATACGAGAATTATACGAAGGGAATACGATAAGTCTTGATTGACTTTAAGCTATTAGACTTGAACTTAGTCAAGCCCAATTGGTGGAGGATTCAATTCCAATGAGGATTAATGTTAAGCCCAAATTAAAAACTAAACCCGTGGGTCAAACCGATGGGTAAACGGGTGGGTTAACCCATCGGGCAACCCATGGGCACATGGGACATATGGTGGCCATGTGCTAGCATATGCTAGCACATGGGAGGACATAGGTTGGCATGTGTGAGGAGGTGGTGGTAAGGAGGTTTGGTCTATTGACAATTCCACCCTTGATCTTGCTTGTCTAATAACCAAATTACCCTTAGTCTTCATTTCACTATAAAAGAGAGCTTAAGAGCTCATTTGTTGGTTTGAAAAACCAACCATATGGAGAGAGAAGAGAAGACAAGAGGAGGAATCTTTTGATGAGCACTTCAAGGAAAGCAAAAAGCAAAAGAAAAGCCATGCAAGAGTATTACCAAGAGCAAACTTAAGAACACTTATAAGGTATAAGTGTTAAACCTTAATCTTCATCTTTCTTTCAATTAGTAAATTAATAGAGAAGTAATAATTGGAGGTGCATGAGTGGTAGGAAGTGATAAGGTGGATATTATTGGATATTAAAACACTTAGAACCAAGAACAGGTAAAACCATAATGAAATGGTTAAGGAATTGATGAAGAAATGAGTTAAAACCTTGAAATGGTTCAGTTAAATAGTAATAAAATTGTTAATGAACGTAATGAAGAAAACCATTAAAACTTAGATGTTTATAATGGTTAGAATCATAGATGAACAACCAATGGATTGATTCCATTTGGTTTGACGTAAAAATATCGAGTAACGAAGATTCGACAGAAGTTTACGCGATTAGACGTTAAACGTCGAATTGTAAATTTTCCCGGAATAGAAGTCAAAAGTCGTGGTGTGATTCGGAAATGATGGTTTTCTATTACAACACATGTAATTAAGTAAACAAGATTTATGAGAGCAAGAACGAACAAATTTAGAGTTAAAACGAAGAATTGAGCGTCGAACGTTCACGAACGTTTAACGAAAACGTAAAAACGAACGACTGGAGAGACACCACGATCATTGTCTTTGCACCATGATCGTTGTGTCTTGTGATGCTCATGCTTGATTTAGCCTTGATCGTAGAGAACACTACGATTTCTCTTAAGCTCTGATAGACTACGATCTCTACTTGATTGTTTTGTAGACTCCACGTTTTCGAGAGCTGACTGCGATTCTTGACTTGGCTCGGCAGGCGCTTGGACTTTCTCCATGATTCTGAGTGTGGCTTCTAAGACATACTATGATTCTGAAGCAACTTCTTTGATACTCCACGATTCTGTCTTGGCTTCTGCAAACTTCTGGCTGGCTCGACAGACTACGAATCTGTTGAGGCCTAACAATTACATCTCAAAATAGATCAACCTAATAGCTTTGATCTTTCTTCTATACATTCATTTATAGAATGATAAACATTAAGCATATATCAACCTAATAATTTTTGATCTATCATCTAAGTCCTTGTACATGTGTTCTTTGAAGGACTTTACACATAAGCATATTTATTTACTTTCAACATCAAATTTGAATATGCAATTCCCAACAATCTCCCCCTGTTTGATGTTGACATAACCAAGGAGATTTGCATCATATCATCAATTTCTAAATGTATGATCCTAGAAAGTAAATATGACTTAGTGTTTCAGTGAGCAGCTGAAATCTTTAGAGAATAAGCATGAATTTATTGATGTTGCAAAACAGATATTAGAATTCAGCACAGTTACATCAATAAGAAACAAATTTAAACTTGTCTTTATTTTCTTTGACTCTTGTTCCTCGGATTGGCATGCTCTTCAGCTCTCCTTCTTCTGCTGGCTTCATCTCTCCATGCAATATCATCTAGCTCACTTTGACTTAGCCTTTCTCCATGATCATGTCTGTTCATAAAGGAAAGATCTCCAATAGGCATGTTAAAGCCAGTACTGGTTACTCCTTGTGAGCTGAGAGATGGGCCTTGACTCCTTAAAGGTTCTGCCATGGTGATTGGTTGGCAGCTGCTGCTGTTCAATTTGTGGAGTCTGATAGCGAGGTTGTCTTGAATAGCTCCTTGATGATTGTGCCATTTGTTTTCCTTTGCCTCTGCCTTTGCCTTTCTCCCCTTCCTCTTTATTCTCCCCCTTTATGTCAGCATCCAGGTTCGAATGTTTTCTGACAAATAATTGACTCCTTGCATTAGCTCATGCATTTGAGAACGATTTTGAGCAATGCCACTATAATTTTCTTCAACCATGGCCTTAGTATTTCTTCTCTGTTATTACAACATAGCCATAGCATCTGCAGTCTGTTGTACTTGAGTCATGGAATAATTTTGGAATTTGCGTAGGGTGAGACGTATCTATTGGATCTGATCAGCCGTAATAGCATTTTGGGATTCTTGAGTTTTCTGGAGAATTTGTACAGCTTCCTTATGCTTGTTGGAGGCTTAAAAGTTAATAGCATCCCTTTGGTTGAGACTGTCACGTATCTCCCTTATAATCTCCTTCAATTTCTTTGAAAGCTCAGTTGCCAAGTTTCTCGATAATTTTTTGACAGAATCGATTATATGGTTGAATCGTTGATGAAGTGCTAGTGAGTGAGCTTCAAGGTTCTCCTCTATCTCTAGGGCCATATGGCTTGTTAAATCAACAAGCTCCTCTTTGGTGGGAAGTAGAGACAGATGATTAAAAATCTTCTGAACATCAGGAGGAGAGGCCGTAGTGTGCTCCCTTGGCCTTGACATGCTTGTGAGAGCAAGAGTCATGTCGAAATATTCATTGTTGGAGGACGAGGGAATATCTGACTGTGTGAGAGGGGTTTGGGTTTGGTGTATGGAAGAAGAGTTTGGTTCAGTATATTGGATAATTTGCTCAACGGTTTGGCTCGGTGGCTCAATGGTTATGGTGTCGTGTAGTTGGCCGACGATTATGAATCGTTGTTCGACAACCATAGAGTCACTAGCAGTTGGCTCGACTATAATGGAAAGGTGGTTATTTGGTTCATCAGTTATAGAGTTTTGGGACTCTGTAATTGGACAATGGTTTAGTGGGTGAAGAACCACTTCCAACAATCTTGGCAGTTCATAAAACTGGTTGAAGTTTGATGGAGGACAGTGGTTAACTATGTAAGAGATGGGAATAGATTGTACCTCATGCTCAGTCTCTGAAGATGAATTAGTGATCCGCTTCTGAGCGAAGTTGAGGTTGCTTGGGAATCCATGGGCTAGCACTGAAATTGCTGGATAAGCTTTGTAAGTCCAGAACATGTGATCCCAGGAGTTGAGAATCAGGGCTCTGTGGTAGGACATCATAGGAAAGTAGGAGAACAATTGATTGTAGTTGGCTCTCCTATATCCATTCCAGCCCACTGCAGTAATCTCAACTTCTTCATCCTTTTCATCTTCCCTGTATTCCTCACTTTCGTTTGAAATTTCCACCACATCCATTATCTCCTCTTTGTTCTTCAGCCTTCTCCACCTCTATAGTTTCAACACTTTCCATTTCCACAGCTTCAGAGACTATAATTTCTTGAGGGGCTGAGAGGGCTTCATGAACATCTTCTGGCAGCTCCCCCTCAGCAGTAGCATTCTTTGGCTCAGGTTCTTCTAACTACTCTTCCTCACCTAGAGCACTTCCTTGTTCAGGTGCTTCAAGAAGCTCCCCCTCAACATGAGCTGTATTCTCCACAATGGCTTCGGGCAGCTCTTTTTCAACGTGAACCATAGCCTGATCAGATGTAGTAGGGGTTACTGCACTGTTAAGGTTGGCTATCATATCAGCAATGATCCTGGTCTCATCCAAGGACTCATTGTGAGCATCAGATGTTTGAGGCTCAGATCTTGGTTCAGCCTAGCTCAGCAGCAATTCTTCTTTCTTCTTCTTTCAAGGCTTCTTCATTGACAAGAATATACTTCTTGACAAGCTTTCTCTTCGTTCTCTTGGGCTCAGCTGCAGCCTTAGCACTTTCTTCAGCTTCAGCTCTGACAGTTTGTTCAGGCTCAGAGACTATTGTAGCATTCTTTTCTAGAATGATGGTAAGTCTAGACTCCACGATTAGTAAGGACTCCATAATTGTGGTGAGTGAATACTTCTTTGATCGATGACTGGGTTTCTTCTTTCAAGGCGCAGAGCTTCCTTCCGCCTTCTCCTCACTATTCTTCTTCTTCGTCTTCTCCTTCATAACCTCTTCTAGTGATTTAGTCACTTCAAGAGTGAGTTCTCTTTGAGTGACAAGACCTCGAATCCCAGTACCAGAACTAGAACCAGAACCCCCTTGGGGTACATCAGTGGTTGAGCCTTGGGGCTCTTCTTCCATTTGAACATATTCTTTTAATTTCCTCTTGCCCTTTCTCTTTCTGACCAGAGTAGTGGGTTCTTCTTGGTTGACTGCTTCTTCCTCAGTTTCCTTCACAGCTGATATATTTCCTTGATGAATTTATTTCTTCACTTCACCAGTCCTTCTACTGTTTTCAGACTTTATTTTCACATTTTCTGCTGGATTCCTCTTCTAATTCTAAAAGAGCTGTTTGGTCATCCTTCTGTTGGCATTGATGGGTTCTCCTTCCTTATCTCTAATTTTGTCTCCTAGAGCAGATTGGAGAATTATGCTGATGAATCTCCCATACAGCATTTTGGCAGAGCTCTTTGCCTTCTTTGAGCTGAGCATCCACTTCCCAAACCACTCTATGAGCAAAGCCCCAAAGTTGAGTTAAATTTTGAAGCAGATTGCTGTTATGAGCTTCAGTTGGTTTTCATTCACTGAGTCGTGGCTAGAGCTCTTGCAGCATATGCATTTCCCAACAATATCATCCAGAAATTCATACTTCTGGGGAAACTCTTTCTTCTTGTAGCCCTTGATGCCTTCAAACTTCTTGTGGTGCATCTTATGCAGACCTTCATGAAAGTCGATGACGCTCATAGACGAAAGACCATTTGATTTAAACCCTAGGGCTAGGTTTATACTTTTAGCATTGAGTCGAATCTGCACGCCCTTGACCTTTGTAATTATGACATCATTCTCAATGATTCCATTGCAGTAGAACTCTTTCACCAGCTTTGGGTAAATCCTTATACTGGTGCTCAGAGCTTCTTCGTGACTAGCTCTCTTCAGAAAGGATAAAATTTTGTGGAACTGTGTGTCAGCTGCCTTAAATTCATCGAAGCATAGTTGGTGCCCTGATACAACATTTGAAGCAGCCCATGATTATTGTGATTTTTTAGAGACGAACAAAGATTAGCTTAGCTTTCTGAAACTTAGGGTTCTTTTGAGAGAGAGAGAGTGAGAGAGAAATGAGCTTTTGAAATTCAAAGGTGAACTGTCAAAAGACATTTCAAAAAGTATTTGTAACTTCCCTTCTCACGATCTATAGAGTGGGGCACGTGTCGAGCTCTACAGGTCTCCACGATTTGAAGTTGTGAGAAAAGCACTGATCTGCCCTCAGCTCCCCCTGAGCTAGTGTATCCTTCAAGATAACTACGATTGTCGAGGCTACTCCACGATTGTTGTGTTCAATGATGAACCTGCTCCACGACTGTTGTCTCTTCAAATTCTTGTAAGGCATTTTGAATCAGCATCCCTTCTAGGTTAAGGTTGCTCAAGAAGGGCCAACCTCTTAGTCTAAAACTAAGGGTCAGGTTTTTCTGAGGAGCTTATCAGAAGGGTTGCTTAGACTTGGTAGAAATGCTATCATCACAGTAGGCTTCTCTGCCATGTCGAGACTATTCCACTATCGTGGTTTCTCTTAGTCATCTCCACGATTTTGACATAGACTTTTTACCTGCATGGTTAACACCAACTAGAGCATAGAATTTATGGTTGTAGATTTAACATACCTAACTCACTTATTAATTTATTAAATCTTGATTCATCTAAGGGTTTTGTAAAAACATCAGCAAGTTAATTTTCAGTAGGGATGTATTGTAAAGATAGAGTTCCATTTTGAACATGATCCCTAATAAAATGATATCTTATTTCTATATGCTTAGTCCTAGAATGCATGACAGGATTATGTGTTATTGCTATGGCACGTGTTATCACAGTGAACAGGTATAGACTTGAAATCAAACCCATAGTCTGCTAGCTGGTTCTTCATCCATAAGATTTGAGCACAGCAGCTGCCTGCATCAATGTATTCAGCTTCTGCTGTTGAAGTTGATACTGAATTTTTCTTCTTGCTAAACCAGGACACAAGTCTATTTCCTAGCAGTTGACAAGTGCTACTGGTACTTTTTCTATCTATTTTGCATCTTGCAAAATCAGCATCTGAATATCCTGTCAGTTCAAAGGAGGACTCCTTAGGATACCTGAAAATTCTTTTTACATCAGTTAAGTGTGATTCCTTAGGATTAGCTTGAAATCTAGCACATATACATGTAACAAACATGATATCTGGTCTACTGGCTGTTAAGTACAAAAGAGAGCCTATCATACCTCTGTATTGAGTAATGTCAATACATTTACCTTTCTCATCTTTGTCGAGCTTAGTTGCTGGAGCAATTGGTGTTTTCATGGGAGAGGCTGATTCCATGCTATATTTCTTTAGTAAGTCTTTAATGTACTTGGCTTGGTTAATGAAGATACCTTCATTAGTCTGCTTCACTTACAATCCAAGGAAGAAATTCAGCTCACCCTTCATGCTCATTTCGAACTTGCTCTTCATAAGCTTGGCAAATATCTTGCACAAATTTTCATCAGTAGAACCAAAGATAATATCATCTACATATATTTCAACTAGTAAAACTGTGACGCCCCCAAATTCGGACCGCCACTTGGTCACTCGAATTCGGTTCATCACGTGCTCATGGTAATACAATAATAACTAAAATCACACATTCACAGCGGAAGATCTAATCTAGAATAATTTACAATGATTTATTATAATTATTCTCCCAAGTCTCGCAACCTACAGTACTTAATAGATTACATAATAATATCGAATAAAGACTTATTACATAATCCTTCTTAAGCTTAAACATAGTCTGAAGATAGTTTTAATACAACATAATAATTTTAAACATAAAGGAACAAGCTAGTTGGTAGCCTTGCCCTTGCCCTTATCAATACTCGAAGGTTCGCCCTACTCTGCCTTCACTGAAAAGTTTTAGGGAAAGTAAGAATGAGCACAAATTGATCAACAAGTAATATACAATAAGGGTGATGAGTATTATATCACGAGTTTGAAATATCAAAGTATAATCTTTGAGATAATTCAGAGTTTCAGAATAATATCATGAATAATGAATATCAACAATTCTTGAATCAAATCTTTGGAATATAAAATTCAGTATAGATCAACAGATATATATGAGTTCAAAGGCTATCAATGTATCCAACTGGATAAAATAATTTATACTGAGCAGTCACTAAGGACTATCGAACATCTACTAGAATCATCAATATTAAACTGATAACCCAAAAGAAATAAGTATGATAGATGATCAGTCTACAATACTCTATGTTATGCATAACACCACAGTAATAATCACGCGTGTGTTGGGGCTTCCAACAATAAACACTCCCCTTACCATAAGGGTTGTTCAACTTAGTTTTCAGATTTCTGCACCAATAAAAAGGTTTGGACAGTTTTATAAACATGCATATAGTCTAGCCGAATCGAATGGCACAGACACTTTCACACTATTCAAGAACAATACCAAGTTCAACATGAATAATAGCTTTCACAAGAGTTTTAAACGTACTAGCTCAATGAATGAGTAAGTAAGATAACTTACATTGTACAAGGATATAATACTTGCACCGTAAAAGAGTGTAAGTTAGGAAACTTGCCTTAAGCGTAGTTTATACCCGTAATTTAATCAACACTTTTCGAATCCTATCGTAATATAGTTATGTATATATGATATTCATTAGTCATATAGTTTAACATTATATCTCATCTCGTATATACGATAATCACATAAGCTAAGTCTTGACCTAGCGACACAGTTATATAGTATCATATTAATATAATTTCTATCCTTAACTTTCCACTTTTCTCGAGTTAATCATCTTCATACATCATTACTATCATGTGAGACTACCACAAATAGCAAACATATTCTAATTAGCGAGTTATAGCATTACTATAAGTTAACCATCAAAAATTGGATTCAAACATTAACATGTGATATCACCTTAGCTATCATGTTTGACATTTTAAACATATGAGGCGATCACATTACTCATTCCAGGCATGCTTGCAAGTTTCTACTTCATATACACATGTCAAAGGACACTTCTATGTTTGTATAACCTTTCCTCGTTTCAAACATATATGATATAGAATCTAAGTTAATACTTTCAATAACTTAAAGCCATTCAAGGTTATGAAATCATATAATCTAACATGCTCGCCTTTTAAACACATAAGGTAATCGTATTTCTCGTGTTAGGCATGCTTGTGAATATTCATGTAACTATCGTAGTTATTAGTTTGAAAACATGTTTCATTTACGCTAAACTTGGTTTCACAACATCTAGCATGGTATATATACATGTATGATACGTGAGTGAGTCTAAGAGTATTATCTCATATATCCGTAAACTCCAGAATATGAAACTTGCAATAACATGTTAAGGTTCACAATCAAGACTTATATTTTTATTAGTAAGGCTTACTAACATATTCGTGTTACATCATGAAATCCGTATACATAAGTCAATAGGTCCGACATGCATTTCAAGGCCATATAAACATGCTTGAAAAATCAGAACTCATATATGGTATATACATGTCAAAAGTTCTTTTGTAAAAACTTACATTTCCGTTACTTATGAGGTTTGCATGTTCGTATTTCGTTATGAAACTTATCTACACAAGTGAACATACATTTCATGTGTTTCTAGGTCATACAAACGTGTCTCAAAAGTTAGAATATCTAAAATAGATACAACGAGTCAACGTCTATTTTGAAATTTTAAGTTCATTTCAGAAATCTATAACTTCATCGTTCACGTAAGCGATCCGAATATAACATGCTCATACTAGTTTAAGAAGTCCATATATATGTATTAATCATATCAGCATGCTTGTTCTATTTTATTTCATCAACTAACATGTAGCAGACATCAAGCAGGAAGCAAAAATTCAAAATCTGCAGCAGGGGCCATGCGTAGCTGCGCTGGGCCGCAGTGTAATGCCGGCGCAGCTGCGCCGTGCCTGGTTCGACTCAAGACACAGTCTGCTTCGACAGACTTCCAGGCCAATTCTCAAAATACTCCACGAAATTAGTCCTAAACATACCACATTGCTTCCTTATCATATTATAAGACTACATAACATTCAATCAAGCATTCTAACCTTCAATTGTCATCCAATTTTATGACATCAAGAATTTAAGTTTTGACAGAAAAATGAAAATGATAATGGAGAACAACTACATTCCAATCCTAACATGTATATAAGTCCGTGTAACTACTAAGCAATCTTTTTATACTTTAATTAACATGCATAGCATCCATAACCAATCAATTAAGAAATCTCAAAAATTTTACAGGAACAGAAAATGGAGAATGAAGAACAAGGAATGCTTAATATACCTCTGTTAATGGTTTGAGCTTGCTAATGCTACTATAGAAATTCCTTCTCAACTAAATAGACAATCACAGTATACTCTCTTCTCTTAGAAATTCTCAGCAATATGAAAGGTGAAGGAGATGGGTTTATATTTATAGAGGAAATGATATCCAGACATTGCATTTGCCCAACAAATTGAACCACGAGATTTATGAATTGCATGGAGGTTAAGGCGTAGTAGGTAAATGGTTAGTGAATCAAATCATCAAACCACTCCTCTCATGATCATGATAGCTAAGAGCTATGGAAGTTCACTGAGTTTGTGGAATATAGGTAATAGGATAGTTTGATGGGTGTTCACGTGCACAAGGGTTGTGCCTAATAATATGGGACAAAGCACACTAAGCTCAGCATTTGCAAATGAACTACATGTTACACTTGTATTACAATACACATATCATATACTTATATTATATGTACTTTAAGTCATCATGAAATGTACCAATATAATTCAATGAATAGGTAACATTGCAATGTAGTAAATATAATTTGTACATATATAATCCATGTACATTCTTATCTTACCGATATAAGTTAATCGGATGTTGTCACATTACACTGTTCCCTTTATTAATACTAATAGTTTACAATATATATTCATGATATATTATTCAATGTATACCCACATAATTATTGTCACACAAGCATAAACATGTAGCTTATATCTTAATACATGGTCACACTTAAGTGTTTCTTTACACTATATAATATAGTTGTATTCCATATACTTTATATTCAATTATTGCACACTTGCACATAACAATCAATATAATCTCCTTATATTAATTACTTGCTTAGTTGTTTTATTATTCATAATGTCAAATAAATAAATTATCCACCTTATCAATTAATTAACAATAATATTAATTAATCCCTTCCTCGTAATTATTAATAACACTTAATTAATAATCATAGGATTAATTATCACATGAATATAGATCTTATTATATGTATGAACACGTTGCTTATTATATTATTTGCAATAATAATAATCCCCACATCATCAATTAATTATCATTAATATTCTATAACAATTAATTAATATTCTACGATAACAATTAACAACAATTAACAATTAATTAATTATTCACTTAATAAATCCTTCGTCAATTAATATATCTCATCACTGTGCCACACAAGGCTTTCACGAGTTTATTATAAACTCCACATTTTCCTCCATTATTATAATTACTTAATTTAATATAATTGAGTTAACTCACAAAATCATTTATATTCAAATAATTTCTTATTTCCATTAATATATTTATTTAATAATATTAAAAAATTCTCAGGGTATTACAAAAACTTTGTCTTTGTGCTTCCTAAGAAATAATGTGGTATCTACTCTACCTCTAGTGAATCCTTTTTTAATAAGAAAGTTAGTCAGTGTTTCATACCATGCTCTAGGTGCTTGCTTAAGTCCATATAAGGCTTTGTCTAGTCTATAGACATAATTAGAGAGAGTTGGATTGATGAAACCCGGAGGTTCCTCCACATATACTTCTTCTTGAAGTTCACCATTCAGAAATGCACTCTTGACATCCATCTACAAGATTTTGAACTTCATGTGAGCAGCAAAGGCAAGGAATATTCTGATAGCCTCTAGTCTGGCAACTGGTGCGAAGGTCTCGTCGTAGTCGATGCCTTCTTCTTGAGAATAACCTTTGGCCACTAGTCTTGCCTTGTTCCTTGTGATCACCTTATATTCATCCATTTTGTTTCAGAAGACCCATTTGGTGCCAATGATTGGGTGATTCCTTGGTCTAGGAACTAATCTCCAAACTTTTTTTCTTTCAAACTGATTTAGCTCCTCTTGCATGGCTTCTATCCAACTCGAATCTTCCATTGCATCTTCTATCTTCTTGGGTCCCATTTGAGACAGAAAGCTTAGATAGAAACACTCATTCTGGGCGGCAGATCTCGTCTTGATTCTAGCATTTGGATCTCCAATAATCAAGTCTTGAGTGTGATCCTTTACCCATCTGTTCCCTATTGGAATATCTGTACTGGTGCCTTCTTGTCTGAATTCTTCAAGATCAACTTCTGTAACTTGTTGCAGAGGTTTGTCGTCGGGTGTAGCTCTCTCTACGATATCTTCTTTAGGCTCGACGATTCCATCTTCTGGGGCTGTGATCGTAGTGTTGGGATTGACCACCCCATTTGTGGTGTCTGGATCGTCAATCACAGTGCCTTGTGGTACAGACTTGTTTGAGTGTGTTTCATTAAAGATGATGTGAATCGAGACTTCAACACTTAGCATTTTCTTAGTTGAACACTCTATAGGCCTTGCTGTTTGTAGCATATCCAAGAAAGATTCCTTCGTCTGACTTGGGTTGAAACTTAGTCAGATATTATTTTCCATTGTTGAGAATGTAACATGCACATCCTAACACACAGAAATAACTGACGTTAGGCTTTTTACCTCTCCACAGCTTGTATAGAGTCTTCTTCAGTGTAGAGTGAACAAGAGACCTGTTCTGAGTGAAGCATGCAGTGTTGATGGCTTTTGTCTAGAAGTATTCAGGCAGATGAGCTGCTGCTAGTAGAGTTCTTCCTGCTTCTATCAATGTTCTGTTCTTTCTTTCAGCTACTCCGTTTTGCTGTGGAGTTTGTGGAGCTGAGAAGTTGTGACTGATGTCGTTGACTGCACAGAACTAATCCATCTCAGAAAAGTCGAACTCTCTTCCATGATCATTTCTTATGGCCTTGATCTTTTCTTCTTTTTCGTTCATCACCAGCTTGAACATCTTGATCAGTTGGGAGCTTGTTTTCATCTTTAGAATTTAGAAAGAATACCCATGTGAATCTGGTGTAGTCATCCACTACGACTAGTGAGTATCTCTTCCCTCCAAGGCTTACAGTCAAAATTGGCCCGAAAAGATCCATGTGAAGTAACTGTAGGGGTGTATTAGATGAGTTGACTACTTTGCCTTTGAATGAGCTCCTTGTTTTCTTTCCAAAGTGACAGGCATTGCATGGCCTTTCTTTGATGAAGCTGAACTTGGGTAGGCCTGCTACTAGATCTTTGGAGGCCAGTTTTGATATACTTTTGAAGTTGAGATGAGATAACCTTCTATGCCATAGCCAACTCAGTTCTTCAGAGGCTTTAGCAAGAAAGCAGATTGTATCATCAGAACTCAGTTGAGCAAGATTAACAATGTAGACGTTTCCTTCTTTTGTTCCAGTCATCTTTATAAAAGAGGTCTTCAGATCTCTGACTTGACATTGATTGTTGAGGAAATTGACTTGATGACCCTTGTTACAAAGTTGGCTAATGCTCAGAAGATTATGTTTTAGTCCTTCCACATATGCTACTTTACTGAAGGACATTGCACCATTCCCAGCTGAGCCATATCCTCTTGTCTTGCCAGAGTTGTTGTCTCCAAAGATGAATGTTGGACCCTCCTTCTCTATGAAGTTAAACAGGAGGGCTTTGTTCCTGGTCATATGTCTTGAGCATCCACTGTCCAGATGTTATGTTGTGATCGTGGAGCTCGGTTCTTGCAGTAAGGTTAAGCTTTCATTTTGGTACCCAGACTTGCATGGGTCCTACTTTGTTAGTAACCTTGAGAACCCAGATTTGCTTGACTTTGGGTCTATTATGTAGAGGATTATAATAGCATACTGCATCCTTATGACCATATCTATCACATACAAAGCATCTAGCATGATGCATGCTTGTGTGTGTGTGTGTGTAGATTCTTTCTCCATTTGGACTTGTGTGGATACTTGGTGGCCTTTTCCTTATGTTGGTTCTTCATTTTCCATGCAGCCTTGTGATTCAAAGCTTATGATGAGTGAATCTCAACTCCACGATTCCTTCCTGGTTGGTTCGTGGAGCTGGTTTTACTTGACTCCACGACCCTTCGAGGTTGGAGAGTGGTGACTGAGTTACTCTTCACCTTTATGAATCCCAGGCCAGCATGAGATCCGTTATGTCTTAGGATATGACTTGGATCAGAAGAGCAAGGATGTATTGGTTCTCCTTCTTTGTGGATTTCACAAATATAATGCCTCTATTAAAATTTGAAGCAATACTAATGTTAGTTTTCTTGAACTTTTCCACACATGGTTTTGAGGTAGATTCCCCAAAGCCTAAACCTGTTCTGTCAGATGCACTTCTCTGACTAGAGATCAGGGAATCCATGGATGAAGAAGACCTATTCCACATTGAGATTATCTTTTCTAGCTCCTCAATCTTAGAGGTTAGATTTAACTCTCTTTGTGTGATGATTTCATTGGTCAGTCTTAAGAGTTTATTCTCAGCCTCAAGTTTAGAGAGAGAGGTAATACTTAGTAGAGCTGTCTCCAGTTCTACTTGAACTTTCTCTTTCTCTTTTTGAAGAAGAGAATAATATTTAGACAGAACTCTGAACCACTCTATGTATTGATGCAGATTTGATGTTATGCCATGTAGTGCAGTTCTTAGATCATCCATATCTACATAGATTTGCTACTTGTGGCTCTTCATCATCTTCTGACTCAGGGTTTGTGTCATTGTCTGAGTCACTCCACGATCCTCTAGCTACAAGACCTTTGTCTTTCTTTTGAAGCTTTTTGTAGCCTTTGAACTCCTTCTTTGGATTTGTCTTTTGCTTCAGCTCCTCTCTAAGAGGTTTGTTGCAGTTTGCAATGAAATGGCCAGGCTTCTTGCAGTTGTAGCATAAGTTGTTGATCTGCTCCTGGCTGCTGCTGTTGAGTCTCTTAGGTCTACTGCTTATGCCTTTGCGCATGAACCTTTTGAGTCTTCTTACCAGCATTGCAATGTCCTCATCATCATCTTCCTCAGAGTCAGATTCATTTTCATCATAAGCTTTGGAGGTGGCTTCTGTTCCCTTGAGAGCAACTCCTTTATCCTTCTTTCTTTCTTCAGATAGAGTCTCTGCTCTTTGGGTCAGCTCTAATTCGTAGGTAAGAAGCTTGCTATAAAGTTGTTGAATTATCATTTCATGGAGGTTCTTTGATTCTATGATTGCAGTGGATTTGGCATCCCACTTGCTTGGTAAGGACCTCATGAACTTGATGATAAGATCTTTGTTTAGATAGATCTTTCCAAAAGCTCGAAGAGAATTGAGCAGCATGTTGAATCTTTCGTAGGTGGAAGTGACGTTTTCTCCTGGTACATGGGTAAACATCTCATACTGTTGAGTCAGAAGAGATTGCTTATTTTCTCTGACTTCTTATGTTCCTTCGTGCATGATGAGCAGTGCTTCCCAGACTTCTTTGGCAGTCTTGCTATTAACCACATTTTCTAACAGATCATCTTCTAAAGACTGGAATAAAATGTTCTTGGCCTTTTTGTCTAGTTGGACATTCTTCTTCTCGTTGTCAGTCCATTCTGATTTGATCTTGATCTGTATTCTGTTTGGATCTTCTGGAGTTGGTGCATGCTTTGTTGGAACGTAGGATTCAGAACAGTTTCAAACAGATCTTCATCTATTGAATCCATGTAGGTTTGCATACGAACTTTCCAGTTGGAAAATTTGTCTTTGTTGCACATTGGTGGCTTGCTGCCTCCTCCGGTCTTAGACTCGCTTATCAGGTGTGCCATCAGATCTACTCAAGCTTTGTAGGCTAGTTGAGAGAACCTGCTCTGATACCAATTGTTAGTTCCCAGAGGCACAATAATTATCTAGAAGAGGGGTTGAATAGATATTTTAAAACTTTTTTATTTTCAAAATACTTATTAGATTTGTTAATAACTTAACCACAGCGGAATATTTAATTTGTTTGTTTCCCATTAAGATAAAACAAGTTTATAAGTGATAAGCAGTTATAACAGATATAGCAGATATATTAGACACAGTGATTTTAAGTGGTTCAGAGCAGTCAAGGCTCCTAGTCCACTCTTCTACTCCACGAGTAGGAAATCCACTAAGGATATCTTTACAATCTTTGAATCACTTAGATTCCTTCAAGACCAGCAGTCTTGGAACTTCTTAGTTTACTTAGAATTCTTCAAGTCCAACAGACTTGGAATACACTTGATGAGAGTTGTGTTCATGGGTTGTGCTACTCAGTTGCCGCTAAGCATATGTTCGAAAGAACTGAGTAGCTGTGCAAGATTTCTTTCTGATCGTAGAGTTTGGACGTTGAGTGTTCTTGAGCTTTTTCATTCTTGCTTGCTTAAGTCTGAATCTCTGTCTGATTTGCTTTTGAAGGAGCCTTTGAAATGTTTCCGTTGAAGGCATCCTTTGTAGCATTAAATGCTTCAGACGTTTCTGAGCACTGATGTTGACTTCCTATAAATCTGCTGTTATGTCGCTTGGCCCACTAACACAGCAGACTGCTTTCTCACCTAACATCTGAAAATGTGTTTTCAGCAGGCATGCAGTCCTTTCCTTAGCTTCTTCTATACGCTTCTTCGATACATACTAAGGATGAGTGTTGGATCATTGGGACTCCCAAAATGTCAACGTCTATAAGCTATTCCTCATTTTTTATACTTCCTCCTTCATCAGATAGACAAAACTTGATGCTTCTAATGCTGATTGGAGAGACACCACGATCATTGTCTTCGTACCATGATCGTTGTGTCTTGTCATGCTCGTGGTTGATTCAGCCTTGATCGTAGAGAACACTACTATTTCTCTTAAGCTTTGATAGACTACGATCTCTACTTTCTTGTTTTGCAGACTCCACATTTTCGAGAGCTGACTGCGATTCTTGACTTGGCTCAGTAGGCGCTCGGACTATCTCCAAGATTATGAGTGTGGCTTCCAAGACAGACTACGATTCTGAAGCAACTTCTTCGATACTCCACAATTCTGCCTTGGCTTCTGCAAACTTCTGGCTGGCTCGACAGACTACGAATCTGTTGAGGCCTAACAATTACATCTCAAAATAGATCAACCTAACAGCTTTGATCTTTCTTCTATACATTCATTTACAGAATGATAAACATTAAGCACAGATCAACCTAATAATTTTGATCTATCATATAAGTCCTTGTACATGTGTTCTTTGAAAAACTTTACACATAAGCATATTTATTTAATTTCAACATAAATTTGAATATGCAATTCCCAACACTAATGATTCTAGCCAGACATAATATGTATGAAAAAGGTAGAAGGATGAAAGTATGACAAAGTATATGTGATGTATGTTTTAAAATGATAAGAATCAGAATGTATTCCTATTATTCAAGCTGCTTCGTAACCATTGTTTGGTTATTGAAGACTTAAAAGAATTTTGATTTTTTAAGTTGTAATTGTTCAATTGCTATGACTTGCTGAGCAATTGAATGCTCACGCTTGCTTAAAATAAAAACATTTTCAGCGAATGACACTAGTATGTATTAAAGGACCCTGTGAAGATCAAGATGATTGAAGTCCTGCTAAGGTGAGATGCTATGGTTGTGAATACCATTAGCATCGCAAGACGAAGTGCTGTTCATGTTATGAACAAGCGTGAAGATCAAGCCAAGACTTGTAGAATAGTTAGTTAAAACTGTTCTGTAAATATGGTGACTAGTTAAGTCACATTTGTAAGATGATAAGAATAATGTAATTATCATTATTTTTAATGAATGAAGATTTTAAGGTAATAGAACCTGGGAATGGAATGAATATATCATTAATCTTCAGGATATAATGATGCATGTACAGAATGAGACGTACTCGTAACGACCAAAATTCAGGTGTGAAGATAGACTGAATTTCGGGGCGTCACAGGTTGGTATCAGAGCTGATAGGTTATAAACCTTAGGTATGATTACCTAAGACTATAATTTAAGAGAGAAGGATAAGAAAATCATTGAGATAAACTATTAATGAGAAAGATCACTACATGATCTCGTTAAATCGTAATAATAGATTTTTTGTTAAACGATAGATGAGTTATAGCTGATGGCTATAATGGAATAGTACTGTGATATAGTACGGGAAGAAGAACTCAGATCGAGTTATAGAGGAGGTTAAGGTACGAATTAAAGAAAATTCGTAGTAAGTCAAGAAAGAGTTAGAGGGTTATAAATTTCAATTAAGGACTCATGTGATAGCTGAGTTGTACAAACCTTTGTATGGGCTGAGGTTTTGTGCTTGGTCTAACGACTACTTAGTTTATCACATTGATAATCATTCAAATAGTTGATGTCGCGCTATCGATATGTATATAACGAGAAGGTGAATCTTTTCTCATGTGTATATTAGATAGTAGAATGTACTAGGATAGGTGCGATTTCTTGAAACTCATACTTATGAAAAGTTTATGACTCATAGTTGTATGCTATGTTTCTGAGCCTTGAGCATATGGACAGTCCTTGATTTGTTCTTGGATTACATATTGTGAGGATAAGTTCTTAAACACATATGGTTGTGGAAAGTTCCTGAACACATAAAGTGCGGTAAGTTGATGAACTATACTAGGGTATAGGAATGGTTAGACTGAAAATGAATTATTTTCAGTATAGATAGCACCTTAGGTGCTAGAAGAGGTTAATATTGTCGCAAGTACGACAATGAAGGAAGAAGAAGGAAGTAGCAAATTCCAAGTCTTCTAGCTATGCTAGATTCCAAAGTTATTGACATCGTGTTGATGTGTGTTCTTTGGACTGACAATATTGGTTTCAACATTTGGAAACCAATGGATTTTGAAAAGAACTATTATTTGTATGTCTATGCTAATCGTTTTGGCTAGACAGAATTTGATTTGAAATATCAAAATGAATTTTATGTCATGTGCATTGAATGCATAGATGGTGAAAAGACGGAGTTATCAATGCATTAAACCTAGTAGTGGGATGCGATCGTGAGATCATCAACCCACTATGGTAGTATGTAGTATGACGAAGTCCTAAAATGACGAAGTCCTCAACGTACTTTGAATAGTACAATATCATGACGTCTTTAAATGTTTTGAAAGAATTTCAAAAGAGTAGTCGATGTCAATTGATTTGACTAGATGGCTGTTTCATGTTGGTGTCCAGTTTATTGGATGGTCTGAGCTATTTAATTTGGCTAGACAAATGGAATATCATGTTTAAAAGAAATCAAGCTTTCTTTGAGAAGTTGTGCCAAGCCAAATTATTTTAGTGCGGAATCTGATATAAGTCTGAGGAAATATGGGGATGGACTGATCACACAATTACCGTAAAAGGTGGTTTACCTTCGTAATGATTGTAAATGCACTAGGTAAGCAAGCATGGTTTACGATGAAATGTCGTCGACCTGGCAAGAGATCATGGTCTATAAGACTGCTCAGCATCGTATGGCATGTTTTAAAGGAATCCTTATATTCCTAATGTAGACACTCGAAAATTCCTTTCCTGTTATTAACACTGTAGGAGGGCAAAACCATCCATTAAATCAACCCCGATCTCCAATCGGGCCGACAGATCAACCCCGATCTCCAATCGAGCCGTCAAATCAACCTCGATCTCAATATCGGGCCATCAAATCAACCCCGATCTCCAATCGGGCCGTCAGATCAACCCCGATCTCAATATCGAGCCATCAAATCAACCCCGATCTCCAATCGGGCCATCAGATCAACTCTGATCTTAATATCGGGCCATCAAATCAACCCCGATCTCCAATCGGGCCATCAGATCAACCCCGATCTCAATATCGGGCCACAAGATCAACCCCGATCTCCAATCGGGATGTCAGATCAACCCTGATCTCAATATCGGACCATCAGTTCAACCCCGATCTCAATATCAGGTCATCGGTCATCCCCGATCTTAACCCGAAAGGTACAGGTCAGCACCGGTCTCAACCCGGGAGGTACAAGTCAGCACCGATCTCAACCTGGGAGGTACAAGCAGTCTCAACCCGGGAAGTGCAAATCATCCCCGGTCTCAACCCGGGACGTCAAATCAACTTCAGGAACAAACCAGAAGCTACGCAACATCTCCAGAGGAAAACCTAGAATGACCAACTCAGCCTCAGGGACAATACTGAGGACAAAAAGATTCAAATGGGATCCAAGCCTTGGAAACAACCCCATGAAGTCAACCGAAGGCCATGCTGACACTAAGGACAACCCTGGGAGGGGGAAAATGGTCATTTTACCAACCATAAGCTGATTCAGTCAAACTCAAGCTGAATTGATGCCACCAAGGTCAGAACGAACCATAACGATGATCCCGAGTGCAAACAGCGCAAGATAACTCAACGGATAAACTGCGGGGAATCAAAGACCAGGTTATGAACCCGACTTCTTGGACCCGAAAAATGTTTTATCCCATGTCATTGTGACACTCTCGGCGAGGGATTTCCTAAAAGGTATAACACGCCTCAAACGGACACTCCAATCAAAAGTTAGAAAGTTTCGACTTCGACCCACGTTGCTTGGAGTACACGTACTTTGAGATGACTCAACTGAATACGTGGGCCCCACCAGGGGAGCCGCACCTCTACCTAAGGCAGCAGCAGGTAGAGATGAGGCTCCCTGGCCGATATATATGAGGTGACCCCCCCTCATTTTCAAAATTTTAAAATGCAGCGAACCTCTGCCCGTTTGATTTTCTGACGTTTTCACCTCTTTCAAGCCCAAATTTTTTCACTCTAACACGTAGATATACCCACATACTACCACATATCAGAAAATAACAGATAGATTTGGACGTTTAGAGCCTACGATTTGGCAAAAAACCTGTGTAGCAGTCCATTATGAGTATTTTTAAGATCAGAAAGTTTTTCTTACTTCTCTGCACTGTTTTGCATTTACATGTCAAGTTTTGTTTTCTAAATATACCCGAAACTTAGTTTCGTGGCCGTTTTTGTCAAAATTTGGTATATTTTTTGTACATAAACTCAATTTTTGGCATTTCTACAACTCAAATTGACGATCCGTCACTTCCGGCAGCTTTGGTATACTTGCATCTTCGTTCCTAGCAACTCCGCCGAACTGGGTTTTCTTCCCAGTCCGGGTTAGGCTTTTTCTATGTTTATTTAACTGTTTATACCCTAACTTTTCAATTCTGTCAAGCCCAGATGTCAAATCTGAGGTAGTTTACTGCTTTTATATATATTTATGCATATATAAGCAACTTTTACCACCACTGGGTTCTCTTCCCAGTCTTGGTTGACTACATTTCTGTCTATATATATATATATTTATATATTTTAGTCCGGCCTGGATTATTCTGTGACCTTTTTACTGCTTTTGCACCCTTCACCATTACTGGGTTATCTTCCCAATCCTGGTTGACTACTTTTCTGTACATATACATTTCTGTTCGGCCTGGATTATTCTTTGGCCTTTTTACTACTTTTATATATATTTATGCATATATAAGCAGCCTTCACCACCACTGGGTTCTCTTCCCAGTCTTGGTTGACTACGTTTCTGTACATTTATATTTATGTTCGGCTTGGATTATTCTGTGGCCTTTTTATTGCTTTTATATATAAATATGCATATATAAGCAGCCTTCACCACCACTGGGTTCTCTTGCCAGTCTTGGTTGACTACTTTTCTGTCAATATATATATATATATTTCAATTTCAGTCCGGGCACCGGTGTGAAAACCCATCGCACTTTACAGCTTTTGTAGATATAACTGTGTATATATTGCTTTACTTGCTCTTTATTAAATTGATGCTTTAAATATTCATTTGATATGAATCGGCATTTTTCAGTCACAAAAGCAACCTCGCGTCCCTTAGATCGCTATCTAGTGGGAACGAGTCGCTTCAGCCATGTGCGAACCAGGATTTACTGATGAATCCTTGGTTCTGACAATATTGGGATATATATCAATTTTAGTACAAATTTGAACTGTGTAGGTTTATTGGCTACTGATATGTGAGCCTAGAAATTGTGGGATTCATGATCCAATCGATCATAATCTGATTCCCACGATGGATAAACTCCACTTTATGAATGTACCCTGCCAGTTTTTCTGTAAAATGTACATACAAAGACATTAAAACGGTTATCCGGATTTAAGGTCTCAACATAGTGAAAATATAGTTTGTCGTGTCAGAGTCCCTTCGATGGCAATCATGCCCATGAGGAGACCGACACTTGTATTTATTTCTATGGTCGAGGATGCTTCGTAGCCCAACAAATCACCATTCAAATGCAAGCCTTAAGGCTAAAAAGATAAAATTGAAAGTAGTGATATGCTTCAATTCCTACGTTAGCGTAAGGGTTTGATAAACTTTTTCAAAACATCATTTCAATTCAATCAAAAGAAAAAGCTTTTGCAAATCAAATTAAATACTTTTACAAATCAAAGACTTTTGCAAATCAAATCAAACCCTTCGTATATAGGTTCAACGAAGCCTGTCAAATGCTTTCAAATCAAACATAGGCCCAATTTCAAACAACATTCACACACATATTTCAGTTTTAAGGAAAATATTGAAAAGATGTGGTACCGTGTTTTCACGGGAGTTGTGAGGTGCCTAACACCTTACCCACACTTAACTAAGCCCCCAAACTCAAAACTTCGGTATCAAAGATCAAGTTGCGACAGTGTCCAGTAATTGGGCCCCTTTTCAAATAAAACTCGTTTGAGTTGGTACAACTATTTCAAATCTACCAACTGGCGACTCTGTAAAATGAACAAATCGTCGACATGATACATGTTGGCCTTTTCCTAAAAAACCCTTCAAAACCTTTTTCGCAATAAAAAGAGTGACGGTAGAGATAACTTAAGAAGAGTTGAAAGATCCGGGTTGTGACCCGACCTGCGGATTTTTTCCCGACGTCAACACCTAAATATTCATTTTACTTCATAATTCTTTAGAAAATTGTGAAGGTTCTTGAATGTATGATGGATGATAAGTTCTGTAATGAGAAGTTGATGAAAAGGTTATGTTAACAATTTCGATGGCGAAATTTTTAGAAGAAGTGGTGAATGTGATATCCCAATAAATTAGAAGTATAGTAGTCATGATGTTTAGCATCTGACGATTATAACAAGATAATGATCCTTGATGGGAAGGATGTTGAAAAGATAATGAGAAGAAATGACTAGGTAAATACCTAACTGGATAGTATGTTGAGATTTTTCAACATTAATAAGAAGAGGTATGGTTAAAACCTTCGTGAAAGGTTGTAAAGATAAAGCATCCGAGTATGAATGGTGTTTGAGAAATTTCGAGGACGAAATTTTTATGAGGGAAGAATGTGACAACCTAGAAAATTGAATTGTCCAGAAATTAGGTTTAAAGAATTAATAATTAATAAAAGTAATTTTATTGATTTTATTTTTTTATGTGTATATTAATCATTCTATGACATAGGATGATTAGAAATGGAGAGGATTCTGGCTACGAGCTGGAATGAACGAGTATGAATTTTCAAGATGAAAATAAAAAAATTTCAAAAATAAAAATATTTCCAAGAAAAAGACAAAATAGGCACTATTTATAAAACCCTAAGGGTTAGGGTTTGAGGTTAGGGTTTGAAACCTAAGCCTTTTCGGGAGATTCAAATGTCGGGATTGAAATTCTGTCAAAAGATTTGACGGTAATATACCATGAAAAGTTAAGTTAGTCGATAAAAATTTTTCTCAAAAAACGCGCAGAAAGGACGAACAGAAAACGACGAAAAATACTGTCATGTACTTTTTATTTGTTTAACTACGTTAGGGGAAAACGTGAAGGAAAATGCTTATCGCAAAAAAGTGTTTTTTAATTTTTCAGAGTGACGAAGAACGCGTGAAAGTTAGTCGGTAGAAGAAAGACGGAGTATTCAAAAATATTTGAATTCCGAGAAATGCATAAAAGTTGTTAAGTGTAATAATAACGATTATTATTACATAACGAGTACGAGTATAATACTATTTATTATACGAGGATAATACGAGGGTAATACGACGTATGATACGAATATTATAAGAAGTATATACGAAGAGAATACGAGAATTATACGAAGGGAATACGATAAGTCTTAATTGACTTTAAGCTATTGGACTTGAACTTAGTCAAGCCCAATTGGTGGAAGATTAAAGCCCAATGAGAATTAATGTTAAGCCCAAATTAAAAACTAAACCTGTGGGTCGAACCGATGGGTAAACGGGCGGGTTAACTCATAGGGCAACCCATGGGCACATAGAAGACATGGTGGTCATGTGCTAACACATGCTAGCACATGGGAGAACATAGGTTTGCATGTGTGAGGAGGTAAAGGTAAGGAGGTTTGGTCTAATGACCATTCCACCCTTGATCTTGCTTGCCTAATGACCAAATTACCCTTGGTCTTCATTTGCCTATAAAAGAGAGCTTAAGAGCTCATTTGTTGGTTTTAAAAACCAACCATATGGAGAAAGAAGAGTAGAGAAGAGCAGGAGCATTTGATGAGCACTTCAAGCAAAGCAAGAAGCAAAAGAAAAGCCATGTAAGAGTATTGCCAAGAGTAAACTCAAGAACACTTATAAGGTATAAGTGTTAAACCTTAATCTTCATCTTTCTTTCAATTAGTAAATTGATAGAGAAGTAATAATTGGAGGTGCATGAGTGGTAGGAAGTGATAAGGTGGATATTAGTGGACATTAAAACGCTAATAACCAAGAACAAGTAAAACCATAATGAAATGGTTAAGGAATTAATGAAGAAATGAGTTAAAACCTTAAAATGATTAAGTTAAATCGTAATAAAATGGTTAATGAACGTAATGAAGACAACCATTAAAATTTAGATGGTTAGAATGGTTAGAATCGTAGGTGAACAACCAATGGATTGATTCCATTTGGTTTGACATAAAAATATCGAGTAATGAAGATTCGGCGAAAGTTTACGCGATTAGACGTTAAACGTCGAATTGTAAATTTTTCCTTAAATAGAAGTCAAAACTCTTCATGTGATTCGGAAATGATGGTTTTCTATTACAACACGTGCAATTAAGTAAACAAAACTTGCGAGAGCAAGAACGAACGAATTCGGAGTTAAAACGAAGAATTGAGCGTCGAACGTTCACAAACGTTTAACGAAAATGTAAAAATGGACGAAATGAAAAATTTTCCATCAACGGATTCAGAAACGAATTCCAACTAGTTGGAATCATAGAACATAAGATATATGAACTATTGGCTTTCGAACGAGCCAATTCTGAGTTATGAATATCGCGTTATAAGCTCGGGAATTTCAGAATTTGAAAACTTAGAAAAAAAATCAAGGGGGTAGGACTGGCGTTGCAGCGCCGCCCAAGCCTTGCAAGCTGGCACCACAGCTCCAAAACAGTAACTTCGGGTTTTGCAGGCTGGCGCCGCAGTGCCAATATTAAGCCTACGTCGGCGCTACAGCTCCCTTATGCAAAAATTTTCCGACGCAATAATTTTATAGCCCGACTTTTTACATGGTAATTGAAGGGCAAGTACATGATTAATATCATGAAGAGAAATCACTTAAACAACATGTTTAAGTATGATTTTAAGAATTAAATGTTGAATAAACGTATTTAAATTTAAAACTCGAAAACCCTAAAATGTGAATCGGGGACCGTAATCGAGTTAGGAGCGTGCCTTAAGGTCACATGACATGTAATAGAGGCACGAGATACGAGAATGTAAAGAAATGAAGATAAAACTTACGTAATTTCTATAGGGAGTCCGATAACGGCAATCCAGAGAAAATATTTGCGACCTAGCGAACCGATTAAGGTTTTGCTTATCGTGTTGTCTAACGATGATCGACGAGAGTCGGTGGATGTCATGTGAATGATAATAAGCCATAACAAACGGTAATCAGGGAATGAAGAATAACGAAGAACGTACAAACGTTGGAAGTCGAGTTAACGGTAAGAACATGAACAAACGTTTCGAGTCGAATGAACCGAACGTGGTAAGAAATGTAATAAATAGTAACATATGAACATTATAGTTGTAATAGTTCGGATAAGTTAAGTCTAAAATGGTAATGCAATCGTAGTCTATAATGGTCGATGTGACAACCCAGAAAATTGAGTTATCTAGAAATTAAGATTAAATATTAATAATTGATAAAAGTAATTTTATTGATTATATTCTATGTTATGTGTATATTAATCATTCTATGACATAGGATGATTAGAAATAGGGAATATTCTGGCAACGAGCTTGATTGAACGAGTATGAATTTTTAAGATGAAAATAAAAGATTTCCAAGAATAAAAATATTTCTGAGAAAAAGACAAAATAGGCACTATTCATAAAATCCTAATGGTTAGGATTTAACCCTAAAGGTTAGGGTTTGAGGTTATAGTCTGAACCCTAAGCCTTTTTCGGGAGATTAGAAGGTCAGAATGACATTCTGTCGGAAGATTTGATTGTAATATACCGTGAAAAGTTAAGTTAGCCGATAAAAAGGTTTTGTCGAAAAACGCACAGAAATCAGACAAACAAAAAATGACAAAAAGTACTGTTATTTTACTTTTCATTCGTTTAACTACGTTAGGGAAAAACGTGAAGGAAAACGCTTAAGGTCAAAAAGTGTTTTTCAATTTTTTGAAGTTTCAAGAAATGCGTAAAAGTTATGCCGTAGAGGAAAGACGGAATATTCAAAAATATTTGGATTCCGAGAAAAGTCAATTTTTTGAACTGTCGGACGAATTTCGAAAGACGGAACACAAAGCTTCTAGAAGAAGCCTTGTGACTAGTAAAAAGGTTGGAGAAAGGAGGCGTGAATAGTAGATTTGGGCCTAAAAGACTATTTTGCCCCTCATCTTGCAAGGCTTATAAAAGGAAGCCTTAGCCTTCATTATTTCCACCAATGAGTTTGAGAGAGAGAGAGAAAGCTTGAGAGCTTGAAGAAGAAGAGAAGGAAGAGAAAGAGCATGGATGCTCGAATCAAAGAAGATCGAGAAATAGAAAAGCTAGAGAATCGCTGGCTTTGTCCAGAGGAAGAAGAATAAAGAAGAAAGGTGATCAAAAACTTAACTTCTAAGTTAGTTTTCCTTTAAGTTTTCTATGTTAAATACATAGCTTAAAGAAAAGAAGTGTAAAAGATGTTAGAAGATGTTAATGGACGATCCGGATGAGTTATATTAACTCTCCATTGTTATAAGTTTGAATCATCAAAATTATAACGTTAAAATGCGAGAAAACGTAAAATCATAAACACAATATGGATTGAAAATGAGGAACGAACGAAGAACACGAAGAATGCGATAATTGAAAACCATCGTAAGTTAGATGCTTATGATGGGTGAGAAACGTAGATGAATAACCAATGGATTGATTCTATTTGGTTTGGAGTAAAAATATAGAGAAACAAAGATTCGGCTGAAGTTTACGCGTTTGGACGTTAAACATCGAATCGTAAATTTTCCCGAAATAGAATTCAAAAGTCGCTGTGTGATTCGTAAACGATGGTTTTCGATTAAAACATGTGTAATTAAGTAAACAAGACTTGCGAGAGCAAGAACGAACGAATTTGGAGTGAAAATGAAGAATTGAGCGTCGAACGTTCACAAACGTTTAACAAAAATGTAAAAATTGACAAAATAGTCAATTTTCTACCAACGGATTCAGAAATGAATTCAGACTAGATGGAATCGTAGAACGTAAGATATGTGAACTATTGGCTTTGGAACGAGCCAATTCCGAGTTATAACGATCGCGTTATGAGCTCGGGAATTTCTGAATTTGAAAATTTAGAAAAATAATTCAAGGTAATAGAGTTGGCACCGCAGCGCCACCCAAGCCTTTGTAGCTGGAGCCGCAGCGCCAGGACAGTGAATCTGGGTTCTGCAGGCCGGTGTCGCAGCGCCTGTGACAACCCAAAAAATCGAGTTGTGCAAAAATTAGGTTTTAAGAATTAATAATTAATAAAAGTAATTTTATTGATTATATACTGTGATATGTGTATATTAATCATTCTATGACATAGGATGATTAGAAATGGGGAGGATTCTGGCTACGAGTTGGAATGAACGAGTATGAATTTTCAAGACGAAAATAAAAGGTTATCGAATAAAAATATTTTTGAGTAAAAGACGAAATAGGCACTATTCATAAACCCTAAGGGTTAGGGTTTGAGGTTAGAATCGTTAAAATTGTAGATGAACAACCAATGGATTGATTCCATTTGGTTTGACGTAAAAATATCGAGTAACGAAGATTCGGCGGAAGTTTATGCAATTAGATGTTAAACGTCGAATCGTAAAATTTCCCAGAATAAAAGTAAAAAGTCATCGTGTGATTCAGAAATGATGGTTTTCTATTACAACACATGTAATTAACTAACAAGACTTGTAAGAGCAAGAACGAACGAATTCAGAGTTAAAACTAAGAATTGAGCGTCGAACGTTCACGAGCGTTTAACGAAAACGTAAAAATGGATGAAACGACCAATTTTCCGTCACCAGATTCAGAAATGAATTTCGACTAGATGGAATCGTAGAACGTAAGATATGTGAACTATTGGCTTTGGAACAAGCCAATTCTGAGTTATAACGATCGTGTTATGAGCTCCGGAATTTCAAAATTTGAAAACTTAGAAGAAAAAAAATCAAGGGAGCAAGGCTGGTGTTGCAGTGCCGCCCAAACCTTGCAAGCTGGGGCCGCAGCGCCAAAATAGTAAATTCGGGTTTTGCAGCGCCAATATTAAGCCTACGTCGGCGCTGCAGCGCCCTTATGCAAAAAAATTTTCGACGCAATAATTTTATAGCCCGACTTTTTACATGGTAATTGAGGGGCAAGTATATAATTAATATTCATGAATAGAAATCACTTAAATAACATGTGTAAGTATGGTTTTAAGAATTAAACGTTGAATAAATGTATTTAAATTTAAAACTCGAAAACCCTAAAATGTGAATCGGGGAACGTAATCGAGTTGGGAGCGTGCCTTAAGGTTACATGACATGTAATAGAGGCACGAGGTTCGAGAATGTAAAGAAATGAAGATAAAACTTATGTAATTTCTATACGGAGTCCGATAACGGGAATTCGACAAAATGTGTGCGACCTAGCGAACCGATTAGTGTTTTACTTGTCGTGTTGTCTAACGATGATCGACAAGAGTCGGTGGATGTCATGTGAATGATAATAAGCCGTAACGAGCGGTAATCAGGGAATGAAGAATAACGAAGAATGTAAAAACGTTGGAAAGCCTAGTTAATGGTAAGAACGTGAATAAACGTTCCGAGTCGAATGGACCGGATGTGGTAAGAAATATAATGAAGAGTAACTTAACGAGCATTATAGTTGTAATGGTTCGGATAAGTTAAGTCTAAAATGGTAATGCAGTCGTAGTCTATAATGGTCGATGTGACAACCCGAAAAATTGAGTTGTCCAAAAATTAAGATTAAAGAATTAATAATTAATAAAAATAATTTTATTGATTATATTTTGTGTTTTGTGTATATTAACATTCTATGACATAGGATGATTAGAAATGGGGAGGATTCTGGCTACGAGCTGGAATGAACAAGTATGAATTTTCAAGACGAAAATAAAATATTTTCGAGAATAAAAATATTTTTGAGAAAAAGACGAAATAGGAACTATTCATGAAACCCTAAGGTTTAGGGTTTAACTTTTCATTCGTTTAACGCTTAACTCCAAATAATACAAATTAGAAACTCCTTTCTAATTTCATTCCACCTTGGCCAAGGATTCCTGGGTTGTCATTTAACGAATCACATAGGACATATCTCCTCTTTTACTAGAGGTGGTAGATTCTTTATTAATCATTCATTATCTCCATATGTAACTCATTATATCCAAGCATACCGTTTTATATACCCTAAAGGGCTTTAAGGAATAAGTCAATGTATAATTCGTTACATACAAGATACTATGATGATCTCAAGTCCAAGGATCACTTGTACTACTATCACATTAGAAATTCCTATTGACAGGCGAGTAAAACTCCACTAGGTATTCCATAGCGAGTCACGTTCAGTGAACTTATTCTCCAATAAGCACCTACATACTTCCTTTAGTGTCTCCGCACAAATGATCATAAGATCAATCATCCTCATCCAATGAGCAAGCAACATATGTACCAATCTATCCAGATTTACTAATCCCCTTTTTAGTAATCCCACGATTGGGAACTATTTTAGTTTTAAAGCTTTCTAAGAATTTAGATCTCATTAGCATGATCATCATCATGATTCTAAAAGCATTGCTTAAAACTATGGGTTATTTACATATTATAAAAACAGCACCATGTAGATAATTAAATGCCTTTAATAAATAAATATTTTTATTAATAAGTAAATAATATTATCTCCAAAGTATATACTTTATCATCACACATGATTGGCTTGTATGCATACTACTTTCAAAAAGATGTTAGAAGATGTTAATGGACGATCCGGATGAGTTATAATGTTATAAGGTTGAATCATCAAACTTATAATGTTAAAATGCGAGAAAACGTAAAATCATAATCATAATATGGATTGAAAATGAGGAACGAACGAAGAACACGAAGAACGCGATAAATGAAAACCATCGTAAGTTAGATGCTTATGATGGGTGAGAAACGTAGATGAATAACCAATGGATTGATTCCATTTGGTTTGGAGTAAAAATATCGAGAAACAAAGATTTGACGGAAGTTTACTCATAAATTTTCCCGAAATAGAAGTCAAAAGTCACCTTGTGATTCGGAAAAGATGGTTTTCGATTACAACACGTGTAATTAAGTAAACAAAACTTGCGAGAGCAAGAACAAACGAATTCGGAGTTAAAACGAAGAATTGAGTGTCGAACGTTTACTGAAAACATAAAAATGGACGAAACGGTCAATTTTCAGCCAACGGATTCAGAAATAAATTTCGACTGGATGGAATCGTAGAACGTAAGATATGTGAACTATTGGCTTTGGAACAAGCCAATTTCGAGTTATAACGATCGCGTTATGAGGTCGGGAGTTTTAAAATTTGAAAAGTTAGAAGAAAAAAAAATCAGGGCAACAGGGTTGGCTCCGCAGTGCCACCCAAGCCTTTGTAGCTGGCGTCGCAGTGCCAGAACAGTGAATCTTGGTTCTGCAGGCTAGCGCCGCAGCGTCTGTGACAACACGAAAAATCGAGTTGTCCAAAAATTAGGTTTAAAGAATTAATATTTAATAAAAGTAATTTTATTGATTATATTCTGTGATATATGTATATTAATCATTCTATGACATAGGATGATTAGAAATGGAGAGGATTCTGGCTCTGAGCTGGAATGAACGAGTATGAATTTTCAAGACAAAAATAAAAGGTTTCCGAGAATAAAAATATTTCTAAGAAAAAGACGAAATAGGCACTATTCATGAAACTCTAAGGGTTAGGGTTTAACTTTAAGGGTTTGAACCCTAAGCCTTTCTGGGAAATTGGAATGTCGAAATGACATTATGTCGAAAGATTTGACGTTAATATACTATAAGGACCGGGAATTTTGCATGATTAAATATTTTATGAATAATTTTTTTATTTTATTTTTTATTATCATTATTGTGGTTATAATTATTTTGAGTGTCGACGCCGGGCGGAAAATCAAATCCTCGGTCTCCCTTTTGTTGAAGGAGGAGGTCTTTTTTTTCTCTTTTGGAGTTGTTTACCCTCGTCTCTTGTCCGTGGGACGAGAAAGAAGTGCCTCGATTTCCCTATTTTATTGTTTTCCTTTTCGCTTTCGCTTTGTTTTTGGGGTTCCGTTTTAAAGGATGAATTTCGTAGGAAACTGGTACCAACATATGTGTCAACGATTTTGAAAGATTGATTTTATTGATTGGACCGATTGAGACAGAGTCGCCAGTTGGTATTTTGGAAATGGATGTACCAACTCATCCGGGTTTTAATAGTTTTTCGCAAGATGGTCCAATGCGTGACTCTTTGATTTGGTCTTGAAACCCGAGATTCGTGGAATCCGGGGGCTAGGTTAAGCGGGGGGAAGGTGTTAGGCACCCCCCGACTCCCGTGCAAGCACGTTACCGTATCTTATTAATTTTCTTATACAAAAAGTGTGTGTGTGTATGTGTGATTTTGAAAGCTTTATTAGTTGGTTTCTAAGTCTTTTTGGTGACTTGAAAGTAGTGTTGTACCTCTTTTGCGCCTAGGTACGAAGGATTTGATTTAGCGAAAGATTCAATTTTAACAAGATATGCAAATTGAAATGAAGTTTTGGAAAGTAAGGTTTTCAAATCCTTTGCCCGACTAGGAATCGAGGACTTCAATACTTCCTTTTATTCTTTACGTTCATTGCGTGATCTACCCCGAATCGCTTTATTTTTCATCAAAAGCTCTTTGTGGTTTTATTGGAGAAATCATTTTGATGATATGTATGCTAAAGCGTTAAGAAGGTTCTGATCATCATCGGGCATAAAAGCTATCTCGATGAACCGAGCTCCCGTAATGAAGGTTTTCACTATCACGGGGTCTTGAATTCGAGCTCTCGAGACTAACCCCTCGAGTTCGTCTTCAAGATCCAAATATTACATGCACATCGATATTTATGGTATTTAAAGCATTTACAACGTAAAAACCGGTCCATCGTGGGAATCAAGTCGGATCCGTTCGGGGATCTCGACACCGGGATTCCTAGGCTCACAATATTTGTACCATTTCATATATACATAACAGTCCACGGCTTCATTACTAAGTGATTTCATCGGTTGAAATCATCGTTCACGCCGATTCGGCCCCCCTTTCACCTTTAAATATATATTTTGGGCTATACGAGTTAACCGGGACCATTTACAAGTAAATACATCCATAGATATACCACGGATCTAAGCCGTTCTAGCTCCCGGGTTGAAGCAACACTAACAACCTCTCGGGAACTAGCTTAAGCTTAGCTTGAGGTATATCTAGTCTCCGAAGCTATATACAACGTATTAAAGCAAAAAATAACCGATAGAAACATTAAAACTACTAACTATTACACAATATGCTTATAATACAACAAATATAGCTAGATTCAAACAAGATCCTTCATTAATCTATAGTTTGAACATAGTTTACAAAGAAAACAAAGCTAGAAGTGCGTTATTTCACCTTGGGGGATGCGTGAACAAGAGTTTTGACTCCCGAGATGAAGTAAGAACACTAAGATGGCTTCAATGAGATGCTATATGGAAGAAATAAGCTTCAAGTTGCTATGTTAATGTCCAACCCGAGCCTTTCTCTCTCTAGAAATGTCCTTCTCTCTCTATATCTATCTCTTCTTTTTTTTAAAATGAACTAAGTGGGGGGTTATAACCTGTCCGGGGCAGCCACACACATGTATGTGGCTAGCCGCATACATGGTGGAGACTACCCAGGTGGGACCCCCCGGCTTAGTTATGGCTCATTCGGTCTCGATTCGGCAGAAGTTGACGTCTGTTGTTTGATCTTTCAGACCGTATTTGACGAACGCAGCGAGATATGACCGAGTCTGACTGAGTTAGGGTTTGGGAAGTTGATACTCGTAGCCGAGATACCTTCTAGGTCCAGATATCAGTCTGCAGGCTTATCTCTTGATGGTACGTCGTTCGAGGTTTGCTGAGGTGGTTTTCGATGATCACAGTCTCAGCTCATCGATCTTCGATCGGGTTGCGGTATGTTCAGACTTCATTGGTCCTCTTCACCATTCCCGGGGTTGTCTCCGAGATGACCGGGATCTTTGGCCCTACTTCGGGGTTGTCTCTGAAGTAAAATAACGCTTTTACCCTCCTGCAGGGTTAGTACGATAAAAGAAAAATTTTGGGTGTCTACAGATGCGCCTCTTTCTCATGTTCATGCAATGTAATGGAATGAACACGACAAATATTTAATAGACACGGAGAATGCATGACAAGGTATATCTGATGATGCAATGTCATGTATGATCGATGCAACGGTATATGAGATGTATAAAAGGGTTACTTCCCCGGCTGGGGAAGTTAAGGATTACATTATCGGGGTTGAGTCGACCTGCGTTGAATTATAATCAACGGATTGCACCATTGGGGTCATGTTGATGCCTTCACTGGTTTGTAGTCAACGAATTCATTATCAGGGTTGAGTTGATTCCTTTACTGGGTTGTGGCCAACGGATTACATCATCGGGGATTTTTCGATCTGCGTAGGGTTGTAGACAACGGATTACACCATCGGGGATTTGCCGATCTGTGTAGGGTTGTTGCCAATGGATTACATTCATCGGGGATTTACCGATCTGCATAGGGTTTTAGCCAACGGATTACATCATCGGGGATTTGTCGATCTGCGTAAGGTTGTAGCCAACAGATTACATCATCGGGGATTTGCCGACCTGCGTAGGGTTGTTACCAACTGATTACAGCATCGGGGATTTGCCGACATGCATAGGGTTGTAGCCAACGGATTACACCATCGGGGATTTGTCGACCTTCACTGGTTTGTAGCCAACGGATTACATTCATCGGGGATTTGCCGACCTGCGTAGGGTTGTAGCCAATGGATTACATCATCGGGGATTTTCTGACCTGCGTAGGGTTGTAGCCAACGGATTACATTCATCGGGGATTTAACGACCTTCACTGGTTTGTAGCCAAAGGATTACATTCATCGAGGATTTGTCGACCTACGTAGGGTTGTAGCCAATGGATTACATTCTTCTGGGATTTGCCGATCTGCGTAGGGTTGTAGCCAACGGATTACATCATCGGGGATTTGCCGATACCTTCACTGATTCATTGTCGGTGGATTACATCGTCGGGGTCAAGCCGATGCCTTCACTGATTCATTGTCGGTGGATTACATCGTCGGGGTCAAGCCGACGCCATTGATTCATTGTCGGTGGATTACATCGTCGGGGCCAAGCCGACGCCTTCACTGATTCATTTTCGCTGGATTACATCGTCGGGGTCAAGCCGACGCCTTCACTGATTCATTATCGGTGGATTACATCGTCGGGGGCAAGCCGACGCCTTCATTAATTCGTTGTCGGTGGATTACATCGTCGGGGTCAAGCCGACGCCTTTACTGAGTCATTGTCGGTGGATTACATGTTGTAAGGTTGATTTTGATTGATTTCCTGGTCTTTCGGTGTTTAACGTCTGGTTGTCTGATCTTCGCCGAACTTCTGCTGTTTCTGAGGATTTTTAGGGTTTTCGGGGTTTCAAACTGTCCCAGAAAGGCATCATTTTTCATAATGTGACCATTCCGAACCCAAAAGAACACGTTTTGGACATCGTGTTGCCAAATGGAATGCTGCAGGATCAACTTAAGGTAGCCAGCCACATACAAGGTTGCGGCTAGAGCAACCATATTCAAGGCTACCCGCGTTTGAGCTTATACCTTCAGAAGGCCTCATTTTCACCCATTCCATTCGAATTTCATCTTGTTTCTCTCTACAAAATCGAGCGTTTCTTCATCTATACTCAATTCCGGCTTGATTTGGAGCGATTTGCCACCGTATACTCCTTCTTTCGGACTACGGGTAACGTCTAAACTCCGTTCTTTCATGTTTTCGTTGGCGAAAACACGTATTTCCTTTCTTAAAGGCAATATATATAACATGTATGCATGTATAGATGGATAAATGTGTTTATGATGCAATGCATGGATACAAATCATCCTATGGATCGTATGAATGCAAGATATTGCCATTTATCAGTTAATCTAGACATACATTGTACATATGTGTTAGAATAACAGTTGAAATTGATGTTTGCATGCTTGGTTGTGATGATGTACCCTCATAGGGTGATTTAATACATGCTTCGAGCATGTGGATAATCCGTTTTATAAAGGAGACTCTGGAAAAAAAAATTCATAAACCAAATGTCCTGATCATAGATACATTATAGATGTACTAAGATGCAAATGACATACACATTTAATGACACATGTAAGACATGCATGATGTGATGATCATATTTTATGGGTTTAATTTGAAATTTGCAAATGGTAAGAATATACCTGACTTGGCTTTAATTCCTACGAACTCATTTTTCAGACATGAATCCTGAAGAGCTTAGTCGTGCCACTGGACAACCGATTTAATTGGGAATTCGCCGGCGTAGGACCCCCTCTGAGGTTCCGGTTCCACGTATTAGCCGACGAGTGCAGCGTTTGACTGAGCCCGCTCGCTTACCGGCTGGGGAGGATCAGCCACTCCTAGACGAGGACATTCCCTAGCCTGAGGTTCCGCCTCCACTCCCTACTGCGCCTAGATTTCTTCCGGGCATTGAGGTAGAGGTCCCAGATTTGCTGGGCATGGATTTGAGCCACCATTCGTCCATTCACTTGTAGGCGAATGAGGTATGGGATTAATTGGTTTTTTTTTTTATTTTTCTTTGTGCCTTAGACGGGTTTTCTTAACCTTGACGTCATACAGGTGCCAGAGTTTACCCAGCTGAGGGGTAACTGGTTCAGTATCTACGCTCTGTATCAGTCACTACATCCCGAGTACAGAGAGATCGTAGATTCTTGGGGATTAGGGGCCTTCTTCACCATTGTTCCCTGTCGTTGCCCTGGGGGCTATTTGCAAGTTTTGGGAGAGAGATGGTTTCACCAGAGTCAGTCACTGCATCTATTGGATTGTGAGGTAATGATGACTCCCATGGATTGGAGGTACATCACTGGCTTGGAGTTTACCGGGGATAGGGGGCCCTTGGAGCCGTCTATCATCGGGGCTGCTGTGCGTGCCCTCCTAGGGTTTTCTCCTCAGGAGCGAGCCTTCAAGGCTCGTAGTATTCGATCAGGATGCCTGGGCATTGATTCAGCTCGAGGCACCTTGCAGCTGGAGTTGCCTATTGATTTGGCGGAGAGGGATCGCATCTTGCGGCGTCTATTCCTGACCATCATGAGGGGTTGTTTCATAGCGAACAACTCCTCTACTGTCCCTTTCAGCATGGTAGGGGTTGTTCGGTATGTAGACCGTATTGGGGACTACGATTGGGGGTCGTTCACATTCGCTCTTTTCTTGCATGGGATGCGACTGCGATCTGAGGGAGTTACCGACGCCTGGGTTGGATTTTTCCAATTTCTTCTGGTAAGTCTTCTTGACCGAATTTCATTTATTTGCCTTTTGATTGATTTCTCTTTTCCCACAACTGATGGAGGGTTTGTTTGAATTGACAGTTCTGGGCTTATGAGAGGCTTCCCTGTCTTCGCCCTACCTCTGTCTTAAGCTTGGATACTTATCCCCGGGGACGTAGATGGCATCAGCCTACTCTGTCTAAGGTCCCGATCGCGGAGGACTTTTCCCATGCCCGTCTTCAGTTGGAGACATTGCTTGCTCGAGACATATTGTGGACCCCATATTATGGAGAGCACTTGGCCGAGGGATTTGAGGATGGCGTGCCGACAGGGCCAAAGTTCTATTTATCGACTCGCCGGATGCCACTCCTTTTTGATGGAGGTTGGGAGCTCTACCTTGGAGAGTGCTCTATTCGATACATTACTAGGGAGATTTGCCTGCCGTATCTTCCTCCAGCCCAGCACTTTTGGCCTCTGACTTCGTTAGTTGCATCGATTCCCACCTTGGGGTTTGATGGTTTCCTCTTGTCTGAGGGTCCGATCTCTTCGGCGGACTTTATCGCTTGGTAGGTCCGGAGCACGATAGGAGCTCAGACCCGGGCTACCCAGTTCTTGGGCGATCTGGTTCCAGGATCCCTTATGATGAGGGATTGGATATCGTGTTTTCAGGAGCCGTCTCATCAGGATCAGATTACTGCCTTAAGACTTCAGTTGGAGGAGTTATCGGCCTATTGTAGTTACAATGGCTTGGACCCGTCCTTGGCTCACACTTTTGCTTCTCGGGGTCATGAGGCTGGACCATCAGGAAGTGGTGGCTCCCATGGTGCTGGACCCTCAGGTTTTGGTGGCTTCCGAGATAGAGATGTTCCCTTCACCGTTCCCCCGGATACGCAGGAGACACCTTATCGGCCGGATTAGCAGGATGCACCCACTCCAGGTAGACGACCTAAGGTTGATCAGTTTGATGAGACCCTCACCTTCTTGGATGATTTTGATGAGGGGACGAGTCTATAGGTCCTCTGTTAGTCATTCGACATTTGTGGCCCAATATCCTGTACTTTTTATTTTTAGTTTTCACATGTATCATATTTATGACAGTGATGTTTATGAAACTAATGTACTTGGCAGATATTTATATATGATTTTTCTTATTTATTCATCACACATGCTGTTTTATCATTAGTATGATGTATGCTTCATATATATTTAAATGATTAGATAGAGATTGACCCCTGTATGGTCTTATTGACACAGGTTTTACATATGTCGTCCTCTGTAGTGGTACGTTTGGACCACCTTCCTACTAGCCATATAGCTACCAGCTTGAGGGTTTGGTATGACCAGCTGCCATCCCCCGATCGCATCGATGTCAGCCGCATGCTGGGCCACTCCATGTCTTTACTGTCCTTCCAGATTCCGGACGAATTTTTTGTAACGACCCCAAAAATCATACAATAATATTCTCATTCTCGATCGTTAACAATACAACTTTAATCTATCTTTACATCATTATTCGATATTAAAATCACTAAAATGCGGAATAATTTAAAATTTTTATAAACTTCTTTCTTTATTGCCCTGAATCGCAACCTTTACCTTACATCTTTTCGATTTAAATCTATATCATGAATCGTTATAACAAAATGACTATACAAGTCTTACATCATAACGCAATATCCATATACATCGGATAGCTCAACTTACAATTCAACAAACGTGTTACCTTATAATCAAAACAATTAAAAACATTTCTCATCTACATAAGTAAGCTTCTTAAATTACTATTGAACTCTAACATTCAACTAGCACGTATCATTACCTTGCATCATTGACCTGCAAAAATGGTTATTTGCAAGAGTGAGCTCGACAGCTCAGCAAGAACTAACAGTTTTCATGCATCACGTAGCACATAATAACATGCTCAACATACATCTCATAATCATTAAAGTAACATGGCATACATGCTTTAATTCACATAACAATATAAAGATTGAGTTCCTTACTCAACCAACATTTTTTAATCAATAAATGTAGTCATAAATTGACTTTAACCTTTCATGCTTATAACGTATATAACATACTCTTTGCAATACAATTTAAACAGATCATAATATCATTAAGTTCATGTAGAAAATAGGAACCGAAAGACTTGCCTGGCTCGTAGATTACAAATTACCGAAAAATAGCTTATAATAATATGCTTCATTAATCCTACACACGTATTACCATACGCATCAACTATTAGTCACCTAGCAACGCTTATCAAACTTCTAAGTAAATTCTACTTTATACTTTCTAATTTACACTTCGTAATTCTCTTCCATTTACTCGTTTGACACTCACTGTCAAACTTATGTATAATTAACAACATAAGTTAATTATCCCATAGCTACTCCTCATAGTTAGTTCACCAACTTAGGTTAACTCAATTCTCTTTAACTATTAAGTTAATAATTAATCATATCACAGAATCACATTACGTAATCATATAACTTCTCACATAATTAATCAACTAATAATTACATACTCATATTAAATTATAATTAAACGAATTATAATTTAAACATCCACTTTAATCAAATTATAATTAAACCAATTATAATTTAAATTAAACAATTACTTAGATTATAAATAATCCATTTCAATTCATGCACTCATTAAATTATAATTAAATAGATTACAATTTAAATTACACTTTTACCTTAATTATAATTATTCAAAATTATAATCACATATCATATTAAGTTATAATTAAACAAATTATACTTCACGTTAAACATTTACTTTGATTATAATTAATCAAACTATATTATTATAATTTAGCAAATTATAATTTAAATTAAACCTTTACTATAATTATAATTATTTCAAATTATAATTACACATTATATTAATATAACTCATTACTATTATTTAACATTTTAAGGTATGCTAACATGTCACCAATTATCACATAAACTTAGCTTTTCAAAATACACAAAAAAAACAAAGCTTTCTTTTCTACGTACCCCCCGTCGGGGAGGGGGTTCTAGACTTAGCAAGGCCCGTGCGAGGCGGGCCCCTTCCAACGATTCAAGTTTTGCTCACGAATTGTGCAGAGAAAAAACCAATTTGACTTATTTCTCCACACCAAATTCCACTTTCAGTCAATACAATTCATAATCACTTTATAGAAAACATAAATTCTAACTCCTGACATGTCTTAGCACATTAAATCATCAAAACACATAATTTAAAACAACCAATTTCATGATTTTTGAAGAAAAACCATTGATACGTGTTCTTGATGAAATTGAACACTGTAATTTTATTTTTAAAACGGAATACACAATTCAAAACATATTTGAACAGGTTCCTTGACAAATTAACAAAATCCTCAATCAATTTGTACAACAATCCACCATAAAACTTAAATTTTTGATTTTAAAGAAAACCATATAGTTTCAAAATATATTCACTGTAACTTCTTGATGAACATGAATCCCTCATGTTCATCATATACATATGGATTAAACATCCTAATTAGCATATAAGCCAATTATAAGCATATTTGACACAATTCATATATACAATTTCATGTTTACACTAACTTTTCATGATAACTCAAATTACAGAGGACTCAATCATGAAGAACATCAATATAAAATCTCTAAACTACAAGACTAGAGATTATACCTTCGCTTAGTGAGTAAGAAGAAGATCATGATAAGGTTGAACAAGGACTTTCTCTCAAAGCCTTCCTCCTTTCCTCCTCTTCTTCTATCTTCTTCTTCCTTCTTTTCTCTCTATCTCTAGGCTTTCTGTGTTTTCTTTCTACACAGACTAACCTTTTGTTCTAACATCTAACTCTTTTGTTTTCTAAAGTAACGTAGTTTTTTAACATATAGCTAATATGAGATATATTATATGTATAATTATATAATATATATAACTCCCAAGCAATTAAACCACCTACTTAATACCATAGTTGCAATAAGTTACAAATTGAATTTAAAAAGCCCTAAGGTTTGTTTGGCAAAACTTATTATATTAAAAAAATAGGTTTTTAAATAGTTAAGGCCCTGTTTGGCAAAATAGATTTAAAACAATGTAAAGGCCTTGTTTGGGAAAACGGTTTTAAAACTCTTTTAATTCTTTTAATAAATCATTTAACACATATTCTTAATGTTATCCTCTAACTAATTAAATCTTAATATTATAATTTAATTAATTAAAAGTTAACATCAATTAAGCACATAAAAATTGTCGCATAATTATAACTACTCGCTAATTATAATTGCATGAAACACTCATCACATTACTCATCTAATTTAATTATCTCAATTAAATTAGAACTATAACATAAAATCATTATATCAATTAAATTAAATACTAAATATTTATTTAATTAATATATTACACTTAATTATATTATTCCATAATAATCGCATAATTTTTTATTTAACTCAATAAATAATTCAATTAAAATATTTATTTATTCCAATAAATATTAAAATTAACATTTAAATTCTCTTCACATTAATTCACATATTTCACAATATATTACACGTATACATATACTCAACTCAAAACATCTCGTAATAAGAATTTTATTTATTAAATTCTCATTTATAATTTCTTAAAAATCTAGGATGTCACATCCTTCCCTCCTTATAAGGATTCCGTCCTCGGAATCAATGAAAACCTCCCTTACTTGGTTTTCACAAAAACTCTTCCACAATTTTATTGTTGAATAACTTCGACATATTACCTTAACGACATTTATATATATATACTACTCCATTCATCTCTTCAATAAGTTTTAAGGTTTTATTACATAACCTTCAATTTAAACATAATTATATATTCTTTAACTCGTTCATTTCCTTTCTAAGAATTATTACCATATATTATACTAGTAGAATTCATATACTACATAATTCACTACCTTGTAAGTATTCAGGTTATCACATTCACCCCTTCTTCTAAGAATTTCATCCTCGAAATTTTTATTACTCTTCATTCATTCAATCTATCAAAAATAGATTTTATGTTAATCTTTATTCACTGGATTAAAGCGTTTTACAACTACTTCTTTCTAAGGAATATCCTTCTTACTACATTCTCCTTCAGAATAATAAGAATCTTAGACAAATTCTCAATAATTGGGAAGCGATATAAATAACTCAAGAATTTAAAAGATTCCAAATCATGCTGAGTGGTCGCAAGACCTTGAACTTATATTTAGGTTTAATAGTGCTTCACCCCCTGGTACTTCACACTATAAAACTGCATCGGCACTCTAGGTGGCCAGCCTATCGTACCCCTACGTCGGGCTCAAACGTAGTAAATCGTAACAACTATATGAGTTACATTCGGAACTATAGTCTCCGATAACATTTCCCCTTTTATAGGGTTGTTCACCTCAGCTTCTTAACATCTGAATTCCCACCAAAACAATTTGGCTTGGCATAGTTTGACCAAGAACGCTCGAATTTCATAAACATCTTTTAATATTTGTCTAGCTGAATCAAGTAGCATAAACTTCTAGCAACAATTCAGACATCAATCGAAATATATATATATATATATATATATATATATATATATATATATATATATATTACCAACTCAATAAAATAATTTTTTTTTATAGTTTAAGGAAACTAAAAATAATAAGTAAATCTTTTCATAATATCCTGATACCGTACCGTAGTAATGGTACGTTGAGGAATTTCGTCATTACATGACGTCGTCATACTACATCATACCATAGTGGGATGATGATCATACGATCACATCCAACACTTGGTTTAACTGCATTGATAACTTCCTCGATTATTGTTTCTACACCATATCAAATGATGCATAGAATATATAAAATATATTTTGAAATTTTAAATTCATTTTTGTCTAGCTGAAGCAATTAGCATAGACATGTGAATAATAGCACTATTTAAAAAATTCATTGGTTCCATCATTTGATCCAATATTTTTCAAGAAAACAGAAGTGCAACATCAGCACGAAGTCAATAAATTTTGAAAATCTAGCAAAGCTAGGAGATTTAGAATATAAAAACTTTCTCCATCAATTAAATCTTTACTTCATCATTACTTAATCATTCTATCAACCTTAAACAACATCAATGCTTCCTACACCATAACTTTTCTAGACCCAGTATAGTTCATCAACTTACCACACTTTGGGAGTTCAGGAACTTGGCACAATAATATGAGTTTAAGAACTTGTCCTAGCAATACGTAGTCAAAGAACTGATCAGAGACTATCCATATGCTTAGGGGTTCAAAAATATACATACGATTATGAGTCACGAACTTACCATAAGTATGAGTTTAAAAACTCTCCTAACCTTAAGATCATCTAATGTAATCTTAATATCATCTAATCTAACCTCTATTGACTTTAACTATCAAATATAATATGAGAAAAGAATCACATTCTCGTCATATATATCGATAGCGCGACACCAACCTTCTAACGATTATCAATATGATAAGCCAAGTGTAAGCACAAAATCCTACCCATACAAATATTTGTACAACTCAGCCACCACATGAGTCCTCAGTTGAAATCCCACTTAACTCTATCTTACTTATAACTTCTCGCTCTATACTCGATACAGACTTCTATATCCCATCATTTATAACTCCTCGTGAGTTAATCTCGTACTATATCATAGTATCTTCTTGTTATAGTCTCAAACTATAACTATTCAATCATTAAAGACCATCTGTCTTTCAACTTTAAAAAGATCACACTGTGATCTTATTCTATAATCATATCCCTTATGATTCTCATTATCGTTTTGTTTTAAAAACTTCTTATCCCTACCTTTCATCATGTCATACCATGATTTTATTATGCTTTTAATCTTATAGACTTCGTCTATTCATCATTATTCGTCATCTTGATTATTGGAGTTAAGAACTCCTGATTCTTATCTTTATATCTCTTTAAGATTCTTCTTTGAATCTTATTGTTTATTAAACAACTCTTCCTTTAAGAATTTCTAATTCTATTCATATAGTTTAATATTTTATTCGAGTTTTATTCCTCGTCATTCTAATCTTCTTCTAATAACATTTCTAGGACTTAACTCACCCTATACATCTACGTATGTAAAAAGAATCTCCTTTTCATTATACGTAAGTTAAACTTAACTTCTTATAACCTAAGGTCATAGCCTAAGGTACTCTTACCTAAGGTGTATAACCTATCAGCTCTGATACAAACTGTAACGATCCCAAAAATCATACAATAATATTCTCTTTCTCGATCGTTAACAATACAACTTTAATCTATCTTTACATCATTATTCGATATTAAAATAACTAAAATGCGAAATAATTTAAATTTTTTATAAACTTCTTTCTTTATTGCCCTGAATCGCAACCTTTACCTTATATTTTTTCGATTCAAATCTATATCATGAATCGTTATAACAAAATGACTATACAAGTCTTACATCATAACGCAATATCCATATACATCGGATAGCTCAACTTACAATTCAACAAACGTGTTACCTTATAATCAAAACAAATAAATACATTTCTCATCTACATAAGTAAGCTTCTTAAATTACTATTGAACTCTAACATTCAACTAGCACGTATCATTACCTTGCATCATTGACCTGCAAAAATGGTTATTTGCAAGAGTGAGCTCGACAGCTCAGCAAGAACTAACAGTTTTCATGCATCACGTAGCACATAATAACATGCTCAACATACATCTCATAATCATTAAAGTAACATGGCATACATGCTTTAATTCACATAACAATATAAAAATTGAGTTCCTTACTCAACCAACATTCTTTAATCAATCAATGTAGTCATAAATTGACTTTAACCTTTCATGCTTATAACGTATATAACATGCTCGTTGCAATACAATTTAAACAGATCATAATATCATTAAGTTCACGTAGAAAATAGGAACCGAAAGACTTGCCTGGCACGTAGATTACCAATTACCGAAAATAGCTTATAATAATATGCTTCATCAATCCTACACACGTATTACCATACGCATCAACTATTAGTCACCTAGCAACGCTTATCAAACGTCTAAGTAAATTCTACTTTATACTTTCTAATTTACACTTCGTAATTCTCTTCCATTTACTCGTTTGACACTCACTGTCAAACTTATGTATAATTAACAACATAAGTTAATTATCCCATAGCTACTCCTCATAGTTAGTTCACCAACTTAGGTTAACTCAATTCTCTTTAACTATTAAGTTAATAATTAATCATATCACAGAATCACATTACGTAATCATATAACTTCTCACATAATTAATCAACTAATAATTACATACTCATATTAAATTATAATTAAACGAATTATAATTTAAACATCCACTTTAATCAAATTCTAATTAAACCAATTATAATTTAAATTAAACAATTACTTAGATTATAAATAATCCATTTCAATTGATGCACTCATTAAATTATAATTAAATAGATTACAATTTAAATTACACTTTTACCTTAATTATAATTATTCAAAATTATAATCACATATCATATTAAGTTATAATTAAACAAATTATACTTCACGTTAAACATTTACTTTGATTATAATTAATCAAACTATATTATTATAATTTAACAAATTATAATTTAAATTAAACCTTTACTATAATTATAATTATTTCAAATTATAATTACACATTATATTAATATAACTCATTACTATTATTTAACATTTTAAGGTATTGTGACACCCCCAAATTCCAGGACCGCCACTTGGTCTCTCGAATTCGGTTCATCACGTGCTCATGGTAATACATCACAATAATAATAATTAAATATCACACGATCACAGTGGAAAATCTATTCTAGAATAATTTACAATGATTTATTATAATTATTCCCCCAAGTCTCGCAACCTACAGTACTTAATAGATTACATAATAATATCAATTAACGACTTGTTATATAATCTAACTTAAGCTTAAACATAAACAAATCCAGTCTTACTACATCATCTTCACACAATATTAATATATTTGAAACATAACAGACATAAGCTAGTTGGTAGCCTTGCCCTTGCCCTTATCAATGCCCGAAGGTTCGCCATGCTCTGCCTTAACTGAAATGTTTTAGGGAAAGTAAGAATGAGCACAAATTGTCCAGCAAATAATATACAATAAGGGTGAATAATAAGATTCTCAATTCTCGAAAGGGTATAGCAAGGTTTGATAGCTCAAGAATAACAAGAATATCAACAGTTCTCAATAACAGTCGCTAAGGACAGGATATGATTCAATAATAAGTCAATTCAAGATTTCAAATAACTGAATACTGAGCAGTCACTAAGGACTATGAACTTCTACTAGAATTGACAGTAATAAACTGAAAATCCAAATAAAACAGGTACAACAGGTGATCAGCCTAAAGTACCATCGTTATGCATAACAATCAATCATACTCAAGTGTGCACGTCGGTTCTCCGATAATTATATATTCCCTTCAAAGAAGGTTGTTCTTCTCAGTCAAATACAAGATCCCGTACCAATCAATTAGTTTGGGTCGCTTTTCAATAATATAAGTCTAGCCGAATCAAATGGCATAGACACTTTCACAATATTCAAGAACAATACTAAGTTCAACATGTATAATAGCTTTAATGAATTAAGAGTTCAAGTATGCTAATTTAATTCAACGATTTAGTAAGAAACTAGTTCACAATATACAAGGATAGAATACTTGCACCGTAAAAGAGTGTAAGTTAGGAAACTTGCCTTTAGCGTAGTTTATCCACGTAAAGTAATTCAACACTTTTGAATCCTATTTATAGTGTATTATAAGTATAGGATTTTCATTAGTCATTTATGCTCACATATGATATGTAATTTTAAACGCACCCATAAACGTTTAACTTAGTTGCATACTATACACATACTTCATCATATACTTTTGCGTACATATAGCACATTTCAGTTTACAAGACATTATGAAGTCATCACCTAGTTTTTAATCGTTGCTTTATAGTCCCCAAATACCTTTTGGACTTATCCCTGGGAAGTTTATAATCAAACATTCAATTTTATCACTTAGTATGCCTCTTAACACATTTCTTAGCATACTGGTCATATATTACAAGTTAAAGTAATCGCATAAGCTAATTGTCAAAAATCAGATCAACAACTAGCTCAATTCTGATTCCAGACTGGCGCAGCTGCGCCATGGCTAAGCCTAGGGCCAGCGCAGCTGCGCAGCCTTCTGGCCAAGCCAAGGCTGGGCTGTGCCTTATGGTTTCTGTCCGGTCATGCAAGCCAACAACACCACATAGCACATAAACATATTAAAAGATACTTTTATGTTTGTACAACCTTTCCTCGTTTCAAATATATGTGATAAAGATTCTAAGTCAATACTTTCAATAACTTAAAGCCATTCAAGGTCATGAGACCACGAAGCTATCATACTTGTCATGTACACACATAAGGTGGTCGTGTAACGTGTTCTAGGCATGTTCATGAATATCTTTACCACATATATATTACTAGCATTGCTATTGGTTTTGAAATCATGCTTCATGTAGTCTTTATGGCATCTAGCATGGTGTGTACACACGTGCTTGTATGACACATTAGTGAGGTTAAAAACATTATCCAACATGTTCATAATGATCAGAATCTGGACTTCGATATAACATGTCAAGATTTAGGTTCAAAACTTATACTTTTACTAGTAAAGTTCATTTAACGCAATCCACGTGCTCATGGTACCTTACGAAACATGTATACATCTATTTAACATGCTTTTCATGCTTTCCTAGATCATAATAATATGCTTGCAAGGTCAAGTTACCGTATAAGTCAGAACATTGATATCATACACACATGTCAAAGTCTTGTATTAAAGTTCTAAGTTTGTTTTGGAAAACTATACTTTTCATCAACCATGAACACAAGCGTAATAGAACATGATCATTTTAGGTCTACGTATCTATACATGTAAGTTAGTCATGCTAGCATGCTTCATGTACGTCAATGCAAGAACTATTATATAGCAGGAAGCAAGCAGAAAATCAAAAACTGCAGCAGGGGACCTGCGCAGCTGTGCTGCGCCGCAGGGGACCTGCGCAGCTGTGCTGCGCCGCAGTGTAATGCCGGCGCAGCTGCGCCGCGTCCGGTTCAGTTCAAGAACAGCCTGCGTCGGCAGACTTCCAGGCCAAATGCCAAATTACTTCACGAATTTGATTATAATCAACTACATTATAATTTAAACATGTATATAAGTTCACATAACAACTAAATAAGTGCTCTACAATCCAATTGCAATCCAATTTTGCATAATCAAGAATTAGAACTTTTGACAGAAAATGAAAATGAATAAGGAAACTGTATTATACCTTTGCTATGAATTAAGCTTGCTGCTATCTCACAATGCTATTATACTGATATATGTATATGCTCTCAACTTATCAACTCAAACAAAATCTCAGCAATGTGAAATGGGAAGAAAGGAAGCCATATTTATAGAGAAAACAAGATACAGACAATGCAATTGCCTACCATTTCAAACTAACAGAAATTTGAATTGCATGCTAGATAAGAGGAAGTTGGTAGATAGTTGTTGAAAGCCATCATTAGAGCCACTCCTCATATAATTATTGCTAGCTAAGCTTGGGAGAAGAATGGGGAGAATAGGCCTTAGCCTTTTTGCCATACACGTGAAGGAGAAGGAGAGTGACTATTATATTGGGACAAGGCCATATATCAGCATTCTATAATTTGTATATATACACAACACTTATGCCAAAATATGTTACATGTATATATACTATATAATTAGGCCACAATTATAGTTACAATGTAATTCTAATGATACTAACATGGATTCACATAATGTAATAAGTGTGAATTGTGCACATATAATTCATGTACATTTTTATCATACTGGTATAATTTAATCGGATGTTATCACATTACATTATCTCATGTATTATTAAATTGTTCACCATATATTCATGATGTCTCACTTTATTAAAATTAATAGTTTACAATATGTTCATGATATATTATACAGTGTATTCCCACATATTTATTGTCACATCAGTATTATCATGCATTCATAACATATAGTTTTAACATAATCACATTATGCTTCATGTAATATATGGTTTCTATGTGTAATATATTCGCATTGCATTATATAACATAGTTTATGTATATACATGCATGGTCACACTTAAGTGTCTCTCTACACTATATAATATAGTTGTATTCCATATACTTTATATATTCAAATATTGCACATTTGCACATATCAATTAATATAATCTTATTATATTAATCACTCACTTATTTATTTTATTATTCATAATGTCAAATAAATAAGCTATTTATCTCGTTGATTAATTAACAATAATATTAATTAATTTATTCATCATTGACTATTAATTATACCAAATTAATAATCATAGGATTAATTATCACATTAACAAATATAAATCTCAGCACAATTATAAACAAGTGGATTATGATTATTATATTTCTTGCAATAATAATCACATATTATTAATCAACCATAGTTAATATCCCACAACAATCAATTAATATTCTCTAATAACACTTAACAATTAATTAATTGTTCACTTAAAAATTCTTCGTTAATTAATATAATTATTAATATTTCCCATCACTGTGCCACACTAGGCTCTCAACGAGTTTATCGTAAACTCCACATTTTTCTCAATTGTCATAGATATTCAATTTAATATAATCGAATTTAATCATTCTCATAACACAAAATCATTTATATTCAAATAAATTCTCATTTCCATTAATATATTTATTTAATAATATATGGAAATTCTCGGGTATTACATCCTCCCCCCCTTATAAAAATTCCGTCCCGGAATTGCTACAAGGTTACACAAATAGATGGGGATAGTCCCTCATCATCCTATCTTCTAACTCCCACGTTGCCTCCTCGACATCGTGGTTACGCCAAAGTACTTTTACAGACGAAATAATTTTATTTCTCAAAGTTTTCTCTTTCCTATCTAATATCTGGACAGGAATTTCTTCATACGCCAAGTTCTTCTCCACTTGAATGGGCTCGTAAGAAATCACATGTTTGTAGTCGGCCTTGTACGGTCACAACATGGAAATGTGAAATACGTTGTGCATGTGCTCCAACTCGGGTGGTAACGCAACTTTGTATGCCACTTCGCCCACTCGCTTCAGTATCTCAAATGGTCCTATAAATCTTGGACTCAATTTTCCTTTCTTGCCGAAACGGATTTTTCCCTTCCATGGAGATACCTTCAAGAATACGAAACTGCCGATTTCGAAGTCTCGGTCCTGCCGATGCAAATATGCGTATTTCTTCTGGCGGTCTTGAGCTGCTACTAATCTGGCTCTTATCACTGTCACCACGTCTGCGGTTTGTTGAACTAACTCTGGTCCGAGTATTCGTCGTTCTCCGACTTCGTCCCAACATAATGGCGTTCTGCATTTTCTCCCGTAAAGAGCTTCGTACGGTGGCATGCCGATACTCGCATGGTAGCTATTATTATATGCGAATTCTACTAAGGGTAGGTGGTCGTCCCAATTTCCCTTAAAATCCATCACGCAAGTCCTAAGCATGTCCTCCAGCGTTTGTATTGTTCGCTCACTCTGTCCGTCTGTCTGAGGATGGTAAGCTGTACTCAACCTCAACTGCGTTCCCATTCTTTCTTGCAAACTCTTCCAAAAATTGGACGTGAAGCGCGGATCTCGATTAGAGACAATTGATACCGGCACTCCATGTCGTGAAACAATTTCTTTTACATATAGGCTTGCTAATTGGTTCAAACTGTAGCGGATCTTGATTGGTAGAAAGTGTGCAGTCTTGGTAAGTCGATCCACAATAACCCAAATGGCATCATAACCTTTCTGCGTAACTGGAAGTCCTACCACGAAGTCCATCGTAATATGCTCCCATTTCCACTCTGGTATTTCCAACGGTTGTAGTAAACCACTCGGCCGCTGATGTTCTGCTTTAACGCGTTGGCAAGTCAAGCATCTACTGACGCACTCCGCGACTTCCCGTTTCAAATTGGGCCACCAAAAATGTTGCCTTAGATCTTGGTACATCTTTGTGCCTCCCGGATGAACGGAATATGTCGTATTGTGTGCCTCGTTTAAAATCTCTTCCCTCAACTCGGTTACCGCTGGTACCCACACTCTCCCTTCAAATCTCAAAATACCGTCTTTATCCATTCGAAATTTTTCTTCCTCATTTTCTGTGATCCTCTTTCGGATTTTCTCACACTCTTCATCCTTTTCCTGAGCTTCCTTTACTCTATCCAACAACGTCGGACAAGCTTCCATTACAATTAACTTCTCACCAGACTTTTCTGGTTCTTTCACTTCTATCTCCAATTTTTCCATCTCTCTTATCAACTCTTCCTGAGTCGTCAAATTAAACAACTTCTCCCTTCCTTTCCTGCTCAGAGCGTCGGCAACCACATTTGCCTTTCCCGGGTGATAAAGAATATCGCAGTCATAGTCTTTGATTAATTCTAACCACCTTCTCTGCCACATGTTTAACTCCCTCCGTGTGAAGATATATTTCAGACTTTTGTGGTCCGTGTATATCTCACATTTTTCTCCGTATAGATAATGTCTCCATATCTTTAACGCAAAAACTACCGCCGCTAACTCTAAGTCGTGAGTAGGATATCGTTTTTCGTAATCCTTTAATTGTCGTGATGCATATGCAATGACCTTGCCGTGCTGCATAAGCACACAGCCAAGTCCCTTGTGCGATGCATCACTATACACCACAAAATTTCCTGCATCATCTGGTAATGATAATACAGGTGCTTCGCTCAATCTCTTCTTCAACTCCTGAAAACTCTCTTCACATTTGTCGGTCCATATAAATTTCACCGTCTTTCTAGTCAAATTGGTCAACGGGGTTGCTATCTTAGAAAAATCTTGGATAAATCTCCGATAGTACCCAGCTAACCCTAAAAAGCTTCTCACCTCCGTCGGTGTTTTTGGTTGTTCCCAATTACTTACTGCTTCAACCTTCGCAGGGTCTACAGAGATTCCATTCTTATCCACCACGTGGCCTAAGAATTGAACCTTCTCCATCCAAAATTCGCACTTAGAAAATTTTGCATACATCTTCTCCTTCCTTAGTGCCTCCAAAATAATCTTTAGATGTTTGGCGTGTTCTTCCTCTGTCTTCGAGTAGATCAAAATGTCGTCGATAAAGACCACTACAAATTTATCCAAGTATGGCTTGAAAACTCGGTTCATCAAGTCCATAAATGCTGCCGGAGCATTAGTCAATCCAAATGACATTACCAAAAACTCGTAGTGTCCATAACGGGTTCGAAACGCAGTCTTTGGTATGTCCTCATCCCTCACTTTCAGTTGATGATATCCTGTTCGTAGGTCGATCTTCAAGAAACACTTTGCTCCCTTCAGTTGATCAAACAAGTCGTCTATCCTCGGTAGCGGATATCGGTTCTTGATCGTTACTCTGTTCAATTCTCGATAATCGATACAGAGTCTCATCGATCCGTCCTTCTTCTTAACGAATAGCACTGGTGCTCCCCAAGGAGAAACACTCGGTCGAATGTAACCCTTATCCAACAACTCTTGCAATTGTATCATCAATTCCTTCATTTCTACTGGCGCCATACGATATGGAGCTTTTGAAATCGGTGCCGTTCCCGGTGCTAAGTCTATTACGAATTCGATTTCTCTGTCTGGCGGAAGACCAGGCAGATCGTCTGGAAATACATCTTGAAATTCATTCACTACGGATATATCCTTAATTTCTACTCCCTTTTTTCGAGTATCAACGATGTAAGCTAAATAACCTACACATCCTCTCCTTAACAATTTCTTGGCCTGCATCATCGTAACGTAACACGATTGCTTAAGCGATGAGCTACCATAAAACACTACCTTAGACTTACTCGGAGTCTGAAGGTTCACACATTTGTTCTGACAGTCAATTATCGCCGCATGGTTATACAACCAATCCATTCCTAGTATCACATCAAATTCTCCCAATCTAATAGGAATCAAGTCTACGCTCAGTTTATATTCTCTAATGTTTGCGTGACAATCTCGATAAATGTATTCTACAGGGATCACTTCCTTATTAGCAACTTCTATGATCAAAGGATTTTCTAATCGTTCTCGGGGTGTACTAAGTTTACTAGCAAATTCTTCAGAGATAAAAGAACAGGTGGCACCCGAATCAAATAATACATAAGCATTTATATCATTGATTGGGATTATACCTGACACCACGTCCTTCGCAGCCACGGCGTCCTGGACGGTCATGTTAAAGGTTCTGGCGGTTGGGCGGTTGGATTGTGCCGGTCCACCGATCATCAGCTTGTTGCCTCCTTGCTGATTACTACCCCCGCCACTTCCCTTCTTTGGGCAGTCCTTAATCCGGTGCTCCGTCGAGCCACACGCAAAGCATCCTTGTATCTTCTTTGGTTTCAAACAGTTGGGCGAGATGTGCCCTTCCTGTCCGCAGTTGTAGCAAGTGCCACGTCCCTTCCAGCACTCGCCCTGGTGATTCTTCCCACACTTCGGGCATCCTTCAGCCCTCTTCTTGAAACCTCCACGAAAATTCCCTGATTGATTATTATTGTTGTTTTTGTTGTTGTTGTTGTTCTCCCACTTTCTCTTTCCCAAGTTACTTCCTCCACTGCTGCTTCCTCCGGTACGATTCTCTCCTCCAGCATTCTTTCCTTTCTTCTCTTTGTTATACAGGCTTAAGGCCTCACTGCCACCTTCCGCAATGAGTGCCTTTTCCAGTAATGTTGCAAAGGAATCAATTTGAAGAACTGATACCTTATTGAACAGCCACGGCTTCAACCCTTGTTCGAAGCGTCTAGCCTTTCTTTCTTCATCACCAACTTGATGCTCTGCAAATCGCGCTAGTTCGTTAAACCTAGCCGCGTATTGCGTCACCGTCATCTCACCTTGTTTTAACTCTAGGAATTTCACCTCCATCCTATTCTTCATACTCTTCGGGAAGTAATTCTCGAAGAACAGCGTCTTAAACTTGTCCCAAGCTATTATCCCTTCTCCAGCTCTTTGTTGATTAGCCTCCCACCAGTAGTTCGCTTCTCCCCTCATCATATACGTGGCAAACACCGTCTTCTGATCTTCGCCTACGCTAGCTATAGTGAAAGATTTTTCGATTTCCTTGATCCACGTTTGTGCGACGATTGGGTCGGTAGTTCCCTCAAACTCTGGGGGTCCTACACTCTTAAAGTCTTTAAAGGTTGTTACTGGCACAGTTTGAGGGTTCGGGCGAACGGGTTCATTGTTCCTTCCCCTTAAGGCTTCTCCTAACAAGTCTACCAGTTTCTGGATCGGGTCCACTTGTTCTCTCTCATTGTTAACGGATTCTTCGGGTGCAGTCAATCTACGTCTGGGCGGCATTATCTGCATCACAAGTTTTCATTTTATTATTATTCAAGTATATTACTTAAGTATTTCTTTTTTTTTTTATACAAAAAAAAAAATTTGTAACATATTTCTGAAATAAATTTCATTTATATTCATATGCCAAATCGTTTCATTACATGATTTCCCTAGCATACTGCTATAAATGTTATCACATATATCCCCTAATATCACAAAAGACGGGGAATATACCGACCTACTACCATACTACCCCTCTAACAAAAGCTAACTCGGGGTTTACATCATCATCCCACATCTTACACAAAAGATCGGGATTACAACATAGTATATACAATACATAAAGACACAACTAGTACTACCACTAGACTTGACTAAGGAAATCTCATCCCATCATCCCGCGCTCCACTGCGCTCTTGTACTCCAACTGTGCTATATACGCAACCAGCTCTCGGCTCAAGGTATGTAGAGTCTGTCCCTGTTCTGCCGGGTAGTGGTACACACCATCAATCACCCTTTCAAAAGCTGAACGGAACACATACCCCATTTTGTTCATCTTTCTCTTCTTGCATCTGACCTCGTCCTCAAGGTCGTCAGCTCTCTCATTGGACGCTTCCCACTTCTCCTCGAAGTGTAACCTATCCATCACCTCCAACTCTAGCTGAGTACGGAGTGCCTCTTTCTCAGTCTTCTCACTCAGTTCCCTCTGCTCAACCTCTTCTAGCTTCTCTGCCAAATCTACATTCCTAGCCACTGACCTGTGAAACAGAGTCCCCATCTGGATCCCTGCCTCCCTACGGTAGGCAATCTCCACCTCTAACTCTTGCATAGCCAGCTTCCTCTGGTGGTCCTCGTCCCTCAGCTTTTGGAACTCAGACTCTCTCTCGTGGGCCTCTGCCTCCAGCTCTTGGACCCTGCAGTCTAACTCTAGGATCCGCTCCTCGTATTCTCCTAACATCTGCTCCTCTATAGTAGCCTCATCAGAGTCCTCTACTGGCTCATCCTCCATCGGCTCCTCCTCTGGATCAGTCTCTATCTCAATCTCGATCTCATCCTCGTCATCAAACTCGGATGGTGCAACTGCCTGCACTGGCACAACCTCTAGAGGTGCCTCGTATACTAAATGTATATCTCTGGGCTCCTCCTCTGCTACTCTACTAGTTACACCTGTGTCTGTCATCCTACAATCACAAACACAAGGCAAACAAACAGCAACTCCATTAGAATGTTAAATAAAACATAAGTTCATTGTATAGAATGAAGTTACATTTCATAACAGACTAAGTCTCTCAAGAAAAACTCTACATGAGTTTTATCTCCTTCCTAACTTCTAAGTTCACCTAAGCTATAGTCCAAGGACACTCGTTCCTAAGGTTTATAACTACAGCTTTGATACCAACCTGTGACACCCCCTAATTCCAGGACAGCCACTTGGTCTCTCGAATTCGGTTCATCACGTGCTCATGGTAATACATCACAATAATAATAATTAAATATCACACGATCACAGCGGAAAATCTATTCTAGAATAATTTACAATGATTTATTATAATTATTCCCCCAAGTCTCGCAACCTACAGTACTTAATAGATTACATAATAATATCAGTTAACGACTTGTTATATAATCTAACTTAAGCTTAAACATAAACAAATCCAGTCTTACTACATCATCTTCACACAATATTAATATATTTGAAACATAACAGACATAAGCTAGTTGGTAGCCTTGCCCTTGCCCTTATCAATGCCCGAAGGTTCGCCATGCTCTGCCTTAACTGAAATGTTTTAGGGAAAGCAAGAATGAGCACAAATTGTCCAGCAAATAATATACAATAAGGGTGAATAATAAGATTCTCAATTCTCGAAAGGGTATAGCAAGGTTTGATAGCTCAAGAATAACAAGAATATCAACAGTTCTCAATAACCGTCGCTAAGGACAGGATATGATTCAATAATAAGTCAATTCAAGATTTCAAATAACTGAATACTGAGCAGTCACTAAGGACTATGAACTTCTACTAGAATTGACAGTAATAAACTGAAAATCCAAATAAAACAGGTACAACAGGTGATCAGCCTAAAGTACCATCGTTATGCATAACAATCAATCATACTCAAGTGTGCACGTCGGTTCTCCGATAATTATATATTCCCTTCAAAGAAGGTTGTTCTTCTCAGTCAAATACAAGATCCCGCACCAATCAATTAGTTTGGGTCGCTTTTCAATAATATAAGTCTAGCCGAATCAAATGGCATAGACACTTTCACAATATTCAAGAACAATACTAAGTTCAACATGTATAATAGCTTTAATGAATTAAGAGTTCAAGTATGCTAATTTAATTCAACGATTTAGTAAGAAACTAGTTCACAATATACAAGGATAGAATACTTGCACCGTAAAAGAGTGTAAGTTAGGAAACTTGCCTTTAGCGTAGTTTATCCACGTAAAGTAATTCAACACTTTTGAATCCTATTTATAGTGTATTATAAGTATAGGATTTTCATTAGTCATTTATGCTCACATATGATATGTAATTTTAAACGCACCCATAAACGTTTAACTTAGTTGCATACTATACACATACTTCATCATATACTTTTGCGTACATATAGCACATTTCAGTTTACAAGACATTATGAAGTCATCACCTAGTTTTTAATCGTTGCTTTATAGTCCCCAAATACCTTTTGGACTTATCCCTGGGAAGTTTATAATCAAACATTCAATTTTATCACTTAGTATGCCTCTTAACACATTTCTTAGCATACTGGTCATATATTACAAGTTAAAGTAATCGCATAAGCTAATTGTCAAAAATCAGATCAACAACTAGCTCAATTCTGATTCCAGACTGGCGCAGCTGCGCCATGGCTAAGCCTAGGGCCAGCGCAGCTGCGCAGCCTTCTGGCCAAGCCAAGGCTGGGCTGTGCCTTATGGTTTCTGTCCGGTCATGCAAGCCAACAACACCACATAGCACATAAACATATTAAAAGATACTTTTATGTTTGTACAACCTTTCCTCGTTTCAAATATATGTGATAAAGATTCTAAGTCAATACTTTCAATAACTTAAAGCCATTCAAGGTCATGAGACCACGAAGCTATCATACTTGTCATGTACACACATAAGGTGGTCGTGTAACGTGTTCTAGGCATATTCATGAATATCTTTACCACATATATATTACTAGCATTGCTATTGGTTTTGAAATCATGCTTCATGTAGTCTTTATGGCATCTAGCATGGTGTGTACACACGTGCTTGTATGACACATTAGTGAGGTTAAAAACATTATCCAACATGTTCATAATGATCAGAATCTGGACTTCGATATAACATGTCAAGATTTAGGTTCAAAACTTATACTTTTACTAGTAAAGTTCATTTAACGCAATCCACGTGCTCATGGTACCTTACGAAACATGTATACATCTATTTAACATGCTTTTCATGCTTTCCTAGATCATAATAATATGCTTGCAAGGTCAAGTTACCGTATAAGTCAGAACATTGATATCATACACACATGTCAAAGTCTTGTATTAAAGTTCTAAGTTTGTTTTGGAAAACTATACTTTTCATCAACCATGAACACAAGCGTAATAGAACATGATCATTTTAGGTCTACGTATCTATACATGTAAGTTAGTCATGCTAGCATGCTTCATGTACGTCAATGCAAGAACTATTATATAGCAGGAAGCAAGCAGAAAATCAAAAACTGCAGCAGGGGACCTACGCAGCTGTGCTGCGCCGCAGTGTAATGCCGGCGCAGCTGCGCCGCGTCCGGTTCAGTTCAAGAACAGCCTGCGTCGGCAGACTTCCAGGCCAAATGCCAAATTACTTCACGAATTTGATTATAATCAACTACATTATAATTTAAACATGTATATAAGTTCACATAACAACTAAATAAGTGCTCTACAATCCAATTGCAATCCAATTTTGCATAATCAAGAATTAGAACTTTTGACTAGAAAACGAAAATGAATAAGGAAACTGTATTATACCTTTGCTATGAATTAAGCTTGCTGCTATCTCACAATGCTATTATACTGATATATGTATATGCTCTCAACTTATCAACTCAAACAAAATCTCAGCAATGTGAAATGGGAAGAAAGGAAGCCATATTTATAGAGAAAACAAGATACAGACAATGCAATTGCCTACCATTTCAAACTAACAGAAATTTGAATTGCATGCTAGATAAGAGGAAGTTGGTAGATAGTTGTTGAAAGCCATCATTAGAGCCACTCCTCATATAATTATTGCTAGCTAAGCTTGGGAGAAGAATGGGGAGAATAGGCCTTAGCCTTTTTGCCATACACGTGAAGGAGAAGGAGAGTGACTATTATATTGGGACAAGGCCATATATCAGCATTCTATAATTTGTATATATACACAACACTTATGCCAAAATATGTTACATGTATATATACTATATAATTAGGCCACAATTATAGTTACAATGTAATTCTAATGATACTAACATGGATTCACATAATGTAATAAGTGTGAATTGTGCACATATAATTCATGTACATTTTTATCATACTGGTATAATTTAATCGGATGTTATCACATTACATTATCTCATGTATTATTAAATTGTTCACCATATATTCATGATGTCTCACTTTATTAAAATTAATAGTTTACAATATGTTCATGATATATTATACAGTGTATTCCCACATATTTATTGTCACATCAGTATTATCATGCATTCATAACATATAGTTTTAACATAATCACATTATGCTTCATGTAATATATGGTTTCTATGTGTAATATATTCGCATTGCATTATATAACATAGTTTATGTATATACATGCATGGTCACACTTAAGTGTCTCTCTACACTATATAATATAGTTGTATTCCATATACTTTATATATTCAAATATTGCACATTTGCACATATCAATTAATATAATCTTATTATATTAATCACTCACTTATTTATTTTATTATTCATAATGTCAAATAAATAAGCTATTTATCTCGTTGATTAATTAACAATAATATTAATTAATTTATTCATCATTGACTATTAATTATACCAAATTAATAATCATAGGATTAATTATCACATTAACAAATATAAATCTCAGCACAATTATAAACAAGTGGATTATGATTATTATATTTCTTGCAATAATAATCACATATTATTAATCAACCATAGTTAATATCCCACAACAATCAATTAATATTCTCTAATAACACTTAACAATTAATTAATTGTTCACTTAAAAATTCTTCGTTAATTAATATAATTATTAATATTTCCCATCACTGTGCCACACTAGGCTCTCAACGAGTTTATCGTAAACTCTACATTTTTCTCAATTGTCATAGATATTCAATTTAATATAATCGAATTTAATCATTCTCATAACACAAAATCATTTATATTCAAATAAATTCTCATTTCCATTAATATATTTATTTAATAATATATGAAAATTCTCGGGTATTATAGGTATGCTAACATGTCACCAATTATCACATAAACTTAGCTTTTCAAAATACACAAAAAAAACAAAGCTTTCTTTTCTACGTACCCCCCGTCGGGGAGGGGGTTCTAGACTTAGCAAGGCCCGCGCGGGGCGGGCCCCCTCCAACGATTCAAGTTTTGCTCACGAATTGTGCAGAGAAAAAGCCAATTTGACTTATTTCTCCACACCAAATTCCACTTTCAGTCAATACAATTAATAATCACTTTATAGAAAACATAAATTCTAACTCCTGACATGTCTTAGCACATTAAATCATCAAAACACATAATTTAAAACAACCAATTTCATGATTTTTGAAGAAAAACCATTGATACGTGTTCTTGATGAAATTGAACACTGTAATTTTATTTTTAAAACGAAATACACAATTCAAAACATATTTGAACAGGTTCCTTGACAAATTAACAAAATCCTCAATCAATTTGTACAACAATCCACCATAAAACTTAAAATTTTGATTTTAAAGAAAACCATATAGTTTCAAAATATATTCACTGTAACTTCTTGATGAACAAGAATCCCTCATGTTCATCATATACATATGGATTAAACATCCTAATTAGCATATAAGCCAATTATAAGCATATTTGACACAATTCATATATACAATTTCATGTTTACACTAACTTTTCATGATAACTCAAATTACAGAGGACTCAATCATGAAGAACATCAATATAAAATCTCTAAACTACAAGACTAGAGATTATACCTTCGCTTAGTGAGTAAGAAGAAGATCATGATAAGGTTGAACAAGGACTTTCTCTCAAAGCCTTCCTCCTTTCCTCCTCTTCTTCTATCTTCTTCTTCCTTCTTTTCTCTCTATCTCTAGGCTTTCTGTGTTTTCTTTCTACACAGACTAACCTTTTGTTCTAACATCTAACTCTTTTGTTTTCTAAAGTAACGTAGTTTTTTAACATATAGCTAATATGAGATATATTATATGTATAATTATATAATATATATAACTCCCAAGCAATTAAACCACCTACTTAATACCATAGTTGCAATAAGTTACAAATTGAATTTAAAAAGCCCTAAGGTTTGTTTGGCAAAACTTATTATATTAAAAAAATAGGTTTTTAAATAGTTAAGGCCCTGTTTGGCAAAATGGATTTAAAACAATGTAAGGGCCTTGTTTGGGAAAACGGTTTTAAAACTCTTTTAATTCTTTTAATAAATCATTTAACACATATTCTTAATGTTATCCTCTAACTAATTAAATCTTAATATTATAATTTAATTAATTAAAAGTTAACATCAATTAAGCACATAAAAATTGTCGCATAATTATAACTACTCGCTAATTATAATTGCATGAAACACTCATCACATTACTCATCTAATTTAATTATCTCAATTAAATTAGAACTATAACATAAAATCATTATATCAATTAAATTAAATACTAAATATTTATTTAATTAATATATTACACTTAATTATATTATTCCATAATAATCGCATAATTTTTTATTTAACTCAATAAATAATTCAATTAAAATATTTATTTATTCCAATAAATATTAAAATTAACATTTAAATTCTCTTCACATTAATTCACATATTTCACAATATATTACACGTATACATATACTCAACTCAAAACATCTCGTAATAAGAATTTTATTTATTAAATTCTCATTTATAATTTCTTAAAAATCTAGGATGTCACATCCTTCCCTCCTTATAAGGATTCCGTCCTCGGAATCAATGAAAACCTCCCTTACTTGGTTTTCACAAAAACTCTTCCACAATTTTATTGTTGAATAACTTCAACACATTACCTTAACGACATTTATATATATATACTACTCCATTCATCTCTTCAATAAGTTTTAAGGTTTTATTACATAACCTTCAATTTAAACATAATTATATATTCTTTAACTCGTTCATTTCCTTTCTAAGAATTATTACCATATATTATACTCGTAGGATTCATATACTACATAATTCACTACCTTGTAAGTATTCAGGTTATCACATTCACCCCTTCTTCTAAGAATTTCATCCTCGAAATTTTTATTACTCTTCATTCATTCAATCTATCAAAAATAGATTTTATGTTAATCTTTATTCACTGGATTAAAGCGTTTTACAACTACTTCTTTCTAAGGAATATCCTTCTTACTACATTCTCCTTCAGAATAATAAGAATCTTAGACAAATTCTCAATAATTGGGAAGCGATATAAATAACTCAAGAATTTAAAAGATTCCAAATTATGCTGAGTGGTCGCAAGACCTTGAACTTATATTTAGGTTTAATAGTGCTTCACCCCTGGTACTTCACACTATAAAACCGCATCGGCACTCTAGGTGGCCAGCCTATCGTACCCCTACGTCGGGCTCAAACTGTAGTAAATCGTAACAACTATATGAGTTACATTCGGAACTATAGTCTCCGATAACATTTCCCCTTTTATAGGGTTGTTCACCTCAGCTTCTTAACATCTGAATTCCCACCAAAACAATTTGGCTTGGCATAGTTTGACCAAGAACGCTCGAATTTCATAAACATCTTTTAATATTTGTCTAGCTGAATCAAGTAGCATAAACTTCTAGCAACAATTCAGACATCAATCGAAATATATATATATATATATATATATATATTACCAACTCAATAAAATAATTTTTTTTTATAGTTTAAGGAAACTAAAAATAATAAGTAAATCTTTTCATAATATCCTGATACCGTACCGTAGTAATGGTACGTTGAGGATTTCGTCATTACATGACGTCGTCATACTACATCATACCATAGTGGGATGATGATCATACGATCACATCCAACACTTGGTTTAACTGCATTGATAACTTCCTCGATTATTGTTTCTACACCATATCAAATGATGCATAGAATATATAAAATATATTTTGAAATTTTAAATTCATTTTTGTCTAGCTGAAGCAATTAGCATAGACATGTGAATAATAGCACTATTTAAAAAATTCATTGGTTCCATCATTTGATCCAATATTTTTCAAGAAAACAGAAGTGCAACATCAGCACGAAGTCAATAAATTTTGAAAATCTAGCAAAGCTAGGAGATTTAGAATATAAAAACTTTCTCCATCAATTAAATCTTTACTTCATCATTACTTAATCATTCTATCAACCTTAAACAACATCAATGCTTCCTACACCATAACTTTTCTAGACCCAGTATAGTTCATCAACTTACCACACTTTGGGAGTTCAGGAACTTGGCACAATAATATGAGTTTAAGAACTTGTCCTAGCAATACGTAGTCAAAGAACTGATCAGAGACTATCCATATGCTTAGGGGTTCAAAAATATACATACGATTATGAGTCACGAACTTACCATAAGTATGAGTTTAAAAACTCTCCTAACCTTAAGATCATCTAATGTAATCTTAATATCATCTAATCTAACCTCTATTGACTTTAACTATCAAATATAATATGAGAAAAGAATCACATTCTCGTCATATATATATCGATAGCGCGACACCAACCTTCTAACGATTATCAATATGATAAGCCAAGTGTAAGCACAAAACCCTACCCATACAAATATTTGTACAACTCAGCCACCACATGAGTCCTCAGTTGAAATCCCACTTAACTCTATCTTACTTATAACTTCTCGCTCTATACTCGATACAGACTTCTATATCCCATCATTTATAACTCCTCGTGAGTTTATCTCGTACTATATCATAGTATCTTCTTGTTATAGTCTCAAACTATAACTATTCAATCATTAAAGACCATCTGTCTTTCAACTTTAAAAAGATCACACTGTGATCTTATTCTATAATCATATCCCTTATGATTCTCATTATCGTTTTGTTTTAAAAACTTCTTATCCCTACCTTTCATCATGTCATACCATGATTTTATTATGCTTTTAATCTTATAGACTTCGTCTATTCATCATTATTCGTCATCTTGATTATTGGAGTTAAGAACTCCTGATTCTTATCTTTATATCTCTTTAAGATTCTTCTTTGAATCTTATTGTTTATTAAACAACTCTTCCTTTAAGAATTTCTAATTCTATTCATATAGTTTAATATTTTATTCGAGTTTTATTCCTCGTCATTCTAATCTTCTTCTAATAACATTTCTAGGACTTAACTCACCCTATACATCTACGTATGTAAAAAGAATCTCCTTTTCATTATACGTAAGTTAAACTTAACTTCTTATAACCTAAGGTCATAGCCTAAGGTACTCTTACCTAAGGTGTATAACCTATCAGCTCTGATACAAACTGTAACGATCCCAAAAATCATACAATAATATTCTCTTTCTCGATCGTTAACAATACAACTTTAATCTATCTTTACATCATTATTCGATATTAAAATAACTAAAATGCGAAATAATTTAAATTTTTTATAAACTTCTTTCTTTATTGCCCTGAATCGCAACCTTTACCTTATATTTTTTCGATTCAAATCTATATCATGAATCGTTATAACAAAATGACTATACAAGTCTTACATCATAACGCAATATCCATATACATCGGATAGCTCAACTTACAATTCAACAAACGTGTTACCTTATAATCAAAACAAATAAATACATTTCTCATCTACATAAGTAAGCTTCTTAAATTACTATTGAACTCTAACATTCAACTAGCACGTATCATTACCTTGCATCATTGACCTGCAAAAATGGTTATTTGCAAGAGTGAGCTCGACAGCTCAGCAAGAACTAACAGTTTTCATGCATCACGTAGCACATAATAACATGCTCAACATACATCTCATAATCATTAAAGTAACATGGCATACATGCTTTAATTCACATAACAATATAAAAATTGAGTTCCTTACTCAACCAACATTCTTTAATCAATCAATGTAGTCATAAATTGACTTTAACCTTTCATGCTTATAACGTATATAACATGCTCGTTGCAATACAATTTAAACAGATCATAATATCATTAAGTTCACGTAGAAAATAGGAACCGAAAGACTTGCCTGGCACGTAGATTACCAATTACCGAAAATAGCTTATAATAATATGCTTCATCAATCCTACACACGTATTACCATACGCATCAACTATTAGTCACCTAGCAACGCTTATCAAACGTCTAAGTAAATTCTACTTTATACTTTCTAATTTACACTTCGTAATTCTCTTCCATTTACTCGTTTGACACTCACTGTCAAACTTATGTATAATTAACAACATAAGTTAATTATCCCATAACTACTCCTCATAGTTAGTTAACCAACTTAGGTTAACTCAATCCTCTTTAACTATTAAGTTAATAATTAATCATATCACACAATCACATTACGTAATCATATAACTTCTCACATAATTAATCAACTAATAATTACATACTCATATTAAATTATAATTAAACGAATTATAATTTAAACATCCACTTTAATCAAATTATAGTTAAACCAATTATAATTTAAATTAAACAATTACTTAGATTATAAATAATCCATTTCAATTCATGCACTTATTAAATTATAATTAAATAGATTACAATTTAAATTATACTTTTACCTTAATTATAATTATTCCAAATTATAATCACATATCATATTAAGTTATAATTAAATAAATTATACTTCACGTTAAACATTTACTTTGATTATAATTAATCAAACTATATTATTATAATTTAACAAATTATAATTTAAATTAAACCTTTACTATAATTATAATTATTTCAAATTATAATTACACATTATATTAATATAACTCATTACTATTATTTAACATTTTAAGGTATGCTAACATGTCACCAATTATCACATAAACTTAGCTTTTCAAAATACACAAAAAAAACAAAGCTTTCTTTTCTGCGTACCCCACGCCGGGGCGAGGGTTCTAGACTTAGCAAGGCCCGCGTGGGGCGGGCCCCTTCAAGCGATTCAAGTTTTGCTCACGAATTGTGCAGAGAAAAAGCCAATTTAGCTTATTTCTCCACACCAAATTCCACTTTCAGTCAATACAATTCATAATCACTTTATAGAAAACATAAATTCTAACTCCTAACATGTCTTAACACATTAAATCATCAAAACACACAATTTAAAACAACCAATTTCATGATTTTTGAAGAAAAACCATTGATACGTGTTCTTGATGAAATTGAACACTGTAATTTTATTTTTAAAACGAAATACACAATTCAAAACATATTTGAATAGGTTCCTTGACAAATTAACAAAATCCTCAATCAATTTGTACAACAATCCACCATAAAACTTAAATTTTTGATTTTAAAGAAAACCATATAGTTTCAAAATATATTCACTGTAACTTCTTGATGAACATGAATCCCTCATGTTCATCATATACATATGGATTAAACATCCTAATTAGCATATAAGCCAATTATAAGCATATTTGACACAATTCATATATACAATTTCATGTTTACACTAACTTTTCATGATAACTCAAATTACAGAGGACTCAATCATGAAGAACATCAATATAAAATCTCTAAACTACAAGACTAGAGATTATACCTTCGCTTAGTGAGTAAGAAGATGATCATGATATGGTTGAACAAGGACTTTCTCTCAAAGCCTTCCTCCTTTCCTCCTCTTCTTCTATCTTCTTCTTCCTTCTTTTCTCTCTATCTCTAGGCTTTCTGTGTTTTCTTTCTACACAGACTAACCTTTTGTTCTAACATCTAACTCTTTTATTTTCTAAAGTAACGTAGTTTTTTAACATATAGCTAATATGATATATATTATATGTATAATTATATAATATATATAACTCCCAAGCAATTAAATCACCTACTTAATACCATAATTGCAATAAGTTACAAATTGAATTTAAAAAGCCCTAAGGCTTGTTTGGCAAAACTCATTATTTTTAAAAAAATAGGTTTTTAAATAGTAAAGGCCCCCGTTTGGCAAAACGGTTTTAAAACAATGCAAGGGCCTTGTTTGGAAAAATAGTTTTAAAACTCTTTTAATAAATCATTTAACACATATTCTGAATGTTATCTTTTAACTAATTAAATCTTAACATTATTATTTAATTAATTAAAAGTTAACATCAATTAATCACATAAAAATTGTCGCATAATTATAATTACTCGCTAATTATAATTGCATGAAACACTCATCACATTACTCATGTAATTTAATTATCTCAATTAAATTAGAACTATAACATAAAATCATTATATCAATTAAATTAAATACTAAATATCCATTTAATTAATATATTACACTTGATTATATTATTCCATAATAATTGCATAATTTTTTATTTAACTCAATAAATAATTTAATTAAAATATTTATTTATTCCAATAAATATTAAAATTAACATTTAAATTCTCTTCACATTAATTCACATATTTCACAATATATTACACGTATACACATACTCAACTCAAAACATCTCGTAATAAGAATTTTATTTATTAAATTCTCATTTATAATTTCTTAAAAATCCAGGAAGTCACATTTGTTGCCGGGATACTCAGGTATTGGACTCCTGAGCTTCATGTCTTCTGATTCGGCTCAGCCGAGTTGACTCCTACATTGGAGGAGTATAGTTGCATTTCAGTACTGTCGATAGAGGGGCCATGTGCTCGAGTGGCTCTGGGCCATATGCGCTGCCAGTTCATGACTGGATTGAGGAGAGCATTTGTGATGGCTGAGGTGGGTGGTAGCCACATCATCTCCATGGACTTTATGTTTAGGCATTTTGCTTTCGCGGATAGTTTCACTGTTTATCACGGAGACTTCGCCATTTCAGAGGAGCGCTGGTACGTTGCCCGCATGGATGACTTGGTTATGTGCCTCGTAGCTTATCTATACATGCCATTTTATACCGATCATTTGGATGTGGCGATGTCGGTGGCTGTTAGGGCCCTTCGAGAGGACTTTACTATATTACCCCTTATCTTGGCAGAGACATTGATTTCAGCCTCTATCTACCATGACGCTGGTGATCAGGAGTTCAGAGGTAGTCCAGTGCTTTTATACATCTGGTTGATGACGCATCTCTGATCGATAAGGCGGCTTCGCCGTCATGGTTTCTATTTTGGACATGGCCTATCTCAGGTTTATTCATATCGCCTGACTTCTTGCGTCGATGAGGCGTCCTGGACTTCATTTTTGGGTGCTATGGAGGAGCCTTTTCCTATAGTCATGTATTCTGAGTACTGCTCCTTTATGAGTTTCACCACCCATGTCGCTGACCTGGATTTCCTCCCCTTGGCGGGTTTGAGGCGTGTGACGACCTATCATCCTCTGGCGGTGATGGGTCAGTTTGATCAGTACCAGGAGGTCCATGCATTTGAGGGGATTGAGGGTTATCGATTCCCCATCTGCTCAGTTATCGAGGCTGATTTGGTTCGGGTTTATGGGTTCTGGTCTCATCAACAGACAGCAGAGTTTAGAGATTGCCATCCTGGCTGCTCTGCAGAGTATTCAGCTTGGCTTGAGTTGGATTTGGCACCAGAGACCGCAGATCAGGTTGGTACATGATCTTTATCTGATGACGATGGTTGGTCCATGGATGTGGCGGAACCGATGGATGATCCTATATCTCCGACTAAGGATGTGTTATTTGTAGAGTTGATAGCTTCTTTAGTGAGCACTATCCCGCGTTTGGCCTCAGTTTCCATGGAGGCGATGGATAGACAGCTTCAGCTGGTGACATTTGAGAGAGACCAGGCTCGGGCTCTATTGTTGACCACCGTAGCTGGTAGGGATATTTCTATCACTAAGAGAGATGCAGCCCGTGCTTCCAAGATCAGGCCATCATTGATAGAGATGCAGCTGAGACTTTCTCAGATGGACTCATCGATCACGTACAAGGTGTAGTGTAGAGTCAAGAGGAGATTTTTTGCATGGCAGCGGAGATGCTGAGGAGAGTTGACATGTTGGAGCACGAGCTCAGAGCTGCTCCCTCGACTACAGAGACTGTTGGATATTTGGCGATGTTGGCTCGTCTTACCACTGATTTATAGCTCTGTTTTATTTTCCTGTAGAGACTTTGTTATTATCACTTGTCATAGGTTAGAATCAACTTTTGTATTCTAAACAGTTGTATCTATTAAAAAGAAGCAAGTTTAGTTCACTTCCCTTGTTTGCGCATATCTAACCATGTCCACTGTTGTCATTTTTGCTTCATAATTTATTATGTCGACATGGAACTAGTCTCGTCATGTGGCATCAGATTCGGCAAGAATGATGATGAGATGTCGCTAGGTCATCTCCGCATGAGCCGTCGATTAGTTTGGGCTTGATGGATAGGTTTTGGATTTCTGTATAGGTTAGGAAAGTGTTTAACTTTTTTGAAGGTTAGACCGCACCATAAATGGCTGCCTACGTACTCCCACAGATAGGAGATCAGGTCTTTCGTAGTTTAGGCTCAGACCTGAAAAGTTTGAAAGGGGTTTATTTGGGGTTTGAGTTTGATTTGATAAGATTTTAATGTTTCTCGGTTTGATTTAATGAGGTTTTTGATGTTTTTCCAGGGTTAGACCGCACCATAAATGGCTGCCTACGTACTCCCATAGATAGGAGATCAGGTCTTTCGTAGTTCAGGCTCAGACCTGAAAAACTAGACTTGATATATTTTTTCTTTTCTTTTCTTTTTTTTATCAAGACATAGCAGTCCAGTCAGAAGGTGAAAAGGGGTCTCAGACATAATACCGTTTCACTGAGTCAGAATTGATCAGTTGCGGGAATTCCTCACCGTCCATCTCTTCCAATTTCAAAGCTCCACCTGATAGGATTGCTTTAACAAGAAGGGTCCTTCCCAGTATAGGGGAAAATTTTCCCTTAGCTGCATCCTGGCTCGGAATGATCTTCTTCAGTACCAAATCATGCTCTTTGAATTCTCGAGGTCGCACCTTCTAGTTATAAGATCGAGACATTCGCTGTTGATAGAGTTGACTGTGAAATATAGCAGCAGCTCTTCTTTCATTTATCAGGAATAACTGATTATATCGATCTTGTATCCATTGGCTCTCCTCTATCTGGGCATCAAGGATCACTCTTAGTGATTCCATCTCCACTTCGACAGGAAGTACAGCCTCCATACCATATACCAATGAGTAGGGTGTAACTCCAGTCGAGGTTCGAGTTGACGTTCGATATGCAAGTAGGGTTAACGACAATAGCTCAGGCCATCGTCGGTGATTTGCTGACATTATTATCATTATCTTCTTGATGTTTTTGTTAGCCGCTTCCACCGCGCCGTTCATCTTTGGACGATAAATAATCGAATTGAGGTGTTTGATATTGAACTTACTACACAGTTCCCTCATCATCTCGTTATTCAGATTCTTCGCGTTGTCTGATATAATAACCTCGGGTTGTCCATACTGGTAGATGACGTTGTTTCTAATGAAACCAACGATAACCTCTTTGGTGACCCTGGGGAAAGAAGCTGCTTCCACCCACTTGGTAAAGTAGTCAATCATAGTGAAGATGAATCGATGACTGTTACTAGCTTTAAGCTCAACTAGTCCTATCACGTCCATTCCCCACATGGAAAAAGGCCATGGTGATGTCAGACAGTGTAGTTGATTCGGAGGCGCATGAATAATGTTGGCGTGGATCTGGCATTGATAACAACGCTTGACATAATCATCGCAATCCGCTTTGAGGGATATCCAGTAGTGTCCTGTCCTCAGAAACTTTTTGACATATAGAGGTCCACTCATATGTGCTCCACATACTCCACCTATGTACTTCATTCATAAGTCGCTGTGCTTTGGTCTACACATCTCAGAAGGCCTACACCTGGATCTCTCTTATAGAGAGCATCTCCACTAGGTAGAAATTCATAGCCATTTTTTGTATTCGCTTCTTCGCGGCTTAACTCATCCCTTTCGGGGTTGACTGATCTCACAGATATTCTTTTATATGGTGGTACCAAGGTGGCCCCGCAAGTAGTATCTCATCTGATATCTCCCCTACATTATTCCCATATGACGGTGTCTTCTGCACAGTGAAAGTGATGACAGGCATTCCCCTTCTTGCTGACAAGTTCACCAATGAAGCTAATGTGGCCAATGCATCGGCGAAATCATTTCGGTTCCGGGGGATATGCATGAAGGCAATGTCTTCAAATTCCCCTACCAATCTGAGAACATGTCGATGATATGGCAGTAGATGCAGTTCTTTGGTGGTGTATGCCCCGGTAGACTGTCTGATGACTAGCTCCGAATCTCCAAACACCGCTAAACATTTCACTCCCATGGACTGAGCCAGCTTCAACCCCATAATGCACCCTTTATATTCGGCGGTATTATTGGAGTTGTTGAAATGCAACTTGGTTGCCACGGGGTATTGATCTCTCGTAATGGATACCAGGACTGCCCCGGCTCCGGCACCTTCAGCGTTTGATGAGCCATCAAAGTACATTTTCCAGAATTGACCTTGATCCTCCTTATCAATCAGGAGAACAGTCAACACTTCTTCCTCAGGGAAATACATTTCCAGAGGCTCAAAACCCCCTGTTGATGCAGCCGACAGGTGATCCGCAATCCCTTGCCCTTTGACGGACTTTTGGGTGACATATATGATGTCGAACTATTGAAGGATTAACTGCCACTTGGATAGACGACAGTTCAAAATTGGTTTGCTGAAGATGTATTTCAAAGGATCCATCCTCGATATAAGATAAGTGGTATGGCCATGCAGATAATGCTGTAACCTGGTGGTTGCCCAAGCTAATGCACAGCAGGTTCTTTCGATCAGAGTATATTTCTGTTCTCCGCTGTTGAAGCGCTTACTGAGATAATAGATTGCACTTTCTTTCCCCATGTCATCCTTCTTCCCCAGTAGACAACCCATAGCATTGGAGTTGACCGAGATATATATGAACAACGGAATCCCATCCTTTGGGGGTACCAAAATAGGTGCTTCAATCAACCTCTTCTGGATGATATAAAAGGCTTTTCGGTAGTCTTCATTCCATTTTCCCGAAGAGTTCTTCCTTAATAGTTTGAAAATGGGTTCACAAGTTGCTGTCAACTGCGATATGAACCGGCTGATGAAGTTGATTCTTCCCAGGAAACCTCGGATTTCCTTCTCGGTCTTTGGTTCAGGCATTTTCGTGATGGCTTGGATTTTGGCAGGATCCAACTCAATGCCCCGGTTGCTCACCAAAAATCCCAGTAGTTTGTCAGATTTCACCCCAAAAGCACACTTTACTGGGTTTAACTTCAAATTGAACCAGCGGAGTCGTTCAAACAACCACCGAAGATGGGTGCAATGGTCAACAGCCTACCGGGACTTTACGATGATATCATCCACAAACACCTCGATTTCTTTGTGCATCATATCGTGGAATAAAGTCATCATGGCTCTTTGATAAGTAGCCCCAGCATTGGTAAGGCCAAAAGCTAGTCTTCAATAACAGAAGGTTCCCCAAGGGGTAATAAAGGCATCTTTTCCCTGTCTTCTTCAGCAACCATGATCTGATGATATCTAACAAAGTAATCAGCGAAAGAATATATCTCGAATTGCGCAGTGTTATCGATTAATACGTGGATGAACAGCACTGGGAAGTCATCCTTAAGGCTAGCTTTGTTGAGATCTCGATAATCCACACAAACTCGCATCTTTCCTCCAGATTTCGGCACTAGGACTACGTTGGGCAACTATTCAGGGTACGTTGACACCATAATGATTCTCGCTTTGAACTGTTTGATAATTTCTTCTTTGACCTTCAGGCTCTATTCTGGTTTCAACCGTCTCAATTTCTGCTTGACTAGTTTGAACCCTTCTTTAATTAGTAGTCGATGGACGACGATGTCAGTGGATAGACCTATTATGTCTTCATGAGACCAGGCAAAAACATCCTTGAATTTGGTTAAGAGTTGGATTAGTTCTTTTTCTTAGTTAGAGGGAAGGTTGGTTTCGATCTGTATTTCTTTGGGATCGTTGGGGGTTCTGATATTTATGGTGGTGGTTTGATCGAGGTTAGGTTTAGGTTTATCTTCGACCCATGCTTTGATTTCCTTGGGCACCTCGTCATCATCCCCTTCCTCCTGCTCGATTCCCATCATGTCAAAGTTCAATTCTATGTCAAAATCATAATCATTACTCAAATTCGGCAAACCATGGACGTGGCTAGCGACATGCAAATTTGGAAACCTGATACAAAAACTTGATTGCTAAATATATACAAGTAGTCATCAATTACAAAAAGATTCATCAGTTAATATGACAACTGGCAATAACAAGCTATAGATGAAATAAAACAGACATAAATATAGATAAAGGTGGAGCTTCCTTTCAGCGGTCGCTTCTCAGTTTTTACCCTTTTCGGACGATCTGTGGAGTCATCGTCCATTTGCTGGTCTGCAGTTCCTGGGAAGTCGTTGAGATAGACGCGCTACTGGAGTCGCAGTCTTCTAAGATGGCCATAACTGGTTTGGAACCGGTCCCTGGATCACTGCTTGGGATGTTTACATTTCCCCAGTTAAGTGTCGGGAGGTTAGGTTGATCACTTAACAGATCTGCCCCATTGGACTTTTTTAGGTCCTCTTCAGAGAGGCAAAAACTGCTCACGAATTGTAACTGGATCTCTTCCAGAAACTTTTGGTCTTTGGACTTTTGGGCCGCATCCTTGAGAGGCTTTTCATCCCCGTCCGTCTGATGTCCTCTTTGATCGACTTTAGGAATCAGAAGGTTTGAAATCATGAGGGGGATCTTCTTGAGTGGCTCTTTAGATCTGGTTTCACCCAAGTTTGGCTTGAGGTGAATTTACTGATTAACTGGTTGACTCCTGTGAGGATTCTGATGCTTGGATCCACCATGGTATCCGAGTCCAGCCTTTTCTAACTGCGTGCGGATTGGGTTCCTAATTCCTTGGCCATTATTCCCCAGTCCTCGGCCTAGTCGATGTCCTCGGGACAGCATCTCTTGGCCAACTTCCATCACCTCTGTAGATATCTGGGGAATTAAGATCGGGGCTCCCACAGAGTTATATCGCGGATTACTGATTTTGAAGGCTTGAAAACTGGCGGGCTCGACCCCTTCATTCACACCGATCAGGGGCATATCTCCCAGGTCATAAATAGGATAATCAGGTTCTGCACTGATAGTCACCAGATTGCCGTTGATGATATATTTCAGTTGTTGATGAAGAATTGAAGGGACGGCGCCAGCCATATGGATCCATGGCCATCCTAACAACAAATTATACCCGGTAGTGATCTTCAGGATTTGAAAAGGTATGTTGGAAGTGAAAGGGCCAATCTCCACAGGAAGTTCAATATCCCCCACGGTATCCCTTCTTGATCCATCGAAAGCCCGTACCATGACATGGCTGTCCCGAATTCTGTTTGGGTTTATCTTCATCTTCTCCATTGTATCTTATGGACAGATGTTTAAAGATGACCCTCCGTCGATCAACACGCCACCTACCACATATCCTGATGAAACAATAACGATATGCAATGGTTTGTGATGCCCAGTTCCTTCGGCTGGTATACCGTCGTCAGTGAAGGATATCACGTTACTGTCCAGTACATGGCTGATCAAGTGCTGGAATTTCTCAATATCGATAGTCTTGGGTAAGTGTGCTTTTTCCAATACTTGGATCAGAATTTGACGATGGTCGTCAGATTCTAATACCAAATCTAGGATAGAAATTTGATGGGTTTCAGCTTCCAATTTCCTCACCGTCCTGGCTTCACCGTGCCCCATTTTGTGGAGGAACTCTATGATCTTTCCAGTAAATACCTTCCCTAATACCTTGGTTGCCGATTTCACCAAACGCCCCAGGAGGTAACATGTATTCTCCGTAGGTATGATGGCGGTACAGTCAGGTGCCAACTTTATCCCTTCTCCGTAATTCCACGGTACCTTCTTTAGGCTGAGAATTGGGAGTTGTGTCCAAGGGGCCAACATCAGTGGTTTAGGCGCTGGTATCTCGAGAGTGGCTTTATTTCTCTGCTCAGGTACCCCTTGGATGGTTATGGGTCCGTCGGATATTCCTTCCATGCAAAGGATAACGACTATCATACCTTCTACGTTCCTCGATCCCCGAGGGTAGTATATTTCTTCCTCAGGGAAGATCTCAACTTTGTTTATTGAGTCCAGCTCTCCGGATTCAATCAAGTTCTGGATTAGATGTTGCAGAGCCCAACATTCTTCCGTGGCATGTCCAGGAGCATTAGAATGGTAAAGGCAGGATGTGGAAGGATCGAAACACTTCGATCTCGTATCTGGGGGTGGCAAAAATTCTGTAATCTTCCCCTCCTCGATCAAGGTACAGAGAATCTCCTCCCTGGATTGCCTCAACGGGGTGAATTTCTGTTTGGCGGCAAAATCTTGACGGCTCTGCAATCTAGCTTCTCGAGCCATCTTTTCAGTCCATTTATTCTGCTCTGGGTAATGGATCCGATCCCTTCTGGAGGTGGAAATATCTTGGACAGATATGGGGTCATTTGGCTTTGATAAGACCTGGTTGATGAGCTGCCGGGTCAACTGGTGTTGGTATACCACCAATTCAGCTAGCTGATCCACCTGCGCTCTGGTTTAAGCCAATTCTTGTTCTACCTTGTAATTTTCTTTAGGGTTTCCCCATATTGCAGGGTCATGTGTCGAGGGTAACTCTCCCATCTTCCTCAGGTATTTATGATTTTCCCTGCTTTTGGCACTGATCATGTTGACTCCTTCCTCCGCATGCTGAGGCAGAGGGTTGTTGTTAACATTTGGCTGTTCAGGCGCTTTGACTATAATCACCCCACTGTTAATTAAGTTTTGAATTTTGTTCTTTAGAGTCCAACACTCCTGAGTATCATGCCCCGGTGAGTTGGAATGGTAGGCGCACTTCTTGCTGGAATCAAATTGCCTTCCATTTGGATCGGAAGGTGGAGCGAGTTCAACGATCTTCTTCTGGGCGATCAGTAGGGCTAATATGTTTTCCAAGGAGTCTCCTAAAGGAGTGAGTATCCTTCTTCACTTGTTTTCCCTAACTTTCATTGCTGTAGGATTTCAAAAATTCGCTGGATGAGGGTTCTGCCTCTGGAAAGGTGAGTTAGGGCTCTTGTTAGCAGATTGTCCTTGCAATACTAACGAGACATCTTCTTCCTTCCTGTTTGATCCTCTCTTGGGAGCACTTGCATAATTTCCCGACTGTATGTGCTCGGCTACGGCTTCCAAAGCAGTGAGGTCTTTGATTTTTCTAGACTTCAAACCTATTTTTGCCATTTCCCCATGTTTGATCATTTGGGAGAAGGATTTTCCTAACCCGACGAGGACTCTCTCATAGAAAGGGGCTTCCTGTATATCAATTAAGGTGGTCACCATCTCACCCTCATCCATTGGTGGGTTGACTTGGGCCGCCATTCGCCTCCACCGCTGCGCGTATTCTCTGAACGATTCATTGCCTAGCTTTCGGACTTTGGTAACCTGGTAGCGATCAGGTGCCATCTGGGATTGAAAACTGTATTGGTTGAGGAAAGCATGGGCCAAATCTTCCCAACCTCTGACTTTGGAATTGTCTATCCGTGCATACCACGTGCGGGCTTCACCGGTAAGGCTCTTCTGAAATAGCTGCATCCTGAGGTTTTCATCCTCAGCGTAAGTTCCAAGTTCACCTATGTAGACTTTCAAGTGAGTGTACGGGTCTCCCAGTCCGTTGTATTTCTTGAACTCGGGGACTTGAAACTTATTCGGGTATCTCGCTTTTGGGAAAATACACAGATCCGAGTAATTCACACTCCCGTGGGATCCTGTCCCTTTCATAGACATGATAACGTCTTCCATCTGTCTAACTTTCTTCCTAATGTCTCCAGTGTCTTTGTCTTCCCGGAGGTTTGTGATGTCCCGTGTCGTCTTCTGAATCGAGGCCTCCTTGGGTACTTTAACATCGAGGACAGATATAGGTGTGGACGTATGGGTATCACCTTCCTTTTCGGGTACTTTCATGTCTCCTTGCACAGAGGATTCAGTCGAACTCTTGTGTTTAGATTCCTGAGATAGTTTGCACTATTCTTTTAACAGGGTTGTCATCACGGCCATTTGCTTCTTAAACTCCTCGAATTCATCTCTAGATACTGGGATGGGTTTTGATGAACTTGCTTCAGCCATCTAGACTGGTGAAAGGGCCTTTTTTGGCTCGAGATCGGGTTTTAGGACCAATCTGCACAACAACCGATATCTAGTTTAGACTAGATACTAGTAGATAGGGATGCATGATATGCTATGCATCAGTTTAATGGTTTTTTAATCTTTTCCTGCAATACAACGAGTTAGTCGAATTGATGACAGGGTGTGAAAGATGTATGTATGACAGTTCAAGATAACGGTCATTTATATATGCGGAAGATTTAAATGGGGCATGAAGAAGCACACCGCGCGTTTGGTTTATCAGAGGCTGACCTATCTTAGGGTTACTCTCACGGGCTGTTTGAAATTGGTTCCCAGATCTTCGCAATCTACTTGATGAAAACATCCATGTTTCGATTGGAGTGGATCTGAGTGGTGCCTTTCCTGAGCCTCACAATGAAAATATCCATAGGAGTCCAGTAATAAACAACCGACGGGATTGCCCCCTAATGGAGGTACCACACAACATACATTCACGTCCTCACCGCATGTAATATGATGACATTGTGCAAAGCACTAATATATTGTGCGAGGCACTAATACAAAATGCTAAAAGATTAACACACACAAAGATCATTCACACAAATGCATATGCAGAACGAAAATCAAAAAGTTTGATCGCGGCTTAAGCCCTCTTTGATCCCCAGCAGAGTCGCCACCTGTCGACGCCGGGCGGAAAATCAAGTCCTCGGTCTCCCTTTTGTTGAAGGAAGAGGTCTCATTTTTCTCTTTTGGAGTTGTTTGCACTCGTCTCTTGTCCGTGGGACGAGAAAGGAGTGCCCCGATTTCCCTATTTTATTCTTTTCCCTTTCGCTTTCTCTTTGTTTTTGGGGTTTCGTTTTAAAGGGTGAATTTCGTAGGAAACCAGTACCGACATATGTGTCGACGATTTTGAAAGATTGATTTTATTGATTGGACCGATTGAGACAGAGTCGCCAGTTAGTATTTTGGAAATGGATGTACCAACTCATCCGGGTTTTAATATTTTTTCGCAAGATGGTCCAATGTGTGACTCTTTGATTTTGTCTTGAAACCCAAGATTTGTGGAATTCGGGGGCTAGGTTAAGCGGGGGGAAGGTGTTAAGCACCCCCCGACTCCCGTGCAAGCACGGTACCACATCTTATTGATTTTTTTATGCAAAAAGTGTGTGTGTGTGTGTGTGTTCGTGTGTGTGATTTTGAAAGCTTTATTAGTTGGTTTCTAAGTCTTTTTGGTGACTTGAAAGTAGTGCTGTACCTCTTTTGCGCCTAGGTACGAAGGATTTGATTTAGCAAAAGATTCAATTTTAACAAGATATGCAAATTAAAATGAGGTTTTGGAAAGTAAGGTTTTCAAATCCTTTGCCCGACTAGGAATCGAGGACTTCGATACTTCCTTTTATTCTTTACGTTCATTACGTGATCTACCCCGAATCGCTTTATTTTTCATCAAAAGCTCTTTGTGGTTTTCTTTGAGAAATCATTTTGATGATATGTATGCTAAAGCGTTAAGAAGGTTCGGATCATCATCGAGCATAAAAGCCATCTCGATGAACTGAGCTCCCGTAATGAAGGTGTTCACTATCATGGGGTCTTGAATCCGAGCTCTAGAGACTAACCCCTCGAGTTCGTCTTCAAGATCCAAATATTACATGCACATCGATATTTACGGTATTTAAAGCATTTACAACGTAAAAACCGGTCCATCGTGGGAATTAAGTCGGATCCGTTCGGGGATCTCGACACCGGGATTCCTAGGCTCACAATATTTGTACCATTTCATATATACATAACATCCACGGCGTCATTACTAAGTGATTTCATCGGTTGAAATCACCGTTCACGCCGATTCGGCCCCCCTTTCACCTCTAAATATATATTTAGGGCTATACGGGTTAACCGGGACCATTTACAAGTAAATACATCCATAGATATACCACGGATCTAAGCCGTTCTAGCTCCCAGGTTGAAGCATCATGCTAACAACCTCTCGGGAACTAGCTTAAGCTTAGCTTGAGGTATATCTAGTCTCCGAAGCTATATACAACGTATTAAAGCAATAAATAACCGATAAAAACATTAAAACTACCAACTATTACACAATATGCTTATAATACAACAAATATAGCTAGATTCAAACAAGATCCTTCATTAATCTATCATTCGAACATAGTTTACAAAGAAAACGAAGCTAGAAGTGCGTTATTTCACCTTGGGGGACGCGTGAACAAGCGTTTTGACTCCCGGGATGAAGTAAGAACACTAAGATGGCTTCAATGAGATGCTAGATGAAGAAATAAGCTTCAAGTTGCTATGTTGATGTCCAACTCGAGCCTTTCTCTCTCTAGAAATGTTCTTCTCTCTCTATATCTATCTTTTCTTTTTTTAAAAATGAACTAAGTGGGGGGTTATAACCTGTCCTGGGCAGCCGCACACATGTATGCAGCTAGCCGCATACATGGTGGAGGCTACCCAGGTGGGACCCCCCCGCTTAGTTATGGCTCCTTCGGTCTCGATTCGGCAGAAGTTGACGTCTACTGTTTGATCTTTCGGACCGTATTTGATGAATGCAGCGAGATATGATTGAGTCCGACTGAGTTAGGGTTCGGGTTAGTTGATACTCATAGCCAAGATACCTTCCAGGTCCAGATATCAGTCTGCAGGCTTATCTCTTGATGGTATGTCGTTCAAGGTTTGCTAAGGTGCTTTCCGATGATCACTGTCTCAGCTCTTCGATCTTCGATCGGGTTGTGGTATGTTCAGACTTCATTGGTCCTCTTCACCATTCCCAGGGTTGTCTCCGAGATGACCGGGATCTTTTGCCCTACTTCGGGGTTGTCTCCGAAGTAAAATGACGCTTTTACCCTCCTATAGGGTTAATACGACAAAAGCAAAATTTCAAGTGTCTACATTGAGTATACGTGATATGAATTCAACAGACTAGCCAATATATTTATTTTAAGTTGACTAAAAAAAGTAAAGGAGGTAATAGTGAATAGCTGATCAAAACCTTAATTTGAATAAGGCTTTGATTATTAATCAGGGTTATAAATAGGAACTTATGACTTTATATATTGAATGTTATGTGGTTAATACTAAGTATGTGTATAAAGAAATACATTTGTAAAAATCTTGTTAGGAAATCCTAATTGAGAATTAGGAAACCCTACCCTTGATATAAAACCCTAATTTTTGTTCATTAAACTCTAATTACGATTAACAAAACCCTAATGATCAAAACTTAAGAGATAAATTTTATAGTTTCTAAAAATATATGAAATGACTAAATTACCCTTAAAATTAATTGGGAAATTATTAAATTACCCTTAGTATAGGGGAAATTACCAAAATACCCTTATCTTCCATTTTAGGTGATAAGACCAAATCTATGAGTCATCATTTGCTAGATTCTCAACATGTGCTAAAAGAGAGCCTTATCAGCCATATATTGACACCTAATATCAACCACAACCATTGGATCAAAACTTGGAGATTAAGAAATATATTAACGACTAAAATAACCTTACTTTGATTCTTATGCTTAGACAATCCTTAGCTACACACTTTTCACACTCAACATCAGTTATAATTGAGTCCTAGGAGGAAATTGCTAGGAAGTTTCCTAGTAATGATGAAATGACTATTTTACCCCAAGAGAAAATAAATAATAACTATAGCGTCCATTGTAAGAAAATTCTAGGAAATTTCCTATTGAATGATTAAATGACCAAATTGCCTTTGAAGAATCTCACTAATGACCTTTGTATCCTAGAAGGAAATTTCTAGAAAATTACCTAGAGATGGTGGAATGACCATCTTGCCCATTCCTAATAATGGTTAAAGATTATTTTGCCCTTAGTTTTAATTTTCTATAAATGCCAAAAGCAAGTATACTTGTTAGTTTTTCATTTTTTTTACCAAATCAAAGTTAGAAAAAGACAAAGAAAGAGAGAGAGAGTCCGTGGCTGCCATGGGAGAAGAGGAGAAGAGAAAAAAGGAAGAAGAAATCAAGAATAAGAACACTAAAGGTATAAAACTTAAAAAACTAGTTAGTTTAATGTGTTTTGTTATGGTTGTTTTAGATCAAGTGTTAAAATTATGATTTTAAACCATATGAGAGTATATCTACATGATATATGATGTTTTATGCTTAGATCTTCCCATTTTTAGAGTTGATGAGCTTGAACAAAGAAGAAGAACCAAAATAGTTTTTACCCTCAAAATCCCTAAATTTCAGTCCACTTTGGACCTTCACCATTTGAAATCTACAGCTTATTTTTGAGATCCGTCAAAGAGGTGAGTTAGATATATGAGTTATCTGATGAACCCAAGTGGTATCACTCAAAAATGTTAAACGAATCAACCTTGGTATCATTTTTTGTAAAACACTCCCTGCTGACAACAAATATAGAAAAATCAAATGAGTTTTCTGGCCATTTTTTGTAAAGGTTATTTCGGCCACTTTTGATGCTCTAACAATTCTGGCCTTTTGTAGTATGATATTATATCAAGTTAACTAGGTCCTGTACAAAGATGGGGATTTCTGGATGTCTATAAAGGGAGTGATAACTGGTTTTATTACCACTTATTCGGATAGTAACCAGCTTGTTTCGTTACTTAAACTCGAGTAATCCCGTCCTTTTAATATGTTTTTCCTTTATTTTGTGATTTTCAGGTTTAGGAACTCCTTAAGTGCACATTGAGCTTAAAAGGGCAAAAAGAACGCGTTTATGGAGCAATGCACAGAAAGTGGCTTAAGGCATGAAGATGGCATGGATGATGAGGCTATAGAGCGGGATGCCACGAGGCCAAAAATATGCAAAGTGCTGAAAAGAGCTTGATTGATTGATGGCATGATAAGGCAAGGCATGAAGTCAAGCGACTTAATGAGGTTGTGATGAGGCAAATGAGCTAAAAAGGATACAAGATGGCAAGACGGCGCGAGAAGCCAAGTGGAGCAGCAAACAGCCCTGCACTAGCAACATTACAGGTGCCGCGCGGCCGCGCCAGCATTTCAAGGCCAGACTGCGCGCCTGCACCGATCCCCAGAGCAGAGGCCAGTTTTTACTTTCCCGCGCGGCCGCTCCTTGCTAAAGCCTGATACTCAGGCGACCGCGCCAGCCCAATTTTGACCCAGAGTTGACTTGCACTTAAAATTTTTGGCAGAAACATTATATAAGGGCTTCTTGCACCATTTTATCGAGCATCTCCATTAGGGAGCTCACATTAGCCGTAGCCCTAGTTTTCCTCTTCCTTTTCCTTTCCATTTTGTATAGATTAGGAGTAGTTTAGTGTTAGATTAGGGTTAGTTAGTTAGTTTTCTAGGGTTTTGTTAGTGTTTGAAGATTGAAGCAAGTGTGTACACCAAGATCCAAGCTCGGAGAAACGAACGAAGATTTTCATTTCTCTATCTCTTACTCTCCTTGCTATCATTTGTATTTGGATAATGTATACTAAACTTGTGGATAATATATTTGGGTTGTCTATGCCTTAAATTATATTTTGAGGTTCCGATGGAACCTAATGAGTAGTTGATTGTTGGTTTTCCTTCCATGATGGTCTTATTTGATTGCTATGTGTTTGTCTATTGCGATGTATGCTTTAATTGCTTAATTGATTAGCTACCAATTACAGTGATAGCCTATGTGGGATCGGAAGTCAAAATGTAGGTTTAGATCGAATCGCGATAGCGAGCGATTGTAGGTTCACATGGCGTTGGACTTATGATTTGTGGTTAGCATAGAAATATACCGAAGTGCTGCTCATAGTAAATAGAGGACCTGACCTTAAACCCTATTTATTTGTAAATCACATAGGAATATAGTGGTTTAGGTAATGTGGGTGTCCACGTGCGTCTATCACCTATGGATTACACGTGTTATGGTTTAGGTACATCGGAAGATGGCCTTCTCTTACTCTCGTGTTCTAGGCTAACACATATAATGATTAATTTGACCTAATTAGAAGTGAATTGACTTAGGTGAATCATTAGAGGAAATTGGAATCTCTTATCTTCATTTTCTAATTCGACTCTAGGATTCTTTAGTTTAACTTTCAATTCCTTGCCTAGTTTAATTTAGTTTTTAATTAAAATAATTTACCGCTGTTTAAATAAAACTGAAATGACTACGTGCTAGTGGTTTGGTGTCTTTTATATATTAATTCTCTATGGGACGATATCTGTACTTTCACTTTATTACTCGTTGGCTGCGTATACTTGGGCGTTAATTGTGTCATTAAATCGGACCAAAAAGTTTTTGGCGCCGTTGTCGGGGAATTAATTGGATAACTGTTTGCCAACATTAGTTTAAATCAAATTAGTCTTAATTTAAACATTTTATTTTTATTTTAATTCTCTTCCCATATTCTCTTTTCAGGTGCAATAGACTTAAATTTCTATCCATGGAATGGTACAAGGCAAGAGCAACCAAGGGAAGCATACAATGATGGCGTCAACCCAATTGCAACACTTTCAGCACAACTAGAGGTTCTCTCGAGGAAGTTGGATACTGTTTCAGCCCAATAGAGTAGAGAGCCAGTTACGTCTCATGACTATGGTGCTGGAAGCTACACGAGCCATTAGGAGCCTATCAGTTATGGGCAAGAGCAGTATGGGGGTGGTTATTCCTACACCGAACCTTATCCCACTTATCAACAAGATTGGGGGTATCACCCAAACCCTTCATCAGACTACTATCAAAACCAACACTGGGATCTAAATCCCGCATACGCCCCAGAATGCACCTTCCAGACTCCAGTTTATGAGCCTCAACATAATTTTGAGGGTGACACAGAAAATGCAAGCTTGGAGGAAGGAAGTGGCATAGAATCACTAAAGGACATCTTGAATGAGCAACAGAAGTCATTCAAGAGTATTCAGAACTGGGCAGAGCAGATTAGCAATGCATTAATGATAGAGGATGAACAAGGGATGAAAAACCATACTGTGAGCTATCAAGAACAATATGAGCCAAGTCCAACTTATGCACCAGAACCCCCATATCAATCCCCATGTTTACAAGGAGAACAGTCTCTAATGGAATTCATGTATCGGAGCTTAGAAAGCCAAGAGGAGAGGCTTAGGAGCCAAGAGCAATCAAGCCAGAACTTCCCGAATCAGATGGCCCTAATCCACAACACTCCTACCAATGAGCATCAATACATGGATCCCAAGGCTGAAACAGAAAAGGAAGGATTGGAAATTATGTGGGGAAATTCCATAGCATCTACAGAGGAGACCTTGATTGAGCAAGAGTAATCGATTGAGGATCTTCAGATTTGGGTGGAGCAGATTAGCACGGCATTAAGGAAGGAGGAGGTATGTGAACAAGAGACAACAGTGCAAAATTTTGTGCCACCAATAACTGAAGCCGTGAGTTATGACCCTCAGAGAGATTGATGCTATGAGATGGATGCAGAGACTGATGAAGAGCCTGAGGTGCACTTGGAACTGGACGAGCAAAAGGCAATGGATATCGAGGAGCCAATTGGGGCTGTGGAGTATGAATGTGAACCAACAGTGACAATACCCCAAGAGCCTCCTCCGCCTAAGTGGAACAAGCCAGTCAAGTTTGCACACCCTTTCCCCCTTGGTAGCCACATCACAGAGACGGATCTCGATGACACGAGAGATTCCGCAGTCTCGACACCATGGTGGTTAGAAGAAAAGAGAATAGAAGAAGAGTCCGTTGTGTGTTCTATGCCTCCATGCCCAGATCATTTCACATACACAACGGGACCATTGCCTAGCTCCCCTACCTTCTGTACGGGGAATTCTTGTTCATATCATGTGCTAGGTAGTTTAATTTCGAGTCCTCCTCTATTGGGAAGCCTCCAAAAGTATATAGCAATTCTGATGGATGAAGGGACAATATCTTCGGGGAGTCGGATAGCAGTGGTCAGACACAGTCCAGCTAGAGGACTATAAATCAAGCGCTTGATGGGAGGCACCCCATCATTTCTCTCTCTCTACCTGTTTAATTCTCCATTACCTGCTTTCTATCACAATTCCCTCCCCCTTGTTTAATTCTTATTAGTTTAATATTTAGTTTAAATTTTTTTGAATGCTCGTAGATTTAGGAGCTCATCCTTACATTTTTGGTTTTAGGCATAAATGCGTAAAATTTTTGGGATTAAAAAGCTTATAGCATATTTTTGATGCACTTACATTGCTTATACGCACTTAGAGAATTTTGGGGAATTTAAATGCATATATCTTTCCATGTTTAATTCTCTTGATGTAAATATTAAGTATTAACTTTTGATGGTTTAATAGGGCTTAATAAGTCTTGTCTGCATATTTCAGGTTAAAAGCTGATTGGGAGCAAAGTTCAAATGCTATAGCCTCTGTGCATAGAAAAATTATGCAGAAAACAGGATCTGGCGTGTAGCACGACCGCGCCAGGATAAACCTGAGCTGGCGCGCAGCAGCGCCTCTCACAGACTGGGCCTGACTTAAGGAAAATTCTGGTAGCTTTTGGGGGCACCGCTTCATGTTAATTACCAACAGCACCCAAGCCTCAGTCCCTCTTATCCCAAACCCTCAAGTTCCTTAATGCAATCCCCCATCTCTTCCATCTCATTCAATCCCCCCCCCCCCCATTAAAAGCCTTAGTTTTGAAAACCTCCTACCTCCTCAATCCAAAGTACCAATTCCCATCCACCTCATCCTCTCATTCTGATCAATTGAGACATTGAGTGTGGGATCATTAGTAGAGAAAGATTGATATTGAGTTGGGTTGGTTCGTTAAGTATAGTGTTGAGTAGGGTTTATTTTACCAAGAGTAGAGAGAGACGGGGAAACTTCTGAGAGGATGCCACTAGCACAGTCCGAGTCCTCCAACTTAGTTCACGAGCATATTGACAGGACGACGGCAGCATCAGAAGCCAAATAGGGGAGTTTCTTTTTACCTTTACCTTCAATAAGGACATTGAATAATTTAAGTTTGGGGGTATTGGCTTTATTTTGCATATAGGGTAGTTGCATTCATATTTTTTTTGTTTTTGCATTCTGTGTTAGAGCATACTACATGCATCCCGTTTCAGTTGGTGAGTTATGTATTTGGCCTATGAAGAAATTGAATTCACTTGATTTGCGAACTGATTTGAGACCTAAGCTTGATTGTATGGTCATATATGTAAATCCTTATCCGTCAGATACTGTGTAACCAGTTAGCACAATAAAGTAACCATCATGGCATGCTAAGTTTAAATTTTTACATACTTGTCTTCTGGTGGGAAAGCTATGTTTTAATAAAAGAATTTCAGTTCTCATATGATAATAACTAAGATTGTTAAAAGCTTAAGTTTGGGAGAAACAGGGGTATGTTGCATGCTATGTGGGGAGATGGAGCGTAAAACGCACTCCCTTATGAAAAAGAAAACAAAACAAAACAAAAGAAAATGCTTTGAAAAAGAAAAAAATAGAATAAACACTTCGGCTACGTCGAGTTCTGTGGCCTTTTATATTTGAGCAAGTAAGCCCTCGGGGTGTCTCTACACCCAGCGCCCTAAGGCCGTTTGGTCTGGGAGTCGTTGGTCGAAATCTCGTTACATGGATATCATTGAAGAGCCTAAGAGAACTAGGCATTGCACAGTCGATCGTGTACACTGGAAAGTGCGAATACGCCCTCGTGAATAATAAAAGCTTAATGAAAACCCCCTGTTGACTCTTAACTCTAGTAATGCATGGTTTAGTTAGAAATTATATGATTTAATGTTTTCTTAAGTTAAAACTTATTCTTTCCCCTAAGAGGCATAGTATGTGAGTTATTTATCTGAAATCATGTCTAATGGTTACTAGGCACACAACGCACAATACATCAGTGCTGACAGTTTTGGATTTGCAGAATATGCCTTATGGTCTTGTCTTGGGTTGATTATCTATTTGATTATCTTATGGTTTTCTGAGGTATTGATTTTGAAGTTCAATACTGACTGGGAACCTGGATTTGCATTCATGATAGCGTAGCTTGCATACATTGTATATACTGCATTACATCATATGCTTAGTTTTATTTTGGTTGCTTGAGGGCAATCAACGTTTAAGTTTGGGGGTATTTGATAAGTGATTTTATTACCACTTATTCGGATAGTAACCAGCTTGTTTCGTTACTTAAACTCAAGTAATCCCGTGCTTTTAATATGTTTTTCCTTTATTTTGTGATTTTCAGGTTTAGGAACTCCTTTAGTGCACATTGAGCTTAAAAGGGCAAAAGAACGCGTTTATGGAGCAATGCACAAAAAATGGCTTAAGGCATGAAGATGGCATGGATGATGAGGCTATAGAGCGGGATGCCACAAGGCCAAAACGATGCAAAGTGCTGAAAAGAGCTTGATTGATTGATGGCATGATAAGGCAAGGCGTGAAGTCAAGCGGCTTAATGAGGTTATGATGAGGCAAATGAGCTAAAAAGGATACAAGATGGCAAGACGGCCCGAGAAGCCAAGTGCAGCAGCAAACAGCCCTGCACCAGCAACATTGCAGGTGCCGCGCGGCCGCGCCAGCATTTCAAGGCCAGACTGCGCGCCTGCACCGATCCCCAGAGCAGAGGCCAGTTTTTCTTTCCCGCGCGGCCGCGCCTTGCTAAAGCCTGATACTCAGGCGACCGCGCCAGCCCAATTTTGACCCAGAGTTGACTTGCACTTAAAATTTTTGGCAGAAACATTATATAAGGGCTTCTTGCCCCATTTTATCGAGCATCTCCATTAGGGAGCTCACATTAGCCGTAGCCCTAGTTTTCCTCTTCCTTTTCCTTTCCATTTTGTATAGATTAGGAGTAGTTTAGTGTTAGATTAGGGTTAGTTAGTTAGTTTTCTAGGGTTTTGTTAGTGTTTGAAGATTGAAGCAAGTGTGTACACCAAGATCCAAGCTCGGAGAAACGAACGAAGATTTTCATTTCTCTATCTCTTACTCTCCTTGCTATCTTTTGTATTTGGATAATGTATACTAAACTTGTGGATAATATATTTGGGTTGTCTATGCCTTAAATTATATTTTGAGGTTCCAATGGAACCTAATGAGTAGTTGATTGTTGGTTTTCCTTCCATGATGGTCTTATTTGATTGCTATGGGCTTGTCTATTGCGATGTATGCTTTAATTGCTTAATTGATTAGCTACCAATTATTGTGATAGCCTATGTGGGATCGAAAGACAAAATGTAGGTTTAGATCGAATCGCGATAGCGGGCGATTGTAGGTTCACATGGCGTTGGACTTATGATTTTTGCTTAGCATAGAAATATACCGAAGCGCCACTCGCTAGTCAATAGAGGACTTGACCTTAAACCCTATTTATTTGTAAATCACATAGGAATATAGTGGTTTAGGTAATGTGGGTGTCCACGTGCGTCTATCACCTGTGGATTGCACGTGGTATGGTTTAGGTACATCGGAAGATGGCCTTCTCTTACTCTCGTGTTCTCGGCTAACATATATAATGATTAATTTGACCTAATTGGAAGTGAATCGATTTAGACGAATCATTAGGGGAAATTGGAATCCCTTATCTGCATTTTCTAATTCGACTCTAGGATTCTTTAGTTTAACTTTCAATTCCTTTCCTAGTTTAATTTAGTTTTTAATTAAAAAAATTTACTGCTGTTTAAATAAGACTGAAATGATTATGTGCTAGTGGTTTGGTGTGTTTTATCCATTAATTCTCTGTGGGACGATATCTGTACTTTCACTTATTTACTCGTTGGCCGCGTATACTTGCGCGTTAATTGTGTCATTAAATCGAACCAACAGGGAGATATGAATTTTACAAGAAAGTGGAATTTTAAAAGTAAACTGTAATAACTCAGTGAGTTCAACTCAGAAAATTTTGAAAGTTTTAAATGAGGCTTTGTTAAATAATATGTAGCTACCGTATGAATTTCAGAATTTTTGGACAAAAGGATAATTTATGATAAATGTTTCCATTTTGGACTGTTTTAGCCTATTTAAAAATAGAAAACGAATTTGGAAAACTGCAAGAAAATTATTTTTTCACTGAAATATTTTATACTGATATTCCCCATAATATAAAGAAATAATAAGTTGATTTGGTATTTTTCATGCCTATGAATGAGTTAAGAATAAATGAGAAAATTAAGATATATTGAGTTATAAAACTTGGAAATGTGATTTTAATAATTAAATAATCATTATATGATATAATACGACTTTATGAGGGTATTTTGGTTATTTTTAATAAAATGTTATATGAATGGCATATAATGTGTGTTAAATAAATTAAATAGTAAGAGATAAATAATTAAATTAAATTATTTATAAATGAATAAAATATTATTAAATGATTAATAATATTACTCAGTAATTGAAATATTACTAAAGGATTAATAATATTTATAAATGAATAAAATATTATTAAATGATTAATAATATTACTAAGTAATTAAAATTGTATTAAAGGATTAATAATATTTATAAATAAATAAAATATTATTAAGTGATTAATAATATTACAAAGTAATTAAAATATTTTAAAAGGATTAATAATATTTATAAATGATTAATACTATTACTAAGTAATTGAAATATTATTAAAGGATTAATAATATTTATAAATGATTAGGATATTATTAAATAATTAATAATATTAGTAAATAAAATATTATTAAATAATTAATAATATTTGTAAAGGATGAAGATATTATTAAATGATTAATAATATTTGTAAAGGATTAAAGATATTATTAAATGATTAATAATATTAAGAAGTGATTAAGATATTATTAAATGGTTAATAATAGTAAGAAGTAAATAAAATATTATTAAATGATTAGTAATATTAGATGAAAGTTTTAAGATAATGATTAAATAATTAAAATATTATCAAAGAATGATAATATTACTAATAAGTTTAGGAATTATCTAATGTTTGATTATGTGACTAAATGTTAGATAATTTATTTTAAGAATAGTTGAGTTAAGATATGTTATACTGATTTAAAGATTAATCTTATTAATGATAGGTCTTCTCTAAGAGATTAAATTAGATTGCTTAGCGTTAATCGTCGGAGCAGGCAAGTTTTCCAACTACATATAATTTTTGTATTAATTGTAATTCTTATATTGATGCCATGTGAACTTGTTTTAAACGTTATTCGTGATATCTGTTATTAAAAGGGTTATTGCTTCTTGTTCAAGCATAACCAAGCCATATGAACTATTATTTGCCTAAAATGTGTTTGATTTGATATAAAAGCATAGACTGTGGTAAAACCAATATTGTTTGGTACAGATATATATACTGATACTATTAGAACTGGCAGTTATAGCATTGACCGAGCGTTACATTTACATGAAGTTATAACACTAACCTGGTTGGACTGGTAGGATGATATGTATACTCCTAGGATATGATTAGGCCGATCCCCTATGAGATATTCGAACAAAGCTCCTATAAGTCTTTATGACTGTTAGGAGTGTGGTGTGGTTGACCGAATCAACTCGGGTTGCTAAGTCTTTATGACTGACAGAAGCTCGTAATGTGTGGGGTTTGGCAGATCAAACCTCGGTATATATATGGAAAACTCTAAACTATATGTTCATTCAATTCAGATTCAGTGTGAGTATAAAGTATAACTTGTTTCAAACTTGCTGAGCTTTCTGTAGCTCATCCTTGCAATTATTCTTTTCCTTTGCAGCTTTGACTGACATAACGAAAGTTCCAGAACTCAATCATGTGCATAGAAAAACTTTGTTAAGTTATGTTTTGGTTATATCTTTGAAAACTCTGATGTAATAGTAAGTTTGGATTTATTGTAATCAAATGTAAGAATATGTAGTACCTTATTATCTTTTGTCAATTACGTAGTTTTTATCTTTCTAAGAAATAGAAAAAAGTATAGTATCTATATGAACTATACATCTGAATGGGATTATTGAAAGATCTTGGGAGTTCTTTGACGCATTGAGGTCGCGCCCCTTAGTTCCAAGAACGATCCTAGCATCAATACTGCGAATGTCAGATAGATAGGAATTATTGATATGAAAGAAATAGCCGTGAGATTATAAACCTATAAATCTAAGTAAGGGTATCCAAAACGAGAACTACTGTTTGTTGTGGAATACTGTGAATCTTGGATTGATAGAAATTATTATCTTATGGAATATTTACGTGAGCACCAAATCTGCTACAGGGAATGTAGAGAATTTGGGGTCGTCACATATACCGTGAAAAGTTAAGTTAGCCGATAAAAGTTTTCCTCGAAATATGAGCAGAAATCGGACAAACGAAAAACGACGAAAAGTACTGCTATGTACTTTTCATTCGTTTGACTACGTTAGGTGAAATGTGAAAGAAAACGCTTAACATCAAAAAGTATTTTTAAGTTTTTCAGAGTTACGAAAAACGCGTAAAAGTTAGTCGGTAGAAGAAAGACTGAATATTCAAAAATATTTGAATTCCGAGAAATGCGTAAAAATGAAGTGTAATAATAACGATTATTATTACGTAACGAATACGTGTATAATACTAGTTATTATACGAGGATAATACGAGGGTAATACGATGTATGATATGAATATCATACGAAGAGAATACGAGAATTATACGAGTAGAATATGAGAATTAAATGATGTATAATACGAATTTTATACAAAGTAAATAGGGTTAATTTGAATTAATTAAGAATTAAACCCGTGAATCGAACCAGTGGGTTAAACCCATGGGGCAACCCTTGGAGCAACCCATGAGCACATGATTACACAAAGAGGGCCATGTGCTAGCACAAGCTAGCATATGGGAGGACATGGTGTGCAAGTAGGAGGAGGTGGGCATGAGGAGGTTTGGTTTAATGACCAAAAGGCCCTTGGTCTTGCTTGCCTAATGACCAAGCTACCGTTGGTCTTGCTTGCCTATAAACGAAGAGCTTAAGAGCTCATTTATTGGTTTTGAAAAACCAACCATATGGAGAGAGAAGAAAAGAGAAGAGGAGGAGCTTTTGATGAGCACTTCAAGCAAAGCAAGAAGCAAAGAAAAGCCATGTAAGAGTATTACCAAGAGTAAACTCAAGAACATTTATAAGGTATAAGTGTTAAACCTTAATCTTCATCTTTCTTTCAATTCGTAAATTGATAGAGAAGTGATAATTGGAGGTGCATGAGTGGTATGAAGTGATAAGGTCGATGTTAGTGGACTTTAAACCATTAATAACCAAGAACAAGTAAAACTTAATAAAAAAACCTTGAAATAGTGAAAAATGTGAATGGTTACAAAGTGAATGGTTAGTGAAAAATGTGAATGGTTACAAAGTGAAAAACTTAATAAAGAAACCTTGTATAATACGAATTTTATACAAAGTGAATGGTTAATGAAGTTAGTGAAAAATGAGTTAAAACCTTGAAATGGTTAAGTTAAATTGTAATGAAATAGTTAAAGAAGTTAATAAAGAAAACCATTAAAACTTAGATGTTTAGCATGGTTAGAATCGTAGTTGAACAACCAATGAATTGATTCCATTTGGTTTGACGTAAACATATCGAGTAACGAAGATTCGACGGAAGTTTACGCGATTAGACGTTAATCGTCGAATCGTAAATTTACCCAGAATAGAAGTCAAAAGTCGTCGTGTGATTCAAAAACGATGGTTTTCGATTGCAACACGTGTATTTAAGACTTGCGAGAGCAAGAATGAACCAATTCGGAGTTAAAACAAAGAATTGAGCGTCTAACGTTTAACGAAAACGTAAAAATGGATGAAACGGTCAATTTTCTGCCAACGGATTCAGAAATGAATTTCGACTTGATGGAATCGTAGAACGTAAGATATGTGAACTATTGCCTTTGGAACGAGCCAATTTTGAGTTATAACGATCGCGTTATGAGCTCATAAATTTTAAAATTTTAAAAGTTAGAATAAAATTTCAAGGGAACAGGGCTGGCGCCGCAGCGCTGCCCGAGCCTTTGTAGCTGGCGCCGCATCGCTAGAACAGTGTTCCCAAGTTCTGCAGGCCGGCGCGGCAATGCCTGGAATAAGTCTATGTGACACCCCCAAATCCGGGTTCTTCGTTTCCACGCGATTTAGTGTTCACTATCTAAATAAAACATACATCTACCCAATAAATAAGAATGTAACACAAATTAAAACCTCATTAATAAATAAAATCTTCCTTATGAAAAAGGATTACAATTTTAATCCAAAATTATCCCAAGTTTGCTAACCTTAACATAACAAATAAGTGAGGAAATAAAACATCATAAACTAGGTCTTATTACAATCACGATTCATAATAATAAGTCTTCACTTGCCCATCTTTCCTTTCCCTTTACTTGTTGACGGTATGTCAACATTCTCGGCTTTAACTTCAAGGGATATAAAATACGCAAGAGTGAGCAAACAAAAGCTCACTTGAAATGTACAATGATATGCCAAGAATGAATAACTTCAAAAGAATTTGAATAACTTTACTTTTGTCAAAATAAAGAATTGAATAATAATTATTTCATCATATTTAGAATTCAAATATAGAATTTATCTGAGGGAATTTATCTGAGGGTCATACGACCTTGAACTATGTCTTAGGTTATAAATATTTCTATTTAAACCTTTAACAGTCATTGAGACTATGGACCTTTAACTTGTACTTAGGGAGATCAGCCCTTCGTATTATGTATTGTGCACAAACATTCAACGCTTTTGCATAGTAACCTCCCCTAATAAATAGGGTTGTTCATCTTAGTATTTAAATACAAGTCCGCACCAAAGAAAGTTTAGTTTGGATAACTAATAGGAAATTTGGAGTTTCAACCATCATCAACTAAGGAGTAGTTGAATCAACTTACAATACTTGAACAGTTCAATAATATAAAAATCATGAACCAAATGTAAGATACAACAATAGATTTCATGATAACTAGGCATGCTTTGGAATAACTTAAAGCATTCGAAAGATTGGTGGATCTCGCTTGAACAATTAAGTCAAGATCACATCATTATGATAATAACTTCAATACTTGTGCATTATGAACATTAGATTACAATATAACTTGTACAATACATAACAAGTTAAGAATTGAAAACAAACTTGCATGATATAATGAGCAAGGTTAGAAACTTGCACAATGAAAAGATACCATGAAAGGACTTGCATAACGTAGAAGAATAATGATTAGAAAACTTTCTCAAATAAGAGATAAGGAGTAGAGAACTTACCTCAAGCGCAAGCTACACTTTACTATTACAACCCACTTCCACAATTATCCTACATATCACGTGGCTTTTATAATATCAATTAGTACATGATTGTTACGTTAGCGTCGTTGAACTTAAGTTGAACTTCTACTTAAGTTCAACTCACAACGTGGTTTACAACATAAGTCGTTAACTAGCCACAAATGTGAGTTTAGCTCACAATCATACACGTATAGCACTTTAAACTATTATATCGTACTCTAGGATAATAATTTCCAAGTACACACATAATATAATATCGTAAGACTTCAAATTATCTTAAACACATCAAAAGTATGTTATCTCATTATCTATTACACTTAACAAGTCATCAATATACGTTAGCTAAACAAACACGACACAAAACTCAACAAAGCACAAACCACATCTCCGGATAGCAGGGTGCCCCACTGGGGCGGGTCCTCATAGGGTAAAAGCCCCGCTGGGGCGGGGCCCACTACTGGTGGGAACCCCCCAGCTCGCGAACGGCAGAGAAATAAGCCAATTTGGCTTATTTTTTCACACCAAAATCTGATTTTTCTCAACATGATGTACATGAAACTTAATGACAATAAACTTTTAGACTCTTAGTATGATTATAACATACAAAATCATTACAACACATATTCAAAACACAGTTTTCATAACCTTTTGAAGAAAAATACAATATCAAGCGTTCTTGACAAAATTGCTACTGTGGATTCGATTTTAAACCAATTTATGAAATTCCAACTGTACTAACTCTAATTCTTAACATATTAACATAACCCATGTTGAATTGAGACAATAATCAATAATCAAACACCAAATTGATAGTTTAAAAAGGCTATTTTAAAAATTAGTTTATAGTAAATTATTATGAACATGACTTCTTCGTGTTCATCATAATTACGTGGATTGAATCCCTACAACAACTATATAACTCATATACAAACATATATTACACATAAATTTCATGTTTACGTCAATTTTTCATTCTAACTCAACCAAAAATATGAAAATTTCATAAGAACACAATTTCTCCATAAAAACTTGTTTTTACAACAATTTGATTTCTAAAAACTTGTTTATGGCATACAATTTAATTATAAACAGTTTGTAAACACAAATTCTACATATGTACAACAACATCACCAATTCATGAAGAATATTTCCGCAGAAAACTCAAAATAAAGAAAACAACTAAATAAAGTTCTTAGAGTTTTAAAGTAGTAATTATACCTTTTTTACTTTTGTGATTGAAGAAGAAGATGATGGTGGTGTTTGCGTCCCCTTTTTCTTTCTCAAGCTTTCTCTTCCTTCTTCTTCTTCTTCTTCTTCTTCTTTGGGTTCTCTCTAACCTTTTCTCTGTTTTTCTTTCTTTCTCTAACAGACTAATTTCTAACTAACGTATATTATAGATATGTAATATACATATACATATATTACATATATGTAACTTATAATATTAATGTAGCTAATAAGTATTAAACTAATTACTATTGAATATATAGGTTACATCTTTTGAATTTGAACAGCCCTAAGGCCATGTTTGGTAAAACAGGTTTAAAACAAAAGTAAGGGCCTTGTTTGGTAAAATAAATTTAAAACTCTTTTCAATTCTTTTAATAAATCCCTTCACCCATAGTTTAAATGCTACACTTTATTTAATTAAATTTCAACCCTCTAATTTAATTAAATATAAGCTAACATTCATTAATTAATTAAAATTGTACATAATACTAAATTATCACACACTTGCAATTCTCTTATTAATCATAATTCATATAACAATTAGTAAATCACTATAACCACTTAGCACGTAATATTACTCTAATTTAATTATTCTCAATTAAATTAGAATTATACTACACCATTACTTACACATCAATTTAATTAATTCTATTGTCCTTAATTAAATTACTCTACAACAATCACACAATTTATTTATTTAGCTCAGTAAATAAATTAAATAAAATATTTATTTAATTCAATAAATATTTTTAATTAATATATAAAATTCTCATTCGTTACAACCTTCCCTCCTTAAAAGGATTCTGTCCCCAGAATCACAAAATAAAAATTCTCAAAAAAAAAATCTCACCTATTACATTCTCCCCCCCCCCCTAAAAGGATTCTGTCCCCAGAATCGATATATAACACATTCAATTAAGCAAATAATTGAAGATATGATTTTCTCATTACATCTTCGAGTTCCCACGTGGCTTCTTCAGCACTGTGGTTTCTCCAGATTACCTTAATAGAAGGTATTACTTTATTTCTAAGTACTTGTTCCTTCCTATCAACTATTTGAACAGGACCGCTTCATAAGTTAAGTCTTTATCAAACTGTAAAAGCTCGTATTCTATTACATGTTTATAGTCATGTTTATATGATCGTAACACGAAAATATGAAAAACGTTGTGTATATTATCCCGCTCCGAAGGTAATGCCACCTCGTATGCTACTTTGCCAACTTTTCGTAGTACCTCAAAAGGTCCAATAAATCGGGGACTCAGCTTCCCCTTCTTGCCAAATCGAATCTTCCTTTTCTAGGGAGATACCTTTAGGAAAATGAAGCTTCCTGGTAAGAATTATGCTACACCATTACTTACACATCAGTTTAATTAATTCTATTGTACTTAATTAAATTATTCCACAACAATCACATAATTTATTTATTTAGCTCAGTAAATAAATTAAATAAAATATTTATTTAATTCAATAAATATTTTTAATTAATATTTAAAATTCTCATTCGTTACAGTCTACACCGGCGCTGCAGCGCCCTTAAGGGGAAATTTTTTTGATGCGCGTATTTTATGTCCTAACTTTTTACATGGTAATTATGGGCAAGTATATGATTAATATTCATGAAGAGAATTCACTTAAACAATGTGTCTAAGATTGATTTTATGAATTAAACGTTGTCGAAATGTATTTAAATTTAAAACTCGAAAACCCTAAAATGTGAACCAGGGATCGTGGTTGAGTTCAATTTGTGCATCAAGGTTACATGAGATGTAATAGAGGTGTGGCATGCGAGAATGTTAAGAAATGAAGTTAAAACTTATTTAATTTCTTTACGGAATCCGATAACGGGAATTCGATGGAAATGCGTGTGACCTAGCAAACCAATTGGGGTTTTCCTTGTCATGGGGTCTAACAATGATCGACGAGAGTCGGTTGATGACACATGAATGATAGTGAACATATAATTCACTTAATGTAACACTTAAACAAGTGATTTAAACCTTAAGTAAAGGTTGATTGAAAGTTTAAGAGACGAGTAACGTGAACACCGGATACGTGAACGATTCTCGTGAATCGTGTCATCGTCGAGTGAACGTTCTAAGTATACATTGGTTGTATGACTTAGACGTTGACGAATGTAGAAAGTAAGATGTAATAATCCATAAAGAACAGTAAAAAGAGAATGAAGAACAATGAATAACGTATAACATTGAAAAACCGAGCTAATGGTAAGAACGTGAATAACGTTCTGAGTCGTATTGACCGGACGCTGTAAGAAATGTAATGAAGAGTAACTTAATGAACATTATAGTTATAATGGTTCGGATAAATTAAGTTTAAAATGGTAATGCAGTCGTAGTCTATAATGGTCGAGATATAGTATCTAGGTTAAATGATTCCGTCAGAGAGTGACGGTATATATGAACTAGCAACCGTTCTAACTCACTGTGAAAGACAGTGTAGACGAGACGGGAAACTAGTTTGTTGGTTATTTGTGGGAAACCACTCAGTATACTATATTTGACTACTATTAGAGACTCGGTGAGTGTTAAGAAATGTGATTAAAAGAATAAAAGAAGTGAAAGTAAAGATTGGTCGCGTAGATGTAGATAACAAGAACGTGAACCATAAGAAGTAAAGAGAAGTGTAAACTTAATGCATAAGTCAAGTATATGACTAATGGATATGTGTTATTCCTTATGTGTTATATAGGGATTGTGATGAACGGCTCAACGTAAACCCTAAGAGGTAGCTGTGATGAATGCTATTTTCTTAACTTCCTCAGATGTTGAACATGAGGAAGTAATTTGTATGTGCAAATGTGTGTTATTTGTACGAAGTGTTAGTATGTATGAGACCTTGTGCCACAACATTAACACTTCGGTGTTTCTATGAAATGAAATGTTAATGTGAAATAGTGCAGTTTATTGATGAACTATTCTTGTTAAGTCTGTGCTAATGATTCTAGCCAGACATAATGTGTATATAAAAGGTAAAAGGGTGAAAGAATGACAAAGTATATGTGAAGTACGTTTTAAAATGATAGGAATCAGAACGTATTCATATTATTCGAGCTGCTTCGTAACCATTGTTTGGTTATTGAAGTTTTAAAAGAATTGTGATTCTTAAGTTGTTAATATTCAACTGCTATGACTTGCTGAGCAATTGAATGCTCACACTTGCTTGAAATAAAAATATTTTCAGCGAACGATGAGCCTCACAAGATGAAGTATTGTTTATGGTATGAACAAGCATGAAGATCAAGCCGAGACTTGTAGAATAGTTAGATTAAAACTATTCTATGAACATGGTGACTAGCTAAGTTACATTTATAACGTGATAAGAATAATGTAATTACCATTATTTTGAATGAATGAATATTTTAAGGTAATAGAACCTGGGAATGGAATGAATATATCATTAATCTTCAGGATATAAGGATGTATGTATGGAATGAGAAGTACTCATAACGTACAGAATTTTGGTGTGAGGACAGACCAAATTTTGAGGCGTCACAGGTTTGGTGTCAAAGCTGATAGGTTATAAACATTAGGTATGATTACCTAAGATTATAACCTGAGAGGGAAGGGTGAGAAAAATCGTTGATATAAATGATTAAGTAAAAAGATCACTACGTGATCTCGTTAAATTGTAATAACAGATTTTCTGTTAAACGATAGAGGAGTTATAGGTGATTGTTATAATGGACATGTACTGTAAATTGTAATGGAAGAGAAACTCAGATTGAGTGATAGAGGATAAGGTAAGAATTAAAGAAAATTTGTATTAAGTCAAGAGAGAGTTAGAAGGTTGTAAATATCAATTGAGGACTCATGTGATAGCTGAGTTATATGAACTTTTGTTATAGGAGAAGGTTTGTGCTTTGGTGTAACAACCACTCAGTCTATTACAGTGATAATCATTGGAATTGTAATGTCACGCTATCAATATGTCCATAACGAGAAGGTGAATCTTTTCTCATGTGTATATTGCATAGTAAAATGTAGTAGGATAGGTGCGAGTTCTTGAAACTCATACTTATGAAAAGTTTGTGACTCATAGTTGTATGATATGTTTCTGAGCCCTGAGCATATGGATAGTCCTTGATTTGTTCTTGGATTACATACTACGAAGATAAGTTCTTAAACACATATGGTTGTGGAAAGTTCCTAAACACATAAAGTGTGATAAGTTGATGAATTATACTAAGGTATAGCAATGTTTAAACTAAAAATAAGTTATTTTCAGTATAGATAGCACCTTAGGTGCTAGAAGAGGGTAATATTGCCGCAAGTATGACAATGAAAGAAGAAGAAGGAAGTAGAAAATTCCAAGTCTTCTAGCTATGCTTGATTTCAAAATTATTGACATCGTGCTGATGTGTATGTCCTTGTATCGAAAATATTGGTTTCAACTTTTGGAAACTAATGGATTTTGAAAAGAACTATTCTTTATATGTCTATGCTAATCGTTTTGGCTAGACAAAATTTTATTTGAAATATCAAAATGAATTTTATATCATCTATGCATTGAATACATAGATGGTGAAAAGACGGAGTTATCAATGCATTAAACCTAGTGTGGGATGCGATCGTGATATCATCAACCCACTATGGTAGTATATAGTATGACGAAGTCCTAAAATGACGAACTCCTCAACGTACTGTGAATAGTACGGTATCACAACGTCATTAAACGTGTTGAAAGAATTTAAAAAAAAGTGGTCGATGTCAATTTGACTAGACAACTGTTTTAAGTTGGAGTCCAATTTATTGGTGGTCTGAGCTATTGATTTGGCTAGACAAATGGTATACAATGTTTAAAAGAAATCAAGCTTTCTTTGGGAAGTTATACCATGCCAAATTATTTTGGTGCGGAATCTGATGTATGTCTGAGGAAATATGAGGATGGGCTGTTACTCAATTGTCGTAAAAGGTGGTTTACCTTCGTAATGATTGTAAACGCACTAAGTAAGCAAGCATGGTTTACGATGAAATGTCGTCGACCTGGCAAGAGATCACGGTCTATAAGACTGCTCAGCATCGTATGACGTATTTTAAAGGAATCCTTATATTCCTAACTATTCATTTTACTTTATAATTCATTAGAAAATTGTGAAGGTTCTTGAATGTATGATGGATGATAACTTCTGTAAAGAGAAGATGATGAAAAGGTTATGTTAACAATTTTGAGGGCAAAATTTTTAGAAGAATGGGTGAATTTTATATCCCGACAAATTAGAAGTCTAGTGGTCATGATGTTTAGCATCTGACGATTATAATATATAATGATCCTTGGGGGGAAGGATGTTGAAGATATAATGAGAAGGAATGATTAGGTAAATACCTAACTAGATAGTATATTGAGATTTTTCAAAGAGGTAAGATTAAAACCTTCGTGAAAGGTTGTAAGGATAAAGCATCTGAGTATGGATGTGGTTTGAGAAATTCCGAGGAAGGAACTTTTATAAAGAGGGAAGAATGTGACAACCCGGAAAATCGAGTTGGCTAAAAATTAAGTTTAAAGAATTAATAATTAATAAAAGTAATTTTATTGATTATATTATGTGATATATGTATATTAATCATTCTATGACATAGGATGATTATAAATGTGGAGGATTCTGGCTACAAGCTAGAATGAACAAGTATGAATTTTTAAGATGAAAATAAAAGGTTTTCGGGAATAAAAATATTTCTGAGAAAAAGGCGAAATAGGCATTATTCATAAAACCCTAAGGGTTAGGGTTTAACCCTAAGAGTTAGGATTTAAGGTTAGGGTTTGAGCCCTAAGCCTTTTTGAGAGATTGGAATGTCGAAATGAAATTCTGTCGCAAGATTTGGTAATATACCGTGAAAAGTTAAGTTAACCGATAAAAGTTTTTCTCGAAAAACGAACAAAAATCAGATGAACAAAAAATGACAAAAAGTACTGCTATGTACTTTTCATTCGTTTGACTACGTAAGGGGAAAATGTGAAAGAAAACGCTTAATGTCAAAAAGTGCTTTTTAGTTTTTCGGAGTTACGAAGAACGAGTAAAAGTTAGTCGGTAGAAGAAAGACGAAATATTAAAAAATATTTGAATTCCGAGAAATGCGTAAAAATGGTTAAGTGTAATAATAACGATTATTATTACGTAACGAATATGTGTATAATACTAGTTATTATACTAGGATAATACTAGGGTAATACGACGTATGATACGAATATCATACTAAGTATATACAAAGAGAATACGAGAATTATACGAGTATAATACGAGTAGAATACGAGAATTAATACGACGTATAATACGAATTTTATACTAAGTAAATAGAGTTAATTTGAATTAATAAAGAATTAAACACGTGGATCGAATCGGTGGGTTAACAGGTGGGCCATGGGGTAACTCATGAGCACATGATTGTGCAACAAGGGCTATATGCTAGGACAAGCTAGCACATGGGAGGACATGGTGTGCAAGTGGGAGGAGGTGGGCAAGAGGAGGTTTAGTCTAATGACCAAAAGCCCCTTAGTCTTGCTTTCCTAATGACCAAGCTACCATTGGTCTTGCTTGAATATAAAAAAAGAGCTTAAGAACTCATTTGTTGGTTTTGAAAAACCAACCATGTGGAGAGAGAAAAGAAGAGTAGAGGAGGATCTTTTGATGATCACTTCAAGCAAAGCAAGAAGCGAAAGAAAATCCATGGAAGAGTATTGCCAAGAGCAAACTCAAGAACACTTATAAGGTATAAGTGTTAAACCTTAATCTTCATCTTTCTTTCAATTCAAAAATTGATAGAGAAGTGATAATTGGAGGTGCATGAGTTGTATGAAGTGATAAGGTGGATGTTAGTGGACTTTAAACCATTAATAACCAAGAATAAGTAAAACCCTAAGTGAATGGTTAATGAAGTGAGTGAAAATAGAGCTAAAACCTTGAAATAGTTAAGTTAAACCGTTATGAAATGGTTAAAGAAGTTAATGAAGAAAACCATTAAAACTTAGATGTTTAGAATGGTTAGAATCGTAGTTGAACAACTAATGGATTGATTCCATTTGGTTTGACGTAAAAATATCGAGTAATGAAGATTTGGCTGAAGTTTACGCGATTAGACGTTAATCGTTGAATCGTAAATTTTCCCAGAATAGAAGTCAAAAGTCGTCGTGTGATTCAGAAATGATGGTTTTCAATTGCAACCCGTGTAATTAAGTAAATAAGACTTGCGAGAGCAAGAACGAACCAATTCGGAGTTAAAATGAAGAATTGAGCGTCGAACGTTCACGAACGTTTAACGAAAACGTAAAAATGGACGAAACGGTTAATTTTCAACCAACGGATTCAGAAATAAATTCCCACTAGATGGAATCGTATAACGTAAGATATGTGAACTATTGGCTTTGGAACGAGCCAATTCCGAGTTATAACGATCGCGTTATGAGCTTGGGAATTTCAGAATTTCAAAAGTTAGAAAAACATTTCTAGGCAACAGGGCTGGCGCCGCAGCGTCACCCAAACCTTTGTAGCTAGCGCCGCAGCTCCAGAACAGTGTTCTCGGGTTCTGCAGGCCTGCGCAACGGTTCCAGGAATAAGCCTAAGTCGGCACTGCAGCGCCCTTAAGGGGAAAAATTTCCGACGCGCGTATTTTATGTGCCGACTTTTTACATGGTAAATATGGGGCAAGTATATGAGTAATATTCATGAAGAGAAATCACTTAAACAATATGTTTAAGATTGATTTTAAGAATTAAACGTTGATGAAACGTATTTAAATTTAAAACTCGAAAACCCTAAAATATGAACAGGGGATCGTGGTCGAGTTCAATGCGCGCCTCAAGTTTACATGAGATGTAATAGAGGTGTGGCATGCAAGAATGTTAAGAAATGAAGTTAAAACTTATGTAATTTCTTTACGAAATCCGATAACAGGAATTCGGTGGAAATACGTGTGACCTAGCGAACCGATTAGGGTTTCGCTTGTCGTGGGGTCTAACGACGATCGACGAGAATCGGTTGATGACACATGAATGATAGTGAACATATAATTCACTTAACATAACACTTAAATAAGTGATTTAAACCTTAAGTAAAGGTTGATTGAAAGTTTAAGAGACGAATAACTTGAACGTTGAATACATGAACGATTCTCGTGAATCGTGTCAGCGTCGAGTATACGTTCTAAGTATACATTGGTTGTATGACTTAGACGTTGATGAATGTAGTAAGTAATATGTAATAAGCCGTAATGAACGCTAAAAAGAGAATGAAGAACAATGAATAATGTATAATGTTGAAAAGTCGAGTTAATGGTAAGAACGTGAATAACATTCTGAGTCGTTGGACCGGACGTTGTAAGGAATGTAATGAAGAGTAACTTAACGAACATTATAGTTATAATGGTCCGAATAAGTTAAGTTTAAAATGGTAATGCAGTCGTAGTCTATAATGGTCAAGATATAGTATCTGGGCTAAACGATTCTGTCAGAAAGCGACGGTATTTACGAACTAGCAACCGATCTAACTCACTGTGAAAGATAGTGTAGACGAGATGGGAAACTAGTTTGTTGGTTATTTGTGGGAAACCACTCAGTATACTATATTTGACTACTGTTAGAGACTCGATGAGTGTTAAGAAATGTGATTAAAAGAATAGAAGAAGTGAAAGTAAAGATTGGTCGCGTAAAAGTAGATAACAAGAACGTGAAGCATAAGAAGTAAAGAGAAGTTTAAACTTAATGCATAAGTTAAGTATATGACTAATGGATATGTGTTATTCCTTATGTGTTATATAGGGATTGTGATGAACGGCTCATCTTAAACCCTAACCGGTAGATGTGCGTAAGGCAAGTTTCTAAACTTCCTTCATCCTTTATGATGAATGCTAGTTTCTTAACTTCCTCAGATGTTGAACATGAGGAAGTATTTCGTATGTGGAAATGTGTGATATTTGTAAAAAGTGTTAGTATGTATGAGGCCTTGTGCCATAATATTAACACTTCGGTGTTTCTATGAAATGAAATGTTAATGTGAAAGAGTGCAGTTTATTGATGAACTGTACTTGTTAAGTCTGTGCTAATGATTCTAGCCAGACATAATGTGTATGTAAAAGGTAGAAGGGTGAAAGAATGACAAAGTATATGTGAAGTATGTTTTAAAATAATAGGAATCATAACGTATTCCTATTATTCGAGCTGCTTCATAACCATTGTTCGGTTATTGAAGTTTTAAAAGAATTGTGATTCTAGCCAGACATAATGTGTATGTAAAAGGTAGAAGGGTGAAAGAATGACAAATTATATGTGAAGTATGTTTTAAAATAATAGGAATTAGAACGTATTCCTATTATTCGAGCTGCTTCGTAACCATTGTTCGGTTATAGGAAGTAAAGTGAAGTTTAAATATTCATAAGTTAAGTATTTGACTAATTCGTATATGTGTTTCCTATATGCTTTATAGGGATTGTGATGAACGATAAAGCGTAAATAGTACGCATCGCTACGGCAAGTTTCCTAGCTTCGTTCATTTTCATATGAATGCAAGTTTCCTAACTTCATTCATTTTTATATGAATGTTAGTTTCTTAACTTTCTCAGATGTTGAACTTGAGAAAGTATTTCATATTTGTAAATGTGTAATGTTCGTGTAAGATGATAGTATGTATGTGGCCTTGTGCCATAATGTTAACACTTTGGTGTTTTAAGTGAAATGAACTGTTCTAGGATTGAAGTGCTAAATGTGAAAGAGTTCGGTTTATTTATGAATCGTACTTGTTAAGTTTGTGCTAATGATTATAGCCAGATATAGTATGTATGGAAAAGGTAGAAAGATGAAAGTATGACATGTATATGAGAAGTATGTTTTAAAATTGTAGGAATCAGAACGTATTCCTATTATTTGAGCTGATTCATAACCATTGTTCGGTTATTGAAGTTTTAAAAGAATTTTGATTCTTGAGTTATAATATTCAACTGCTATGACTTGCTGAGCAATTGAATGCTCACACTTGCTTGAAATAAAAACATTTTCAGCGAACGACGGTAGTATGTATTAAAGGACCCTGTGAAGATCAAGATGATCGACATCCTACTATGATGAGATGCTATGGTTAGATTGAGTGTTGTTCATGTGATGAACAAGCGTGAAGATTAAGCCAAGTCTTGTAGAATAGTTAGATTAAAACTATTCTGTGAACATGGTGACTAGCTAAGTCACATTTGTAATATGATAAGAATAATGTAATTATCATTATTTTTAATGAATGAAGATTTTAAGGTAATAGAACCTGGGAAAGTAATGGATATATCATTGATCTACAGGATTTAATGATGTATGTATGGAATGAGAAGTACTCGTAACATACGGAATTTGGGTTTAAAGATAGACCAGATTTCGGGGCGTCACAGGTTGGTATCAGAGCTGATAGGTTATAAACCTTCGGTATAAATACCTTAGGCTATAATATGAGAAGGAAGGGTAAGAAAATCGTTGAGTTAAACGATTAAAGAGGAAGATCACTATGTGATCTCGTTAAATCGTAAGAACAGGTTTCTTATTAAATGATGGATGAGTTATAGCTAAGGCTATAATGGACAGGTACTGTGAATAGTACGAGGAGAAGAACTCGGAAGAGTTGAAAGGTATACGAATTAAAGAAAATTCATAGTAAGTCAAGAGAGAGTTAGAGGGTTGTAAATTTTAATTGAGGACTCATGTGATAGTTGAGTTGTACAAACCTTTGTATGGGCGGGGGTTTTGTGCTTGGTCTAACGACTACTTAGTTTATCACATTGATAATCATTGAAATGTTGATGTCGCGCTATCAATATGTATATGACGAGAAGGTGAATCTTTTCTCATGTGTATATTGCATAGTAGAATGTACTAGGATAGGTGCAAGTTCTTGAAACTCATACTTATGAAAAGTTTGTGACTAATAGTTGTATGCTATGTTTTCTGAGCCCTTAGCATATGGATAGTCCTTGATTTGTTCTTGGATTACATACTGTGAAGATAAGTTCTTAAACACATATGGTTGTCAAAAGTTCTTGGACACATAAAGTGTGGTAACTTGATGAACTATACTAAGGTATAGGAAGTTTAGACTAAAAATGAGTGATTTTCAATATAGATAGCATTTAAGGTGCTTGAAGAGGTTAGTATTGTCACAAGTATGACAATGAAGGAAGAAGAAGGAAGTAGAATATTCCAAGCCTTCTAGCTATGTTAGATTTCGAAATTATTGACATCGTGCGGATGTGTATGTCTTTGGATTGAAAAGATTGGTTTCAACTTTTGGAAACCAATGGATTTTAAAACAACTATTCTTTGTATGTCTATGTTAATCATTTCAGCTAGACAGAATTTGATTTGAAATATCAAAATGAATTTTATACCCTCTGTGCATTGGATGTATAAATGGCAAAAAGACGAAGTTATCAATGCATTAAACCTAATGTTGGATGTGATCGTGAGATCATCAACCCACTATGGTGGTATGTACGGTATCATGACGTCATTAAACATGTTGAAAGAATTTAAAAAGAGTGGTTGATGTCAATTTATTTGAGTAGATGATAGTTTCAAGTTGGAGTCCAATTTATTGGTGGTCTGAGCTATTTGATTTGGCTAGACAAGTGGTATCTCATGTTTAAAAGAAATTAAGCTTTCTTTGAGAAGTTGTACCAAGCCAAATTATTTTTGTGCGGATTTAGAGTAAATATCGTTAATTCAACGGGCACTGAATGTGTGGCAAAGCTTAAACGTGAGAACGTTTAAAGGTGGAGTGTTAATCAACACAGAGTACTACATGCTAATTACCTGGACGTGCTCGTAAGAAATATTGGGCATACGGTCTTAGTGCCGGGATGTTCCATGTAGTGTTGATTAACACAGGGTCCTACTAGTTAATTACCTGGACGTGCTCGTAAGAAATATGGGGAGCATACGGCCTTAGTGCCGGGATGTTCCATGAGGTGTTTATTAACACAGGGTACTACAGGCTGATCACCTGGATGTGCTCATAAGATATATCAGGCTTATGGCCTTAGTACCAGGAAGTTCTTTTATGAATGGAAATGGAACTGAATGTTCAAGATCTGGGATCGAATTAAACTAGATGTTCGTGGTCTGGGACAGAATTGAATTGAATTTTCAGGGTCTGGGACCAAACTGAACTGAAGGTTCATGGCCTTAGTGCCGAAATGTTCCTTTGTGAATATGTTGAGCATACGGCCTTAGTGTCGGGATGTTCTGTTATGAAATGCTCTTGAATGGGCGTAGGATGATGACTTCTGTAACATGAAGTTAAGGAAAAGATATGTTAATAATTTTGAGGGTGATTTTTTTTTGAAGAAGCGGTGAATGTGATATCCCGAGAGAATAGAAGTATAGTTGTCATGATGTTCATCATCTGATGATTATAACAAATAATAATTCTTAAGGGAATGATGTTGAAGAGGTAATGAGAAGGATAATTAGGTAAATACCTAATTGAAATAGTATGTTGAGATTTTTCAACATAAATAAGAGGAAGTAAGATTAACTCTTCGTCGAAGGGTTGTAAGGATAATGCATCTGGGTATGGATGTGGTTTGAGAAATTCTGAGGACGGAATTTTTATAAGGAGGGAAGAATTTAACAACCCGAAAAATCGAGTTGTCCAGAAATTAAGATTAAAGAATTAATAATTAATAAAAGTAATTTTATTGATAATATTCTATGTTATGTGTATATTAATCATTCTATGACAAAGGATGATTAGAATTGAGAAGGATTCTGGCTAAGAGCTGGAATGAATGAGTATGAATTTTCAAGACAAAAACAAAAGATTTCAAGGAATAAAATTATTTCTAAGAAAAAGACGAAATAGGCACTATTCATGAAACCCTAAGGGTTAGAGTTTAACCCTAAGGGTTAGGGTTTGAGGTTAGAGTTTGAACCCTAAGTTTTTTGGGGAGATTAGAAAGTCGGAATGACATTCTGTCACAATATTTGACCATAATATACCTTGAAAAGTTAAGTTAGCCAATAAAAGTTTTTCTCTAAAAACGCGCAGAAATCAGACGAACAGAAAACGATGAAAGTACTGTTATGTACTTTTCATTCGTTTAACTACGTTAGGGGAAAACGTGAAGGAAAATGCTTATGGTCAAAAAGTTTTTTTCAATTTTTCAAAGTTTTGAAGAACGCGTAAAAGTTATGCGGTAGAGGAAATATGGAATACCCAAAAATATTTGGATTCCGAGAAAAGTCAATTTTTTGAACTGTCGGACGAATTCTGAAAGATGGAACACGAAGCTTCAAGGAGAAGCCTTGTGAATAGTAAGGAGGTTAGACAAAGGAGGTGTGAATAGTGGATTTGGGCCTAAAAGACTATTTTGCCCTTCATCTTGCAAGGCTTATAAAAGGAAGCCTTAGCCTTCATTATTTCCACCAATGAGTTTGAGAGAGAGAGAAAGCTTGAGAGCTTGAAGAAGAAGAGAAGGAAGAGAAAGAGCATGGATGCTCGGATCATAAAAGATCGAGAAATAGAAAAGCTAGTGAATCACTGGCTTTGTCTAGAGGAAGAAGAATAAAGAAGAAATGTGATCAAAAACCTAACTTCTAAGTTAGTTTTCCTTTAAGTTTTCTATGTTAAATACATAGCTTAAAGAAAAGAAGTGTAAAAGATGTTAGAAGATGTTAATGGATGATCCAGATGAGTTATATCAACTCTCCGATGTTATAAGGTTGAATCATCAAACTTATAACATTCAAATGCGAGAAAACGTAAAATCATAATCATAATATGGATTAAAAACGAGAAATAAACGAAGAACGAACGAAGAACATGAAGAAAGTGAAGAACGCGATAATTGAAAACCATCATAAGTTAGATGCTTATAATGGGTGAGAAACGTAGATGAATAACCAATGGATTGATTCCATTTGGTTTGGAGTAAAAATATCGAGAAACGAAGATTCGGCGGAAGTTTACGCGATTGGACGTTAAACGTCGAATCGTAAATTTTCCCGGAATAGAAGTCAAAAGTCACTGTGTGATTCAAAAATGATAGTTTTAGATTACAACACGTGTAATTAAGTAAACAAGACTTACGAGAGCAAGAAAGAACAAATTTGGAGTTAAAACGAAGAATTGAGCATCGAACGTTCACGAATGTTTAACGGAAACGTAAAAATGGACGAAACGGTCAATTTTCCACTAACGGATTCAGAAATGAATTTCGACTAGATGAAATCGTAGAACGTAAGATATGTGAACTATTGGCTTTAGAACGAGCTAATTTCGAGTTATAACGATCGTGTTATGAGCTCGGGAATTTTAGAATTTGAAAAGTTAGAAAAAAAATTCAAGGCAACAGGGCTGGCGCCGCAGCGCCGCCCAAGCCTTTGTAGCTGGCGCCCCAGCGTTAGAACAATGAATCCGGGTTCTGCAGGCCGGCGCCGCAGAGCCAATATTAAGCCTACGTTGGCGCTGCAGCACCCTTATGCAAAAAAATTTTGACGCGATAATTTTATAGCCCGAATGTTTACATAGTAATTGAGGGGAAAGTATAAGATTAATATTCATAAAGATAAATCACTTAAACAACATGTTTAAGTATGATTTTAAGAATTAAACATTGATGAAACGTATTCAAATTTAAAACCGGGGGTCGTAGTCGAGTTTAATGCACACCTCATGGTTACATGAAATGTAATAGAGGTGTGGTATGCGAGAATGTTAAGAAATGAAGTTAAAACTTACTTAATTTCTATAAGGAGTTCGATAATGGGAATCCAGTGGAAATGTGTGCGACCTAGCAAATCGATTAAGGTTTCGCTTGTCGTGTTGTCTAACGATGATCGACGAGAGTCGGTTTATGACGTAAGAATGTTAATAAGCCGTAACGAACGGCAATAAGAGAATGAATAATTTATAACATTAAAAGCCGAGTGAATGGTAAGAACGTGAATGACGTTCCAAGTCGTATGGACCGGACGTGGTAAGAAGTGTAATGAAGATTAACTTAACGAACATTATAGTTATAATGGTTCAGATAAGTTAAGTCTAAAATGATAATGCAATTGTAGTCTATAATGGTCGAGATATAGTATATGGGCTAAACGATTTTTCAGAGAGCAACGATATATACGAACTAGCAATCGATCTAACTCACTGTGAAAGACAGTGTAGACGAGACAGATAACTAGTTTGTTGGTTGTTCGTGGGAAACCACTCAGTGTACTATATTTGACTACTGTTAGAGACTCGATGTGTGCTAAGTAAAATGTTATTAAAAGAATAGAAGAACTGAAAGTAAAGACTGGTCGCGTAGATGTAGATTACAAGAATGCGAACCATAGGAAGTAAAGTGAAGTTTAAATATGCATAAGTCAAGTATTTGACTAATTGGTATATGTGTTTCCTATATGCTTTATAGGGATTGTGATGAACGATAAGGCGTAAGAAATACGCATCGCTATGGCAAGTTTCCTAACTTCGTTCATTTTCATATGAATGCAAGTTCCCTAACTTTATTCATTTCTATATGATTGTTAGTTTCTTAACTTTCTCATATGTTGAACTTGAGAAAGTATTTCGTATGGGAAAAGGTGTAATGTTCGTACAAGATGATAGTATGTATGAGGCCTTGTGCCATAATGTTAACACTTCGGTGTTTTAAGTGAAATGAATTATTCTGTGATTGAACTGCTAAGTGTGAAAGAGTTTGGTTTATTCATGAACAGTACTTGTTAAGTCTGTGCTAATGATTCTAGCTAGACATAGTATATATGGAAAAGGTAGAAAGATGAAAGTATGACAAGTATATGAGAAGTATGTTTTAAAATGATACGAATCAGAACGTATTCCTACTATTCGAGCTGATTATAACCATTGTTCGGTTATTGAAGTCTTAAAAGAATATTGATTCTTGAGTTGTAATATTCAACTGCTATGACTTGTTGAGCAATTGAATGCTGACACTTTCTTGAAATAAAAACATTTTCAGGGAACGACGGTAGTATATATTAAAGGACCTTGCGAAGATCAAGATGATTGATGTCCTACTATGATGAGATGTTATGGTTGCGAATACCATTAGCGTTACATGATGAAGTATTGTTGATGTGATGAACAAGCGTGAAGATCAAGCCAAGACTTGTAGAATAGTTAGATTAAAACTATTCTGTGAACATGGTGACTAGCTAAGTCACATTCGTAATGTGATAAGAATAATGTAATTATCATTATTTTTAATGAATGAAGATTTAAAGGTAATAGAACCTAAGAATGGAATGGATATATCACTGATCTACAGAATTTAATGATATATGTATGGAATGAGAAGTACTCGTAACGTATGAAATTCGGGTTTAAAGATAGATCGGATTTCGGGGCATCATAGTCGAGATATAGTATCTGGGCTAAACGATTCCGTCAGAGAGCGACGGTATTTACAAGCTAGCAACTGATCAAACTCAATGTGAAAGATAATGTAGATGAGACGGGAAACTAGTTTGTTGGTTGTTTGTGGAAAACCACTCAGTGTACTATATTTGACTACTGTTAGAGACTCGATGTGTGCTAAGTATAATGTATTGAGAGAATAGAAGAATGGAAGTAAAGTTGGTCGCGTCAACTAAGATTATAAGAACGGGAACCATAAGAAGTAAAGTGAAGTTAAGATAATGCATAAGTCAAGTATATAACTAATGGATACGTGTTATTCGTTATTTGCTACATAGGAATTCCGATAAGCTGCTCAGCGTAAACCATAAGCGGTAGCTGTACGAAGGCAAGTTTCTAATTTTGCTCAATTTCTAATTGATGCAAATTCCTGACTTCATTCATATTCTGTTCTGAATGCTAGTTCTTAACTTCCTCAGATGTTGAGTATGAGGAAGTGTTTCGTATGTGCAAATGTGTAATATTTGTACAAAGTGTTGGTATGAATGAGGCCTTGGGCCACAATGTTAACACTTCGGTGTTTCGATGAAATGAAATGTTCAATGTGAAAAGGTGTGGTTTATTTATGAACTGTTGTTGTTAAGTCTGTGCTAATGATTCTAGCCAAACATAATATGTATGAAAAAGGTAGAAGGATGAAAGTATGACAAAGTATATGTGATGTATATTTTAAAATGATAGGAATCAGAACGTATTCCTATTATTCGAGCTGCTTCGTAACCATTGTTCGGTTATTGAAGACTTAAAAGAATTTTGATTCTTAAGTTGTAATTGTTCAATTGCTATGACTTGCTTAGAAATTGAATGCTCACACTTGCTTAAAATAAAAACATTTTCAGCGAATGACGATTGTATGTATTAAAAGACCCTGTGAAGATCAAGATAATTGAAGTCCTGCTAAGGTGAGATGCTATGTTTACAAATACAATTCGCAGCACAAGACGAAGTGATGTTCATATTATGAACAAGCGTGAAGATCAAGCCAAGTGTAGACACTCAAAATTTTGCTTTCTTTGTACCAACCTTATAGAAGGGCAAAAGCATAATTATACTTCGGAGACAACCCTAAGGTAGGGCAAAAGAGCCAGGTCATCTCAGAGACAACCTCAGGAGTGATACAAAGGTCCAGTGACATCCGAACATATCGCGAACCGAGCGAGGATCGTCGAGCTAAGACAGTGTTCACCGAAAACCACCTCAGCAAACCTCGAATGACGTGCCATCAAAGATAAGCTAGCTAGTTAATACCTGGACCTGGAGGATATATCTCGGCTATGAGTATCGACTTCCCGAACCCTAATTTTGTTAGACTCGATCTTATCCCGCTGCATTCATCAAAGACTGTCCGAAAGGTCGAGCTGTGGAGGTCAACTTCTTCCGAACTAGGACCGAAGGAACACCTGCCGAGCTTGTAAGACCCACCTAGCCCAACCGCATCCATACATGCGGCTAGCCGCATGTATATATGCGGCTAGCTCGGACAGATTAAAACACCCACATTAGCTCATTTGTAAAGAGAGAGATGAAATTTTATAGAGAGAGAGGCTCGAGTGGAACTCAAGAATACCAACTTAAAGCTTAATCATCTCATTTAGTACCTATTTGAAATCCCGGGAGTGTTCTACGTTGGCTACGAGAGTTAAAACGCTTGTTCACGCGTCCCCCAAGATGAAATAACGCACTTTCTAGCGTAGTTCTTTGTAAACATTGTTTAAATACTAGATTGATGATATATCTTGTTTAAATATAGTTAAACTTGTTGTATTTTAGGCATATTATGTAATAGTTGGTAGATATTACGTTTTTATCGGTTATATTGTGCTTATTATGTTGTAAATCGATCGCGGAGGCTAGATCTACCTAGATCAAAGCTGAATCTAGCCTTTGAGAGGTTATTAAGCATGAAGCTTTAACCCGTGAGCTATATTGGCTTAGATTCATGGTAGATCTATTCATTTATTGCTTTAAATGGTCCCGGTTATCTCATATAACCCTAAATCTATATTTAGAGGTGAAAGAGGTCCGAAATGGCTTACAACGGTGATTTTAACTGATGAAATCACCTAATATCAAAGCCGAAAACATTATATATATTTAATCCCGCACAAATAATGTGAGCCTAGGAATCCCGATGTTGAGACCCCCGAATGGATCCGACTTGATTCCCACGATGGACCGATTTTCATGTTGTAATATTTTAATAGCGTAAATATCGTTGTATATGTAATATTTGGATCTTGAAGAAGGGCTCGAGGGGTTAGTCCCGAGAAGTCGGATTCAAGATCTCGTGATAGTAAAAATTTTAATTGCGGGAGCTCAGTTCATCGAGATGGCTTAAATGCCCGATGATGATCCGACCATTTTTAACGCCTTTGCATGCATATCATCAAAATGATTTCTAATAAAAATAGCAAAGAGCTTTAGATCATAATAAAGCGATTCGGGGTAGATCACATAATGACCGAAAAAAATAAAAGGAAGTATTGAAGTCCTCGATTCCTAGTCGGGTAAAGGATTTGAAAACCTTACTTTCTAAAACATTATTTCAATTCATATATCTTGTGAAAAAAAAACTTTTTATCAAATCAAATCCTTCGTACCTAGGCGCAAAATAGGTATATCACTACTTTCAAGTCACCCAAAATAAAGACTTAGAATAAAAACTAATAAATCTTTTCAAATAAAACACACACACACACACACACACACACTCTATGCACATAAAATCAATAAGATGCGGTACTACCGTGCTTGCACGGGAGTCGAGGGGTGACTAACACCTTCCCCTCGCTTAACCTAGCCCCCGGATTCCACGAATCTCGAGTTTCAAGACCAATCTTTTGGAGTCACGCATTGGACCATCTTGCAAAGAACTATTAAAACTCGGATGAGTTGGTACATCCATTTAAACCATACCAACTAGCAGCTCTGTCTCATTCGGTCCAATCATCAAAATCAATAAAAATCAATCTTTTCAAAGTTGTCGACACTTATGTCGGTACCTCTTTCCTAAAACCTAACCTTCATTAAAATCCATAGACATAGCAAAAAATGGAAAAGGGTAGGTAAGCTCAAGCAAAGGAAAGATGGAAATCAAAACCAAAAGAAAATGACTCCTTCAACCAAAAAAGGAGACGAGAAATATTTTTTCTGCCAGCGTCGACACCAAGACTTGTAGAATAGTTACTTAAAACAGTCTTGTAAATATGGTTGTCAACGTTGGTTTAAAAAATTCGCGGGTAGGGTCACAACCCGAATCTTTTAATCTCTTTTTCTAAGTTCTCTCTACCCTCACTCTTTTTATTTAGGAAAAAGGTTTTGAAGGGTTTTTTAGGAAAAAAGGCCAACATGTATCATGTCGACGATTTGAACGTTTTACAGAGTCGCCAGTTGGTAGATTTGAAAATGGTTATACCAACTCAACCGAGTTTTGTTTGAAAGAGGACCAATTGCTAGACACTGTCGAAACTTAATCTTTGAAAACAAAGTTTGAGCTCGGGGGCTTGGTTAAGTGTGGGGAAGGTGTTATTCACCCCACGACTCCCGTGTACACACGGTACCGCCTCTTTTCAATATTTCCCTTTAAAATTGGAATGCGTGAGTGAATGCTGTTTAAAAATTGGGCCTATTGAGTTGATTGATTGAAAGTAGTGTTTTTCTTTGTTGAACTTATATACTAAGGGTTTGATTTGATTTGAAAATCAGTCTTTGATTTGATTTGCAAAAGCATTTAATTTGATTTGCAAAAGCTTTTCTTTTGATTTGAATTGAAAATGATGTTTCGAAAGCTGGTTTATCAAGCCCTTACGCTGACATAGGAATTGAAGCCTATTGATACTTCTAATTTTATCTTTATAGCCTTAAGGCTACATGTGAATGGTGATTTGCTGGGCTGTGAAGCATCCTCGACCACAAAAATATACAAGTGTCGGTCTCCTCATGGGTATGAAAACCATCGGAGGGACGCTGAAACGACAATCAACATTTTTTCATTATATTGAGACCTTAAATCCGGATAACCGTTTTAAGGTCTGTTTACATGTACATTTCTACAGAAAAACTGGCAGGGTACATTTGTAAATCAGATTTTGTCCACCGTGGGAATCAGATTCTGATCAGTTTGATCATGAATCCCACGATTCATAGGCTCACATATGAGTAGCTAAAACCTGCACTGTTCAAATTTGTACAGAAACAGATAAATATCCCAATATTGCCAGAACCGAGGATTCATTCAGTAAATTCCGGTCCGCACGGCCAAAGCATCTTGCTCCCACTAGATAGCGATCTAAGGAACGCAAGGTTGCTTTTGAAGTTGAAACTAGGAAGAAAGCCAGATTTAAGGAAATCTTAGCCATTTTAGCTTCCCGGTTCAGTCTGGAGGTTTTGAATAGTTTGAAAACTATAATTGGCGAGATTTATATAAATCTAGTCCGCCCGCAGATATGTTTGTGTCAATTCATATAAAAATGAATATTTAAAGCAGCAGTTGAATAGAAAGCGAGTAAAGTAGTATATATATACAGTTATATATAAAAGCAGTAAAGGGCGATGGGTTTTCACGCCGGTGCCCGGACTGGAATTGAAATATATATATATATTAACAGAAACGTAGTCAACCAAAATTGGGAAGAGGAGCAGTGATGGTGAAGGCTGCTTATATATGCATATATATATATATATATATATATATATATAAAAGCAGTAAAAAGGCCACATAATGATCCAGGCCGAACTGGAATGTAAATGTACATAAAAGAAGTAAACCAGGGATTGGGAAGATAACCCAGTAATGGTGAAGTGTGCAAAAATAGTATAAATGCCACGAAATAGTCCAGGCCAGACTAGAATGTAAATTGTAAAAAAGTAGTCAACCAATGACTGGGGAGAGCACCCAGTATGGCGAAGAGTGCAAAAGTAGTATAAAGGGCGATGGCTTTTCACGTCGGTGCCCGGACTAGAATTTAAATATATATATATATATATATATATATATATATATATATATATTGACAAAAATGTAGTCAACCAAGCCTGGTAAGAGGACCAGTGATGGTGAAAATCGCTTATATATGCGTAAATATATATAAAAGCGATAAACTACCTCAGATTTGATATCCAGGCTTGACAGAATAGAAATGTTAGTACATATACAATTAAATATATACAAAATAGGGCCAAACCCGGACTGAGAAGATAACCTAGTTTGACGAAGTTGCCAGAACGTGTGTACTAGTGCACTGAAGCTGCTGGAGCTGACGGATCGTCAATCCGAGTTGTAAAAATGCCAGAAAATCAATTTATGTACAAAAATGTACCAAATTTTGACAAAAACGGCCACAGAACTAAGTTTCGGGCATATTTAGAAAACAAAACTTAATGTGCAAGTGTATAAAAGTACGAAGAAGTAATATTCACTTTCTGATCGTGAAAATACTTATAATGGACTGCTACACGGGCTTTTTTGCCGAATCGTAGTTTCTATACGTCCAAATCTACCAGTTATTTTCTGATATGTGGTAGTATATGTGTATATCTACGTGTTAGAGTGAAAATATTTGGGTTTGGAAAAGGTGTAAAAGTCAGAAAATCGAACTAGCAGAGCTTCGCTGCGTTACAGAATTCTGGAAAATAAAGGGGTGGCACCTTTATTTATAGGTCAGGGAGCCTCCACTCTACCTGTGGTTGCCACAGGTAGAGGTGTGGCTCCCGTGGTGGGGCCTGCGGTGCTGGGTTCTATCATCTCAAAGTACGTGCACTCCGAGCAACGCACAATCAAAGTCTAAACTTTCTAACTTGTAATCGGAGCGTCCGTTTGAGGCGTGCGATACCTTTTCGAAAAGCCCTTGCCAAGAGAGTTGCAATGATATGGGATAAAACATTTTTCTGGTCCGAGAAAATCGGTTCATAACCAGGTCTTCGATTCCCCGCAGTTTATCCGTTAAGCTGTCTTGTGCTGTTTGCACTCGGGATCGTCGTTATGGTTCGTTCTGACTTCGTTGGCATCAATTTATCTTGAGTTTGACTGAATTGGCTGAGAGTTGATAAAATGACCATTTTACCCCTCCCGGGGTCGTCTTTGGTGGATCTGGCTTCCCAGGGTTATCTCTGGGGCTAAACTGCACTTTCTGGATTGATATCGGGGCTAGTTTGTTCTTCTTGGGCTGAGACCAGGGATGACTTAACACGTCCTGGGTTGATGTTGAGGTTGACCTATACCTCTCGGGTTAATGCCGGGGCTGACTTGACGGTCCGATATTAAGATCGGGGTTGATCGGTACCTTCTTGGTTGCTGTCGGGGCTGATTGGTACCTATCAGGTTGTTGTCAAGGCTGGTTTAAAGGCCCGATATTGAGATTGGGGTTTGAACTGATGGCCCGATTTGAGATCAGGATTGATCTGACGGTCCGATGTTGAGATCAAAGCTGGATAGACGGTCTGATTGGAGATCGGAGCTGGATAGACGGTCCGATTGGAGATCGGAGCTGGATAGACGGTCCGATTGGAGATTGGAGCTGGATAGATGGTCTAATTGGAGATCAGCGCTGGATAGACCGTCCGATTTGATATCGGAGCTGGATAGACTGTCCGATTGGAGATCGAATTTGACTGGAGTACCGATATTGGTGATCGGATTTGTATTTATCGATATTTGGGATCGAATTTAGGTTACAGATATTGGGGATCGGATTTAGGTTTATTGATATTGGGGATCGAATTTGAGTTGATTGACGGCTTTGCCCTCCAACAGTGTTAATATTGGGGCAAGGAAAATTTTGAGTGTCTACAGATGCCCCTCTTTATCATGTCCATGTAATGCAGTGGAATGGGCAGGATAAATATTATTAGACACTGGAAATAAGATAAATGCCAAAGATGTTACGAAGGCTGGGTGTCTTTGAGTGGAACGGGGCTACTCTTGGCTGTTTACGTCATCTATCTACTGGGGATAACGTTATCATGGGCAGCCCTTGCTATTATTGGTAGGCTATCGTAAACCATTCTTGTCACTTTCGGACGGGGATGAGATTGTCAAAGATGAGCTATCACATATTGTTCTCGTCTTGTTCTGCCGGGGATGACGTTTTTCTACAATAGCTTCGTAGATTCTGATGAGGTTGATATTATTGACACAACCTTGGTACTCCTTTTGAGGATGTGTATAACAAATTCCATCATATGTCCTCTGTGGGGATGAAGTAATATATGGCTTTCCGCTCCTAGATCATCTCCCGATGTCTCATGGAGCTAATCCGACGGTTGAAGCGTCATTGGGGTTGAGTTAATGGCTGAACTGGATTTCGATTTGTACCCGAACTTCGCTGGAATGGAACCAACAGTTGAACTCAACTTTGGTCTGTACCTGAACTTCATTGGAATGGAACTAATGGTTGAAATTGACTTCGGTCTGTGACCGAACTTCACTGGAGTGAGACCAACGGTGGAAATTAGCTTCGGTCTGTGCCCGAACTTCGCTGGAGTAGAACCAACGATTGAAATTGGCTTTGGTCTGTACCCGAACTTCGCTGGAATGGAACTAACTGTTGATCTTGGCTTCGGTCTGTACCCATCCTTTGCTGGAGTTGAACCAACAGTTGAAACTGGCTTCAGTCTGTACACGAACTTCGTTGGAGTTGAACCAACAGTTGAAACTGGCTTCGGTCTGTACCCGAACTTCGCTGGAATAGAACCAACGGTTGATCTTGGTTTCGATCTGTACCTGAACTTCACAGGAGTTGAACCAACGGTTGAAACTGGCTTTGGTCTGTACCCAAACTTCGTTGGAGTTGAATCAACGGTTGAACTTGACTTCGGTCAGTACCCGAACTTCAAAAATGGCAGTTTTCGATAATTTTGCGCAGTTTTTGCGCAGTTTTTTTATAGTTTGCTTTGTTGATCCCCGGACATGGCTCCGGGATGAATACCAAGGGTCTCCGTGGGATTTCCCTTTTTGTCGGATCCCGCTGCTTAAACGTAGATTTTCAGGACAAACCGCTCAATCGCGTAGCGATTTTTCTTCAGATTTGACTCGGTAGCATATAAGAACTACATTTTGACCCGAACTGAACTGAGCCCGGGGGAGTGGGACCCACCCTGGGGTGCCGCAGGTGGAGGTGCGGCAACCGCAAGTGGACCCGCTTCCACTTGGGCTATTTAATAGGCTGTGAGATTTTCATTTTTCAAGTTTCAGTTTTGAGTTCCAAACGAATTTCGATCTTCTTTTTCAGATCTACGGAGCTTGGACAGCTGTTTTCTGATTTCGTTAGTTCCTACGCATTCAGCGTAGCGCAGGTAACGTTTTACATGCTTTTTTTTGCAGATTTTGACCTTTAAAAGCATGCGAACCACTTAGGGTGCTTTTAGACGCAATGTATGAAAAATGTATGCCTATATGACCTGTTAAAATTTTTTTGACTACATATGTATGCATATCTTACTGTAATGCATGTTTGGATATAAGAAAATTCAGGTTCTGAGACGGTGTTATTTTGCACTTTTTGATCAGTTTAGTCATCCTTTTTGAGGCCTAGTGAGCCTGGATTTTCAACTAAAAATGTCCATGGTAATTTGGCTACGAAATGAGGTTAACTTTTGATTATTTTTTCATAAATATGAACTGTTTCTATTTTTGGGTAGGTGTGCTACTGAATGGCCACCTAGACATGCCTATGTGCATGTGGACAGTCCATTTTACAAAGGAGACTGACAAAAAATTTCCAAAATCTTAGGCATTTAAAAGCATGCAGTTTTGATTCTACTGGGGATTTTTTGCTAACTTATGCAGGTTTTTAGCTTCTAGGTTTTGAAAACGTGCAGTTTTAACTTTACTGGATATTTTTGACCGACCCATGCATGTCTTAGGACCTAGAGATATATGTTGGACTGATTGAAAATGATAAGCCACAGGTTTTAAGCATACCACACCCTTTTGAGGTGATTTGGAGTATTGGTGTATGTGATGGATCGCGATAGGCCCGACAGTTCCAGCAGGGTATCTTTAGGTATCAAACGAAGGAGGGCTTCGAATGTTCCTCAGCCTCGTCCAGCTCGGACGCCTCGTAGATTGGTGGAGGTGGTGATTCATCCAGCACAGGACGAGCAATCACTTGATATTGATGATGAGGAGGCTCCTTTTATTGCTCCTGTTCTGACTCAGGCTCCACGTGCGGAAGTCCCTGACATTGTTGTGCAAACGCAAGAGTTGTTGGGCGACTTGAGTCGCTATCCTTCGAGATATCTTTATGTCAACGAGGTGACTTAAATTTTTTCTTTTATCTGGATTCTTTTCTTCCTTTTTGCCATTCTCGGGGCCAGGTTTTTGACATGGTTGATTTTTGATGCAGGTTCCCAGCTTTACGCAGCCTCGAGGGAACTGGTTCAATGTGCATTCTCTGTATCATACTTTGCATGAGGATTACAGGGATATCATAGATGGTTGGGGCTTTAAGGCCTTTTTCTCGATCCTTCCCCGCCGTTGCCCCTGGGGTATATGAAGGTTTTGTCTATGCGCTGTTCCACCAGACTAAGTCCCTTCATCTTCTGGACTGTGAGGTGATGATGACTCCTATGGATTGGAGATTTATCACCGGCACGGAGTTCGAGGGCGAGCCAGTGCCTGTCATGGCTGACTTTAAGCCCACTGTCGTTCGGTCCCTGCTGGGAGTCCTTACGACGGCGTTCAAGGGTCGGACAGTCCGCTCTGGTCCTTTGAGTATAGATTCCTAGGATGGGACTTTATAGGAGCCCCCGCCTGATGATCAGAGGGCTAGAGATCGCATTCTGAGGCGAATATTTTTTCGATCATCAGAGGTTGTTTTGAGGCGGATAACTCGTCTACTGTGTCCTTCGCCTTGATTAGCGCCACTCGACATGTAGAGTGCCTCAGTGACTATGATTGGGGCTCCTATACCTTTGCCTATTTTCTCCGTGGCATGCGCATACTTTCGGAGGGTGTGACAGAGGCTTGGTTAGGATTTTACCCATTTCTACTGGTGAGTACATCTTTCTATACCTTTTTTATTTTAGCATTCATTTTGTCAGTCTTGGTCACTGAGGACTTTTGATATTTGCATGATCAGCTTTGGGCATTTGATAGGCTTCCTTGCCTACTGTCCGCTTCATCACCCATGCATCTGGCCTGGATTATTTGCCCCTAGCGGGTTTGAGGGGAGTACTCATCATCCCTTGGCAGTGATGTGTCAGTTTGATCAGCTGCAGAGTTTGCACCATTTTGAGGGGTTTGCTGATCAGAGGACGTCGGCTTCTTCTATGTCATCCACCGACTTGGTTAGAGTATATGAGTGTTGGACTCATCGAGAGAGGGCTAATTTCTATGGTAGCCATTCGGGCCGTTCTCCGGAGTATTCTGCCTGGTTGGAGGCAGAGACAGTAGTGGCAGTAGTAGAGTCTCATTTATCTCTGATTGTGGACTCCGACGAGGAAGATCCTATGGAGGACTTGGATTCTCTTACCGAGGATGAGCTGTTCATGGGTTTGACAGCGGCTCTAGTGAGTGATCTGCCAGTTATTCTTGCAGGGACGGATCCGGCTTTAGCGAACTCACTATTCAGGATGACCTTTGATAGAGATTCATCTAGAGCGCAGATGTTGGCCGCCTTATCTGGCAGAGATTTAGCTTTTATTGAGAGAGATGGACTCAGGGTCACTCTAGATGCTGGATTGATTGAGCGGGAGGAGCTCTAATCTGCTAGAGATGCAGCTGTTGTAGAGTGAGATGAGATCCGCTCGACTAGGGATGCAGCATATGTTGAGATCGAGGAGACTTTGATTGCTCGGGATGCATCATTTACGGAGAGGGATGAGGCTATAGCTTCCTGTGATTTCCACATTGTCGATAGTACTGCTCTTGGATCTTACACTCATGGTTTGGTCACCGAGATGAGTGCGTACATTGATGACCACAGCACCACCTTGCAAATGACTCTGGAGATACTGGGCCGTATGGAGGCTGAGTGGACTGCACTTACAGATGTTCCCCCATTGCTGACCCGCTTGTCCTTGGGTCCATAGACTAGCTTAATTTTTCCTGCGCAGACTAGATCAGCCATTTTTGTCATGTACAGGGCATTATGTATATATGAAATAGTGTTATATATCAGAGAAATATAATTTTGATTCACTTCCCTAATTGGATATGTACTGTCATTGCTGAGTGATTACCACTTATTTTATGACTCATAGTTGTAGATGTATCTTGAGCTTCTCCTTGATGGACTGACAGTTAAGATGTCAAGGAGTATCTCAGATGGGCCTGTTGACCAAGATAGCTTCATAGGATTTAGTTTTTATTTGTCTTCGGTGTCTTGGGACTGGTCTTCTATTGTGGTTTTTTATTTTTTCTTGAAGGTCAAACCGCGAAGTAGATGGCTGCGTACGTACTCCCGGGTTGAGGGAGATCAAGTCATTCGTAGGTCTGGCTGTTTGGTTGAAGAAGGGGTTTGAAAAGAGTTTATCTTGAGTTTTTGAGTTTGGTTTGATGAGTCTTTGAGTTTTTATTTGGTTTGACCGCACCATAAATGGCTGCCTACGTACTCCCAAGTTGAGGGAGATCAGGTCATTCGTAGTTTCGGCTTTGCCGGAATGGTTTGATTCTTGGATTTTGAATTTTTTGGATTTTTTCTTAATTTGACTGCACCATAAATGGATGCCTACGTACTCCCGGGTTGAGGGAGATCAGGTCATTCGTAGTTCCGGTAATGGTTTGATTCTTGGATTTTTGGATTTTTTGGATTTTTTTTCTTAATTTGACCGCACCATAAATAGCTGCCTACGTACTCCCGGGTTGAGGGAGATCAGGTCATTCGTAGTTCCGGCTTTCTAGTGAAAAATTGAACCTGATTTGATTAGTAGGACCCGGATGCCGGTATGCATGTCTCAGACGTAATACCTTTTGATGGCATTTGAATTGATGAGTTGGGGAAATTCAGTCCCATCCATTTCTTGTAGTCTAATAGCTCCCCCTGTCAACACCTCCTTGACAATGAAAGGGCTTTCCCAATTTGGGGTGAACTTTCCTTTGGCTTCATCCTGATTGGCCAGGACTTTCTTTAGCACCAAGTCGTTTTATTTGAATTGACGAATTCGGACCTTTTTGTTGTAGGATCTGGCGATCCTTTGCTGTTATAATTGTCCGTGGAAAATGGTTGTAGCCCTCTTTTCATCTATCAGGGACAGTTGATGATACCGGTCTTGCAACCACTGATCTTCATTTACTTGAGCGTCGATCATAACTCACAAAGATTACATCTCTACCTCTATGGGGAGTACTACTTCCATTCCATAGACCAATGAATAGGGGGTAGCCCCAGTAGAGGTGCGCATTGACGTCTTATATGCTAACAGGGTGAGAGGTAGTAGGTCAGGCCATTCTTTGTGATTGGCGGACATTTTCTGCATGATCTTCTTGATGTTTTTATTGGCTGCTTCGACCGCACCGTTCATCTTGGGCCGATAGATGATGGAATTGAGATGCTTGATGTGGAACTTACTGCACAGTTCTATCATCATTTGATTGTTCAGGTTCTTGGCGTTGTCTGATACGATCACCTCCGGTTGTCCATATCGACATACGACATTATTTCTAATGAAACTAATGATAACCTCTTTTATGACTTTGGGAAAGGAGGCTGCTTCAACCCATTTGGTGAAGTAATCGATCATGGTGAAGATGAGCCGATGACCATTGCTGGCTTTTAGTTCTACTTAACCTATCACATCCATTCCCCATGTAATAACCCAAGATTTTGATACAATTAAATAAGAAATTTTGCATATAATTATTTTTATATATATATAACAATATTATTTTTACTAAGTACCAAAGTGAATATGGGAATGAGTGCATAATAAAGGAATGTGATTATGTACTAATAAAGAATGTTAGTATGTAAGATTATACTAACCTAAGAGATAAATTTTTATTATCTCAAGTTATTAATTATTTTAAACCTAATTGAGACATGTCTCATTGGGTTATGAGATTGAATGCATAAGAGAAAATATTTTAAATTCCGACTTGGATGGAATGGAAACCCTAAGTAACTAATTAGGGTAAAATAAAATTTAAGTTTTGGGTCATGTTAGTTTACATAGCCCAAACAATTAAATTAAAAGCCCAAAAAAATTAAAAGAATGGCCCAAGGTAAGCCCACTTGAAGAGGGGTATTTTGGTCATTTATTTAAGCTTAATTTGGCAAGAAAATAAATCAATAAGGGTAGATAAAGGAGGAGTAAATCCGGCCACCAGGAGGGTAAAAAGGGGATAGAAAATTTGCTAGCAAAGCTTGTCCAAAATAGTGGTGAAAGTCTACTAACTCTTATCTACTCCTCATATGTGCCAATTTGTTACAAAGCCAACCATTATGTTCATGTGAGCAAGTAATCCAAAGATAGCAAGCAAACTAGTTGGTTGAATAATTCATGTATACTTACATTAAACAAAAGAGCAAGTACACTTCATTCTCTCTCTTACTTTCCAAGTTGCTAACAAAAATAAAAACAAAACAAGAGAGTGCAAGGGGCTGATTTCGGCAGCTACTAAGGCTGAAAAGAGAGGGCCTTGAATCTTCATACACACTAAATTCCTAAGCTATCTTGGTAGGTGATAGACACATAATTCATACATTTTATTATCCCTAATTTTGTCCTTTTAATTATATTAGTTTATTAAATTAATATGTTTTATTTTATTTTGTAGGGTTTAATATTTATTGCAATAAAGTCAAAATCTTGGTGATCAAGTGATATTTAATGCTCTTATTCATGTAAGAAATATCCAAGAAGAATCCTACAAGGAGAAGGAAAGAGGTGGAACAATCTTGGTGTGCAAGTCAAATCCAACAAGAGAAAGAAAAGTCTATCTAGAAGATCTCTTTGAGAAGTTGATTGCCACTAGAAAGTTAAAACCTACATGGGAACAAAAGTGTCCAAGTTCAATGTATCTAAATTAAGACACAAAATTCATTTTTCCTATAAATAGGTCTCTTGTTTTAGATAGAAAGGATTATTAGATATTGTATTACTCTAGGTTAGGAGTAGGAGTAGATTAAATTATTTCATTGTACGCTTGTTAGAGAATCGTCAATAAAGGGAGTTTTCTTATTTATTTTTAATCTTCTTCTCTTCTTTATTTTAGTTAGTTAATTTATATTTTTCATGTCTATTTAATTTCTTTAATCTAGGATGAAGATGAAATTAAATAATTATTCATGATAATATTTTTCATCTCTTCTATTATTTATACTTTTATGTTTAATTGATTTCGCCTTCATATTTCGTTATTGAAATACCTTCGTTTTATAGTTCATATGTGATTTTAAATTAATTAAGAGGTTTTGATAGATTATTGTTAAGATATGAGTTTTTCATAATCCATGCTTGCTCAAAGAAGTTTTGATGGATTATAGTTAATCCTTAAATTTTCATAGTCTATGCTTGCCCACGTTAATTATAAAATTATTAAATTAAAGGGAAGGGAGATCAAAATCATAAATAAGTTATAAAAATAGAATAGCTTGAATTATATGTTATGTTTATTATTTAATGGATTCGGATTCCTAGATTGCTTTTTTCATTATTAGTTTTCATATTCTAGTTAATCAACTCTCAATCTTTATTTCTAATTCGCATAAAATAGATATTAAGGATATATTAAAATTAATCTAGTCTCTGTGGGTTCGACCTGTACTTGCCAGTTCTTCAACTTGATACTGTGCACTTGCAGTTACATATTTTTATCACATCAAGTTTTTGGCGCCGTTGCCGGGGATCGAACCCGGGTCACCCGCGTGACAGGCGGGAATACTTACCACTATACTAAAAATTATGAGTCTATGCCTAAAATTGATCATGTCACATTTAATGAGTCGATTGAAAAAGTCTATAAGCCTAAAGTTCCGTACCCTGAAAGACTTTTTCCAAAAAAATCACCTAGTAATTTTTTGGACCAACCCATTAAAGTAAATATGATCCAAGAGTTGTCCATGACCAAAGAAATAATTGAAAATAGACTTTTGATTGAAAAAGATCCAATTGATTTTTTCTTAAATCATCTTCACCAAAATTGGAATGAATCTGAATATTTAGATAATGTCAATGAGCTGTTGAGATCCACTACAAATAAGTCAACTAAACTAGAACATGTATGTGAACCAATTCTTCCATCATTTGAACATGTTAGTGAAAAAATTCTTGAGGTACATTTTAAGCATAACTGTGATAAAAATTCTGACTATTATCAATTTTTTAGACCTCTTGAAAATAATAAAAAGTTCACACTCACTTGTCCATTTGTATCATTCATTTCTAGTCACATACATTTTAAGATTTATAAAATTCGTAGGTATGTACATTTGTTTTCCTTCTCACCACATTTTCTTGCAGAATAAATGCCCCGCATACAAGGTACAATTCTTTCACATCTTTATTCTATTTTTTTAATTTGCATACATTGAGGACAATGCATGATTTAGGTATGGGGGGGAGTTTGTTTGTATTATTGTAATAGATATATATGTTTTTTTAGGAAAATATTGTTAAACAAAAAAAAAATTGAAAATTTTGTTTGACTTTTTATGGATTGAATTTATTCTAATAAGTGTTTGTGGAGTTAAAAGTCATGAGTAAGATTGAAAGATTTAGAACTCTTAAATCTTTGATGAGGTACGAAATCTTAGTTTGAAATACCATCTGGACTAATATTGATTTCAAAAGCATTTTTTTTGCACTTCACGATCGCACTAACTCTTAGTTGTGGATATAAACTATGATTCGAGTAATTTCAAAAAAAAAGAAAAGAAAGAAAAAGAAATAATAATAAATAACTGCTTCAATGTCCATTGAACGAAATAACTGGGTATCTAAGCCTCATGAAGCATCGATATTCACGCTGAAAAGTGTGATGGATAAAAGCAGTTTGACTAGTCTAATTTTGTGGCCTTTGTTACTCGAGTTAGTAAGCCCTTAGGGGTGTCTCTACACCTAGTGCCCTAAAGTCAACTGGTTTGGGAGTCATTGGTCCAACGCTCGCTATATGGGTAACTCTGAAAAGCCTAAGAAAATGAGACATTGCACAAGTCAAAAAAAAAAGAAGGAAAAATATGCAAAAAAGAAGGGAAAAAAAGAAGAAAAATGAGTTTGCTTGATTTTCATGGTAAAATCCCTACTAAGAGTTACATTATATACACATGCATGCATCACATGGAATTAATATTATGAAGGATGGTGTCTAGAATGAAGATTGAATATTTTTGATAAGGTGAAAGTGTGATTTTGAATTTAATTTTGCTTATGTATGCCCATGGATATTTAGAAGTTTTAATTCAATTTCATTACTTGTTGAACTCCAAAATATTTTTAAATTTTGTGGGTATATTCACTGCAAACCCTCACGAGACACAACTCGTCCACTTGGGGTAACCTTGGGGTTTAAAGGCTTGTTGCACATGCTAAGTGCAATCGTGTCTCCTACGAAAATGGGATAGTATAATTTTTATTTTTATTTAATTTTATTTTTATTTTACTCGAGGACGAGCAAAAGCTAGGTATGGGGGTATTTGATAGACACATAATTCATACATTTTATTATCCCTAATTTTGTCCTTTTAATTATATTAGTTTATTAAATTAATATGTTTTATTTTATTTTGTAGGGTTTAATATTTATTGCAATAAAGTCAAAATCTTGGTGATCAAGTGATATTTAATGCTCTTATTCATGTAAGAAATATCCAAGAAGAATCCTACAAGGAGAAGGAAAGAGGTGGAACAATCTTGGTGTGCAAGTCAAATCCAACAAGAGAAAGAAAAGTCTATCTAGAAGATCTCTTTGAGAAGTTGATTGCCACTAGAAAGTTAAAACCTACATGGGAACAAAAGTGTCCAAGTTCAATGTATCTAAATTAAGACACAAAATTCATTTTTCCTATAAATAGGTCTCTTGTTTTAGAGAGAAAGGATTATTAGATATTGTATTACTCTAGGTTAGGAGTAGGAGTAGATTAAATTATTTCATTGTACGCTTGTTAGAGAATCGTCAATAAAGGGAGTTTTCTTATTTATTTTTAATCTTCTTCTCTTCTTTATTTTAGTTAGTTAATTTATATTTTTCATGTCTATTTAATTTCTTTAATCTAGGATGAAGATGAAATTAAATAATTATTCATGATAATATTTTTCATCTCTTCTATTATTTATACTTTTATGTTTAATTGATTTCGCCTTCATATTTCGTTATTGAAATACCTTCGTTTTATAGTTCATATGTGATTTTAAATTAATTAAGAGGTTTTGATAGATTATTGTTAAGATATGAGTTTTTCATAATCCATGCTTGCTCAAAGAAGTTTTGATGGATTATAGTTAATCCTTAAATTTTTATAGTCTATGCTTGCCCACGTTAATTATAAAATTATTAAATTAAAGGGAAGGGAGATCAAAATCATAAATAAGTTATAAAAATAGAATAGCTTGAATTATATGTTATGTTTATTATTTAATGGATTCGGATTCCTAGATTGCTTTTTTCATTATTAGTTTTCATATTCTAGTTAATCAACTCTCAATCTTTATTTCTAATTCGCATAAAATAGATATTAAGGATATATTAAAATTAATCTAGTCTCTATGGGTTCGACCTGTACTTGCCAGTTCTTCAACTTGATACTGTGCACTTGCAGTTACATATTTTTATCGCATCAGTAGGAAAAGAAGGTCACCTCAAAGAAAAGGTAACAAATTGAAAATTTTCAAGTTTAATGCTCTCTTTTGTTAGATTTTAATGAAACAAGCAACTTTTATTTTGGATCAGGGCAATGAGATGAGATATGTCCTTCACGTAAACAATTATAGCATGCATTCTGTCCTTTCATACATACACCTTCATGTTTTCGATTACAGTTCGCACACATTCCTACTTTCTTGAAGTTCCCTTGATTAAAATCAGAATTTCCTAAATCACGGTCATTCATTTTTCTTTTCACTTTCTGGCTTGGAGCTGTACACAATTTGCTGCATTTAGCTCCCATCTGTTCAATTTGAACCTTCAACTTATCTTTTTCTTCCATTATTTCGATTAACGCCTTTTGCAACTAACTATTTAGTAGCTTTTCCATTTCCAACAACCTTTCCAAACATAACAATTTGTTCTTTAGATTCTGCACTTTCTGAGATCCACAATTGAAAATGTTTACAAGGCATGTAATGGTTAGTGTCCTATTTTCAGGATGCTATACCAGACCAAATGGACTGTTTCTTGCGCCTAAAACGTAACTCGGGAAGTCACGGTTCTAACGATATCAAGTGGGCCCAAATCGGACTTGTAGATTTCTGTCTACAAGCGTTTCCGTGGAAGACCCCAACTTTGGACGAAAATTATAGAATAAATAGAAAATAAATATTAAAAATTCATAATAAAGTTTTAAAAATTATTTTAAGATATAAAAATTAACTTTTAATATTTTGACATAAATTTCATTAATATTTTAATTTTTTAATGATAATAAAATTATTTAATAATTATATTAAATACATTAGTTAATTTTAATATTTTAAAAATCATTTAAAAGTGATATTAAAGTTTTAAAAAGTATTTTAAGTTATAATAAATAACTTATAATAATTTGATAAGAATTTTATTAATATTTTAATATTAATGATAATAAAGTTATTTAATAATTATATTAAATAAATTATATAAAAATGATTTAAATATTTTATAAATCATTTAAAGGTGAAATAAATGCTAAAAAAATATTTTAAGTTATAATAAATAACTTTTAATATTTTGATATGAATAACATTAATATTTAAATATTAATGGTAATTATTTAAAAATAATTTTAACATCTTAAAAATTATTTAAAGGTAATATTAAGGTTTTAAAAATATTTTCAGGTTATATTAAATAACTTTTAAAGTGTTGATATGAAGTTCATTAATATTTTAAATTATTTAAATATTAATGATAATGAAATTACTTAGCAATTAAATCATTAAAAATGATTCAAGTGTTTGAAAAATTATTATAAATGATTATAATGTTTGAAAAAAATATTATAAATGATAATTAAATTATCTAATATAATATTTAAGTTCTTGAACAAAGTTTTATTAGAAATAAATTCGTTAATTATCCGACAATGCAATCGGGATGCCGAAACGATACCGAACTCCAACCAAATCGACATAGTTTGACTAGGTATATGTTCTTATGTGTTTTAATAATGGACATAAATATGTGACAATATGTTTAAGCAGTATTATATGATAAGTTGTATTATTCTAATTAAAAGAATAATTTTATTAATGATAGGACTTCATATTAAAGATAAAAATGTAAGCTATACTACGTAGCAGTAATCAGCTATAAAGGCAAGTATCCTAACTATTGCAATTACTTTATGCAATGAATTTTTGTAAGCAAGTTTTTTTACTCAATTTATTATTGTGCAAGTTTTTTTACTCAAATTCTTATTGATATTCGTGCAAACAGATATATATATATATATATTATGCTAGTTTTCAACTCAACATAAGTTTATCAAATACAAAGCATGTTCATAAATAATTATTGTCAATTATTCATATCTGTAATGATATCCATGATTCTTTTATTTCTTATTAATATCACATTATTGTCTGTTATCATACAAGTGTCCCCACTTGTATGAGCTGTTGTATTCATGCAATTGAACTAAAAATTCTTTGATATGACAAATCCTGTTACATACTATTAAATTTTGGTATGCGTTTATGATTTAAAGGATGTCTAAGCAATTTGACTCGGCTAGACATAGTTTGAATTGTATTGTTGAATAGTATTGATTATGATAAAGTCGTTCAACTAAATTATTTAATTAGGACTCCAGACTGAGTATGAACAACCCGTAATGGGAAAATTATTTATATGCCCAAGGCGAACAGAGTGAACGAATTTATCGTTCAAACAGATAGTATTGATCAATACAGGATATAGCAGGGCTGATCACCCAACATGTCCGTATGACCAGAGCGGTTTGCAGATGAATTTCTGTTAAAACTTTTTTTGAAAATGTAAAATAAAAGTTCATGGTCCATCGACCGCTCAGCATTTATAGTCACTACGTCGTTTCAAAATTTTATACGATTTGATATGTTATTAAGATATGTTTCGAAAGACTTCACAACTATTGATTCGTTATAGAAGTATACCTCAAAGAAAATATTTACTTTTTTTAACAAAAGTTTATTAACTGCTAATGCTTGCTGAGCAATTGAATGCTCATTCTTGCTTTAAATTAAATATTTTCAGCTAAGCGTGATCAACCAGAAGGTTCTGGCAAAAACAAAGGAAAAGGAAAGCTGATGGAATAAGTTTGTGGTATCTTTTGTAATAGTTAGACTTTATTAAGACGATAATATTTAATATCTATCATGTAATGGAATATTTTAAAGGTCGTGTACCTGGGATTAGACAACTCTGATATGTATATTAAGTTTGTTATTTATATTATTCCGCTCAAAGAAATGATATCGTGTAGCACCACGGGCGTCACAGGTTGGTATCAGAGCTTTAGGTTACAAACCTTAGGTGGGGGATACTTTAGGCTATAACCTTAGGCTGAATAGAAGCTTTGGAAAGCAAATAACTCAAATATAGTTTAATGGGGATGAATTTAGAAAATTCGTCGTAAGGCAAGATAAAAAGTAACTTATTTAAACTATTGTTTGTTATGTTTATATATTATGTACTAATAAAGATAATTTGTGTACAGATGTCAGGAAGGAAAGGATTAGAAGACTCTCTTATCATAAAGAAGAAGCAAATCACTCCGCCTGAAAGCAACCAAGATGAAGTCATCATTTTGGAAAACATAGAACCAGAACCAGAAACGGTATTATTGACAGATAGTGATTCAGACACTGAAGTTGGAGCTGGGCAAGCATCAACGAAAGTGCAGAATCTAAAGAACAAATTGTTATGTTTAGAAAGGTTATTGGAAATGGAAAGGCTACTAAATAGTCAGTTGCAAAAGGCGTTAATCGAAATAATGGAAGAACAAGATAAGTTGAAGGTTCAAATTGAACAGATGGGAGCTAAATACAGCAAATCATGTGCAGCTCCAAGCCAAAAAGGAAAAAGAAAAATGAATGACCTGATTTAGGAAATTCTGATTTTAATCAAGGGAACTTCAAGAAAGTAGGAACGTGTGCAAACTGTAATCGGAAACATGAAGGCGTATGTATGAAAGGACAGAATGTATGCTATAATTGTGGACGTGAAGGACATATCTTATCTCATTGCCCTGATCCAAAGTAATGCGCATGTTTTGTATGTGGATTGATAGGTCATCAAGTAAAGGCTTGTCCAGGATCTAGGGAAGGCGTAGGAAATGAATAGGATAAGTAAAATAGTATTATGTGTGGAATGTGATATGATATGTATAGGTGTGAAATGTATTACTTTTGCGTAAGTATCACGATGAATCCCGACTTTTGTTACCACTAAGGGATAGTAGGTGACAATGGCAGTCTATGCTGTATAATGAAAAGTACTGTGTATTGTTTGAATGTATATAAGTGTTATGATATTATTATATGTCAAGATAATATGTTGTTTAAATTAATAAACTCGTAATTCGACAATCTAAATTTAGGAATCCAACAAGCTGAATTGGGCAATTCAGTAAGCTGAATTCATGAATTCAGCAAGCCGAATTGGACTAAGTTTAAAGTTTTGTTTTAAACAATTGTGATACCACTAATTTTATATATGGTATAAGGAATATGAATTATAGGATAAAAATATAAGGTTTTGGTATAACCAGATAATGCCGCCAAGAAGTCAAACCCGAAACCAAAGGGTAGAAGAATCTGAAAACAACGCAGAAGGACAAACAGATCCAATGCAGAATTTTGGGAATATGTTAGCACAAACAATGAGTACTCAAGCACCGACAGCAAGAAGAAATCGGCCAGATAATCAATTGGTGAACTTCAAAGATTTTAAGGCAGTAGGACCGCCTGAATTCAAAGGAACGACTGACCCTATAGAAGCCCAAACTTGGGTAAAGGAAATAGAAAAAGCGTTTGTTATTGCTAGGGTAGAGGAGGAGCAAAAGACAGCTTTTGCTACCTACATGCTGAAATAGGAAGCGAACTTCTGGTGGGAGGCTAATCAAACTCGAGCCGGAGCAGAAGTGGTAACATAGATAAGGTTCAAAGAACTGTTCAATGAGAATTACTTCTCTTTCTGTATGCAGGACCGGATGGAGGCTAAATTTCTTGAATTGAAACAAGAAAATATGCTCGTCTCAGAATACGCTGCAAAGTTTAACGAATTAGCTAGGTTCGCTCCACAACAAGTGAATACGGAGGCAAGGAAGGCACGAAGGTTCGAACATGGCCTAAAGCCCTGGATCTACAACTAGGTTGCAGTATTGCAGATTGCTACCTTTGGATCGCTCTTAGAAAAGGCTATTATAGCAGAAAAAGGAAGTGAGGCTATGAGTCTCTATAACAAGGAAAAGAAGAATAAGGGTAAGGTCGAAGGAAAATAAAGGTGGAAGGAAACAGTGGAAGTGCAAGTGGGAAAAGAAAGTGGGCAAATTCTGGAAGTACTGATAATAGTCAAGGAGGAATAAGGAAAAAGATTGAACCATGTGGAAATTGCGGGAAAAATCACTCAGGTGAGTGTCTTAAGGAAAAGTTTGTGTGCTACAAGTGCGGGCAGGAGGGACACATCTCTCCTAATTGCCCCAATCCAAGAAAAAATAGTGGTTGTTTTATCTGCAGATCAACCGATCATATGGCAAAGGATTGTCCAAAAAGAAACGCAGATGGGGTGAAGGCAAATGCTGGAAAAAGTAGTGAAAAGCTGGCGATCACGTATCCAACTCCGACAAGCAAGCTAACTACGAGAACCTTCAATATGACGATTCAAGATACGGTAACTGCCGGGGAAGGAATTCCAGGTATTATTCGAATAAATTTTATTTTCTTATATATGGTTTTCTTATTAATAATAAATCGTTTTATTAAGAAATTTTGAAGGAGGAATTTGAGTTCTATTAGAAATCAAATTTTCGTTTAATCAGATAGACAAGCTTTATGTTGAATAGTTGAAGATCAGTTCAATCGAATTTGATCGAGATCTCTATGCAATGAATGCGTATGTTATTTACTCTTGCGTGTATAAGTTTTGAAACGGTGATTCCGGGAATGGAATCCTAATAAGGGAGGGTAAATGTAATAATCCAAGATTTCGATACAATTAAATAAAAAATTTTGCATATAATTTTATATATATATATATATATATATATATATATATATATATATATATATATATATATATATAACAATATTATTTTTACTGAGTACCAAAGTAAATATTGGAATGCGTGCATTATAAAGGAATGTGATTATGTACTAATAAAGAATGTTAGTATGTAAGATTATACTAACCTAAGAGATAAATTTTTATTACTCAAGTTATTAATTATTTTAAACCTAATTGAGACATGTCTCATTGGATTATGAGATTGAATGCATAAAGGCAAATATTTTAAATTCCAACTTGGATGGAATGGAAACCCTAAGTAACTAATTAGGGTAAAATAAAATTTAAGTTTTGGGTCATGTTAGTTTACATAGCCCAAACAATTAAATTAGAAGCCCAAAAGAATTAAAAGAATGCCCCAAGCTTAGCCCACTTGAAGAGAGGTATTTTGGTCATTTGTTTAAGCTTAATTTAGCAAGAAAATAAATTAATAATGGTAGATAAAGGACGGGTAAATCTGGCCACTAGGAGGGTAAAAAGGGAAAAGAAAATTTTCTAGCAAAGCTTGTCCAAAATAGTGGTGAAAGTCTACTAACTCTTATCTACTCCTCATATGTGCCAATTTGTTACAAAGCCAACCATTATGTTCATGTGAGCAAGTAATCCAAAGATAGCAAGCAAACTAGTTGGTTGAATAATTCATGTATACTTACATTAAACAAAAGAGCAAGTACACTTCATTCTCTCTCTTACTTTCCAAGTTGCTAACAAAAATAAAAACAAAACAAGAGAGTGCAAGGGGCTGATTTCGGCAGCTACTAAGGCTGAAAAGAGAGGGCCTTGAATCTTCATACACACTAAATTCCTAAGCTATCATGGTAGGTAAAGAAGGTCACCTCAAAGAAAAGGTAAGAAATTGAAAAATTTCAAGTTTAATGCTCTCTTTTGTTAGATCTTAATGAAACAAGCAACTTTGGTTTTGTATCAGTGCAATGAGATGAGATAGGTCCTTCACGTCCACAATTATAGCATGCATTCTGTCCTTTCATACATACGCCTTCATGTTTTCGATTACAGTTCGCACACGTTCCTACTTTCTTGAAGTTCCCTTGATTAAAATCAGAATTTTTGAAATCACGGTCATTCATTTTTCTTTTTCCTTTCTGGCTTGGAGCTGCACACGATTTGCTTCATTTAGCTCCCATCTTTTCAATTTGAACCTTCAACTTATCTTGTTCTTCCATTGTTTCGATTAACGCCTTTGGCAACTGACTAATTAGTAGCCTTTCCATTTCCAACAACCTTTCCAAACATAACAATTTATTCTTTAGATTCTGCACTTTCTGAGATCCACAACTGAAAATGTTTACAAGACATGTAATGGTCAATCGGTAGTGGCCTATTTTCAGGGTGCTATACCGGGACAAATGGACTGTTTCTTGAGCCTAAAACGTAGCTCGGGAAGTCACAGTTCCAACGATACCAAGTGGGCCCAAATCGAACATGTAGATTTTCGTCTACAAGCGTTTTCGTAGATGACCCTAACTTTGGACGAAAATTATAGAATAAATAGAAAATAAATATTAGAAATTCATAATAAAGTTTTAAAAATTATTTTAAGATATAAAAATTAACTTTTAATATTTTGACATAAATTTCATTAATATTTTAATTTTTTAATGATAATAAAATTATTTAATAAATATATTAAATAAATTAGTTAATTTTAATATTTTAAAAATCATTTAAAAGTGATATTAAAGTTTAAAAAAGTATTTTAAGTTATAATAAATAACTTATAATATTTTCATAAGAATTTTATTAATATTTTAATATTAATGATAATAAAGTTATTTAATAATTATATTAAATAAATTATTTAAAAATGATTTAAATATTTTAGAAATCATTTAAAGGTGAAATAAATGCTAAAAAAATATTTTAAGTTATAATAAATAACTTTTAATATTTTGATATGAATAACATTAATATTTAAATATTAATGATAATTATTTAAAAATAATTTTAATATCTTAAAAATCATTTAAAGGTAATATTAAGGTTTTAAAAATATTTTCAGGTTATACTAAATAACTTTTAAAGTGTTGATATGAAGTTAATTAATATTTTAAATTATTTAAATATTAATGATAATGAAATTATTTAGCAATTAAATCATTAAAAAAGATACAAGTGTTTGAAAAATTATTATAAATGATTATAATGTTTGGAAAAATATTATAAATGATAATTAAAATATCTAATATAATATTTAAGTTTTTGAATAAAGTTTTATTAGAAATCAATTCGTTAATTATCCGACAATGCAATCGGGATGCCGAAACAATACCGAACTCCAACCAAATCAACATAGTTTGACTAGGTATACGTTCTTATGTGTTTTAATGATGGACATGAATATGTGACAATATGTTTAAGCTGTATTATGTGATAAGTTGTATTATTCTAATTAAAAGAATAATTATATTGATGATATGACTTCATATTAAAGATAAAAGCGTAAGCTATACTACGTAGCAGTAATCTGCTATCAAGTCAAGTATCCTAACTATTGCAATTACTTTATGCAATGAATCTTTGTAAGCAAGTTTCTTTACTCAATTTATTATTGGGCAAGTTTCTTTACTCAAATTCTTATTAATATTCGTGCAAACAGATATATATATTATGCTAGTTTTCAACTCAACATAAGTTTATCAAATACAAATCATGTTCATAAATAATTATTGTCAATTATTCATATCTGTAATGATATCCATGATTTATTTATTTCTTATTAATATCACATTATTGTCTGTTATAATACAAGTGTCCCCACTTGTATGAGCTGTTGTATTCATGAAATTGAACTAGAAATTCTTTAATATGACAAATCCTATTTCATACTATTAAATTTCGGTATGCTTTTATGGTTTAAATGATGTCTAAGCTATTTGACTCGGCTAGACATAGTTTGAATTGTATTGTTGAATAGTATTGGTTATGATAAAATCGTCCAACTGAATTGTTTAGTTAGGACTCCAGACTAAGTATGAACAACCCATAATGGAAAAATTATTTATGTGCCCAAGGCGAACAAAGTGAACAAATTTATCGTTCAAACAGATAGTATTGATCAATACAGGATATAACGGGGCTGATCACCCTACATGTCCGTAAGACCAGAGCGGTTTGTAGATGAATTTCTGTTTAAACCTTTTCAAAAATGAAAAATAAAAGTTCTTGGTCCATTGACAGCTCAACATTTATAGTCACTACGTCGTTTCAAAATTTTAAATGATTTGATATGTTATTAAGATATGTTTCGAAAGACTTCACAACTATTGATTCGTTGTAGAAGTATACCTCAAAGAAAACATTTACTTCTTTCAACTAAAGTTTATTAACTGTTATTACTTGCTGAGCAATTGAATGCTCATTCTTGTTTTAAATTAAATGTTTTCAGCTAAGCGTGATCAACCAGAAGGCTCTGGCAAAAACAAAGAAAAAAGAAAGCTGATGGAATAAGTTTATAGTATATTTTGTAATAGTTAGACTTTATTAAGATGATAATATTTAATATCTATCATGTAATGGAATGTTTTAAAGGTCGTGTACCTGGGATTAGACAACTCTGATATGTATATTAAGTTTGTTATTTATATTATTCCGCTCAAAGAAATGATATCGTGTAGCACCAAGTTCGGGTTTTAAGTACCCGGATTTGGGGGCGTCACCGGTTGGTATCAGAGCTTTAGGTTAGAAACCTTAGGTGGGGGATACTTTAGGCTATAACCTTAGGCTAAATAGAAGCTTTGGAAAGCAAATAACTCAAATAGAGTTTAAAGGGGATGAATTTAGGAAATTCGTCCTAAGATAAGATAAAAAGTAACTTATATAAACTATTATTTGTTATGTGTATATATTATGTACTAATCAAGACAATTTGTGTATTGATGTCAAGAAGGAAAGGATTAGAAGACTCTCATATCATAAAGAATGAGCAAATCACTCCGCCTGAAAGCAACCAAGAGGAAGTCATCATTTTGGAAAACATAAAACCAGAACCAGAAACGGTATTATTGACAGATAGTGATTCAGACACTGAAGTTGGAGCTGGGCAAACATCAACGAAATTGCAGAATTTAAAAAACAAATTGTTATGTTTGGAAAGGTTATTGGAAATGGAAAGGCTACTAAATAGTCAGTTGCAAAAGGCGTTAATCAAAACAATGGAAGTACAAGATAAGTTGAAGGTTCAAATTGAACAGATGGGAGCTAAATGCAGCAAATCGTGTGCAGCTCCAAGCCAAAAAGGGAAAAGAAAAATGAATGACCGTGATTTAGGAAATTCTAATTTTAATAAAGGGAACTACTAGAAAGTAGGAAGGTGTGCGAACTGTAATCGAAAACATGAAGGCGTATGTATGAAAGGACAAAATATATGCTATAATTGTGGACGTGAAGGACATATCTCATCTCATTGCCCTAATCCAAAGCAATGCATATGCTGTGTATATGGGTTGATAGGTTATCAGGCAAAGGCTTGTCCAGGATCTAGGGAAGGCGTCGGAAATGAATAGGATAAGTAAAATAGTATTATGTTTGGAATGTGATATGATATGTATAGGTGTGAAATGTATTACTTTTGCATAAGTATCACGATGAATCCCGACTTTTGTTACCACTAAGGGATAGTAAGTGATAATGGCAGTCTATGCTGTGTAATGAAAAGTACTGTGTATTGTTTGAATGTATATAAGTGTTATGATATTATTATATATCAAGATAGTATGTTGTTTAATTAATAAACTCGTAATTCGATAAGCTAAATTTAGGAATCCAACAAGCTGAATTGGGCAATTCAGTAAGCTGAATTCATGAATTCAGCAAGCCGAATTGGACTAAGTTTAAAGTGTTGTTTTATACTGTTATGATACCACTAATTATATATATGGTACAAGGAATATGAATTATAGGATAAAAATATAAGGTTTTGGTATAACCAGATAATGCCGCCAAGACGTCAAACTCGAAACCAAAGGGTAGAAGAATCTGTAAACAACGCAGAAGGACAGGCAGATCCAATGCAGAATTTTACGAATATGTTGGCAGAAGCAATGCGTACTCAAGCACCGACAGCAAGAAGAAATCGGCCAGAAAATCAATTGGCGAACTTCAAAGATTTTAAGGCAGTAGGATCGCCTGAATTCAAAGGAACGACTGACCCTATAGAAGCCCAAACTTGGGTAAAGGAAATAGAAAAAGCGTTTGTTATTGATAGGGTAGAAGAGGAGCAAAAGACAGCTTTTTCTACCTACATGCTAAAATAGGAAGTGAACTTCTGGTGGGAGGCTAATCAAACTCGAGCCGGAGCAGAAGTGGTAACATGGACAAGGTTCAAAGAACTGTTCAACGAGAATTACTTCTCTTCCTGTATGCAAGACCGGTTGGAGGTTAAATTTCTTGAATTGAAACAAAAAAATATGACCGTCTCAGAATATGCCGCAAAGTTTAACGAATTAGCTAAGTTTGCTCCACAACAAGTGAATACGGAGGCAAGAAAGGCACAAAGGTTTGAACATGGCCTAAAGCCCTGGATCTACAACAAGGTTGCAGTGTTACAGATTGCTACCTTTGGATCGCTCTTAGAAAAGGCTATTATAGCAGAAAGAGGAAGTGAGGCCATGAGTCTCTATAATAAGGAAAAGAAGAATAAGAGTAAGGTCGAAGAAAAAGTAAAGGTGGAAGAAAACAGTGGAAGTGCAAGTGGAAAAAGAAAGTGGACAAATTCTGGAAGTACTGGTAATAGTCAAGGAGGAATAAGGAAAAAGATTGAACCATGTGAAAATTGCAGGAAGAATCACTTAGGTGAGTGCCTTAAGGGAAAGTTTGTGTGCTACAAGTGCGGGCAGGAAAGACACATCTCTCCTAATTGCCCCAATCTAAGAAAAAATAGTGGTTGTTTTATCTGCGGATCAACCGATTATATGGCAAAGGATTGTCCGAAAAGAAACGCAAATGGGGGGAAGGCAAATGCTGGAAAAAGGTATCCACTGTATGTGGCAAATGAGCTTCTTCTAGTACTTTCACTAGAATGTTGCGATGATCCTCTGAGGATAGGACTAAGTCGAGGATGGACACTTACTTGGGTGCGTCCTCCAAACTTTGCACTACTTTGATTTCATTGTGTCCTATTTTGTTGAGGAACTCTTTGATTTTCTCTTCAGTCACCTTTTCTTTGATTCGAATAACGGGTTTGATCACCCGATGTGGCAGGTATAATGGATTATCCTTTAGCACAACGGTAATGTTGTTTGAAGAGGAGCCTTCATTGTTCTCGTAGTTCCATGGGACACTTTTCAGACTGATAATTGGATATTGAGGTCTAAAGGGCAAGATCAAAGGCTCAGGTGCATTCACCTTTACAGGATTGTGCATTTCTTGGACCCCTTTCCCTGGCAGTACTAAGGGTTTGAGAGTTGACTCCCTATCGCATGATATGACAGCCACTATGTTCTGGTTCCATGCAGTGGGGATGCAGAGAGTGTCGTTGTCTAGGAGATTGAGAATTTAATTTCCCCTTATTAATTCTCCGCTTTCAATCATGTCTTGAATCAGGTTACGAAGTGCCCAGCAATCTTCAGTATCATGGCCGGGTGAATTTGAATGGTACTGATATATTTGGTCATGTTTGAATTTTCTGACTCGAGGGTTCAATGGAGGTAACAAGTCCGCAACCATTCCCTCGTTGATTAGCATTTGAAGGATTTCTTCCATTGATTGATTTAGGTTGGTGAAGTTCCTCTGAAATAGGAATTTCCTACCAATTTGGACACTCGCCTCTTCAACCCCCTTGTCAGTCCTGGATCCATGCTTGTGAGACTAGCTATGATCTTCCCTGGAATTGATTTTTGGTGTGGGAGGACAATTGATGTCAGATCTATTGGCCTGTTTTATCATTTTTCTTGTGATCTGATGCTGATAGACGACCAGTTCTGCCAATTGTTCGATCTTCTCCTTAATAGACTTGATCTCCTACTCTATCAGGAACTGTGTTTCTGATATTTCCCAACTGTCTAGGGTGTTATGGCTAGATGGAGTTGATTCTCCCACATAACAGAGGTATTTGGATCCTTCTCCATTTATGGTGCTGATCATGTTGACATTCTCCTCTTTATGCTGTGGCAGAGGATTGTCCGGCACATGGGGTTGCTCAGACTTTGTGACCACAATCTCTCCGCTGTCAATCAAGTCTTATATTTTGTGCTAGACAGACCAATAGTCTTGGGTGTCATGGCCTGGAGATCCAGAGTGATAAGCACACTTCTTGCTTGGGTCAAAATTTCGACCATTTGTGTTGGTTGGTGGAAGGAGTTGAACAATCTTCTTCTGGGCTGTCAGAAGTTTGAATACGTTCTCGAGTGAATCCCCTAGAGGAGTGAAAGTTCTTCGATGCCTAACCTCCATATTTTTCTAGAATGGAGGGTTTGAAGGCTGTGTTGAATTTTGAAAAAAGGTATAGCTCCTCCTTTGAATGGGCATGTTGTTTGACTCGCCCCTTGAATTTTGTCCTTGTAATACTAAGGAGACTTCTTCGTCTTTCTTTTTGTGGTCTCTCCGGGGATTACTCCCGTAATTTCTAGACAGGATATGCTCAGCGACAGCTTCGAGGGTGGTTAGATCTTTTATCTTCCTGGATTTGAGCCCCATTTTGGCCATTTCACCATGCTTGATCATTTCAGAGAATGGTTTTCCTATGCCTGCTAGGACCCTCTCATAATAGGGAGCTTCTTGGATGTCGATGAAAGTCATGACTATTTCAGATTCAGTCATGGCTGTGGTGACTTGGGTTGCGACCCGTCTCCATTGCTGGGCATATTCTCTGAATGATTCAGTGTTATTCTTCTTGATATTGGTAATTTGATATCTGTCTGGAGCCAGCTGAGACTGAAAACTGTATTGGCTGAGGAAAGCATGGGCCAGTTCTTCGCAGCTGTGGATTTTGGAGTTGTCCAGACGGGCATACCAAGCTCTCGCCTCTCCGGTTAGACTCTTCTGAAATAGCTGCATTCGAAGCTTTTCATCCTCTGCATATGATCCGGGTTCTCCGATGAATACTTTTAGGAGTGTATAAGGATCCCCCAATCTGTCATATTTCTAAAAATTGGGGACTTGAAACTTCTCGGGATAACGAGCCCCGGGAAATATACAGAGGTAAGCGTAATTAACACTGCCAAATGCCCCAGTCCCTTTGATAGACCGGAGGGTTTCTTCCATCTATTGTACTTTCTTCATAATGTCACCAACTTCCTATTTTTTGATGAGGGGGTGATTTCAGGGGTTTTGTTGGTCGTGTCCTGGTTTTCTGGTCCAAGAATCTGAGTTTCGGCCTTTTCAGTCTCTTAACCGCCAGCACCACCACCAGATGCTCCTGGTTCTATGTGAGTTTGAGATTGTTTCTCTTTAAGGGCCTTGCTTTGTTCTCGTAGAAAATCGGCTAACTCGGCTATCTGATTTTTCAGTCCTTCGAACTCTTCCCTGGACACAGGGGTGGATTCTGGTTGAGCACTAGAAGCCATGTCCGTGTATGCACCGGGTGCTTTAGATTTAGACCTAGTAACAGGACCAATTTTTACCTACAACAAAACGTAGGTGTGTCAATTTCCTGATGTAGGTAAGCACAGGATGCATGATGTGTTTTTTAGATTTTATCGTGCAAAACCGAGGTTAGTTGTTTTGATGACAGGATGACATGGTATTTTAACAGGGAAAGTAAATCTTTCATTATGATATTTACATTGTGCTCCTCGTAATTGGAGACTTAACACGGAATTGAAAGAGGAAGGCATGAAGAAGCTTCCCTTTGGATTTGGTTAATCAGAGACTGACCTATCTTAGGTTACTTTCGCGGCTTTGTAATCGATATGAAGGTTCCCAGATCATCGCAATCTACTAGAGAGAAAATTAATCCGATCTTTCAACTGGAGCGAATCTGGTTGGTGCATTTGTGACAACCCGAGAATTTATAAGATTTAAATGATTAAATAAATGTTAAATAATAAGACCTAGACTGGAAATAGAGTATGGATTTAAAAATTTTGTGAAGGACTTATATGGTTTTGTGTATTGTTTATATATTTATTTAACATATAAAGAAAATTAAGAATAAAGTCTTTTAACCTAATATATATATTAGGTATGGAAATTAAATAACCTAAGGGTTATAATAGTAAATGATGTTAGTATTTAAAATTTATACTAACTTAAGAGATTTATTTTATTATCTCAATTTACTTATTAATTTTATAAAAGCAAGTTTAATTGGGTTAAGTAATTACATGAGTAAGGATTTGAATTATAATTGAGTGAATAAAAATCATAATTAAATGATTAGGGTAGGATAGAATTATAAATAATGGACTATGTTAATTTACATAGCTTAATTATTTTATTAGCAAGCCCAAAAGAATTGATTTGGAGCTCAAGACTTTAGCCCAATTGTTAAGAAATTTTTGGTGGGATATTTGTTAAGTGGATAAAGTATTAAAAAAATAATAACCAATGAGCTAGAAGATGAGGAGGTGGGCAGCCCAAGAGGGAAGGGAATGGAGCATGTGATTAAATCTTTTGGCTAGATTTGCAAGCGAGCTAAAGATATGGAGAGATTTGGTGAGATATGCTTAGATTTGCTAAAGATTATGAGAGAGAAAGAAAAGATATTGGATAGATTTTGTAAAGATATGGAAAGATATGGAGAGATTTGGTGAGATATGCTTAGATTTGCTAAAGATTATGAGAGAGAAAGAAAAGATATTAGATAGATTTTGTAAAGATATGGAAAGATATGGAGAGATTTGGTGAGATATGCTTATATTTGCTAAAGATAATAGAGAGGAGATAGAAGATATTGGGAGATTTAGTATAGATATATAAGTTATATCTACACATATTGCTAGCTTATAAATAAACCCATCTCATTTGCAAATAAAGAGTTTACTCATTTTCATTTCATTCTCCAAGTTAGCTAGCAAAAGAAAATCAAAAGATAGAGAGAGAGAGAGAGAAAGAAAGGTGCTTCGGGTATAACAAGAGAAAAAGGGAGAGGGTTTGATCTTCCATGCCACCCAACACTACTACAAAATAGTAAATAGACAACACTTAATAGACAACATTTTTTATAAAAACGTTGTGGTTTATCTTTCCATAACGTTTTTTTGAAAAAGTGTTGTGATTTAATATATAAAAGCATTGTGGACCAATTTTTTGTTTTAAAATTATAACATTTTTTTAAAAAAAATGTTATCTATTAAAAAAACACTGAGCTTCTTCAATAGCTCTCGTTGGTTTCTCAGTCGTTTGCTCTCGTTGGTTTCTACAATAGCCTATCGATCTCGCTAGGGCTCTCGTTGGTTTCTTCAATAGCCTATCGATTTTTTAGGCGCCATTTCCACCGCCGTCGTAAGTGAAGCACATTAAGGTTGTGTGGGCGAGGCGGCATGGCTCCGTGAAGCCTAATGAGGCAGCGATACTGGAGGGGAACGAGGTGGACGGCAATGCGGGTTTAGGTAAGAGTTTTTGGTTCTTGAAGCACTTTGGGAACAAGTATGAGCTTGGAGATGAAGTTGGGAGGGGGCATTTTGGGTATACGTGTAGGGCAAAGTTCAAGAAGGGTGAGCTTAAGGGACAAGAGGTTGCTGTCAAGGTCATTCCAAAAGCAAAGGTTCGATAATTTTTTCATAATTTACTCTTTTTATTTTCAATTGTGCTGTACTTGAGATCAATTTCAAGTGATCTATGTGATTTATTGATCATTTACCTAAATTCTTGCTATAGGCATCAGATCTGAAGGTAGTAGTTAATTTCAGTACTACTAATTAATGATCATCAAATGATAAACAGGTTTTATCTGGTTTGTTTCGACTAATTTGACATTTATGCATATTTTTTATTGCAATAAAAGGGTCATTAAGGAATATATTACTGTAATATATTATGTATGGTTGCAGAGGCGAACTTGGTCACGCAGTTGACATCGACATAATGGAAATCCTGTAGTTTTCTATTTATAGTGGTTTATTATGGATGCTATAAAAAGGAAGGAAACTCACAGTCATTTTGAGTGAAAAGGAAGGAAGCTCACAGTTCACAGAGGAAATAGCAAGTGGACAAGGAAAAGGGGGGGGGGAGGTATGGTGCAAGAGAAGAGGGTGTGTCGTTTGCGCATGCTAGATTAAATAATTCTAGTAGGTGTAGTTCAAACCACACCTACTAGAATTCATGCACTATTTAAAATTAATATGCAAATTTAAAGCGAATTTATTCCAAGTTCAAAAAATCATGAGTGAAAAGTGGAATTTTTTTCATGGATTTGGCGACTATGGCAATAATAACAGGATAGCAATATTTTTACCAAGAGATTACACTAATTGAATATGGGCAAAGTTATGAACTTTAATTTTTTTTAATACATAATATTTACGGAAATCCTGCACTGATGAGAAATTTTAAGTACGTTAACACCATCAAAGACGCCGTGGAGAGTGAATGCCCATCCACTGTTTCTTGTGCTGGTATTGTTGCTCTTTCTGCCAGAGATGGTGTTGTCATGATATATATATATATATATATATATATATATTAGTTAATTAATTAATCTACGTACGTACGTACTCGATCTCATATTTATCTGTGGCGGGCGACTTGATTGATGTACTATATATATATATAGTTAGGAGGATCGCGTATTGAGATGAAAATAGGACGGAAAGATAGAAAAGAAAGCTATGCGAATGAAGTTGACAAATTGATACCGAACCACAATGATTCAATGTCAAGTGTGCTTTCCAGCTTTCAATCTGTTGGCGTCAATGTTGAAGGAATAGTAGCTCTTTTAGGTAATTAATTAATAATTACTTTTTTTATTTCTTGTCAAGTTATTAAATTGATTTTGAGTGAAATATAAATTCAAGTATATATGTATATGGATCCTGCAGGTGCACATTCAGTAGGGCGGGTTCATTGCATGAATGTGTTGGGTTTGTACGAAATCGTGACGCAATCAAATTGCAAAAATTAGCGGAAGCATGGTATATCAGAGTTTAAAAAATTTCTACAAAACCATTACCCGGATCATCCTTTATGCAAATTATTAATTTAAAACGATAAATAAGAAGTTATGGAATCATACCCTTGTAGAACGAAGCTTCCACAGGTACTAGTTCAACTCCTTGTTCTTCGTGATCTCCTTGAATTTCCGGGTTAGATTCCTTCCTTTGATCAACGTTAGCCACCCAAGTGTTTGGCCTCTAGAGGTGATCCACCAAGGAAGATGAATTATCAAGAAGGAGGGTGTTTGGCTTAACCTTAGTTTTCTATCCTCTATAGAAAAGGAGTACTCTCCAACAATTGGAATTGCATCAATCTAATATCTATGATAAGACTTCTCTTATATAGACATTGGTTAACCCTTCTAATCCTATTAGACATGGGATTTCTTTTAATTAATTAAACTCCTTTAATTAATTTAGGCTTCCCACCACATGGGAATAATTAATTAAATTCATTTAATTAATTTGTCTCCTAATCTTATTAGGAATAAATGAGAGTACTAAATATTAAATTAATTACTAAACTCCTTTAGAAATTAAAATAATAATAATTGTAATAATATTAATAAGACTCCTCTTATTAATTTATATTTAATATTTCCAAAATATTAAATAATAAACATTAAGCTATTTAATTTATTCTATCACCATAGATTAAATTAATTATTCTTAATGCATTATTACGATTATGCCATTACCTTCTTAAATAATTATTCTTCCTTTTATGGTGTGACCCTTTAGGTTCTCCATATTAAACCGGTTGTGAATAAATCAATTAAAACAATTTTAATCTTATTTAAATAAATAAATTAAACTAATAATTTATTTAAATAAATAATATTTATTCTACAATAGGGATAAGCCTCCCTAGCGATCAACGACTTTCCAGATAATATAGATTTCAACATTAATCATAAAAGATCCTGTGAGTTAATAGTTACCATACAATTCAATCCTTCCACCATACAATGTCCCAATTAAATATAAGACATGGATTTACTGTCAAGTCTTATTTTATTTAATTATATGTATTTCGATTAGAAAATGCACAACTCCAAATAATGCAAATTAAAAACTCCTTTCTAATTTCATTTCACCTTGGCCAAGGATTCCTGGGTTGTCATTTAACGAATCACATGGGACATATCTCCTCTTTTACTAGAGGTGGTAGATTCTTTATTGATCATTCATTATCTCCATATGTAACTCATTATACCCAAGCATACCCTATATATGCCTTAAAAGGTCTTAAGGAATAAGTCAAAGTATAATTTGTTACATACAAGATACTATGATGATCTCAAGTCCAAGGATCACTTGTACTACTATCACATTAGGAATTCCTATTGACATGCGAGTAAAACTCCATTAGGTATTCCATAGCGAATCACGTTCAGTGAACTTATTCTTCAATAAGCACCTACATACTTGCTTTAGTGTCTCCACACAAATGATCATGAGATCAATCATCCTCATCCAATGAGCAAGCAACATATGTACCAATCTATCCGAATTTACTAATCCCCTTTTTAGTAATCCCACGATTGGGAACTATTTAAGTTTTAAAACTTTCTAAGAATTTAGATCTCATTAGCATGATCATCATCATGATTCTAAAAGCATTGCTTAAAACTATGGGTTATTTACATATTATAAAAACAGCAACATGTAGATAATTAAATGCCTGTAATAAATGAATATTTCATTAATAAATAAATAAGATTGTTTACAAAGTACGTGCTTTATCATCATACATGATTGGCTTGTATGCACACTACTATCAATCTCCCACTTGCACTAAAGCCAATCGCCATGGTATCTCATACCCATCTTCTCTAAGTGACGATCAAACTGCTGTTGTGTTAAAGCTTTAGTAAATGGATCTGCAATGTTGTCTTGAGAGTCTACACGCTCCAAGGTGACGTCTCCTCTTTCAATGATCTCCCTGATCAAATGAAATCGCCGCAACACGTGTTTAGATTTCTGATGAGACCTCGGTTCCTTAGCCTGTGCAACTGCTCCTGTGTTGTCACAGTAAATGGGAACTGCTTCTCCAATGCTAGGAACCACACCAAGTTCAGTTATGAACTTCTTCATCCAAACAGCTTCCTTTGCAGCTTCACTTGCAGCTATATACTCTGCCTCTGTCACTGAATCAGCAACTGTTTGCTGCTTGGAACTCTTCCAACTCACTGCGCCTCCGTTCAAGGTAAAAACATACCCCGAAACAGATTTACTGTCATCTTGGTCCGTTTGAAAACTTGAGTCTGTGAAGCCCTCGAGTTTTAATTCAGACCCACCGTAGACAAGAAAAATATCCTTAGTCCTTCTCAAGTATTTTAGGATATTCTTCACTGCCTTCCAGTGCTCTTCTCCTGGATTCGACTGGTATCTGCTCATTACACTAAGTGAATGAGCAACATCCGGTCTAGTACATATCATACCGTACATGATAGATCCTATTGCAGAAGCATAAGGGATCTTACTCATTCGGTCTCTCTCCTCAGGTGTCTTTGGGGCCTGTTTCTTGGAGAGATGTATTCCATGGCTCATCGGCATGAGTCCTCTTTTGGAATCTTCCATGCTAAATCTCTTTAGCATTGCATCAATGTACGTTCCTTGGGATAAACCAAGCATCCTTTTAGATCTATCTCTATAGATCTTTATCCCCAAAATATAGGATGCTTCTCCCAAGTCCTTCATGGAGAAGTGTTTAGATAACCAGATTTTAATTGATTGTAGCATAGGAATGTCATTCCCTATCAGTAATATATCATCAACATATAATACAAGGAATGAAACTGCGCTCCCACTAACCTTCTTGTACACACATGGTTCATCGTCATTTTTGATAAAATCAAACTCTTTGATTGTCTCATCAAAACGAATGTTCCATCTACGAGAAGCTTGCTTCAATCCATAAATGGATCGTTGCAGCTTACAGACTTGATTTATTCCAACCTTTGAAACAAATCCCTCTGGCTGTGTCATATACACATCCTCCTCAAGTTTCCCATTGAGGAAGGCCGTTTTCACGTCCATCTGCCAGATCTCATAGTCGTTATAAGCTGCAATCGCAAGCAAAATCCGAATGGACTTGAGCATAGCTACTGGTGAAAAGGTTTCATCATAATCAACTCCTTGTCTTTGTTTGAAACCTTTTGCAACCAGTCGGGCCTTATAGGTCTCCACCTTGCCGTCCGCTCCAGTCTTTCTTTTAAAGACCCATTTACACCCAATAGGCTTAATGCCTTCAGGTGGTGAAACCAAAGTCCATACTTTGTTTTCATACATGGAGTCCATTTCGGATTTCATGGCTTCAAGCCATTTCCCTGAGTGTTTATTACTCATGGCCTGTTCGTAATTCAATGGATCATCATCATTCATGATGCGTACCTCATCGTCATCCTCTACAACGAATCCATACCTCTCAGGTATCTTCGGTACTCTTCCAGATTTACGAACAGGGTGTGGTATAGTAGGTTCTTCTACTTGGTCAGGTACCTGACTTTGATCCGTGGTAATTTGTGGTTCTTGAGCTTCTTCAAGATATATCTTACTCCCACTGACCCCTTCATGGATAAACTCCTTTTCCAAGAAGGCAGCATGTTTCGCAATAAACACCTTTTGATCAGTTGGATGATAGAAATAATACCCTACAGTTTCTTTAGGGTATCCCACAAATCTACACTTTTCGGATTTAGTCTGTAGCTTATCATGTTCAAACTTTTTGACATAAGCTGGACAACCCCAAGTCTTAACATGCTTAAGATTTGGTTTCCTTCCCTTCCACATCTCATATGGAGTCTTTGGGGCGGATTTGGTAGGTACCTTGTTAAGTAGGTATGCAGCCGTTTCTAGGGCATATCTCCAGAAGGAAATTGGAAGGTCGGTAAAACTCATCATGGATCGAACCATGTCTAACAGTGTTCGATTTCTCCTTTCAGATACTCCATTTAACTGTGGTGTACCTGGAGGAGTCCATTGTGAGATTATACCATTTTCTTTGAGACAATTGAGAAACTCACTGCTTAAGTATTCTCCGCCTCGATCTGATCGAAGTATCTTTATACTCTTGCCCGTTTGTTTCTCTACTTCACTTCTGAACTCTTTGAACTTTTCAAATGATTCTGACTTGTATTTCATTAAATACACATATCCAAATCTTGAGTGATCATCAGTGAAAGTAATAAAATAAGAATACCCACCCCGTGCACTTGTTGTCATAGGCCCACAAACGTCTGTGTGAATCAATGTCAACAACTCTGTAACTCTTTCTCCTCTTCCACTAAAAGGAGATTTAGTCATTTTACCCATGAGACAAGATTCACAAGTTGGATATGATTCATAATCGGATAGCTCGAGGAGCCCATCTTTATGCAACTTGGATAATCTTGTTTCATTGATATGACCGAGTCTACAGTGCCACATGTAGGTATAATTAATATCATCTCTTTTCCTTTTCTTAGTTTGTTCAATTTGAAATATATTTTCTTGTAAGTCAAGTGTATAAAGTCCATTTCGCAAATTTCCAATACCATATAAAACATCGTCTTTATAAATAGAACAACTATTGTTCTTTATAACAACGTTAAATCCTTCCATATCCAATACAGAAATTGAAATAATGTTTTTAATAATATTTGGAACATAATAACAATTATTAAGATAAATGGGCTTGCCCGAAGGCATTGCTAAATAATAAGTTCCTACAGCTAATGCAGCAACCTTTGCTCCATTCCCTACTCGTAGGATCACCTCATCATTGTTCAGCTTTCTACTTCTGACCAGTCCCTTCACATTATTACATATGTGAGAACCACAGCCGGTATCCAATACCCAAGTAGAATTTTGACTTTCTGAAAAATTAATTTCAATCATGAACAAACCTTGATTGGAAGTCGAAGCTTCTCCAAGCTTCTTGTCTGCCAGAAACTTCTTGCAGTTTTTCTTCCAATGACCCGGCTCGTTGCAATGGAAGCACATTCCTTTGCTAGCTGGATCAGATTTCTTTTGTTCCTTTATGTTCACCTTGCCCTTGGTCATCCGAGATCGGAAGAGCTCCTTAGATATCTCATATCTAGCAGTCCTACTTTGTTCACCATACAACTCCTTGAGGTGAATCAACATATTAGGAGCATCCATGTTTTCTTGCTGACGCTGAAGCTCGTTATTCATGGATGCGAGCATGATGCATTGAGCTACAGATGCATCATCTTGCCACTTTACAATGGTGGCAATCTCTTCCTCAGAGGTTGTTTCTGGAACAGTTCCAGGGACATGTGAGTTTAGGACATAAGAAATCTTTTCAGTAGTGAGAACTATTCTCAGATTTCTTGGCCAGTCCGTATAATTCGGCCCGATAAGCTTATTAGCATCAAGTATGCTTCGCAGTGAAATTAGTGATTTTGACATTTTTAAAATTCTGCATGTGAAAAACAACATTTTAGCAAACATTCATTTTATTAATTTTGCATACCAAAATAAATTTAGGTCTTTATTTTAAATTGGTATCTCCCACTATTTTTATCAAACTATATTACCCTCACTTATATAGTTCGGCAACATCTAATTAAAAATTTGCTAGTGAGAATAAGGATCCCATTTCAAATGTATATAACCTTGTGGATAGCACAACAAGCGATATACAAATAAATAGGTAGACAACTCTTGTCAATTACATCACCATGTAATTCCTTTTATTTTGCCTCTTAAATCATAATGGTCAAGTGTGTGCACATCCGAACTAAAATAATTTAAGTTAAGTCCAGCCTAGCACTTTCATAAATTCAAAAAAGAAAAATGTTCGTCCTTGTGGATAGCACAACAAGACTAGATCGTTCAATTTTCTTGATAAGCATCAAATGTGATTAATTAACATCTTAAATACGCAATACTCGCCTTGTGGATAGCACAACAAGCTCATATTAAATATCTAATACTCTATTAATTTATCATGCTAGAAGGCGACGTTCGATATTCCAAATATCATTTGAACACTTCGGACTTAATATTATTTCTTTGAGGGATTTGTTATTATTAGTCTCATCTTTGTTTAGCGCGCATGCACATATATATATAAAATACGCGTCATTTTATTAAACATGCGAAGCATGTTTGCATAAAATATAATATATATAATATTTAGCATGCAATATAGAATACTATATTCTACCCGGATTGATTATGGACTTTTATTCTAGTTTGGTTCACTAGAGCCACCAAGTGAACCAAAAGGTCAAACCTAGGGGTGCAAGAATTTAAATTTAAACGTAACTATTACATTTACACCCGGGCTCCATACAAACGGGTTTTCACGCGCTCCTTGCTCCTTGGTCTCTAATTTTTAAAGATAATTCTAACTATTTCTATTACATTAAACTATTTAATTTAAATAGAAACCTTGATCAACAGTCAAGGGAAAGTACATAGCAGGGAGATAGAATTTTACATCAAGAAAAAAAAATTAGAGAAGACGAGATACGCAGACCCCATTTAATAAAACTCATTCATTCAAGCATTCAACTAAAATAAAATCCAATCACATTGGTCAAATAGTCCATAATCAATCCCCATTTATTTTCATACATATCACCATATATATTAATAAATAAATATTCATCTCATGAATTAAAACATTCCATATATATATGAGTATCATTTAATGGGCAATTTTAAATTGCATGAAATCCAATTTCAAGATTAAAATAAACTCTTTATTTTAATTATAAAATTATTTAGAATATAATATATAAATATATCATATTTATTTTTTTTTTAAAAAAAGTCACCTTCTTTTATTAAAAGAGTCCTGCAGGTTTATTAAAAAAGTCTTTTCTTGATGGGTCACATTCTTTTTGGCGTAAGAAAGAGACAACACCTTTTCTTTGCAGAATTCAAGACTAGCACCCAAAAAAAAAAATTGTGATTCTTCCCAAAAAAAGTATTTTTTTTTTTCTTAAAAAATATAATTTTATACAATAAAATTATGCCCAATAAATTATTTTAAATACATACCCATATGTATATGAAATCAAAAATAAATTAATAATTGCATAAAGATTTGGCTCTGATGCCACTGTTGGGTTTGTACGAAATCGTGACGCAATCAAATTGCAAAAATTAGCAGAAGCATGGTATATCAGAGTTTAAAAAATTTCTACAAAACCATTACCCGGATCATCCTTTATGCAAATTATTAATTTAAAACGATAAATAAGAAGTTATGGAATCATACCCTTGTAGAACGAAGCTTCCACAGGTACTAGTTCAACTCCTTGTTCTTCGTGATCTCCTTGAATTTCCGGGTTAGATTCCTTCCTTTGATCAACGTTAGCCACCCAAGTGTTTGGCCTCTAGAGGTGATCCACCAAGGAAGATGAATTATCAAGAAGGAGGGTGTTTGGCTTAACCTTAGTTTTCTATCCTCTATAGAAAAGGAGTACTCTCCAACAATTGGAATTGCATCAATCTAATATCTATGATAAGACTTCTCTTATATAGACATTGGTCAACCCTTCTAATCCTATTAGACATGGGATTTCTTTTAATTAATTAAACTCCTTTAATTAATTTAGGCTTCCCACCACATGGGAATAATTAATTAAATTCATTTAATTAATTTGTCTCCTAATCTTATTAGGAATAAATGAGAGTACTAAATATTAAATTAATTACTAAACTCCTTTAGAAATTAAAATAATAATAATTGTAATAATATTAATAAGACTCCTCTTATTAATTTATATTTAATATTTCCAAAATATTAAATAATAAACATTAAGCTATTTAATTTATTCTATCACCATAGATTAAATTAATTATTCTTAATGCATTATTACGATTATGCCATTACCTTCTTAAATAATTATTCTTCCTTTTATGGTGTGACCCTTTAGGTTCTCCATATTAAACCGGTTGTGAATAAATCAATTAAAACAATTTTAATCTTATTTAAATAAATAAATTAAACTAATAATTTATTTAAATAAATAATATTTATTCTACAATAGGGATAAGCCTCCCTAGCGATCAACGACTTTCCAGATAATATAGATTTCAACATTAATCATAAAAGATCCTGTGAGTTAATAGTTACCATACAATTCAATCCTTCCACCATACAATGTCCCAATTAAATATAAGACATGGATTTACTGTCAAGTCTTATTTTATTTAATTATATGTATTTCGATTAGAAAATGCACAACTCCAAATAATGCAAATTAAAAACTCCTTTCTAATTTCATTTCACCTTGGCCAAGGATTCCTGGGTTGTCATTTAACGAATCACATGGGACATATCTCCTCTTTTACTAGAGGTGGTAGATTCTTTATTGATCATTCATTATCTCCATATGTAACTCATTATACCCAAGCATACCCTATATATGCCTTAAAAGGTCTTAAGGAATAAGTCAAAGTATAATTTGTTACATACAAGATACTATGATGATCTCAAGTCCAAGGATCACTTGTACTACTATCACATTAGGAATTCCTATTGACATGCGAGTAAAACTCCATTAGGTATTCCATAGCGAATCACGTTCAGTGAACTTATTCTTCAATAAGCACCTACATACTTGCTTTAGTGTCTCCACACAAATGATCATGAGATCAATCATCCTCATCCAATGAGCAAGCAACATATGTACCAATCTATCCGAATTTACTAATCCCCTTTTTAGTAATCCCACGATTGGGAACTATTTAAGTTTTAAAACATTCTAAGAATTTAGATCTCATTAGCATGATCATCATCATGATTCTAAAAGCATTGCTTAAAACTATGGGTTATTTACATATTATAAAAACAGCAACATGTAGATAATTAAATGCCTGTAATAAATGAATATTTCATTAATAAATAAATAAGATTGTTTACAAAGTACGTGCTTTATCATCATACATGATTGGCTTGTATGCACACTACTATCAGAATGTTGTGGATAGACTGTACCCAACTGTTGATCCTAGCTTGGATCCTGAATATGCGAAATACCTGAAAGGGCGATGCCCAAATCCACAGCCTGACCCTGCACTGGTGGAATATGCAAGGAATGATCGGGATACACCCATGGTTCTTGATAACAGGTACTACAACAACATCTTGAGGCATAAGGGACTGCTGTCGGTTGATCAACAACTGCTCTCTCATCCTACTACCTATCCCTTTCTTGAAAACATGGCTGCTGATAATGCCTACTTTCATGACCAATTCTCTCGCGCCCTCCGAGTTTTATCGGAGAATAATCCACTTGTAGAAGACCAAGGAGAGATAAGAAAAGATTAACGATTTCATTTCAGATTCTTCATTTCATTTACAAAACCCTACAATTGTACCCCAATCATTCAGTGAAAAACCCAGAAGATGGGCGAGCAAGAAAATTGAGTTCATACCACCCGGGTATCAAAATAACGAGCATTTGCCTCAATCTCCACCTTCAATTAACAACAAATTCTGGCCACGAAGAATAGAGTCGTGTTGGGCGAGCTCACTAACTTGGTTAATGTTGGTTTCGATTTTGCTGATAAGACTCAGACTCCCGAACCCAAATTAAAAAAGACATTGAACAAGGATATTGTTCAGAAGTCGGGTCAACCCGATACAGTGGTGGGTTCCAAGGATGGCTCACAGAAATATTTTTCTCCCTCTCTTATTTATCAACATCTTCATTCCTTGGAGGTATGAAGATGATTCCCCTCCACCCCCCCTCTTTATGGTTGCCTAATTATAGATTCATTAGAATTTATTATTCCTATTCTGTTTTGGGTAGGTTTGTTGTGTTAATAATAATGAATTACGGTACTCAATTTATGTCCGTGTGAACTTTACGGTGAATATTGCTATGCCTTGCTGAAAATGACTCCCCCGTCCTATCAATACATAGAACTCATGTTATTACTACAACTGATTTAGCTATGGTATACAGATTTTAGTTTAGAAACTAAATATGTAACTTCAATTCATTTAGTAACAGTTATATCCAGTTGGATTTGCTCAGTAGTATATTGTAGTGAAGATAGGTTTCGAATTTTCATGTTTTTGTTTGCTATGTAACTGCAAGAAAGAGGGACAGAGAGATTCCTCTACATTTATTGTGAATTGTCACTTCCCTTCCCTTCCCACTTGCCCCTTGTTTTACCTAGCCTCATCTAAAGATAAATTTTACATAATAATTGATTAAAAGTTTTTGGTTATTTTTGTTTTATGATCTTGCATTTCTCCTACTTTGTTTGTTTATGGGTGTTTTTATGTTTATCTTGCAGCTTTTATTGAGGGATTTGTGATGATAAACCTAAGGATATTGAGACTTTTTTTTCTTTTTTGGTGACATTAGGCCCTCATGATGTTAAGGTGAGGATGAAAGCTGTTGGCATCTGTGGAAGTGATGTTCATCACTTCAAGGTAAAATGCTCCTAAACAAATATTTTACCCATCAATTATTACACTTTCCTATACTTATAAACTAGCACAAGAATACTATATATATATATATATATATATATAATGGTTTTCTTGTGGGGTTCTTGATATTCTCTTACTTATTTGATATCTTTGAATCCAGCACATGAATTTGTTCCAAATGTATTTGGTACCAAATTTAAAACCCTAGAACTAAGTTTGTTGAAGTATCTGTGTTTTTTAGTCTATGTTCTTCACCAGATCTATCCCATCCAGCTCAAGGTATGTAAAAAACCCACATTATTTTTACTTTCTCTATAATTTTTTATTTTATGTATGCACTAATTTCTTACGTCGAAGTATTTCTCTCAGCTTGATCATGTAAAAGTTTGAATTTTATGCTCCGTTAGCTACGGTTTGTGATAGTTTGAAGAATTTCCCTTTGCTATTGAGAACAATTGTTACTTTTTTTTGATAATGTAGTTTTGGGATTTGATTTGTTTTTTTATTTTCTTATTTATTAGTGATGTGGTCTGTTTGGTTACCCGATGAACATGGTAAAAGAGATGAAAAGAAAGGAAATTTGGATTTGAATATTATGTTTGGTTAGGAAAATGAGAATAAGAGACCTCAAAGCTTAGTTAGACTGGATTGATATGCATTTTCAATATTTTTCTTAAAGAATTGAAAAATGGAAGTTGTTAAATGGTTTCTCTTTCTTTTTTACCCTGCAAATTCTTGGAGACCAAACAGAGATGCTGCTATATTATTTAATTCAAATAAAAATTGTCTTTGCCATATGATTGGCGTAATTCAGATTAAATTTACTGATTTTATATTTTGAAAACCTGAACAGAACATGATGTAGGAAAGGGAAGCTTAAGTTTTTATTTAAATATGTTAATTTTATCCTAAATATTTCTTTTTGTAGTTTAGTGGATTTTTGAACCAAAATGGAGGACCCGTTAGTGGCAGCTGGTGACGGTTCAGTTGAAGTGAGTTTGAATTCAGAGCTAAAAAAGCCAATGTCTGCCCGAAGTGCAAAAAGAACAGCAATAATGGCCAAACCAACTGTTACATTACCAGCCGGGACTACCAGAAGAGAATAGAACCAAAGCTTGGTTCTCAATTGAGCTCAACTGCGGCCAAATCAACTGTGGTAGCATAATACTGTTAGTTCAGTTACGGGAAGAAAAACTACTTCTGCCGCCTCCTCGGAGCCATTGAGACGGTCACTTCCAGAAGTTCGAAGAAGTTCCCTTTCTTCGGTAGCTAGCAAATTGGTTTCTTCGGTAACTCAAAGTTGGTTATTTGCAGGGTCCAGTACATGCCTATGTAGCTATTCCAGGAGGAAAAACTTGCTACCTGTCAGAGTTGAAATCAGGCAAAGAAGTAATTATTGTTGATCAAAGTGGAATTCAACGGACAGCAATCGTTGGACGTGTAAAGATAGAGACTAGACCATTGCTCTTTGCAGAGGTGCGGGTTTGTGCCTACTTTTCTTTTGTTACAAAAGACAATAATCTAAGCAGGATCTCCTTCAAAGTTAAGTTTCTTGACTTGCTAAATTTTTTTGTAGTAGTATGTTAATAGCTTTAGGAAGGGTTTCGTTGTGGCTGATAGTTAGAGAAGAGTAATCTCACTAGCTATATTCGGATAAGGTTATTTGTACTTAAAAGAAAACCTGTTGTTAAAGCACAACAATGTTATTACTAATGCTAGGCAAGCCAAAGAGGTAGGCAAACATGTTGATCCTCTTAACTAAAAATGGAGTAAGGTTCAAGGTTGAAATGTTGTTTTTGCTGATGAAAGAGGGAAGTTTAAAAGATGTTTATAATTACATTCAGTCATTATTGGTTTTATATAAACAAAGTATTACAGGTAGATTCATAAACACATTTTGTCATCTAATCCCAGCATGTGATTAAATGATTATATATAATATAGTACTTTCTTCCAGTTTTTCGTGTTTCATTTGTTTGATTTGTAACCTGTGCAGCTACCTCTTTTCAATTCGTAATCGAGTTAAGAGTAAAAGTTATTTATCGTCTTTTCCCCGTATATGTGTATTTGAACTGGAGTTTCTAATATTGCCTAATCTTTTGGGTGTTATTTCACAGGTGTGCTTAAATAACTAACAGTCTAACACGTATTACTCCTTAATCCTTGTACCCAAGTCTCTATATCATACGGTACTTTCTCAAATAAAATCTTGTTTCTTATCCTAACTCATGAATATTTTTGATATCCTGCAGCTTTTTTTCATGCCTCTGTTCGCCCCTCTTATTGGAGAGGAGAAATTACTTTCTATAGGAATCTTTGTTGCATTTCTTAGTGTATGTCTTGATTAATCTCAAGCATATGTGTGAGTTTGAGAGAGAGAGAGAGAGAGACTTATTATAATCTTATAATATGATTTTCTGAATTATGCAGATGCTAGCCTACAACATTTCCTGGTTGGTTTGGGTAAAGCTCTTTCAACTTAATAGGCAACTTCCTAATAAGACTAACTTTCAGTTTGACACTTCCGAATGATGTCGTGGAAGCAATTCTGGACAAGGTGGTGACTGTAACTATTAGTATCATTTGGCAATGATTCATCTTTTATGTGTGAAATTAATTTATGCTTATATGTCTTTAGACCATTTTAGAGGCAGATCTGAAAGGAGACGGGGATTGACCTGAAATAGTGGAAGGATTTTGTTACAAAGAATCCGTCTATCATAAAGAATATGACTCTTCCACTTTTAAGGTGAGACAAAAGTTATATTCCTCCTATGGTCTGATTTCATATCATACACAGGATTTGGTATTCTTAATGTTTGTATTCTTCCTCCTAATGTTTGTATTCTTAAAATTAGGTATGTGACATAGAAGAAGCTCTGGAGATACCCATAGTTAACGATCTCACTATGGTGTTAGGCTCTATATCTCAGGTAACATCATAATTACAACCCAAACTTCCTCTAATGTATTCGTTTGGGGTACATGGGATACTTTCTGGCTCTGCAGCGTTCTTTTCATTTGTTGGGTTTAATGCAGTTACCAGCACAGCTGAGGAGGTATAAGTTGTAAACACTTGATTCCTTAGGAGTACTAGTTGAATAAAACAGAAGTTGATATAAAAGAATGAAGGAAACGCATAGCAGTTTTACCATCTCTTGCTTTTCTTAATTAGATAATATGGGATAAGATGGAAAAACCATGAAAATATGGCTAAATTTGAATAAATTTTATATTCTTATCCCGCCTTCAATGCGACCTTTGTAATTAGGTGTACATTAAATCCTAATCTTCCAGAGACGTCATTACTCATCTAACAGAATTATAATTTGAGCATCCTTCTATATATAACCATGACATGTGAAGAATCCTCATCGAGATTTGTCGCTTGGTATAGGTATTTGTCTTCGTGTTGCATATTGTATATGCTTGTATCTGCTGTGGTTGTTGGTTTAGTACCATATGACACATTGGATCCAGACACCCCAATCTCTTCAGCTTTGCTAGCTACGGGATGGAATGGGCAGTGTAAGTCATGCTTGAACTTGTGTAGTGCTATGTGTCATTTTCTAATTCAGGGAAATGTCAGCTAGAAAAATTTGTTTTCTACTCAATATCACTTTGCCAAAACTGCATATATATTATAACAACTGGAACAGTTACTTCTCTGTGTGCAGCTTTAATGGGTTCAATTCTTCCTCAGGTATGTGATGATTACTGTTTACCTTTAGTTTATAAACTAGCTTTAGTTTTCTAAAGAGGTTTGTTAATGTATAAATAGTAGTTATCTGAAACTTACTGGTAAGGTCATTGTAGGGTTCAATTTGTGAATTAATCCAAATTACAAGGTACATGGATGACCTCATTTTTAAGTTATCCAATCTGCATAGTTGATGTGGATGATTTTCCTAAATTTATCGGCAAGGGAATGCTTCCCTATTGCAAACTATGATTCTATCCAATGGTTTGGACTCAGTTAATTGTTGCACAATGGAATCTCTATTAGATTGAATTGGACTGACAATCTAAATGTACCCTGTGGCTTTAAACTGGCTTGTTATATTTGGCTGCAGCCTGCAGGTGTCTTGGCTTTTGTTAAGTTGTTACCATTTCTTTTTTGTCTCAAAGGAGGTATAGCTGAGCAATAGGAGAACCCTTTTAAAAATTTACAACAAACTAGAATATTTATGCTTCATTATTTATATTTTCTTCTCCAGACAGCTTGCAAGCTATAGTTTCAGGTTATCCTCTTATAATTACATCAATATCTTTTAATGTGTTCATTAAAATATCTTATAATTAATGTTATGCCCATAGAAAAAAATTTCATGCTCGTGTTTTTAAAAAAAATTGTAACAGTCAATGCCCTCAATCAACTTATTATTTTGAGCCTATATAATAATTTCGGGATATTGAATTCTTTGAATATTCTTGTTTTTGTTGTATTGATACTTATTTTTTGATATCCAAATAACATAAGTTATTTGAATTTTTTTCCTGATCACAAGGTTGACTCTATATCTCTGTCTGTGTTTGTTTGTTTCAGTGATGCTTGAATAAAAATATTAAAGCTTGAAGATCCTGGATTAGCTTTGGTTAGCTTCACAACTTGTTGCTTGAATCTCTCGATTAATCATTACAAACAACGAGGGTTATGTCTTAGTCATCGTGCAAACTTCGGATCTTGACAGTCTTTTTAGTGTACTTAACAAAACCTATTTTTTTTTGGATAGTTTGTATATTTTGTGGATGTAGTCAAATTCGTAATTCAATGTACGTACTAGTAATTATATTGAAAAGTGAATTTGAAACTGTAAACGTATGGTATTATTGGGATGTATGGTATTTTGAAACATATAATGCTTATATTTTGGCTTTAAATATTGTGGACTGTGTTTTTTAAATAGACAACGTTTTTTAGAAAAAATGTTATCTAATGTGTTAAATAGACAACGTTTTTTAGAAAAAAATGTTGTCTAATGTGTACAATAGACAACGCTTTTAGAAAAAACGTTGTGTAATGTGTCAAATAGACAACGCTTTTTAAAAAAAGCGTTGTCTAATGTATCTAATAGACAACGTTTCGTTGAATAAGCGTTGTCTAATGTGTCATAAGACAACGTTTTTTAAACGTTGTCTATTTGTGTCTAAAAACGTTGTCTATTTAACAAATAGACAATGCTTTTTTAAAAAAACGTTGTCTAATGTGTCAAAAGACAACGTTTTTTAAACGTTGTCTATTTGTGTCTAAAAAGCGTTGTCTATTTGTGTCTAATAGATGACACTGCTAACCACGACACTTTTGGGGGACCTATTATAATGCTTTTTAAACGTTGTCTATTTACTTTTTTCTACTAGTGCAAGTTCCTTAATTATTTTGGTAGAAGAAGAAGAGCCCTAAAGGTATAAACCCTAAACTTAAGCTTGATTGAATTATTTTGTTTTACAAATAAAGATCTTATGATTCAAAACTCCAAAAACTTAGATCTATATGTTAATAAGTATTATATGTTTGGATCTATCACTTTTAAGCGTTAAAAGTTAGATCAAAAGCAAGAAAAAAAGAAACTATGTTTTAAAAGTTAAAAAACCTTGATTTTCTTAGCCTTGATTATGTTTTGCTTGGATTTGGTGAAGGTTTGATGCAATAGATCATGGATCATGATAGATCCATGAGTCTTAGAGGTATTAGTATGTATTATGATAGTTTATGGTGGTTAATGTTTGATAAATCAATAGATCATGAAAGTTTTCTTACAAAACACAAAGATTAGAAAAATTATTTTTGGGAAAAACGGAACATGATATTAAAACGACCATATCTCTTATTGTGTTTTGAATTTTTGAGTGTGGTCAATTTCTAGAGCTAGATCTAGAAGTCTTCTAACTTTTCCAAGTGGAATCACTGAAAAATTCCATGTAGATTTCCGTCTGAACAGTTTTTAATAAAGTAGGAAAAATCTAAAAAATGACAAAAGCAATCTGTCTGGAAATTTCAAGGACTATTTCGGCCACTTAATTTGGATAATAAATTCCAATATTTTGGGAAATTAAAATATATGTTATAAACTAGCTTGTGTCCAAAAATGAGCTCATTCCGACTTAAATTGAGCAAGTTATGACCATTTCAATATTTGTATTTTTCTGACAAAAATCGCTATAACCGGAGTTGTATAACTCCGATGGCCACGAAATTTAAACTGGAGGCTCACGATAACATGTGTAAGATCTTACCAAGAGTTGGGAATTTTTGGAGTTAAGCATGAGGTAGTTATTTTTTTAAGGAATTAATTAGAAACGGATTTTTGAAAAATACTTAAGGAAGTTGAAAAATTCCTGAAAAATTATTTTTGTGTATAAAATATATGTATTTATGTGTGGACAAAAGATAAAAAAATAATAAGATGATTTGGTTAAAAAAGGGGAATCCAGTTTACTGGATTAGAACCTAGTTTGCTAGATTGCAATCTGGTTTGCTGGATTAACCATCAAGTTGCTGGAATGATCTGTTTGGATAATCCAGGTTATTGGATTGGAAGTCAGTTGAATCCAGGTTGCTGGATTATACTTCAGTTTGAATCCAGGTTGCTGGATTGTGGGATTGTGTGAATCCAGGTTGTTGGATTATAGTTCAGTTTGAATTTAGGTTGCTGGATTAGGAATTCGACTTACTAAATTATAAAGGACTTATAAAATAAAAGACTAAGTGTTAATTCACAAGTTATATGATACAGTATGTGGTTAAGTGTTAGATGGTTTACTTTTAAAGTAATAGTATTGTGAGATAAAGTATGTTATGCTAATTGAAAGATCAATCTTATAACTGATAGGTCTTTTCAATAAAGCGATTAAACTAGATTGCATAACAGTAATCGACGGTACAGGTAAGTTTTCTCCAACTCAAACTTTGAGTTATATTTCAAAGCATGTTCGTGAATAATTATTGTTAATTATTCACATCTATACTGATTATTGATTCGTACCTAGTGCATGTTGCATATGTTCATCAGGTATGAAAGGCTGATCACCTTCATTACCATAAGGTTCAGTTGAATTTATTCATGTTCATTGTTGGCTATTCAGCATTATTGATTCATGTTCTTTCACAATTCTTATATTGTTGAAAGTTTGTTAGCTTATTATTCCTTTTCAATTATGATATATCTTCATTTTAACTTAAACTTGCTGGGCAAACTTGTTGCTTACCCTTGCAATATCATGATAAACATTTCAGATTAAAGACGAAACTTTGGATACAGGCAAAGACAAAGACAAATTCCAAGATTGAATTATTGTACGGTTAAAATGGTATTTGTATTAGAGGAATATGAGTATGTGTATTAAGCTAAGGTTTCAGACCTTGGAAATTATGTGTAAAAGTTATTGTATAAACAATTTATATTTATATCTTCCGCAATAGTTATAGAAATGATGTACCATAACGTACCAGGTCCGAGGTCCTAGGGACCCGGATTTGGGGGCGCTACAGCATTTTCATGAGCCATAGAGACTTAGTCGTCCCCAGAGACATTACTTATCACCGACCGGGTTTTCCTCCTTGTGAAAAGGACACACAATATACATTCACATACATCATGCCTCACCGTTGTGCATATGATGACATGGGTGCGAAGCACTAAATATGGGTGCGAAACACTAAAAAACGAACACATTCATTCACATTCATTCAATGTACAGATGCAGCATTCACACATTCATTAAAGACGTAGTATTCACTCATTCATTGACTGTGGAGACGCAGAATTTCACACATTCAATAGTTTTGAAAGGGAAATATTTGAAAAGATTTGAAAGAGGCCTAAGCCCTCTACTGTCCCCACCAGAGTCGTCACTTATCAACGTTGGTTTAAAAAATCCGCGGGTCGGGTCACAACCCGGATCTTTTAATCTCTTTTCCTAAGTTCTATCTACCCTCGCTCTTTTTATTTAGGAAAAAAGTTTTGAAGGGTTTTTTAGGAAAAAGGTCAACATGTATCATGTCGACGATTTGAACATTTTACAGAGTCGCCAGTTGGTAGATTTGAAAATGGTTGTACCAACTCAACTGAGTTTTGTTTGAAAGAAGCCCAATTGCTGGACACTGTCAAAACATGATCTTTGAAAACAAAGTTTGAGCTCGGGGGCTTGGTTAAGTGTGGGGAAGGTGTTAGGCACCCCACGACTCCCGTGTAAACACGGTACCGCCTCTTTTTAATATTTTCCTTTAAAACTGGAATGCGTGAGTGAATGTTGTTTGAAAATTGGGCCTATTGATTTGATTAATTGAAAGTAGTGCTTTGCTTCGTTGAACCTATATACGAAGGGTTTGATTGGATTTAAAAATTAGTATTTGATTTGATTTGCAAAAGCATTTAATTTGATTTGCAAAATCTTTTCTTTTGATTTGAATTGAAAATGATGTTTTGAAAGCTGGTTTATCAAACCTTTACGCTGACATAGGAATTGAAGCCTGTTGATACTTCCAATTTTATCTTTATAGCCTTAAGGCTGCATATGAATGGTGATTTACCGGGTTGCGAAGCATCCTCGACCACAAAAATATACAAGTGTCGGTCTCCTTATGGGTATGAAAACCATCGGAGGGACGGTGACACGACAATCATCATTTTTTCATTATATTGAGACCTTAAATTCGGATAACCGTTTTAAGGTCTGTTTACATGTACATTTATACAGAAAAACTGGTAGGGTACATTTGTAAATCAGAGTTTGTCCATCGTGGGAATCAGATTCTGATCAGTTTGATCAAGAATCCCATAATTCTTAGGCGCACATATGTGTAGCCAAAACCTACATAGTTCAAATTTGTATAGAAACAGATAAATATCCCAATATTGCCAGAACCGAGGATTCATTCAATAAATCCCGGTCCGCACGGCCAAAGTGTCTCGCTCCCACTAGATAACGATCTAAGGGACGCAAGGTTGCTTTTGAAGCTGAAACTAGAAAGAAAGCCAGATTTAAGGAAATCTCAGCCATTCTAGCTTCCCGGTTCAGTCTGGAGATTTTGAACCGTTTGAAAACTAGAATTGGCGAGATTTAAAAAAATCTAGTCCGCCCGCAGATATGTCAGTGCCAATTCATATAAAAATGAATATTTAAAGCAGCATTTGAATAGAAAGCGAGTAAAGTAGTATATATATATATACAGTTATATATAAAAGCTGTAAAGGACGATGGGTTTTCACGCCGGTGCCCAGACTGGAATTGAAATATATATATATTGACAGAAATGTAGTCAACCAAAATTAGGAAGAGGACCAGTGATGGTGAAGGCTGCTTATATATGCATAAATATATATAAAAGCAGTAAAAAGGCAACAGAATGATCCAGGCCGAACTGGAATGTAAATGTACAGAAAAGTAGTCAACTAGGGACTGGAAAGATAACCCAGTAATGGTGAAGTGTGCAAAAATAATATAAAGGCCACGAAATAGTCCAGGCCAGAGGGAAATGTAAATTGCAGAAAAATAGTCAACCAGTAACTGGGAGAGCACCCAGTATGGCAAAGAGTGCAAAAGCAGTATAAAGGGCGATGGATTTTCACGCCGGTGCCCGGACTGAAATTTAAATACATATATATATATATATATATATATATATATATATATATATATAACGATTGAGATTTTATATTATAATTTTAAATATTTATTGGGTTAAATAAATATTTTATGTGATTTATTTATTGAGTTGAATAAATAAATTATGTGATTGTGGTGGAGTAATATAATTAAGTGTTATATATTAATTAAATGAATATTTAATATTTAATTTCATCGATGTATATTAAATTTTAGTATAGTTCTAATTTAATTGAGAGAATTAAATTAAATGAATTATGTGATGAGGGTTACATAATTATAATTAGCGAGTAATTATAATTATGTGACAAATTTTATGTGATTAATTGATGTTAGTTTTAATTGATTAAATAAGAATGTTAGATATTTAATTAATTAAAGTGTAGCATTAAAGTATGTGTTAAAATGATTTATTAAAATAAAAAAAAAGAGTTTTTAAACGGTTTTAACCAAACAAGGCTCTTACTTTTATTTTAAAAGGTTTTGCCAAACAGGGCCCTTGCACTAGCTTTAAACCTAAATTACCCAAACAAGACTTTAGTTAATTAAACTAGTTCTAAATTTACCTGTTGCCAAACAAAGCCTTATGGCTTTTGATTTTCAAAAGTTTTGTAACTGCTATATATTAAGTAGAGGTATAATTATTTAGCAGTTATATATTATATAATTATGTTTTATATTATATACATATATCAGTTACGTATATGTTATATTACGTTAGTTATAGGATAGTCAGTGTTAGAATAAGAGAGGAAAGAATACAGAGAAAAAGATAGAGAGTTAGAGAAAAGAGGAGAAAAGAAGAAGGAGGAGGAAACCTTGTTAACCAAAACAATCATCATCATCTTCATACTCTTCTCCTAATCAACAAAGGTATAATCCTAACTTATAGTTTTAGAAATTATGTGTTGATGTTCTTCGTAGTGATAGTTCTCTGTAAATATGAATTTTATGAAAACTTTATAAATACGAATTATATGTATAATTTATGTTTATAGCATGCTTAGATATGAATTATATGCTTAATTAATTGTTTAATTCATATACATGTGATGAATATGAGGAGTTCATGATCATCAATGAGTTATAGTTAGAGTATTTTGAAAATTATATATATATATATAATTTTCTCTTAAAGTCAAAGGAATTCATGTTTGATTGATCATCTTGGTTTAAATTAAGTATTGATGATGATAGCATGTTTAGAAATTGATTTTCTATGCTTGAAATTGGGTGAATTGGTTTAAAAACAGTAGTACAGTGTTAAATTTCATGAAGAACACTTATCAATGACTTTTCTTCAAAAATCATGGAATTGGTTGTTTCAATTATGTATTATAATATTTATGTATGTTAGAATCATGTTAAAAGCTTTAAGTTTGTGTTTTCTATTAATTGATATGAATTGCATGAACTGGAATTAGAATTTGGTGTGGAGAAATAAGCCAAATTAGTTTTTTCTCTACACAGTTCGCGAACTTGTCTGCGTTCGCTGGAAGGGGCCTGCCCCGGCGGGCCTATCAAAAGGAAAAACCCCGCCCCGACCGGGGGGGGGGGGGGGTAGCAGGAAAAAAGGAAACTTATTTTTATTTTTATTTTTTTTTGTAGTTTGTAAAGTTAATTTTATGTAATAACTTTTATAGCATGATTAAACCTATATTAAAATGCTAAATGAATATTAATAAATTATATTAATAAAATATAATTTGTGATTATAACTTTGAATAATTATAATTAGAGTAAAGGTTTAATTTAAATTATAATTTTGTTAAATTATAATGATTATAGTTGATTAATTTTAATCAAGTGAATGCTAATTTTAAATTATAATTTATGTAATGCATGATTAATTATATATTATAATCTTGTGTATTATAATTCAATATTTGCATGATTAATTATAAATTATAATTTGTGTAATTGTAATTTAGTAAATGCATGATGTAGTTAGTTAATTATAAATTTTAATTTGTTTATAATTTAATTAAATAAGATGTGATTATAATTTGAGTAATTATAATTAGATTAAAATTTTAAATTAAAATTTATTTGATTATAATTAATATGAAATACATAATTATTAATTGATTTAATTATGTGAACATGCTTATGTGGTTTAATTAACTATATGATGGTTTATTATTAAATTATTTAAGTAAACTAGAATGGGTTAACCTAGAGGGGTTAACTAATTATGTGAATTAGTTACATGTTAACTAATTTAGGTTATTGTGATTAAATATATATTTGTAGGAATTGTTAGAACAGGATTTTATTAGTTGCTTGCGCTTGAGGTAAGTTTTTTAAACCCTGATCTTGTATTAATTTTTATGTAAGTCTTTTATCCCTGAACTCGTTAAATTTTATACAAGTTCTTCAAGTTCATACATTTATTGTTTGAGATTGTCCTTTTTATTCTGCGATGGACAAGTATTTAATTTAAGTTCATGATTTAATATGATATTGACTTATTGTTCAAGCAAGGTCTATATATTCTTTTTAAATGCTTTAAGTTTAATTCTAAAGCATATGTTAATTCGTAATTCTTTTATTTATGAATTATTCTTTATTGTTGTAAGTCGATTCAACTATTCCTTAGTTGATGAACGTTGAATTCTAAATTACCCTTTTAAGCTTATCCAAACCAAACACTTCCTTTGGTACGGACTTGTATTCAAATACTGATATGAACAACCCTATTTACTAGGGGAGGTTACCACGCAGAAGCGTTAAATGTAGTGCACGTACATGGTACAAATGGCTGATCGCCCTAAGTACGACTTGAGGTCCATAGTCTTAATGACTGTTAAAGATTTTAAATAGAAATGTTTATAACCTAGGACAAAAGTTCAAGGTCTTACGACCCTCAGATGAATTCTATATTCAAATTTTTATTATTGATAGAGAATTATTATTCAATTCTTTATCGTTGTGAAAGTAAAAGTTATTCAATCCTTTTCAAAGATATTCTTGTATGTCTTATATATTGTTGTATTCAAGTGAGCTATTGTTTGCTTACTCTTGCATTAAATAACCATTGCAGCTAAGGTTGAAAATGTTGATGCCCCGTCAACGAGTAAAGGCAAAGGGAAGCTAAACAAGTGAAGGCTTGTTTAATTTATTTTGAATAAAATTGTAATAAGACTTTATGTGATGTTTTTATTTTTCGTAGTTAATGTTATGTCAAGGTTAGAGTAAACCCTGGGGTTTATTTTGAAAAGATGTAATCCTTTTAATAAGGAAGATTTTATTATTTGTAAAGGTTGTAATTTACTTTGCAATTATTTTATTATTGGGTAGATGTATGTTATATTTAGAAAGCGAAAGCGAAATCATGTGGAAATGAAGTACCCGAATTTGGGGGTGTCACAGGTTGGTATCAAAGCAGTAGGTTATGAACCTTAGGTGGGGGAAAAACCTTAGGTAGTAGCCTTATAGTAAGATCGAAAAGATAGATGTGATAGGTAAAGATAATAAACTACTTTATGTGCTATGTATTTACATTTAGGTATTCGAAGAGTGACGACTCGATATCACGTAATAATGAACTTTAAAATTCTTTTGTCAGGATGACGAACGTTGGAGAACCTAGTCAGGCTAGAGAGGATATACCTCAGGTGCCTAGAGAGGAGGAGCCCCGAGACATCCATGTTGTCTGGGAGCAGCTGGTTAGGAGAGAGCCAACTCCAGTGATCACCATAGATGGTCGGGAGCTTGAGTTGACACCTATTCCAGAGGAAGATGACGAGTATGAGTTAGAGGAGGAAGAGGATCCCGAAGAGGAATTCCCACCTCACTCTACTAGTGCTGAGATGTACGAGGCAGTCTACAACAGTAACGTGGAGCTTCATGGACGAGTCGGAGAGCTCGGGGAAACTATCCAGCAGCGGGATGAGACTATCGAGGATATGGCTAGTGATCTAGGAGAAGCACAGTGGAACTTAATACACATGGAGAATGATAGAGACGAGGCTCGAGCCGAGATAGCAAAGCTAAAGCAAGATATCCAGGAGGAGTTGACCAAACGTACCAGAGCTGAGAAGATAAGCTTAAGGGCTACTCAACGAGCCGATCGAGCTGAAGACGAGGCTGAAGCCAAGAGGGCAAAGCTTAGGGAGACAGAGTATGCTTTCCACACGGCTATAGATAGGGCCCAGGATCGTGTTTTTTATTACCCGGCTCAGTTCCAAGGTTTGCCATGGTATGTGGTGGACCGAAGGACGGTGTTTCGGGTGATGGAAGAGGAGCATAGAGAGGTTGTACGATGCCTTAATATGCCTAGGCAGTAGAGCTTTTATTTATGAGTTGCTTTTTGGTATTAAATAATGTAATCCCATAATTTGAGATAAGAATAGGATGAGTTAATAATGTAATCCTGTAACTTTTCCAATTTAGGAAGGATGATGCAAATAGCAGAAATGCTATCTAATTGATGTTTTTAAACTACGAGTAATGAATAAAAGAAGTTTATTAACGTGCTATGTGTTCTATGTGAACTGAATTGTTTAAAACGTTTAAGTATAAACTTGAATATTTAAAGAAAGGATCTAATAATAACATTTTCTTAACAGAAAATGCCTCCTAGAAGAAGACCAACACGTCAAAACCCCGAGGGTCCGACGAACAACAACAATAACAATGGGATGAATCCCAACTCGATTCAGCAGTTGGTGAACCTATTGACGGGAGCGCTTGCGAATCAGCCGCAAGTGCAGGGTACTACTTTTAAGGAATTTAAGGCAGTAGGACCGCCTGAATTCAAGGGATCGGTAAACCCTATAGATGCCCAGACGTGGGTGATGGAGATGGAGAAGGTCTTTGACGTAGCTAGAGTCGGTGAAGACCAGAAGATGACATTTGCAACTTTAATGTTGAAGTCAGATGCTAGCTTCTGGCGGCAGGCTAATAAGACCAGAGAGGGTGAAGGAGTCATAACGTGGGAACGTTTTAAGGAAATGTTCTACGAAATGTACTTTCCAGTGAGTTCGCAGGACCAGATGGAGGTCCAGTTCCTAGAGCTTGAGTAGGGAGGGATGACGGTATCCGAATACGCCGCGAAGTTCAACGAATTGGCCAGGTTCACTACATACCAGGTCAGTACTAACGCTAGGAAGGCAAGGAGGTTTGAGCGGGGACTGAAACCCTGGCTCTGCAGTAAGGTTTTCATGTTCCAGTTGAACACATTTGCAGCTGTGCTGGAGAAGGCTATACTGGCTGAAGGAGGAAGCGATGCGGTGACGAAGTTCAACCAAGATAAGAAGAAAAATGAATGAAATAGAAACCAAGGCTGGTGGGAGCAGCGCTGTAAACCAGAAGAGGAAATGGAACGACAACATCCCTACTGGGAGTCAGCAAGGAAGCCAGCAGAAGAGGAAGTTCGAAGCATGTGCTATATGCGATAAGAATCACACTGGCGTATGCATGAAGGGGAAGCGGGTGTGCTTCAACTGTGGTCAGGAAGGGCACATTGCGCCTACTTGTCCGAACCCAAAGAAGGGAGCTTGCTACACATGTGGATCCAAGGATCACATGGCTCGCAGTTACCCTAAGAAGCTGACAGCAGGGTCAACAGGGAGCGGAGGAAATGGAAGTGGCAGTACCATTACTATCGCTGCACCATTACAAGCTGTTCGACCCACTGCACGTACATTCAATATGACGGTGCAGGATGCTGTGCAATCAAAAGACGTGGTGTCAGGTATTATTCCGGTCAATAGTATAAATGCATATGTATTATTTGATTTGGGTGCTACTTGTTCATTCATATCTGATGATTTTGCTAAAACCCTAGACTTACTTGTAGAAGAGTTAGTTTACCGCTTGAACATAGAGATTGCGAATAGGGAGGTTATTCCTGTTAGGTTCGTTTATAAGAACTGTAGATTGGACATTAAGGGTCAGGAGCTGAGAGTAGATTTGAGTCCGCTAAAACTTGGGGAATTCAATGTCATACTGGGTATGGATTGGTTGTTCAACCATGGGGCGATAATCGACTGTCAGAAGAAGTCGGTAAACCTTACGACTCCGTCAAAATTAGTGTTTTATGGTAGCAAATCGCCTAGATAAGTGAGTTGTCTGACGGTTATGCAAGCCAAGAAACTTTTGACGCAAGGTTGTGTAGGATATCTAGCCTACATAGTAGATACGTGTAAGGAGAGCCCGAAAGTAGAAGAGATATCGGTGGTTAAGGATTTTATGGACGTTTTTCTGAGCGATTTTCCAGGACTTCCACCAGATAGGAAGATAGAGTTCGTGATCAACTTAGCACCGAGAACTGCTCTAATTTTGAAGGCTCCGTACAGAATGGCTCCAGTTGAGATGAAGGAACTGATGGTTCAATTACAAGAATTACTAGACAAAATGTATATTCAACCGAGTTTTTCGCCGTGGGGAGCACCAGTCTTATTCGTGAAGAAGAAGGATGGATCGATGCGACTTTGCATTGATTATAGGGAGTTTAACAAAGTTACGATCAAGAATAGTTATCCTTTACATAGGATCGATGACTTGTTCGGTCAACTGAAGGGTGCTAGGTACTTCTCAAAAATTGATTTGAGAAGTGGGCATCATCAGTTGAAAGTGAGAAGGGAAGATATACCGAAAATGACTTTTAGGACTCGATATGGTCATTACGAGTTCTTGGTGATGTCATTTGGTCTCACGAATGCCCCAGCTGCATTTATGGACTTAATGAACAGGGTGTTTAAGCCATTTCTGGATAAGTTCGTAGTGGTGTTCATAGATGACATCCTGGTTTATTCTAAGACCGAGGAGGAACACGTTGAACATGTAAGGCTAACCTTGGAATTGCTGAGATGAGAGAAGCTGTACGCTAAATTCTCGAAATACGAATTCTGGTTGGGACGTGTGCAATTTCTTGGCCACGTGATCGACAAGGATGGTATTTCGGTAGATCCGTCGAAGGTTGAAGCTGTAATGAATTGGGATCAGCCGAAGATGTCGTCTGAAGTGAGAAGTTTCTTGGGATTGGCAGGTTATTACAGAAGATTTATCCAAGACTTTTCTAAGATCTCCACTCCGATGACGAATTTGACTCGTAAAATAGTTAAGTTTGTTTGGACGAAAAAGTGTGAGGAAAGCTTTCAGGAACTGAAGAAGAGGTTAAGTACTGCGCCTGTATTGTCTTTACCAGATAGTACGGGAAATTTTTTAGTATATAGAAATGCCTCACATAAAGGGTTAGGTTGTGTGCTGATGCAGAGCGGCAAAGTCATTACCTATGCGTCACGTCAGCTGAAGGATTATGAGAAGGGGTATCCGACCCATGACTTAGAATTGGCGGCAGTAGTGTTTGCCCTAAAGATATGGAGACACTACTTATATGAAGAAAAGTGTGAGATATATACAGATCACAAGAGTCTGAAATATATTTTTACCCAAAAGGATTTGAACATGCGCCAAAGAAGATGGTTGGAACTGATCAAAGACTACAACTGCGAGATACTTTAACATCCGGGTAAAGCTAACGTCGTCGCCGACGCTTTGAGCAGAAAAGGTCGGGAGAAGCTGAACGTGTTAATTGATCAGGAACAGTTGATAGAACAGATGGCTAAGTTAGAGCTGGAAGTGAAGTATTCGAAGGAATTGGATGAGATGTTGTTTCAAGTAACTGCTGGTTCTACTCTAGTAGACAAAGTGAAAGAAGCACAACTTCACGATGAGGAATGCGAGAAGATTCGAAAAAGAATAACCGATGGCGACGAGTTCAAGTTCAAGATTAATAACGAAGGACTGTTACGGTTTGAAGGGAGAATCTGGGTACCGCCAGTAACAGAGGTCAAAGAGGAGATTTTAAGCGAATCTCACAGTTCGAGATATTCAATTCACCCTGGGAGTACAAAGATGTACCAGTATCTCAGACACCATTTCTGGTGGCCGAATATAAAGAGGGACGTTGCTGAATGCGTTGTGAAATGTCTAACGTGCCAGAGAGTTAATATAAGACCCCAAATTTTATGAATAAGATTTAATTTTCTTTATATATTATTTTGAAATAGTAAGGTGTTGATTTGATAAATGTGATAAGTTATGGGTGAAATGTGCAAAGTTTACAAAGGAAGCAAGTGGTTATAAAATATTTATTGTGTCGGGGAATATTCGTTTGGTCGAGGAATATTCTTTTTGTCGGAGAATATTCGTACGACGGCGCAGTCATTGGTGGACCCCACAACAGAATGAATGTCGGATATAGAAAGCGACAGAAATAACCTTTTTATAAAAATAACGGCAAAACTGTTACTGTTAGTACTGTTGAAATACCCGGTGGTTAAAATACAGTAATACGCGGTGTTGCACGGTAGCACACGGTATTGCACAGTATTTCAAATTATTGATTCTTACGTAGGAAGGCACTTACTCAATTATTGTTACAGTAATTACTGTTCAATATTTTATATTATTGATTCAATAATTGCATAATATTTTATTGGTTCAATATTTGCTACGTTGATATTTTATATCCATAAGTGCTACTTTGCTATTTTATATTATTCATTTAATAATTGTCATTGCACATTATTTTAAATTATCAAATCAATAATTTATATTATTTGAATAATATTATTAGATAGCATTATTGGCAATGTCTAAGTTCTGTCTAAGAAAGGGGTTGATTAATTGCACGCCAGTAAGGAGAAATCCTTATCGGAAGGCCCCCTCTTTCCTGGGAACGACCTGGTTGTCAATATTATAATTCTGTAATATTATTTGTGAATAATTAATTTTTGATACATATGATAAGGAAATATTTATTCAATGTGGATTTAAACGGAGAAATTTTTAACACGTGACATTTGTTGAAAGTTGGTATTTTATCTTGTCCGATAAAATAATTCATTCAAATATATTGTTATCATATTACATTATAGTAGTATGATGTGATTATATAATAGTATAATTTTTATAATTTGAACGGTAACATTATTATAGTAAATTCGTGGTATAAAAGTTAAACGAGGTGGAACAGTGCAAATTGAATTTGAACTCTTATGATGCAAGTAATGATGTCATCGGAGCGATGAGGTAAGCAATGATGTCATAGATCGATGATGTAAGCGATGATGTCATAAATTATGGCAAAAAACTATTTTACCCTTACTCTGCCGAGCCTATAAATAGAAGCTCATTTCTTTATTATTTCTCACCAATTCACTAAAGCTATAGAGAGAGAATTTATAGAGAGAATAAGAGAGAAAGAAGAAGAGTATTCTGTTATTACGCTAGTGCAGTCTCCAAATTTTTAGGTAAGGGGTATTATTTCTTTCGTATTCATGAAGAGAGTTCTTTACTTTCAATACTCGTAAGGGTTGTTGTTCCATTCTTTATTATTTTGTTGGAATAACCTGTCTACGCGGACTACCGCATGCATGGTGAAATTCTGTTGTTATTCCATTCTTTATTATTCTGTGGGAATAACCTGTCTACGCGGACTACCGCCTGCCTGGTGAATAACCCTTCGTATTCAGCTGTTATTAAATTGTGGAAATAATCTGTTTGAGCGGACTACCGCTAGACGGGTGAAAATCCAATTGCAGTTTCGTATATTGTTTCATTTCAGATTCCTAACTCTAAACTTACTACGGTAAGTATTGCTTCTATAATTCATGAAATGATCAGATATTACTTGAGTTTTGCGCTTCATCTAATATTATTTCACTGAAATATTGGTCTGAACTTTCTTGTGAAATTTTTATCTTTTCATGTCGAGTTACTATTCATAAGTTACTATTCACGAGTCACTATTCACGGGGTACTATTCACGATAATTTTTTTTTTCTTCTTCTTCCAAATCATCTTTGATTGGATCCAGGTTTTGATCTTCATTCTTGAACTCTGGATAAATTCTCTAATATTTGTCCTTTATCTCACTGGATCCGTTATTCGTATTATTTTTCATCATCCTTAGTTCTAAATGGTGATATAACTGAATATCTTTGGCCTGCAGTGCAAAGATGAATAATTATGTGATGAATATCTTTGGCCTGTAGTGCAAAGATGAATGATTACCTGATGAATATCTTTGGCCCGTAATGCAAAAATGAACAGATGTTGAGATGAACATGACCAACTGATGATACAAATGAATATCTTTGGCCCATAGTGCAAAGATAGATATTTGATTAGAGATGTATATTGATCATGTTACAGGGATAAAATATTGATGATGGACTTTTAAATCAAAGAAGATAGTAGACATCATTCTCTACTTAACTCTTTTAATAAATTATTATTTTCGCTGCGAATATTGATCTAAAACTTGTTGTCCATAATATTTTATCTGATTTATTGAAGACTAACGATAATTTGTTTTTCATTATCTTAGTCATAATATTCTTTACTGGGCTAGTTGAGCTCACCCTTTTCTTCCATTGTTCTCTTCAGGAAATGAGAATATCGCGGGTACTAGTCGAGGAATGGAGTGATGGTCCGAGTTAGAGCTGTAGAAGTCCTCACTATTTTTTTTAATATTTAAAATAGCGTGATAATAAATATAATGAGGACATAGTTTGAATGTTAATATTTTCTACATCTCTGTACTGACACTCACAGTTGTATGGTCGTATTTTGCACGACCGTGTGATATGAAAGATTGTATTTAAATTTTGTTGAGTGTATTTGGCGACTCAAAATGGGTTGTGTATTGAACCTATTTTGGGGGCATCACAGTTGGTATCAGAGCTTAGGGATATGATCTCTGGCGGAGATCTGAGAATAGAACTAGAAGGGGAGAGACGAGTAAAACCTTCTCTAGTGTGTCCTACCTAAGCTTAATTGTTATTTAATTGGTCGTTTGGAATATAGGGTTAATATGTGATATGTTAATTTGTTTGATTAACCCTTGTTTTGTGGTAGTATTTGAGAATGGCAGCTGAAAATCAAAATAATGGAGTGAATGAGACCGTTGAGACACCTTTAATCACCAACCAAGAGAACGTGCAACAGGAAGGCAACAATTCTCCTATAAACAACCCTACCTAAGAAATGATAAATGATGGGATGTTTATAAGCTTTTTGCAGTTCATGCAAAACCAGACGAGGGAGACTCGTGTTCATAATACATGTGGAAATAACAACTCGTGGCTTGTCACTGCTAAGCAGTTTAAAAAGTTGGGACCACCAGAGTTTCAGGAAAAGCCAGATCCAATCAAGGCAGAAAATTGGATTAAGCAAATTACTAAGATATTTGATGTCTTGGGATGCACGGAGGAACAGAAGGTCCCATTTGCCACCTTTATGTTCCGTGGAGAGGCAGATTACTGGTGGGAATCTGTGAAGCGTACCCAGCCTGCCGCACTCAAGATGTCTTGGGGGGCGTTCCAGAAACTGTTCAATGACAAGTACTTTCCAGAAAGTATTCGCCACATGAAAGAGGTAGAGTTTATCAGACTAGAACAGAACAACATGACTGTGTCTCAGTACGAGGCTAAGTTCGCGGAGTTATCCCGGTTTGCACCTCATTTGGTGGAGAATGAGGAACGTATGACGCGGATGTTTCTGAGAGGTTTGAAACCCGAGATTCGTCAATACCTCATTTCTCATAAATTTTCTCTATATTCGGATGTAGTGAACAGGGCCCAGTTATTAGAACGAGATAATGATTATGTTCAACCAAGGGACAACAACCAAGGTCCTACTGGTGGCAGCAGTCATCGGAACAATGACAACCAGCAGGGAGGAAAGTATCATGCCAGAAACGATAACCACTCTGGTGGTAATCGTGGCCATGATAATAGAAGAAGTGAGTCGGGGGGAGATTTCAAGAAGAGAAAGTACAACAATGAGAACGTGAGAGCATCGACAGCAGCACCAATATCAACTGTTTCTAGGGGAGAAGAACGACCACCGGTCGTATGCTATAAATGCGGGCAAGAGGGACACATCAGCCCCAACTGCACATAATAATCCAAGGTGTGTTATAACTGTTGAAAGGAAGGGCACATAGCTCGAGTGTGTCCTGTAGCGAACCAAGTCCAGCAGGGATGGTGACTCTAAAGGCTATCCCTGACAAGTCAAAGTCAGTGGTTCCTGGAAGAGCTTTTGTCGTAACTGCCCAACAAGCAAGGAACCCGAACGAGGTTATTACAGGTAAGCTGATAATAAACTCTTGTGAAGTTTACACTTTATTAGATACTGGTGCTACCCATTCATTTATTTCACCTACTTGTGCTCAACGTTTGAACTTGACACCTAAGAAATTAGACTTTGATTTATCTGTTAAAACTCCGTTGGGAGAAACATTCGTTACATCTACAGTATACAAATCTTGCTCGATTCAAATTGGTACCCTCACCCTACCTTTGATCTTATATCGTTGAAAATACTTGCATTTGATGTGATTTTAGGAATTGACTGGTTGACCACTTATCATGCCAAAATTGATTGTTTTCGTAAGGTTGTTAGTTTTCATATTCCTAACTAACCTATTGTGCGAATTCAAACAACCAAACCACTAAAATCAATCAATGTTATTTCAAGTCATAAAGCTATTCGTTTATTAAAAAATGGATGTCAAGCTTTCTTAGCCCATGTCACTGATCTAAACCAGAATACGTTAGGTTTGAATGATATTTTTGTTGTAATTGAGTTTCCAGATGTATTTCACGAAGAACTTCCCTGTCTACCCCCGGAACGTGAAGTTGAATTCTTTATTGACCTTGAACCCGGTACAAAACCCATTTCCAAAACCCCATATCGAATGGCTCCTATAGAACTTCAAGAGTTAAAGGTTTAACTACAGGAGTTGTTAGACATCGATTTTATATGTCCTAGTACATCTCCTTGGGGTGCTCCTGTTTTATTCGTAAAGAAGAAAGACGGGAGTATGCGACTTTGTATTGACTATCGGGAGTTGAACCATGTCACAATCAAGAATAGGTATCTGTTACCTCGTATTGATGACCTGTTCGACCAGTTGCAAGGTGCAAAATTCTTTTCAAAGATCGATCTTCGTTCTGGATATCATCAGCTGAAGATTAAAACTAAGGATATTCCGAAGACTGCTTTCAGAACTCGATACGGGCATTATGAATTCTTAGTCATGTCTTTTGGATTGACTAATGCTCTTGCTGCCTTCATGGATATAATGAACCGTGTATTCAAGGAATATTTGGATCAGTTCATGGTTGTCTTTATTGATGACATCCTCATCTATTCCAAAAACCGTGAAGATCATAAGCACCACTTGAAGCTAGTACTTTAAAGGCTTTGTGAAAATAAGTTATATGCTAAGCTAAAGAAATGTGAGTTCTGGCTTGAGGAGGTAGCATTCCTTGGGCACGTGGTATCAAAACGTGGAGTATCTGTTAACCCGATGAAGATTGAAGCAATACAAAGTTGGGAGCAATCGAAGTTGGTGACCGAAGTACGTAGCTTTCTGGGCTTTGCCGGTTATTATCGGAGATTCGTGGAAGAATTTTCTCGAATCGCTACTCCATTAACTCAGCTGACTCAGAAAGATACAAAATTCGTATGGAACGAGGAATGCAAGAAGAGCTTTCAAGAGCTCAAGAGGAGACTCATTTCGGCACCTGTTCTGACGATACCATCTGGTTCAGATGGATTTGTCAATTACAGCGATGTTTCGGGCAAAGGGTTAGGATGTGTTCTCATGCAACATGGGAAAGTCATACCCTATGCCTCTCGACATCTCAAGGAATATGAGAGAAATTATCATACTCATGATCTAGAGTTGGCAGCAGTCGTTTTCACATTGAAGATCTGGAGACATTACATGTATGGGGAGAAAGTGGAGATCTATACGGATCATAAGAGCCTCAAGTATTTCTTCACCTAGAAGGAACTCAACATGCGGTAACGACGTTGGCTTAAGCTGTTGAAAGATTACGATCATACCATCCAATACCATCCTGGAAAAGCGAACGTGGTAGCTGACGCGTTGAGTAGAAGATCATATGCGGGAACGAATGCGATGCTTTCAAGGCCTATTTTGTGTGATTTACAAAAGATGGAGATAGAGTTCAAGACTCTGGGGACCCATGCGATGATATCAAGTATACGCGTAGAACCAGCTTTGATTGATAAAGTTAAAGCTGCTCAAGCTACACACCCGGAGCTGATGAATATGAGGAAGAAGGTGCAAGAAGGTGCTATTCCAGAAGCAAGGATTGATGAAGAAGGAATACTTCGAGTCAATTTCAGACTTTGTGTTCCTGACGATTTTGATTTGAAGTATAGAATCATGATGGAGGCACACAACACACCGTTTGTAATCCATCCTGGAAGTACCAAAATGTATCGTGATCTTCGACATACATTTTGGTGGAGCAATATGAAGAGAGAGATCGCGGAGTTCGTCTCGAGGTGTTTAACGTGTCAACGTGTCAAGGCGGAGCATCAAATGCCAAAGGGTCCATTGCAACCACTTGAGATTCCAAAGTGGAAGTGGGAACACATTACCATGGATTTCGTTATGGGTCTTCCCAAGGTTTCTCAAAGCACAGATGCAATTTGGGTTATTGTTGATAGATTAACCAAGTCTGCTCATTTCTTGCCGATACGAGAGACTTATTCCCTTAAACGTCTTGCTCGTATGTATGTGAATGAGATTGTGAGATTGCATGGCATGCCAGTATCCATAGTTTCGGACCGTGACCCAAGATTCACTTCATGATTTTGGGTCAGCTTGCAGAAAGCTATGGGCACGAATTTACAATTTAGTTCGGCATATCATCCACAAACGGACGGGCAATCAGAAAGGACTATCCAAACTCTTGAAGATCTATTGAGACTCTGTGTTCTAGTCTTCAAAGGGAGTTGGGATAAGTACCTACCATTGGTGGAATTCTCCAACAACAACAGTTATCAGGCAAGTATAGGCATGGCTCCATTCGAGGCGTTGTATGGACGAAAATGTCGTTCTCCAGGATGCTGAGACGAGGTGGGTGAAGCAACATTGTTGGGACCGAAGTTAGTACGTATGACTACGAAAAAGATTCAAATGATCCGGCAACATATACAAACTGCACAAGATCGACAAAAGAGTTATGCTGATCTTCATCGAAGGGACATGGAGTTTAATGTCGGAGATCATGTATTATTACGTGTTGCTCCATAGAAAGGAGTTACGAGATTCAGAAAGAGAGGAAAGCTCAACCCACGATTCATTGGTCCATTTGAAATCCTTGACCGAGTAGGAAATGTGGCCTATAGACTCGCCTTACCTCCAAGCATGTCTCGTGTTCATAACGTTTTTCACATATCTGTGCTTCGTAAATATGTGAAAGATCCAAATCACATTATTGAGTTAGAACCAGACGAGATAGCCATAGATTTAACATACGAGGAGGTACCTGTTAAGATCTTGGATAGGAAGGAACATGTCCTACGCTCAAAGGTTATACCGCAAGTTAAAGTTTTGTAGAAGAACCATGATATCGAGGAAATGACCTGGGAGTTAGAATCAAAAATAAAAACGAGGTATCCTCACCTTTTCGACATACCAGGTACGTACGTCAATTTCGAGGACGAAATTTCATAAGGAGGGGAGGTTGTAAGACCCCAAATTTTATGAATAAGATTTAATTTTCTTTATATATTATTTTGAAATAGTAAGGTGTTGATTTGATAAATGTGATAAGTTATGAGTGAAATGTGCAAAGTTTACAAAGTAAGCAAGTGGTTATAAAATATTCGTTACGTCGGGGAATATTCGTTTGGTCGAGGAATATTCTTTTTGTCGGAGAATATTCGTACGACGACGTAGTCATTGGTGGACCCCACAACGAAATGAATGTCGGATATAAAAAGCGACAAAAATAACCTTTTTATAAAAATAATGGCAAAACTGTTACTGTTAGTACTGTTAAAATACCCGGTGGTTAAAATACAGTAATACGCGGTGTTGCACGGTAGCACACGGTATTGCACAGTATTTCAAATTATTGATTCTTACGTAGGAAGGCACTTACTCAATTATTGTTACAGTAATTACTATTCAATATTTTATATTATTGATTCAATAATTGCATAATATTTTATTGGTTCAATATTTGCTACGTTGATATTTTATATCCATAAGTGCTACTTTGCTATTTTATATTATTCATTTAATAATTGTCATTGCACATTATTTCAAATTATCAAATCAATAATTCATATTATTTGAATAATATTATTAGATAGCATTATTGGCAATGTCTAAGGAAGTTCTGTCTAGGAAAGGGGTTGATTAATTGCGCGCCAGTAAGGAGAAATCCTTATCGGAAGGCCCCCACTTTCCTGGGAACGACCTGGTTGTCAATATTATAATTCTGTAATATTATTTGTGAATAATTAATTTTTGATACATATGATAAGGAAATATTTATTCAATGTGGATTTAAACGGATAAATTTTTAACACGTGACATTTGTTGAAAGTTGGTATTTTATCTTGTCCGATAAAATAATTCATTCAAATATATTATTATCATATTACATTATAGTAGTATGATGTGATTATATAATAATATAATTTTTATAATTTGAACGGTAACATTATTATAGTAAATTCATGGTATAAAAGTTAAACGAGGTGGAACAGTGCAAATTGAATTTGAACTCTTATGATGCAAGCAATGATGTCATCGGAGCGATGAGGTAAGCAATGATGTCATAGATCGATGATGTAAGCTGTGACGCCCCCAAATCCACGTTCCTTCGAAACCTCGAATTCGTTGCAGTCACGATACTACTATCGTCAAACTATTACATCTTTTAATCATTAGTAAAAGAATACAACTTTGTTTATTACAATTTAGAATATAAATTCTATTCATATCCAAGATCTCGTCTTTACATCATATTCGATATTACTAAAATACGGAATAATCTAAACTTTTCAATATCCTTTGAATAAAAATCTTTTTATTGATTCCATAACTTTGATACCAATTACAAATCTTGAATCAACTATATAATATGATTCCTTCTTATCTGAGTTATCGTATAAACATTTACAACTCAACTCGATATCCTCTATGTATTAATTAATACATTCTTACAATACAACAAGTATTAAACAGTGTAAGCAACTATCGAGTACATCATCTAGAATCTAAATATGGTCCAGACAATAATCTAAGTAATATTCTTCAATGCGATACTATCTATCTTTATCAATCAAGAAGCACGAAATCTTTACCGTGAATCCTTAACCTGCAAAAGTGGTTGTTTGCAAGAGTGAGCTCGACAGCTCAGCAATTCTAACAGTCCTCATGCATCACATAGCATATAACATCATACTCAGTTCATGCATTTATAAACAGTTTATATTTACTACGCGTGTTACTTTTCACATAACAAGTATATCATCAAAGATCAACTTTCAATCTCATTTATATCTCATATACAGTTCATATATAAGTTCACATTATCACAGCATAATATAATTCAACTAACAGTTATTGAATTCATATATCAAATAGGAACTAAAGACTTGCCTGATTTGTAGTTTAATAACTACGACTTAACTGCTTAAGAATCTCTGCACTTTGTGTAATCCTACACAGTTATATTAACCATAGAGATCACACTCATCAGTTATATGCATCCACACATTCTCAATGTAATAATAAAGGTTACATTGTTGTCTAACTTGTTTCTTAGAACCTTGTTTCACTTTCTTAACATACTCCTATAATAGCTAGTATAGGTATACTTTTAATATCAACATTCATACACCTTTACTCGACCCGCTATGTGTTCGACACGTATTTAAAGCTCATAGATACATGATCTATATTGCTTTCATGTTTCTCAAACCTTATCGAAACCATTACATTCAAACTTTCTAAGTTTCACCTTTCAAAATCCTTGTCATACTTAACTAGTCATGCAAGGCTACTATGTTCATCATGTATACATGTATATAAGGGCATTAACTCAAGTTTTAAAACCTAGCATGCTCATTATAAGTCAAAATCATATGGCATTCATGCCGGACTTTCATATACCTTAAGTAAATTAAGTTCATGCCTCAAGGGTAAACCACTAATGTCATATTACTACATAAAGAGGCTTAACAATATGTAGTAAGCATGCTCGTGCGTATACTACTCATGTACACTTTAATCACATAGTCTATGCTTTAGAAATTCATTTTCTATGAATAAGCGTGCATATGCAAAAATCCATGTATAAACAAATGATGTTCATGTCAATATGTCTATAGGCATAATGGACTCCTAATCTTCATGCTTGCATGCTTAGAACGTAACTCGCACGGTGTTTGATGATATTAGTCTTCAAACTCTAAATTTTTATTGAAAAGTACACGAAGTCCACAAAGGTCATTTAGTATAACCAAAGTGTCTTGAAATCATAACTCACTTTCTCTTGAACACTTAGCTAAACCACATAAATGTATTCAAACGGTCAGAAATTACAAGACCTAAATCTTGGTCAAGTTCACTTCAAAAAGTCCTTAAGTTTCACCTTTGAAATCACTTGAATTTATCAATCACGTATGCTAGTGTGTTCAACACCTTGAACATACATTTTATGTCAATAAAAACCATACGGTCATGCTCACAAAACTCAGAATATACAATGGAACATATATGCTCACGACAAGTTTACTTTAAAAATTCTAAGTTCATTTTGTAAACTTTAAATCCTTTCTTCAATTGAGTGTACTCACATAGTTATACTTGTTCACACTACGTTATTGCACTCATGTATGTATTTTAATCATGTTCCTATACTTGCCTAATAACATGCCATAAGCTAGTACATAACAGAACCTGCAACAGAAAACAAAATTCCAGAATCTGGAACCGGCGCAGCTGCGCAGCTCCCCAGTTCAAAACTGGCGCAGCTGCGCAGGGCCTTGGCCAACAAATCGTCTGGTACCGGCGCAGCTGCGCCTCTGGCCAGTACAAAACTGGCGCAGCTGCGCAGTTGGCCGACCAGAGACAGAGCAGCTTTCTGCTCGGCAGACTGCAACCCAACTCACAAATTAATTACGAACTTCGTTCATGTTCCAGCCATAAAACAGTTCTAACATACTAGTAAGCTAACATAGCAACTAATAACATTTCACAATCAACTTAATTAATCAATTCATGATCAATTCAAGAATCAAGAACTTAGAAAATTACAGAAAATGAAGAACATGGTGAGGAAGTTATACCTCTGTTAAACAATTGACTTTCTTGCTAAATGGATTCTACACTATCATAATATACCCACACTAACTTTTCTAGATAGAATTCTCAGCAATTGCAATGAGGAAGATGAGGGTCTTATTTATAGAAGAATGAATATACAGACAATACTCTTATCCCCCATTTCAAACCAATGTATAGCAGGATTGTATAATGGTTAAGGAATGGTAGGTGAGAGTTGGTAAATCTCATCATGATCTCCACTCCTCCCATGATCGTTACTAGCTAAGGTTGCTGACTTTCAAGAAAAGGAGTAGAGTAGCCATGTGCTTGTTCACGTGAAGAGGGATTTTAGGGGGGGGGGGGTGACACCAATATATCTCAGCAACTAGCATAAATTAAGTGTAGCATATACAAACACTTAAGTTATAAAATATATGTACACATTATGTATACATATAAGTCCCAATGTCATTTTAATTAGTTAACCAACAATACAACGTATCAATTTGGGTTACACATATGATAACATATAATCCATGTACATTTTACTAATACCGAATGTAAATCTATTGGGTATTATTCATTATCACAACAGTTCATCCCACCGGATATAATTCTTTCGGGTACCATCACAGTGTATTGTCTCCTCTATTAGTAAATTCAATAATTGTTTAATATATATTCATGATATATTATTTTATTGTATACTTAATATACACATTGTCAAACCCACATTTCATGTACCTATTACAACTCAATAACTTTACTATATAGTTTATATTTATATATAGCATAGTCGCATTGCACTTTATACTTCGCATAACATATAGTTAACTATCATACGTTATAATTTAATATCGCATGGTTGCACATAGAAATTAATAAATTACTTATCTTATCAATTAATTAATAATAATATTAATTAATCCATTTCTCATTAATCCATGGAATTATAATTCTCACGCTAATTGATTAACACTTTATATGATTTATTATCACGTTAAATAAATATAAATCTTTTTATATTTATAAATCATTTACTCATTAATCATCATATTATCAAATAATTACTTGATAATACTATACTGTTCATAACAATAATTAATATTAGAAGACAATTTATCTCATCACAAATCCGATTATACTTATAATCGATTTTCTTATTATTATACTATCACTAGCCATAATAATTTAACATACTATCATAATAACAATTAACAATTAATTTAGATTAATTGTTTAATTAATAATTCCTCCATCATTAAATTAGTTAATTCATTACTGAATCTATTATTGTGCCACACAAGGCATCTCTCACAAGCTCAAACTTAAGCTTATCATTATTCTCATCACTTACTCATTTCTCACCACATTACTACTTATAACCTGTTCAATTAAATTAGAACTATTAAATCCAAGGTCCACATATAAATAGTTTACAAATCGAATATTCAAATATTATATATAACCTTTACGGAAATATAATAACTCAAGCTATTAAAATGTTAAATTACTTCAATTAATTATACTTATAATAAGTATAACCTTTACGCTTATAATAATTAATATATACTCTATTAATTATTCTAATAATAATATTCACGATCAAATAATAACTTAAGTTATTTAATATATTAAAATAACTTAGTTTCCTTTCATTAATTAAACTCCCTTGAAAATACATTTAAAATTATGTATTTAGCCATATCATAAAATATTATGTTTTCTCCAAATAAGCACATTCGTTATTAGAAAATAATTTACTTATTGTCTCGTGATATTATTTTTAATATAATATCAAATAACTATATGTATGACACATGTACATATATTATATATAGAAAATAGATAATATGTTTATTTTCTATTATAATAAATCGTTTCCATCAATTTAATTACATATAGCAAATACGTTTTAATATATTTACCATATTAATTAATCATACCTATTACCTCATACAAAAAAATATATAAGGTAATATTATTATTCAAAAATAACATTCCCTCTTTTATTAAAATAATTCAACATTAGAAACTATTTTAATATCCTTTATTAGAAAAATCATATCTCTTTCTTTTCTATAAATTGTTCCCAAAACAATTTCTTCAAATATTCATTTAAAGATATAATGATTTCCATCTCCCTTTAATAACGTGTATATATATATATATATATATATATATATATATATATATATATATATATATATATTTAACGTTATTCGTACATTAGACTTTCTCACATATTACTATTCTAAGTAATATATATAAAAGTATCAACTATAATTACATATTCAACACACATATTAATTCACTCCTTTACTTAAGTAAATTAAACATTGTACTATATCATCATAGTTAATTAAGGTTCAATACTCTCATTATATTATTCCATAATATAACTCACAACTTATATTAACTAATATTTATTCTTATTAGTTAATTTCCTTAACTAACTCATGCTTCACTATCCAAACCTATTCACAGATAGCTTAAGTGCTATTAATAACTTATATTATAAACATACTAGTTATTAATACACATACACAAGAATATGGTGATTATACATTAAGGATATTTAATGTCACCAACTTACTATGATAAAATAATTCTATAAATTATTTAATATCGATAGGAATTTATCCACCTCCTTTATCTCAACTGGATCGTCTCTACGATAAGTAACAAATATATATTAATAATGTATTTATAAATCACAAAAACACATTTTACATAGTCCATATTATCCTATGTAATATAATACCACATACCTCATATCACATATATATATTATTATTCGAACCCATCTCACAGTTTAAGAATTTTATTTATTAAATCCTTATTTAATAATATCTGAAAATTCGGGTTCTTACATCCTCTCCCCCTTATAAGGATTCCGTCCTCGGAATCACCGAAACTTCCTCTACTCGGTGCTATTCCGAATATTACATATTCTTTAGAATAATTTTATTCATTCTCTTTTCAGAAGTTTTATTACTATAACTTTCTCAATTGCATTCTATCACTTTCTCCTTTCTAAGGAGCATCTACTTACTACATTCATCCTTTAGAAGAATAAGAATCTTCCACGATTTTTCAATAATCGGGAAGTAGTATGAATAACTCAGATTCCAATTTATGCTGAGGGGTCACAAGACCGTGAACTTTTCTCCAGGTTTACTAATGCTTCAACACAATTCTTCACACCGCAAACCAGAGTGTTTATCAATCGCAAATACTGAAAACACTCTCCACGCGTACTCTAGGTGGCCAACCTATTGTACCACTATGTTGGGCCGCAACGTAGTGTTTTGTAACGACTATATGTGTTACGTTCGGAACCATTGTCCCCGAAAACATGTCCCCTTTATAGGGTTGTTCACCTCAGCTTTTCAACATCTAAATCCGCACCAGAGCAATCTGGTTTGGCATAAATACACAAGAATGCTTGAATTCTATAATCTCTTTTCAAAGTCGCCTAGCCGAATCAAATAGCTTAAACTCTTATCAATAATCCGAACATCAATCGAAATTATTTAGTCAACTTTTCATAATTCGAAAGAAAAACCAAAAACCGTTTTATGACGTCATGATACCATACTAGATTAGTAGTACGTTGAGGATTCCGCCATTTTATGACTTTGTCATATTACAACATACTATAGTGGGCTGACGATCTTTCGATCACAACCAACACTAGGTTCGATTGCATTGATGACTCCATCGTTTACCATTCTACATCATATCAAATGATGCATATGGTCAAAATACATTTTGAAAGATTTTCAAATTATTTTTGTCTTAGCCGAAATAAATAGCTTAGACATACGAATAACGGTGTTGTTTTTAAAACTCATTGGTTCAGTCACCCAACTCAATGTTTTTCTCAAGAAAACCGAAGTGCAAACACTAGCACGAAGTCAATAAATTTTGAAAATCTAGCGTAGCTAGAAGATTTAGAAAAATCCAATTTCTCCATCGCTTCAATCTCTTACCACCATCAATGCTTACTATTCCAAAACTCTTATATAATATATCTATTTTCAGTACAGTTCACCAACTTACCACACCATGGAAGTTCAGGAACTTACCACAATCATATGGGTTGAGGAACTTATCCTAGTCAGACCAAAATCGTCCATTCGCTAAGGGGTTCCACCATACGATTATGAGTCACGAACTTGTCATAGGCATGAGTCTTAAGAACTCGCTCCTAATCTTAATATTATCTAATTATATCTTAGAAATCTCTATCTATCAAAATAAATATGAGAAAAGAATCACCTTTTCGCCATATGTATAATGATACCGCGACACTAACATTCCAACGATTATCAATGTGACGCACTCAGTGCAAGCACAAAACTTCTGTCCATACAAAAGTTTGTACAACTAAGCCATCACATGAGTCCTCAATGGAATTCCAACACTTAAATCTATCTTACTTTATCACTTGCTCGTTACGAGCTTTCTATGTTTCATCACATACAACTCCTCATGAGTTCATCTCGTACTATATCATAGTACATTCTCTCATAGCATCAAGCTATACACACTTAGTCATTACAGACTATCTATCATTTCACAGTTCAATCTGATCACGTCGTGATCATCACTATACCTTAGGGTTCTTTCCCTATTATCAACCAAACTCCATCTGAGTTTATTCTCACTATCCTTGTCATATTCATATTATAGACATCGTCTTAACATTTTCATTACCGGAGTTAGAAAACTCCTGATTCTCATTCTCTAGATATTTCAAGATTCTTCTTTGAATCTTCATTTATATATATTTTAATCTTTATCTTTCCCTCTCTCAGGTTATAGTCTAAGGTACACTTACCTAAGGTTTATAACCTACAGCTCTTATACCAACCTGTGACGCCCCCAAATCCACGTTCCTTTCGAAACCTCGAATTCGATGCAGTCACGATACTACTATCGTCAAACTATTACATCTTTTAATCATTAGTAAAAGAATACAACTTTGTTTATTACAATTTAGAATATAAATTCTATTCATATCCAAGATCTCGTCTTTACATCATATTCGATATTACTAAAATACGGAATAATTTAAACTTTTCAATATCCTTTGAATAAAAATCTTTTTATTGATTCCATAACTTTGATACCAATTACAAATCTTGAATCAACTATATAATATGATTCCTTCTTATCTGAGTTATCGTATAAACATTTACAACTCAACTCGATATCCTCTATGTATTAATTAATACATTCTTACAATACAACAAGTATTAAACAGTGTAAGCAACTATCGAGTACATCATCTAGAATCTAAATATGGTCCAGACAATAATCTAAGTAATATTCTTCAATGCGATACTATCTATCTTTATCAATCAAGAAGCACGAAATCTTTACCGTGAATCCTTAACCTGCAAAAGTGGTTGTTTGCAAGAGTGAGCTCGACAGCTCAGCAATTCTAACAGTCCTCATGCATCACATAGCATATAACATCATACTCAGTTCATACATTTATAAACAGTTTATATTTACTACGCGTGTTACTTTTCACATAACAAGTATATCATCACAGATCAACTTTCAATCTCATTTATATCTCATATACAGTTCATATATAAGTTCACATTATCACAGCATAATATAATTCAACTAACAGTTATTGAATTCATATATCAAATAGGAACTGAAAGACTTGCCTGATTTGTAGTTTAATAACTACGACTTAACTGCTTAAGAATCTCTGCACTTTGTGTAATCCTACACAGTTATATTAACCATAGAGATCACACTCATCAGTTATATGCATCCACACATTCTCAATGTAATAATAAAGGTTACATTGTTGTCTAACTTGTTTCTTAGAACCTTGTTTCACTTTCTTAACATACTCCTATAATAGCTAGTATAGGTATACTTTTAATATCAACATTCATACACCTTTACTCGACCCGCTATGTGTTCGACACGTATTTAAAGCTCATAGATACATGATCTATATTGCTTTCATGTTTCTCAAACCTTATCGAAACCATTACATTCAAACTTTCTAAGTTTCACCTTTCAAAATCCTTGTCATACTTAACTAGTCATGCAAGGCTACTATGTTCATCATGTATACATGTATATAAGGGCATTAACTCAAGTTTTAAAACCTAGCATGCTCATTATAAGTCAAAATCATATGGCATTCATGCCGGACTTTCATATACCTTAAGTAAATTAAGTTCATGCCTCAAGGGTAAACCACTAATGTCATATTACTACATAAAGAGGCTTAACAATATGTAGTAAGCATGCTCGTGCGTATACTACTCATGTACACTTTAATCACATAGTCTATGCTTTAGAAATTCATTTTCTATGAATAAGCGTGCATATGCAAAAATCCATGTATAAACAAATGATGTTCATGTCAATATGTCTATAGGCATAATGGACTCCTAATCTTCATGCTTGCATGCTTAGAACGTAACTCGCACGGTGTTTGATGATATTAGTCTTCAAACTCTAAATTTTTATTGAAAAGTACACGAAGTCCACAAAGGTCATTTAGTATAACCAAAGTGTCTTGAAATCATAACTCACTATCTCTTGAACACTTAGCTAAACCACATAAATGTATTCAAACGGTCAGAAATTACAAGACCTAAATCTTGGTCAAGTTCACTTCAAAAAGTCCTTAAGTTTCACCTTTGAAATCACTTGAATTTATCAATCACGTATGCTAGTGTGTTCAACACCTTGAACATACATTTTATGTCAATAAAAACCATACGGTCATGCTCACAAAACTCAGAATATACAATGGAACATATATGCTCACGACAAGTTTACTTTAAAAATTCTAAGTTCATTTTGTAAACTTTAAATCCTTTCTTCAATTGAGTGTACTCACATAGTTATACTTGTTCACACTACGTTATTGCACTCATGTATGTATTTTAATCATGTTCCTATACTTGCCTAATAACATGCCATAAGCTAGTACATAACAGAACCTGCAACAGAAAACAAAATTCCAGAATCTGGAACCGGCGCAGCTGCGCAGCTCCCCAGTTCAAAACTGGCGCAGCTGCGCAGGGCCTTGGCCAACAAATCGTCTGGTACCGGCGCAGCTGCGCCTCTGGCCAGTACAAAACTGGCGCAGCTGCGCAGTTGGCCGGCCAGAGACAGAGCAGCTTTCTGCTCGGCAGACTGCAACCCAACTCACAAATTAATTACGAACTTCGTTCAGGTTCCAGCCATAAAACAGTTCTAACATACTAGTAAGCTAACATAGCAACTAATAACATTTCACAATCAACTTAATTAATCAATTCATGATCAATTCAAGAATCAAGAACTTAAAAAATTACAGAAAATAAAGAACATGGTGAGGAAGTTATACCTCTGTTAAACAATTGACTTTCTTGCTAAATGGATTCTACACTATCATGATATACCCACACTAACTTTTCTAGATAGAATTCTCAGCAATTGCAATGAGGAAGATGAGGGTCTTATTTATAGAAGAATGAATATACAGACAATACTCTTATCCCCCATTTCAAACCAATGTATAGCAAGATTGTATAATGGTTAAGGAATGGTAGGTGAGAGTTGGTAAATCTCATCATGATCTCCACTCCTCCCATGATCGTTACTAGCTAAGGTTGCTGACTTTCAAGAAAAGGAGTAGAGTAGCCATGTGCTTGTTCACGTGAAGAGGGATTTGAGGGGGGGGGGTGACTCCAATATATCTCAGCAACTAGCATAAATTAAGTGTAGCATATACAAACACTTAAGTTATAAAATATATGTACACATTATGTATACATATAAGTCCCAATGTCATTTTAATTAGTTAACCAACAATACAACGTATCAATTTGGGTTACACATATGATAACATATAATCCATGTACATTTTACTAATACCGAATGTAAATCTATTGGGTATTATTCATTATCACAACAGTTCATCCCACCGGATATAATTCTTTCGGGTACCATCACAGTGTATTGTCTCCTCTATTAGTAAATTCAATAATTGTTTACTATATATTCATGATATATTATTTTATTGTATACTTAATATACACATTGTCAAACCCACATTTCATGTACCTATTACAACTCAATAACTTTACTATATAGTTTATATTCATATATAGCATAGTCGCATTGCACTTTATACTTCGCATAACATATAGTTAACTATCATACGTTATACTTTAATACCGCATGGTTGCACATAGAAATTAATAAATTACTTATCTTATCAATTAATTAATAATAATATTAATTAATCTATTTCTCATTAATCCATGGAATTATAATTCCCACGCTAATTGATTAACACTTTATATGATTTATTATCACGTTAAATAAATATAAATCTTTTTATATTTATAAATCATTTACTCATTAATCATCATATTATCAAATAATTACTTGATAATAGTATATTGTTCATAACAATAATTAATATTAGAAGACAATTTATCTCATCACAAATCCGATTATACTTATAATCGATTTCCTTATTATTATACTATCACTAGCCATAATAATTTAACATACTATCATAATAACAATTAACAATTAATTTAGATTAATTGTTTAATTAATAATTCCTCCATCATTAAATTAGTCAATTCATTACTGAATCTATTATTGTGCCACACAAGGCATCTCTCACAAGCTCAAACTTAAGCTTATCATTATTCTCATCACTTACTCATTTCTCACCACATTACTACTTATAACCTGTTCAATCAAATTAGAACTATTAAATCCAAGGTCCACATATAAATAATTTATAAATCGAATATTCAAATATTATATATAACCTTTACGGAAATATAATAACTCAAGCTATTAAAATGTTAAATTACTTCAATTAATTATACTTATAATAAGTATAACCTTTACGCTTATAATAATTAATATATACTCTATTAATTATTCTAATAATAATATTCACGATCAAATAATAACTTAAGTTATTTAATATATTAAAATAACTTAGTTTCCTTTCATTAATTAAACTCCCTTGAAAATACATTTAAAATTATGTATTTAGCCATATCATAAAATATTATGTTTTCTCCAAATAAGCACATTCGTTATTAAAAAATAATTTACTTATTGTCTCGTGATATTATTTTTAATATAATATCAAATAACTATATGTATGACACATGTACATATATTATATATAGAAAATAGATAATAAGTTTATTTTCTATTATAATAAATCGTTTCCATCAATTTAATTACATATAGCAAATACGTTTTAATATATTTACCATATTAATTAATCATACCTATTACCTCATACAAAAAAATATATAAGGTAATATTATTATTCAAAAATAACATTCCCTCTTTTATTAAAATAATTCAACATTAGAAACTATTTTAATATCCTTTATTAGAAAAATCATATCTCTTTCTTTTCTATAAATTGTTCCCAAAACAATTTCTTCAAATATTCATTTAAAGATATAATGATTTCCATCTCCCTTTAATAACGTATATATATATATATATATATATTTAACGTTATTCGTACATTAGACTTTCTCACATATTACTATTCTAAGTAATATATATAAAAGTATCAACTATAATTACATATTTAACACACATATTAATTCACTCCTTTACTTAAGTAAATTAAACATTGTACTATATCATCATAGTTAATTAAGGTTCAATACTCTCATTATATTATTCCATAATATAACTCACAACTTATATTAACTAATATTTATTCTTATTAGTTAATTTCCTTAACTAACTCATGCTTCACTATCCAAACCTATTCACAGATAGCTTAAGTGCTATTAATAACTTATATTATAAACATACTAGTTATTAATACACATACACAAGAATATGGTGATTATACATTAAGGATATTTAATGTCACCAACTTACTATGATAAAATAATTCTATAAATTATTTAATATCGATAGGAATTTATCCACCTCCTTTATCTCAACTGGATCGTCTCTACGATAAGTAACAAATATATATTAATAATATATTTATAAATCACAAAAACAAATTTTACATAGTCCATATTATCCTATGTAATATAATACCACATACCTCATATCACATATATATATTATTATTTGAACCCATCTCACAGTTTAAGAATTTTTTTTATTAAATCCTTATTTAATAATATCTGAAAATTCGGGTTCTTACATAAGCGATGATGTCATAAATTATGGCAAAAAAACTATTTTACCCTTACTCTGCCGAGCCTATAAATAGAAGCTCATTTCTTTATTATTTCTCACCAATTCACTAAAGCTATAGAGAGAGAAAGTATAGAGAGAATAAGAGAGAAAGAAGAAGAGTATTATGCTATTACGCTAGTGCAGTCTCCAAATTTTTAGGTAAGGGGTATTATTTCTTTCGTATTCATGAAGAGAGTTCTTTTCTTTCAATACTCGTAAGGGTTGTTGTTCCATTCTTTATTATTTTGTTGGAATAACCTGTCTACGCGGACTACCGCATGCATGGTGAAATTCTGTTGTTATTCCATTCTTTATTATTCTGTGGGAATAACCTGTCTACGCGGACTACCGCATGCCTGGTGAATAACCCTTCGTATTCAGCTGTTATTAAATTGTGGAAATAATCTGTTTGAGCGGACTACCGCCAGACAGGTGAAAGTCCAATTACAGTTTCGTATATTGTTTCATTTCAGATTCCTAACTCTAAACTTACTACGGTAAGTATTGCTTCTATAATTCATGAAATGATCAGATATTACTTGAGATTTGCTCTTCATCTAATATTATTTCACTGGAATATTGGTCTGAACTTTCTTGTGAAATTTTTATCTTTTCATGTCGAGTCACTATTCATGAGTTACTATTCACGGGGTACTATTCACGATAAAAAAAATTTCTTCTTCTTCCAAATCATCTTTGATTGGATCCAGGTTTTGATCTTCATTCTTGAACTCTGGATAAATTCTCTAATATTTGTCCTTTATCTCACTGGATCCGTTATTCGTATTATTTTTCATCATCCTTAGTTCTAAATGGTGATATAACTAAATATCTTTGGCCAGTAGTGCAAAAATGAATAATTACGTGATGAATATCTTTAGCCTGTAGTGCAAAGATGAATGATTACCTGATGAATATCTTTGGCCCGTAGTGCAAAGATGGACAGGTGTTGAGATGAACATGACCAACTAATGATACAAATGAATATCTTTGGCCCATAGTGCAAAGATGGATATTTGATTCGAGATGTATATTGATTGATGTCACAAGGATAAAATATTGATGATGGACTTTTAAATCAAAGAAGATAGTAGACATCATTCTCTACTTAACTCTTCTAATGAATTGTTATTTCCGCTGCGAATATTGATCTAAAACTTGTTATCCATAATATTTTATCTGATTTATTGAAGGCTAACGATAATTTATTTTTCATTATCTTAGTCATAATATTCTTTACTGGGCTAGTTGAGCTCACTTTTTTCTTCCATTGTTCTCTTCAGAAAATGAGAATATCGCGGGTACTAGTCTGGGAATGGAGTAATGGTCCGAGTTAGAGCTATAGAAGTCCTCACTATTTTTTTTATATTTAAAATAGTGTGATAATAAATGTAATGAGGACTTAGTTTGAATGTTAATATTTTCTACATCTCTGTATTGACACTCACAGTTGTGTGGTCGTATTTTGCACGACCGTGTGATATGAAAGATTGTATTTGAATTTTGTTGAGTGTATTTGGCAACTCAAAATGGGTTGAGTATTGAACCTATTTTGGGGGCGTCACAGTTAAGGCATAACACCAGAGACCAAGTGGGTTGCTACAACCATTAGAAATTCCAGAGTGGAAATGGGAGCACATCACGATGGATTTCGTGGTAGGTCTTCCAGCGACTCAGAAGGGATTTGATGCGATATAGGTTATAGTGGATCGACTGACGAAGTCAGCCCACTTTTTACCAATCAGGATAAAGTACAACTTGGATCAGCTAGCGAAGCTGTATGTGAAGGAAATTATTTTTTGACACGGTGTTCCGGTGTCGATTGTGCCGGACAGAGATCCGCGGTCCACGTCTAATTTTTGGAAATGTTTGCAAGAGTGTATGGGAACACAATTACGAATGAGTACAGCGTACCATCCTCAGACTGATGGCCAGAGCAAAAGAAAGATTCAGACGCTTGAGGATATGCTGAGAGCTTGCGTAATAGACTTCGAGGGAAGTTGGGATGATCATCTACCGTTGGTGGAGTTGGCCTACAACAATAGTCACCATGCGAGTATCGGCATGCCACCTTACGAAGTGTTATACGGCAGAAAATGCAGAACTCCCTTGTGCTAGGATGAAGTCCGTGAACGTCAACTGTTGGGACCAGAACTGGTACAACAAACCGCCGAAATTGTGAAACTGATCAGAACGAGACTAGTTGTTGCTCAAGACAGACAGAAGAAATATGTCGATCAACATCGCCAAAATAGAGAATTCTTACTAGGAAGTTTCGTTTTCCTGAAAGTATCTCCCTGGAAAGGAAAGATTAGATTCGGCAAGAAGGGGAAGCTGAGTCCCCGATTTATTGGACCTTTCGAGGTACTACGAAGAGTTGGCGAGGTAGCTTACGAGGTTGCATTACCTCCGGAGCTCGAGAATATACATAATATCTTTCATATTTCTGTGTTAAGACCTTACAAGCACGACTACAACATTTATAATAGAATATGAGCCTTTACAATTCGATAAAGACTTAACATATGAAGAACTGCCTGTTCAAATAGTTGATAGAAAGGAAGAAGTGCTTAGAAATAAAGTGATACCGTCTGTTAAGGTAATCTGGAGGAACCACAATGCTGAAGAAGCCACGTGAGAACTCGAAGATGTTATGATGAAATCTTATCCACAGTTATTTACTTAACTTTTTGTGTGTAACCCCTTATGTACCGATTCTGGGGACAGAATCCTTTTAAGGGGGGAAGAATGTAATAGATGAGAATAATTTTTTTTTATTTTTTTGTGATTCTGGGGACAGAATCCTTTTAAAGAGGGAAGATTGTAACGATTGAGATTTTATATTATAATTTTAAATATTTATTGAGTTAAATAAATATTTTATGTGATTTATTTATTGTGTTGAATAAATAAATTATGTGATTGTGGTGGAGTAATATAATTAAGTGTTATATATTAATTAAATAAATCTTTAATATTTAATTTAATCGATGTATATTAAATTTTAGTATAGTTCTAATTTAATTGAGAGAATTAAATTAAATGAATTATGTGATGAGGGTTACATGATTATAATTAGCGAGTAATTATAATTATGTGATAAATTTTATGTGGTTAATTGATGTTAGTTTTAATTGATTAAATAAGAATGTTAGAGATTTAATTAAATAAAGTGTAACATTAAAGTATGTGTTAAAATAATTTATTAAAATAAAGAAAAGAATTTTTAAACAGTTTTAACCAAACAAGGCCCTTACTTTTGTTTTAAAAGGTTTTGCCAAGCAGGGCCCTTGCATTAGCTTTAAACCTAAATTACCCAAACAAGACTTTGGTTAATTAAACTAGTTCTAAATTTACCTGTTGCCAAACAAAGCCTTATGGCTTTTGATTTTCAAAAGTTTTGTAACTGCTATATATTAAGTAGGGGTATAATTATTTAGCAGTTATATATTATATAATTATATTTTATATTATATACATATATCAGTTATGTATATTTTATATTACGTTAGTTATAGGATAGTCAGTGTTAGAATAAGAGAGGAAAGAATACAGAGAAAAAGATAGAGAGTTAGAGAAAAGAGGAGAAAAGAAGAAGGAGGAGGAAACCTTATTAACCAAAACAACCATCATCATCTTCATACTCTTCTCCTAATCAACAAAGGTATAATCCTAACTTATAGTTTTAGAAATTATGTGTTGATGTTCTTCGTAGTGATAGTTCTCTGTAAATATGAATTTTATGAAAACTTTATAAATACGAATTATATGTATAATTTATGTTTATAGCATGCTTAGATATGAATTATATGCTTAATTAATTGTTTAATTCATATACATGTGATGAATATGAGGAGTTCATGATCATCAATGAGTTACAGTTAGAGTATTTTGAAAATTTTATATATATATATAGTTTTCTCTTAAAGTCAAAGGAATTCATGTTTGATTGATCATCTTGGTTTAAATTAAGTATTGATGATGATAGCATGTTTAGAAATTGATTTGCTATGCTTGAAATTGGGTGAATTGGTTTAAAAACAGTAGTACAGTGTTAAATTTCATGAAGAACACTTATCAATGACTTTTCTTCAAAAATCATGGAATTGGTTGTTTCAATTATGTATTATAATATTTATGTATGTTAGAATCATGTTAAAAGCTTTAAGTTTGTGTTTTCTATTAATTGATATGAATTGCATGAACAGGAATTAGAATTTGGTGTGGAGAAATAAGCCAAATTGGTTTTTTTCTCTACACAGTTCGGGAACTTGTCTGCGTACGCTGGAAGGGGCCCGCCCCGGCGGGCCTATCAAAAGGAAAACCCCCGCCCCGACGAGGGGGGGGGGGGGGTGGCAGGAAAAAAGGAAACTTGTTTTTTTTTTTTTGTAGTTTGTATTTTTTTTTTGTAGTTTGTAAAGTTAATTTTATGTAATAACTTATATAGCATGATTAAACCTATATTAAAATGCTAAATGAATATTAATAAAATATAATTTGTGATTATAACTTTGAATAATTATAATTAGAGTAAAGGTTTAATTTAAATTATAATTTTGTTAAATTATAATGATTATAGTTGATTAATTTTAATCAAGTGAATGCCAATTTTAAATTATAATTTATGTAATGCATGATTAATTATATATTATAATCTTGTGTATTATAATTCAATATTTGCATGATTAATTATAAATTATAATTTGTGTAATTGTAATTTAGTAAATGCATGATGTAGTTAGTTAATTATAAATTTTAATTTGTTTATAATTTAATTAAATAAGATGTGATTATAATTTGAGTAATTATAATTAGATTAAAATTTTAAATTAAAATTTATTTGATTATAATTAATATGAAATACATAATTATTAATTAATTTAATTATGTGAACATGCTTATGTGGTTTAATTAACCATATGATGGTTAATTATTAAATTATTTAAGTAAACTAGAATGGGTTAACCTAGAGGGGTTAACTAATTATGTGAATTAGTTACATGTTAACTAATTTAGGTTATTGTGATTAAATATATATGTGTAGGAATTGTTAGAACATGATTTTATTAGTAGCTTGCGCTTGAGGTAAGTTTTTTAAACCTTGATCTTGTATTAATTTTTATGCAAGTCTTTTATCCCTGAACTCATTAAATTTTATACAAGTTCTTCAAGTTCATATATTCATTGTTTGAGATTTTCCTTTTTATTCTGCGATGGACAAGTATTTAATTTAAGTTCATGATTTAATGTGATCTTGACTTATTGTTCAAGCAAGGTCTATATATTCTTTTTAAATGCTTTAAGTTTAACTCTAAAGCATATGTTAATTCGTAATTCTTTTATTTATGAATTATTCTTTATTGTTGTAAGTCGATTCAACTATTCCTTAGTTGATGAACGTTGAATTCTAAATTACCCTTTTAAGCTTATCCAAACCAAACACTTCCTTTGGTGTGGACTTGTATTCAACTATTGAGATGAACAATCCTATTTACTAGGGGAGGTTACCACGCAGAGGCGTTAAATGTAGTGCACGTACATGGTACAAAGGGCTGATCCCCCTAAGTACGAGTTGAGGTCCATAGTCTTAATGACTGTTAAAGGTTTTAAATAGAAATATTTATAACCTAGAACAAAAGTTCAAGGTCTTACGACCCTCAGATGAATTCTATATTCAAATTTTTATTATTGATAGAGAATTATTATTCAATTCTTTATCGTTGTGAAAGTAAAAGTTATTCAAACCTTTTCAAAAATATTCTTGTATGTCTTATATATTGTTGTATTCCAGTGAGCTATTGTTTGCTCACTCTTGCATTAAATAACCATTGCAGCTAAGGTTGAAAATGTTAATGCCCCGTCAACGAGTAAAGGCAAAAGGAAGCTAAACAAGTGAAGGCTTGTTTAATTTATTTTGAATAAAATTGTAATTAGACTTTATGTGATGTTTTTATTTTTCGTAGTTAATGTTGTGTCAAGGTTAGAGTAAACCCTGGGATTTATTTTGAAAAGTTGTAATCCTTTTTATAAGGAAGATTTTATTATTTATAAAGATTGTAATTTACTTTGCAATTATTTTATTATTGGATAGATGTATGTTATATTTAGAAAGTGAACACCAAATCATGTGAAAATGAAGTACCCGGATTTGGGGGTGTCATAATATATATATATATATATATATATATATAGTCAACCAAGACTGGTAAGAGGACTAGTGATGGTAAAAATCACTTATATATGCGTAAATATATATAAAATGCGTCAACCAAGACTGGTAAGAGGACTAGTTAATGTGTGTGCTAGTGCATTGAAGCTGCTGGAGCTGACGGATCGTCAATCCGAGTTGTAGAAATGCCAGAAAATCAATTTATGTACAAAAATATAACAAATTTTGATGAAAACGGCCACGAAACTAAGTTCCTAGCATTTTTAGAAAACGAAACTTAACATGCAAATGTATAAAAGTACGAAGAAGTAATATTCACTTTCTGATCGTAAAAATACTTACAATGGACTGCTACACGGGCTTTTTGCCAAATCGTAGGCTCTATACGTCCAAATCTACCGATTATTTTTTGATATGTGGTAGTATATGGGTATATCTACGTGTTAGAGTGAAAATATTTGTGTTTGGAAAAGATGTAAAAGTCAGAAAATAGAACTAACAGAGCTTCGCTGCGTTTTGAAATTCTTAAAAATGAAGGGGCACCTTTATTTATTGGCCAGGGAGCCTCCACTCTACCTGCGGTTGTCGCAGGTAGAGGTGTAGCTCCCCTGGTGGGGCTCGTAGTGCTGGGTTTTGTCATCTCAAAGTACGTGCACTCTGAGCAAATCGCAGTCGAAGTCGAAACTTTCTAACTTATGATCGGAGATCCGTTTGAGGCGTGCAATACCTTTTCGGAAAGCCCTCGCCAAGAGAGTTGCAATGACATGGGATAAAATATTTTTCGGGTCCGAGAAGACGAGTTTATAACCAGGTCTTCGATTCCCCGCAGTTTTTTCGTTGAGCTGTCTTGCGCTGTTTGCACTCGGGATCGTCGTTGTTGTTCGTTCTGACTTTGTTGGCATCAATTCGGCTTGAGTTTGACTGAATCGGCTGAGAGTTGATAAAATGACCATTTTGCCCCTCCCGGGCTGGTCCTTGGTGGATCTGGCTTCCCAGGGTTATCTCTGGGCTAAACTGCACTTTTTGGATTGATGTCGGGGCTGACTTAATGGCCCGATTTTGAGATCGGGGTTGATCGGTACCTCCCCGTTTTTTGGCGGGGCTAATTGGTACCTCTTGGGTTGCTGCCGAGGCTGATTTGAAGGCCCGATATTAAGATCGGGGTTTGAACTGATAGCCCAATTAGAGATCGGGATTGATCTGACGGTCCGATATTGAGATTGACTGGCGTACCGACATTGGTGATCGGATTTGACTAGAGTACCGACATTGGTGATCGGATTGGTATATACCGATATTGGGGATCGGATTTAGGTTTATCGATATTGGGGATCGGATTTAGGTTTACCGATATTGGGGATCGAATTTGAGTTGATTGACGGCTTTGCCCTCTTACAGTGTTCGTATTGGGGCAAGAAAAATTTTTAGTGTCTACAATGGTGACTAGTTAAGTCATATTTGTAAGATGATAAGAATAATGTAATTATCATTATTTTTAATGAATGAAAATTTTAAGGTAATAGAACCGGGGAATATAATGAATCTTCAGGATATAATGATGTATGTATGGAATGGGAAGTACTCGTAACGACCGGAATTCGGGTGTGAAGATAGACCAGATTTCGGGGCGTCACAATAATGAAAGTTAGATGTAAAGCGTATAAACGCTGTAAACGCAAAGTAATTACGATGAATGAACAGTCTTAGCATACAAAAAATCGTATGACTTAGACATAAGAGATGAGCATGAACGTGATGCTCATGTAATAGATCATTAATGAAAGTGATTAAAACCTTAAGTAAAGGTTGAATGAAAGATTAACATATGAATAACGTGAACGCAGAATACGTAAACAATTTTTGTGAATCGTATTCGCGTCGGACGAATGTCTTAGGTTTACATAGGTTGTAATACCAAGATGTTATACGAAGATGGTAACTTATGACATGGAAGTGTTATAAAGCCATAACGGAGGTTAAATGATATAAATTCAATGTAAACACAAAGTGTAATCGGATATGGGACCCTATATTCTGATATACAAGAAACCATATTTGTGTCGAATGAACGTTCTAAGCATACATTGGTTGTATGACTTAGACGTTGATGAATGTAGTAAGTAAGATATGTAATTTTCAAGAAAACCGTAACGAACGGTAATGAAGGAATTGAATGGTTCAAAATGGAGCCGGATAAAGAATGTAGAAAAAAAATGTAACCGTTAAACACTTAAACTAACGTGAGGGTGTTGAGTGTAAGTGTAAGTTAAACGTACATAACCTACACACCATGTATGGTTTGAACGTGAAATAATGAAGATTAATGATTAACGTATAATGTAAAGAAGCCGAGTTAATGACAATAACTTAAAGAGTGATCTGAGTTAAATTAACCAGACATTTTAAGATATAAAATAGAGGTAGTGTAAAATGTTTAAAAGCTATGAATGCATAGTATTAACATTTAATGTTGTTCTTGGTATACACAAGAGTGTATGACTTAGACGTTAATGAATAATAATGAGGTATGACATTTAGTTATCAAAAAGCCATAAGGAAGAATAATTGACTTAACGAACATTACAGTTGTAATGATTCGAACAAGTTAAGCTAGAGGGAAGGAATCATAAACGATGATTGTAAGAATTAAGGCATCTTTGAATGTCGTAACGCCGTAAGACGGTAGAGAAAGTTGGTTACGTGGGCACAAGCTATAAGACGCGAACCATAAGAAGTAAAATAGTTAAACCAATATGTGTGTCGAATATACGACTAATTGGTATGTGTTATTTCTTATGTGATATATAGGGATTGCGATGAACAGTTCAGCATAAACTATAAGTTGTAGCTGTGCTTAAGGCAAGTTTACTAACTTCATTCATATTTTAAATGAATGTTAGTTTCTTAACTATCTCAGATGTTGAACTTGAGAAAGTATTACCTGTGTGTAAATGTGTGATATTTGTGCAAGGTGTGTACATGAGGCCTTGTGCCGAACTTTCAACACTTATGTGTTTCTGTGAAATAAATTATTCTGTGAATGAACGGTTTAATGTGGAGTGATACCATTTGTGAACTGTTAAGATTAAGTCTGTGCTAATGATTCTAGCTAGACTGAATGTAAAGATATGTGGAAGTGAATGTGATTAATGTTTTAACATAATAGGAATCAGAGTTTTTCCTATTATTCGAGTTGCTTCATAACCTTTATTTGGTTATTGAAGTTTTAAAAGAGTCTTTGATTCTTGCTTTGGTTGTTATACAACTGCTATGACTTGTTGAGCAATTGAATGCTCACACTTGCTTTAAAAAAACATTTTCAGCGAATGACGGTAGAATGTAATGTACGATCTAGTAAAGATCAAGCTGATGGGTGCCATTGTGCGGTGCTACAATTGCAAGTACCACGAGCCTTATTCATCATATGAATAAGCATGAAGTTGAAGTGAAGACCAACCGAATACTTGTAGAATAGTTTATAAAACTATTTTGTAATTGTTGTGATTAGTTAAATTCACACATGTAATGAAGTAAAGAATAATGTAATTATCATTATTTGTAATGAACAAAGATTTTAAGGTAATAGAATCTGGGATTTGATGAGATGTGTGACGCCCCAAAATCTGGATATTTTCAACCCACGGATAAGGTGCTACACGGTGCTTTCATCTACTCATACATTCAATTGAATAATTTAATAACATGCATAAGTTTCCTAAATGTTACATTACAATAATCCCTTCCCAAGTACGTTATAACCTTTACATATGTTCGTCGTTATAATATTATTCATTACAACAATAATTCTATACTATTACAAGGATAACTAAGTATCCATCTTGGACTTTTCCTTGTCCTTACCGGATCCCTCGATCCGATAGCTCTTAGCAGAAATTATATGAGTTTTAAGCAAGAATGAGCATAACTAGCTCAGCAAGTTTAACATTTTACTTTGCAACCACAAAATCAAGAATCATATAATTCCATCTTCCATAACTGTACAATAGTTATAAAATAGTAAGAATAATCAAAATAGCATTTTGAGTTCCTTTAAATCATTCTTAAGGACAAGTAATCATTTATGAATCTGAGTTGGTCACAAACCATGAACATCATTTACTTTTTCAAGCATAAAAGAACATTCCAGAACTAAGGCCGTATGCTCGATATATCTTTCGAGCACGTCTAGGTGACCAGCCTGTAGTACTCTATGTTGATCAACACTCCATTCTTTAAACGTTTTCACGTTTAAACTTTGTGGCAACTCAGTGCCTGTCGAATTAACAACACTAAACCTTTATGTATTCATACTCAGGTTTTCCTTTGAATTCGTACCAAATCAATTAGCATAGGATAGCACATCAATGATACTTTGAAAGAATTATGAAAAAATCAACCAAAATACTTTACATATACGTCTAGCCGAATCAATTAGCATTGACTATTCAATAATAATTCATGCATAGGCAACTATGCATCATGACAACTTGTCCAACATAAAGTATAGATAAGAGTTTAGAAACTTTGCATCAAGTAGAACTTGAATAATGTTAGAGAACTTGCCTTTGCATCTTTAAACCTTTAAGTCTACTTTACTCGGTCTTTACAACCTCCACAAGATATAAACACATAGCATACTAATTAGGTTATTACAACTGATATACATTATGTAACTATCTTCTCCGTCTCGTATAACTTAGCCGAATTGTTAAACTAATAACATCTGTTCAAGTTATTTAACCTTCTTCACGGCTTATTAACGTTCATTAGTCATAAGCCGACTCCCGTCGATCATCATTATGCACAACGACCGACGAAACCTTAATCGGTTTGATACGTCGAACATATTTTCATCGGATTCCCGTCATTGGACTCCGTATGGAAATTAAGTAAGTTCTAACTTCAATTCATAACATTCAAATACCACACACCCCTATTACATGTTATGTAACTCCAAGGCACGCTCACAACTCGATTACGATTCATGGTTTACATTATCGGCTTTTCGAGTTTTAAATTTAAATACGTTTTGTCAAAGTTTAATTCATAAAACCATTCTTAAACATGTTGTTTAAGTTATTTCTCTTCATGAATATTAACCATATGATTTCCCCATAATTACCATGTAGCAAACTAGGTTAATAATTATTCATGTTGGAAAATTTCCACTTAAGGGCGCTGCAGCGCCAGACTTAGGCTTAAAGTCTACATTGTGGCGCTGGCTTGCAAAAACATTTCCCCTATTCTGGCGTTGTGGCGCCAAGTTTGCCTTGTTAGGCGACGCGGCGGCACCCCCTATGCAGGATCCTCTCCCCGGCATGGCGCTGCGACGCTGGGGAACACTACCTGGGCGGCGCTGCAGCGCCAGCCCTATTCTTGCAGAAAAAAATTTTAATTTCTAAAATTCACGAGCTTTTAACACGATCGTTTCAACTCGAAATTGGCTCATTCCAAAGCCAATAGTTCATAAATCATATGTTCTATGATTTTATTAAGTTGTAATTCATTTCTGAATTCGTTGGCGAAAAATTTGCAGATTAGTCCATTTTTACACTTTCGTTAACGTTCGTGAACGTTCGACGCTCAATTCTTCGTTTTAAGTCCGAATTGGTTCGTTCTTGCTCCCGTAAGTCTTATTTACCTAATTACACGTTACGCCATCGAAAACCATCGTTTTTGAATCAAACTGTGACTTCTGACTTCTATTCTAAGAAATTCAGGTTTCAACGATTAACGTCTAATCACGTAACTTACGCCGAATCTTTGTTACTTGGAATTTTAACTTCAAACCAAATGGAATCAATCCATTGGTCATTCATTAGTTGTGACGCCCGCAAATACGGGTCCCCAGTACCTTGGATCTGGTACATTATGGTACTTTATTATCATACACATTCTATCATCTAATTCAGAATATATAAACATATATTATTTATTTCATATGATTCTATTACATTTCCCAAGGTCTGTTAACCTTAACTGAATACATACCTCAAGTAATTAAAAAGGTTTACAACATTACTTACATCAGATAACTAATAGTTATAAATATATATAATCTACTCTTGGAGTTTGCCTTTTCCACTGTCTTTCTTCGAGCCTTCGTCTTAACTGAAATTTGTTATCATGATATAGCAAAGGTGAGCAACTAATTTGCCCAGCAAGTTTAAATACAACAAGGATATATCATGATTGAAAGAAAGAATAAGCTTTCGCATTTTCAATAATATAATAATTGTGAAAGAGCATAAATTAAAATTTTATTAAATGAATGACTGAATCAATAATGTTTAATATCAACAAGGACCACGAACGACTTTAACTAAACCTTAGGGTAATGAAGGTGATCATCCTTTCATACCTAATGAACATATGCAACATGCACTAAGTGCGAATCAATATTCAGTATAGATGTGAATAATCAACAATAATTATTCACGAACATGCTTTAAAAATATAACTCAAGTTTGATTTAGGGAAAAACTTGCATGTACCGTCGATTACTGTGACACCCCCAAATCCGGGTACTTCATTTCCACATGATTTGGTGCTCACTATCTAAATAAAACATACAACTACTACACAATAATAAGGAATGCAAAATAAATTATAACCTTATAAATCCATAAAATCTTCCTTTAAAGGATTACAACTTAATTGAATAAATCTCAGGGTTTTCTAACCTTAACATAAATAATAAGTGCGAAAAATAAAACATAACATAAACGAAGTCTTATTACAATCGTAATCAAAACACAACAAGTCTTCACTTGTTCATCTTGCCTTTCCCTTTACTCGTTGACGGTACGTCAACGTTCTCAACTTTAGCTGCAATGGTTGTTTAATTGCAAGAGTGAACAAACAAAAGCTCACTTGGAATAACAATAATATTAACGATGACATAACTGAATAACTTCAAAAGATTTGAATAGCTTTTCTTTCATCAATAATAAAGAATTGAATAATAATTCTTTCATCAACATTTAGAATTTTGAATATAGAAATCATCTGAGGGTCATAAGACCTTGAACTATGTCCCAGGTGATAAACATTTCTGTTTAAAACCTTTAACAGTCGTGAGACTATATGGACTCTTAACTCGTACTAAGGGGGATCAACCCTTCGTACCATGTATTGTGCACAAACATGTTAACGCTTTCGCATGGTAATCCTCTATTACTAGGGTTGTTCATCTCAATATTTATTAACGAGTCCACACTAGAGAAAGTTTGGTTTGGATAAGCTCAAAGGTAATTTAGAGTTCAATTATCATCAACTAAGGAGTAGTTGAATCGACTCACAATAATTAAGAGTTCAATAATACAAGAATTATGAACCAAGTATAACTCATAACAATAGACTTCCTATTAAATAGGCATGCTTTAGAAATAACTTAAAGCATTTGAAAGATAGATAAACCTTGCTTGAACAATTAAGTCAAGGTCACGTTAATTCAATAATGAACTTGATAAGATAACTATTCGATATATAAACTATAGAGAATACAATATCTTGCATATGAATAAAAAGTTAGAATATGAAACTTACTCAAGGAAAGAGTATAATTAAAAGACTTGCATAAACGTAAAAGACATGTTTTGGAAAAACTTGCATAATTAACAAGTTTAGGGATAGAAAACTTGCCTCAAGCGCAAGCTATACTTTACAATCACTTTCACAATTATCCTACATATTGCATTACATTTACAACATCAATTAGTTCATAACCATTACGTTAAACCGTTGAACTTCTTACTTAAGTTCAACTTAATAACATGGTTTGTAAACTTAACTCGCTAACTAACCACATACGTGAGTCTAAACTCACAGCATGTATATCACACGTGTATAACACTTTAAACTATCATATCGCACCTTATGATAGTAATATCCTGTGGCACCCCCAAATCCGGGTTCCCTAACCTCGGGTTTGGTGCTCACGATCCATCATACATATCACATCTAACTACCCATTCATTAATGAAAAATATCATTCATAACATTACTTAATACAACTTATAACAATATCCTAGGTTAACTAACCTTGACTTAACTTACATACCTTTATGTATCCAAAAGGTTTACATAATTAATTTACATAATGCAACGTAACCATTAAAAGTTGACAATAACTACTCCTGAGCCTTGCCTTTGCCTTTGTCCCTGTTAGAACCTTCTACTACTTCGGCCTTAGCTGAAATATTTTATTTAAGCAAGGGTGAGCAACAAGTTTGCTCAGAAAGTTAAAGTATACAATAAAGGATATATATCATGAATAGAATAGTCTAACTTCTATACAACTTCAACAATAATCAAAGGGTTTTGAAGTAGCTGAAGAATAATTCATTCTCAATAATAAAACTTTCTCAAATTTCATACTGTATAATATACCAAAGATGAAAGAGTAAAATTCTTTCAAAGATTCAATCATATTCAAATGAATAAGAAGAATTAACAATACTGCAACAATATTCAATAAAGTAGAATATTCCCAGAATTCATGCTGAGTGATCACAAAGGGATCATGAACTAGTAGAGGAATTATTAGTAATTAAAACTAAATTACCCCAAGGGTATAAGTTAGTTATAAAAACTAAACTAGACTCTTCTGCAAGTACCTGGAGCGGCCAACTCCTTTGTACCTTATATTATGCATAATACTCAATAATAGCGCAAAGGTCGATTTACGACAATAAAGTTTGTTCATCTCAGTCTTATATCATGAGTCTATACCACAACAATAAGGTTTGGATTGCTTTAAAAGAAATACTATGATTTCAGCATATAATATCAATATTGATCTAGCCGAAATCAATGGCATAGATCTTCCAATAATAAATCAGTTCATATTAAATAGAACGTTTCATGCTTTAACAAATATTAGTCTCGCCAAAATAATTAGCTGAGACGTGACTTATAAACTGTTCAAATAATAGAACATGAATCAATTGCACTACGTGCGAACAACAATAATCATTATAGATTTGAATAACTACCAATAATTATTCACTAATCATGTTTTGAAAAATAATAACTCAAGTTGAGTTAGGAAACTTGCCTGATTCGTTGACTACTGCTACGCAATTTAAGTTAACTTCTTTTGTAAGACCTATCATTAATAAGATCGATCTCTTAATTAGCATCACATATCTTACTCATAGCAATTTATCTAACATGTAATCACATAATCAATCATTAAAGAGTACAACTATACTACCTTAGACTTAATACTTACTCGCTCATTTATAAGTTCTTAATATAACTTGATAAACTATTTATGAATTCAGTTTCCATTTCAGCAAGCTAAAACAAAACTGACTTCTCTTCCTGACATTTCAGTTTCTATTTCAGCACCGTGAATTGGTCATTTCAGGAAGTTGAAATATACTATTCACAAAAATACGAATTCAACTTTTTATTTTTCTATCCTTTGGCCAAACATATATACCTATATTCCATACACAAAAAGAATTTTTCTGGAATTTTTCAACTCCCTTAAGTATTTTTCAAAAACCCGTTTCTAGTTAAAACCTTAAGAAATTAGCCCTATCATGCTTAACTCCAAAAATTCCCAGCTCTTGGCGGGATCTTACACGTGTTAACCTGAGATTCCAGTTTAAATTTCGTGGTCATTGGAGTTATAGAACTACGGTTATAAAGTTTTTCGTCGAAAAAATCCAAATATTAAATTAGTCATAACTTGGTCAATTTGAGTCAGAATTAGCTCATTTTTGGACGCAAGCTACTTTATCTCATATATTTTCATGTCCCAAAATATTAGAATTTATTTCATTAATTAAGTTGTCGAAATTTCCCTTACAATTTTCGGATAGCCTACTTTTTTGACTTTTTTAGATTTTTTAGATTTTGCTTCCTTTACTAAAATCAGTCCATACTAAAATCTACAACATATTTTTCAGTGATTCCACTTGGATCTATTAGAAGAATCATATATATAACTCTAAAAATTGACTACACTCAAAAATTCAAAGTAGAATGAGAGATATGGTCATGTCCATTTCATACTTCGTTTTCCCAAAAATTGATTTTTCAATCTTTGGTGATTTTTAAGAAAACTTCCATATTTTCACATAAAACCAACATATTTCATCATAATACTTGAAATAACTCATATAATCATGAATATACCATGATCCATGATCTATATCATTAAATAATCATCAAACACAAGATCAAACACAACCAAGACTAAGAAAAATTAGATTTTCTATCTTTTGAAAAACCTAACTTATATTTCTTAGTTTAGATCCAACTTTTGATCCATAAAAGGGTTAGATCTAAACTTGAAACACTAATAAACACAAAGATCTAAGGTTTTAAACCTCAAGATCATAGTTTTACAAAACTCAAAACTCAAATCAAACCCAAAAAAAATTATACTATATAAATAGGCATTTCTTATACCTTAGCTTGTTTTCCTTCCTCTCCTTCTCCCTAATTTTAGTTAAGGAACTATGAAGCTTTGAAAACTCCCCCACTCTCCTACACTATTGTGGCCGAACTCCCCCCGTGCTCTCTTTCTCTCTCTTGCTCTTGCTTTGTTAACTAAAGAAAATGAAATAAAATGAGATGAGAAGTAAGGTTGTGTTTGCTAGCAATTAAAAATAGTTAGATACATAATATCTATCTATCATATCTTGCATATCTAATTAAATCTTCCATCCACCCTCTCTCTCTCCTTATCATAATGGAAGTTGATGCTTGTAACGACCCCCAAAATTCATACAATAATATTCTCATTCTCGATCATTAACAATACAACTTTATTCTAACTTTACATCATTATTCGATATTAAAATCACTAAAATGCAGAAAATTTAAAACTTTTATAAATTCTTTCTTTATTGCCCTGAATCGCAACCTTTACATGACATCTCTTTGATTCAATTCTATTACATGAATAGCTTCCTCTAAGTTACTATACAAAGTCTTACATCACTAAGCAATATCCATATACATTGGATAGCTCACCTTACAATTCAACAAATGTGTTACCTTATAATCAAAATAATTAAATACATTTCTCATCTACATAAGTAAGCTTCTTAAATTACTATTGAACTCTAACATTCAACTAGCACGTATCATTACCTTGCATCTTTGACCTGTAAAAATGGTTATTTGTAAGAGTGAGCTCGACAGCTCAGTAAAAACTAACAGTTTTCATGCATCATGCAGCACATAATAACATGCTCAACATACATCTCATAATCATTAAAGTAACATGGCATACATGCTTTAATTCACATAACAATATAAAGATTGAGTTCCTTACTCAATCAACATTCTTTAATCAATCAATGTAGTAATAAATTAACTTTAACATTTCATGCTTACAACGTATATAACATGCTCTTTGCAATACAATTTAAATAGATCAAAATATCATTAAGTTCACGTAGAAAATAGGAACCGAAAGACTTGCATGGCTCGTAGATTACCAATTACCGAAAACAGCTTAATATAATCTGCTTCATGATCCTACATAACGTATTACCATACACATCAATTATTAGTCTCATAGCGACATTTAGTAAACGCTTAAGTAACTTTTACTTTATACTTTCTAATTATCTCCCATTTACTCGATTGACACACATTGTCAAATTATATATATAATTAACGATATAAGTTAATTATCACATAGATCCTCATAATTAGTTAACCACTCTAGGTTAACTCATTCCTCTTTAACTATTAAGTTAATAGTTAATTATCACATAATTAATCACATCACATAATCATATTACATACTCATATTAAATTATAATTAAACGAATTATAATTTAAACATCCACTTTAATCAAATTATAATTACATCTTATGTTAATCAAATTATAATTACATAATTTGTAATTTAATTTAAACCATTACTCTAATTATAATTAAACAAATTTATAATTAATCAAACTACATCATGCATTAAATTATAATTAAACCAATTATAATTTAAATTAAACAATTACTTAGATTATAATTAATCAATTTCAATTCATGCACTCATTAAATCATAATTAAATAAATTATAATTTAAATTACACTTTTACCTCAATTATAATTATTCCAAATTATAATCACATATTAAGTTATAGCTAAACAAATTATGCTTCAAGTTAAACATCTACTTTGATTATAATTAATCAAACTATATTATTATAATTTAACAAATTATAATTTAAATTAAACATTCACTTTAATTATAATTATTTCAAATTATAATTTCACAGTATCTTATTAATATATCTCATTACTATTATTTAGCATTTTAATGTATGCTTCAATTCATAAAATTTATCACATTATGTTAACTTTTCAAAACTACACAAAACAACAAAGTGCATCATTTTTTCTGCATACCCCCTGCCGGGGCAGGGGTGCTTGGCCTTGCAAGGCCAGCCAGGGCGGGCCCCCTGCATTGTCTCAATTTTGGCTCACGAACTGTGCAGAGAAAAAGTCAATTTGGCTTAATTCTCCACACCAAATTCTGATTTCAGCCAACATAATTCATATCAATTTGATAGAAAACAAAATTCTAAACTCCTAACATGTTTTAACATATGAAATCATCAAAACACAAAATTTTAAAACAACTAATTACATGATTTTTAAAGAAAACCCATTGATAAGCGTTCTTGATGAAATTGAACACTGAAATCTATTTTTAAATCAAAATACCCAATCAAAACATATTTAAATTCGTTTATAAACATATTGTCATCATCTAACCTCAATTTACACAATCAAATCACAATTTTTTGATTTCAAATAGGCCAATTATCAAACTATTTCACTATGACTTTTGATGAACATGAATTTCCTCATGTTCATCATGTATGCATGAATTAACCAACTAAAACATCATACAGTTCATCTATTATCACAATTCACATATAGAATTTCATATAATATATATATATATCCCCAAAATCATAAATTTTCATGAATATTCATATTTTCATAAAACAAAACTTTGAAGAACGTAAAACAACTTTAAAACTCTAAAGTTGAAAATCATACTCTTTGCTATGCTCAGAAGAACAAGATGAAGATGGTGATGTGTTTGACTCTCTCAAACTTCTTCTTCCTCTTTCTTCTTTCTCACTAACTCTATGTTTTCTGTGTTTTCTTTCTACACAGACTAACCTTTTGTTTTGTTCTGACTAACTCTATCTCTTATAACTTCTAAACCAACATAATATAATATACATATATCTTACATATACATATATTACATAATTATACATATATAACATATCACATAATGACCATAATAATTATAATAAATATAATTATTACAATTAATGATATAGGTTACAACATTTAGAATATCAAAAGCCCAAAGGCTTGTTTGGCAAAACAACATCATTTTAAAAAAAATAGATTTTTAATAGTTAAGGCCCCGTTTGGCAAAACAGATTTAAAACAAAAGTAAGGGCCATGTTTGGTAAAACTTTTTAAAAACAGTTTTAAAGGCCTTATTTGGGTAAAACTAATTTAAAAGCCCCCTTTTTTTTAATAAATCCTTTAACACATCTTTTTAATGTTATCATTTAATTAATTAAATCTTAACATTCTAATTTAATTAATTAAAAATCTAACATCAATTAATCACATAAAATTGTCACATAATTATAATTATTTGCTAATTATAATTTTGTGTAACAATTACCACGTAACTTCATTTAATTTAATTATCCCAATTAAATTAGAACTATCATATAAAATCATTACATATTAATTAAATTAAATATTAAATACTCATTTAATTAATATATTACACTTAATTACATTACTCCATAAAAATCACATAATTATTTATTTAACTCAATAAATAATTCAATTAAATTATTTATTTAATTCAATATATATTAAAATTAATATATAAAATTCTCTTCACATAAATTCACATATTTCACAATATATGACACGTATACACATATTCAAACTCAAAATATCTCATAATATGAATTTTATTTATTAAATTCTTAAAAATTCGAGATGTCACAATGCTTGCAAGTAATAACAAAGTGGTGTCTCCATAAAGTAAGTGACACCTAGCTAATAACTTACCAACTAAAGTAAAAGCATTCATTACATTCTCCTCCCCTCTTTTCTCCATACCAAGTGCGGCCACATGGCCTCCTTATATATCCAAATTGATTTTATTAAAGGCTTCCACTAATGACTATAATACCCTTCCTTACTTGGGCTTTAGCTTGGGCTTGTAATTAATTCCTTTTTGGGCTTGCACCTTTTAATTCTTTTGGCTACTAATTAAAATACACTTGGGCCTCCATCTCTAATTAATTAGGTCACTAGTATGCTTGCCCTTTATATATAATATTGGGCTAGCTTAATGATTTCATTGTTCTTAAATCAAATTAGCTACAAGTCTCATGCTCAAATAAATAATTGGGCTACAAATTAATTCTTTGGGCCATAAAATCAACTTAGTTCCATACTTTTAATTTTTATCTTACCCTAATCATTTAGTTATGGTTTCCTTACACACAATTGTAAGTTAATTCCTTACTCATATATCTTTAATTTCATAACCCAATTAGGCTTGCTTTACTTAGGTTATAAAATTAATTAATTGAAATGTATAAAATAAATCTCTTAGGGTTAGTATATATTTTTAAATACTATCATTCTCTTATATTATAACCCATTAGATTTTTAATTACCATACCTAATATATGTATTAGGTTACATAACTTTATTCTTAATTCTCTTTATATACAAAATAATTGTATACACATTACATAATACATATTTATTCAATTATATACATAATTCACATATGTCATAACATATTCCCCTAGTGCATTAACTTAATAGCCCTAATCGCTTAATAAGTTATGATCACTCACATATTCATATCAATAATTAATTACTTAAATATTGTAAATCCTTTTAATTTAATAATCAATGCTAACATTCAAGCTATGTTAATTTCTAACATACCTTATATTACTATTTCTTGAAAATGATTAAGTATACTTCTTAGTTAATAAATTAACTGTCTAGCTTAATTCACATATACACTTATATGGTTCAAGTACTTTCTAAAAAAAAATTATTCGTAAAAATTACATATATAATCCATGTGAAATTCTCGGTCCTTATATTCTCCCCTCCTTATAAGGATTCCGTCCCCGGAATCACTATATCCTTACATTCAAATTATGTCTATCCTTGGACACTCGTTTATTAATCAATCAATTTTATTGAATTACTCTCCTCGTATTTATTATATCATTTATTCTTTCCTATCCCAATACAGGGCGGAAAAATCGTAGCTTACTTCAAGTCTCATTTGACTTGGCATAGCTCATATTTTCCTGTTGTATTTAGGTATCAACATCATATTCACAATGGTATTCCTTTAATATATTAAACAACTTATGCCTTCTCTCACTCTATTTTGGAACCTCTAAGGGTTACCAAAGATCTCATGGGCATACTCGTGTTCTACTAACTTTTTAAAGTTGTATCATCAATTCCTTCAAATTTATATACGCGATTCAAACCTATAACTCATATATCAACCTGTGACTCGGACCCTTAATGGAATAGTACCTCGCAGTGATATCTATCAAATAAATCGCATACGATTATATTATTAGGTTAAATCTTTACCTGCCACCACTTCCTTTGCAGCCACTGCGTCTTGAACCGTCATGTTAAATGTGCGCACCGTCGGTCTTCCTGGTTGAGCAAGTCCTTTGATCGCCAGTGTTCCACTGCTGTTTCCTCTATTGTTGCTTCCTCTCTCTGCGTTCCTCTTTGGACAATTATGAATTTGATGATCTAGCGATCCACACGAAAAACAACCTGGTATCTTCTTTGGACTTGGACAATTTGGAGAGATGTGTCCCTCTTATCCACAGTTAAAACACACTCCTTTTCCCTTCAAACACACTCCCTGATGATTTTTATCGGAATTTGCACATGGCTCACCTCTCTTCCTATTATCTCCTGACTTGTCTCCAAATTGAGTATTGTCCTTCCACTTACGCTTATTGGTGTTACTTCCTCCACTACTACCTCCTTCATTCGTCTTTTTCTTCTTCTATTGATGATACCTTAACACAGCTTCACTTCCTCCTTCGGCGATGATTGCTTTTTCCAACAGGGTCGAAAATGTCTTAACCTGCAACACAGCTACGTTATTATATATCCCTGGCTTCAGTCCATTCTCAAACCTTCGGGCCTTTCGCACCTCAGTGTCCACCTGATGCGGAGCGAATCTCGCTAGTTCGTTGAATTTTGCGGCGTATTCTGCAATCGACATACTTTCCTGATTCAACTCTAAGAAGTTTACCTCCATTCTTGCTTGCATAATTTTTGAGAAATAATTTTTGAAAAATAATTCCTTAAACCTTGTCCAGGTTACTACTGTTGTCCCGGCTCTAGCCTTGTTTGTCTCCCACCAGTAATTCGCTTCACCCTTCATCAAATAGTTAGCAAAATCTGTCTTTTACTCCTCCGCTACTCTAGCAATAGCAAAAGCTTTCTCCATCTCCTTTACCCATGTTTGGGCTTCTATAGGGTCAGTGGTTCCCTTGAATTCTGGCTTTCCTACAGCCTTAAAGTCTTTAAAGTTAGCCAATCGATTAGCTGGTCGATTTCTTACTGCTGGGGCTCTAGTTTGCATAGCTTGAGCTAGCATGTCTACGAAGTTCTGCATTGGATCTGCTTGATCTCCTCCATTATTCACGGACTGTTCCTCCCTTTGGTTACGGTTTTGTCGCCTTGGCGGCATTATCTAATGAAATAAAGACTTAAATTAATACTTTGTCTTTCTGCCACATCTTATTAGTAGTATAATAAGAATTTAATATAAAATTTTAAACTTAGACCAATTCAGCTTGCTGGATTTACGAATTCAGCTTGCTGAATCTACAAATTCATCAGATAAACATCTTAATATTTTAATTCTCAAAATTTATTTACTTATTCAAACATATAATCATATCATTGCATTTATATTCATAGTCATGCAAATAATACACAGTACTTTTTAGTACATAACGCATACTACTACAATCATTTACTATCCCTTTGTGACAAAAGTCTGGATTCATTACTACCACTTCATACAAAAAGTTGAAACATACAAGAGTTATCTTGATATTCATATAAAAGCGAATATTATACTCATATATATATATATATATATATATATATATATATATATATACACACCTACACATCGTCTAAGATACTATATTCCTTAACATATTATCTTACTGGAAAAGATTCTACTCCTCACACTTAATCTTTCTTCCGTCCACTTCCTTCACCTATCTTCGTCTTAGGACAATTTTTAACCCTATGACCTATTCCACCACATGAAAAACATCCTCCTTTCTTTGGTTTAGGACAATTTGGTGATATATATGATAGTAGTGTGCATACAAGTCAATCATGTATGATGATAAAACACGTACTTTGTAAACAATCTTATTTATTTATTAATAAAATATTCATTTATTAAAGGCATTTAATTATCTACATGGTGCTATTTTTATAATATGTAAATAACCCAAAGTTTTAAGCAATGCTTTTAGAATCATGATGATGATCATGCTAATGAGATCTAAATTCTTAGAAAGCTCTAAAACTAAAATAGTTCCCAATCGTGGGATTACTAAAAAGGGGATTAGTAAATCCGGATAGATTGGTACATATGTTGCTTGCTCATTGGATGAGGATGATTGATCTCATGATCATTTGTGTGGAGACACTAAAGCAAGTATGTAGGTGCTTATTGGAGAATAAGTTCACTGAACGTGACTCGCTATGGAATACCTAATGGAGTTTTACTCGCCTGTCAATAGGAATTCCTAATGTGATAGTAGTACAAGTGATCCTTGGACTTGAGATCATCATAGTATCTTGTATGTAATGAATTATACTTTGACCTATTCCTTAAAGTCCTTTAGGGTATATAAAAGGGTATGCTTGGGTATAATGAGTTACATTTGGAGATAATGAATGATCAATAAAGAATCTACCACCTCTAGTAAAAGAGGAGATATGTCCTATGTGATTCGTTCAATGACAACCCAGGAATCCTTGGCCAAGGTAAAATGAAATTAGAAAGGAGTTTCTAATTTGCATTATTTGGAGTTGTGCATTTTCTAATCGAAATACATATAATTAAATAAAATAAGACTTGACAGTAAATTCATGTCTTATATTTAATTGGGACATTGTATGGTGGAAGGATTGAATTGTATGGTAACTATTTACTCACAGGTTCTTTTATGATTAATGTTGAAATCTATATTATCTGGAAAGTCGTTGATCGCTAGGGAGGCTTATCCCTATTGTAGAATAAATATTATTTTTTTAAATAGATTATTAGTTTAATTTATTTATTTAAATAAGATTAGAATTGTTCTAATTGATTTATTCACAACCGGTTTTATATAGAGAACCTAAAGGGTCACACCATAAAAGGAAGAATAATTATTTATGAAGGTAATGGCATAATCGTAATAATGCATTAAGTGTAATTAATTTAATCTATAGTGATAGAATAAATTAAATATCTTAATGCTTATTATTTAATATTTTGGAAATATTAAATATAAATTAATAAGAGTAGTCTTATTAATATTATTATTATTATTATTATTTTAATTTCTAAATGAGTTTAGTAATTAATTTAATATTAGTACTCTCATTTATTCCTAATAAGATTAGGAGACAAATTAATTAAATGAATTTAATTAATTATTCCCCATGTGGTGGGAAGCCTAAATTAATTAAAGGAGTTCAATTAATTAAAAGAAATTCCATGTCTAATAAGATTAGAAGGGTTGACCAATATCTATATAAGAGGAGTCTTCTAATAGATATCAGTTGAGGCAATTTCAATTGTTGGAGAGTACTCCTTTTCTATAGAGGATAGAAAACTAAGCCAACCACCCTCCTTCTTGATAATTCATCTTCCTTGGTGGATCACCTCTAGAGGCCAAACACTTGGGTGGCTAACGTTGATCAAAGGAAGGAATCTAACCCGGAAATTCAAGGAGATCACGAAGAACAAGGAGTTGAACTCGTACCTGTGGAAGCTTCGTTTTACAAGGGTATGATTCCATAACTTCTTATTTATCGTTTTAAATTAATAATTTGCATAAAGGATGATCCGGGTAATGGTTTTGTAGAATTTTTTTTAAACTCTGATATACCATGCTTCCGCTAATTTTTGCAATTTGATTGCATCACGATTTCGTACAAACCCAACAGTGGTATCAAAGCCAAACCTTTATGCAATTATTAATTTATTTTTGATTTCATATACATATGGGTATGTATTTAAAAATAATTTATTGGGCATAATTTTATTGTATAAAATTATTTTTTTTTAAGAAAAAAAATGACATTTTTTTTTGGGACGAATCACAATTTTTTTTTTGGGGGTGCTAATCTTGAATTCTGCAAGAAAAATGTGTTGTCTCTTTCTTATTCCAAAAAGAAGGTGACCCATCAGGAAAGGACTCTTTTAATAAACCTGCAGGACTCTTTTAATAAAAGAAGGTGACTTCTTTTTAAAAAATAAATGTGAATTTATATTATATATATATATATATATATATATAACCTGATTCGTTATATAAATATATATAATATATACGGTAATATCAAATATATATATATATATGATATATTTATATATTATATTCTAAATAATTTTATAATTAAAGTAAAGAGTTTATTTTAATCTTGAAATTGGATTTCATGCAATTTAGAATTGCCCATTAAATGATACTCATATATATATGGAATGTTTTAATTCATGAGATGAATATTTATTTATTGATATATATGGTGATATGTATGATAATAAATGAGGATTGATTATGGACTATTTGACCAATGTGATTGGATTTTATTTTAGTTGAATGCTTGAATGAATGGGTTTTATTAAATGGGGTCTGTGTACCTCGTCTTCTCTAATTTTTTTTTTGATGTAAAATTCTATCTCCCTCCTATGTACTTCCCCTTGACTGCTGATCAAGGTTTTTATTTAAATAAAATAGTTTAATGTAATAGAAATAGTTAGAATTATCTTGAAGAAATTGAAGACCAAGGAGCAAGGAGCGCGTGAAGACCCGTTTGTATGGAGACCGGATTTAAATGTAATAGTTATATTTAAATTTAAATTCTTGCACACCTAGGTTTGACCTTTTGGTTCACTTGGTGGCTCTAGTGAACCAAACTAGAATAAAAGTCCATAATCAATCCGGGTAGAATATAGTATTCTATATTGCATGCTAAATATTATATATATATATATATATATTATATTTTATGCAAACATGCTTCGCATGTTTAATAAAATGACGCGTATTTTATATATATATATGTGCATGCGCGCTAAACAAGATGAGACAAATAATAACAAACCCCTCAAAGAAATAATATTAAGTCCGAAGTGTTCAAATGATATATGGAATATCGAACGTCGCCTTCTAGCATGATAAATTAATAGAGTATTAAATATTTAATATGAGCTTGTTGTGCTATCCACAAGGCGAGTATTGCATATTTAAGATGTTAATTAATCACATTTGATGCTTATCAAGAAAATTGAACGATCTAGTTTTGTTGTGCTATCCACAAGGACGAACATTTTTCTTTTTTGAATTTATGGAAGTGCTAGGCTGGACTTAACTTAAATCATTTTAGTTCGGGTGTGCACACACTTGACCATTATGATTTAAGAGGCAAAATAAAAGGAGTTATATAGTGATGTAATTGACAAGAGTTGTCTAACTATTTATTTGTATATCGCTTGTTGTGCTATCCACAAGGTTATATACATTTGAAATGAGATCCTTATTCTCACTAGCAAATCTTTAATTAGATGTTGCCGAACTATATAAGTGAGGGTAATATAGTTTGATAAAAATAGTGGGAGATACCAATTTGAAATAAAGACCAAAATTTATTTTGGTATGCAAAATTAATAAAATGAATGTTTGCTAAAATATTATTTTTCACATGCAGAATTTTAAAAATGTCAAAATCACTAATTTCACTGCGAAGCATACTTGATGCTAATAAGCTTACCGGGCCGAATTATACGGATTGGCTAAGAAATCTGAGAATAGTTCTCACTGCTGAAAAGATTTCTTATGTCCTAAACTCACCTGTCCCTGGAACTGTTCCAGAAACAGCCTCTGAGGAAGAGATTGCCACCATTGTAAAGTGGCAAGATGATGCATCTGTGGCTCAATGCATCATGCTTGCATCCATGAATAACGAGCTTCAGAGTCAGCACGAAAACATGGATGCTCCTACTATGTTGATTCACCTCAAGGAGTTGTATGGTGAACAAAGTAGGACTGCTAGATATGAGATATCTAAGGAGCTCTTCCGATCTCGGATGACCAAGGGAAAAGTGAACATAAAGGAACAAAAGAAATCTGATCCAGCTAGCAAAGGAATGTGCTTCCATTGCAACGAGCCGGGTCATTGAAAGAGGAACTGCAAGAAGTTTCTGGCAAAGAAGAAGCTTGGAGAAGCTTCGACTTTCAATCAAGGTTTGTTCATGATTGAAATTAATTTTTCAGAAAGTCAAAATTCTACTTGGGTATTGGATACCGGCTGTGGTTCTCACATATGTAATAATGTGAAGGGACTTGTCAGAAGTAGAAAGCTGAACAATGATGAGGTGATCCTACGAGTGGGGAATGGAACAAAGGTTGCGGCATTAGCTGTAGGAACTTATTATTTAGCAATGCCTTCGGGCAAGTCCATTTATCTTAATAATTGTTATTATGTTCCGAATATTATTAAAAACATTATTTCAATTTCTGTATTGGATATGGAAGGATTTAACGTTGTTATAAAGAACAATAGTTGTTCTATTTATAAAGACGATGTTTTATATGGTGTTGAAAATTTGCGAAATGGACTTTATACACTTGACTTACAAGAAAATATTTTTCAAATTGAACAAACTAAGAAAAGGAAAAGAGATGATATTAATTATACCTACATGTAGCACTGTAAACTCGGTCATATCAATGAAACAAGATTATCCAAGTTGCATAAAGATGGGCTCCTTAAGTTATCTGATTATGAATCATATCCAACTTGTGAATCTTGTCTCATGGGTAAAATGACTAAATCTCCTTTTAGTGGAAAAGGAGAAAGAGTTATAGAGTTGTTGGCATTGATTCACAAAGACGTTTGTGGATCTATGACAACAAGTGCACGGGGTGGGTATTCTTATTTTATTACTTTCACTGATGATCACTCAAGATTTGGATATGTGTATTTAATGAAATACAAGTCAGAATCATTTGAAAAGTTCAAAGAGTTCAGAAGTGAAGTAGAGAAACAAACGGGCAAGAGTATAAAGATACTTCGATCAGATCGAGGTGGAGAATACTTAAGCGGTGAGTTTCTCAATTGTCTCAAAGAAAATGGTATAATCTCACAATGTACTCCTCCAGGTACACCACAGTTAAATGGAGTATCTGAAAGAAGAAATCGAACACTGTTGGACATGGTTCGATCCATGATGAGTTTTACCGACCTTCCAATTTCTTTCTGGGGATATGCCCTAGAAACGGCTGCATACCTACTTAACAAGGTACCTACCAAATTCGCCCCAAAGACTCCATATGAGATGTGGAAGGGGAGGAAACCAAATCTTAAGCATGTTAAGAGTTGGGGTTGCCCAGCTAATAACAAAAAGTTTGAAAATGATAAGCTACAGACTAAATCCGATAAGTGTAGATTTGTGGGATACCCTAAAGAAACTTTAGGGTATTATTTCTATCATCCAACTGATCAAAAGGTGTTTGTTGCGAAACATGCTGCCTTCTTGGAAAAAGAGTTTATCCATGAAGGGGTCAGTGGGAGTAAGATATATCTTAAAGAAGTTCAAGAACCACAAATTACCACGAATCAAAGTTAGGTACCTGACCAAGTAGAAGAACCTACTATACCACACCCTGTTCGTAAATCTGGAAGAGTACCGAAGATACCAGAGAGGTATGGATTCGTTATAGAGGATGACGATGAGGTACACATCATGAATGATGATGATCCATTGAATTACGAACAGGCTATGAGTAATAAAGACTCAGGAAAATAGCTTGAAGCTATAAAATCCGAAATGGACTCCATGTACGAAAAAAAAGTATGGACTTTGGTTTCACCACCTGAAGGCATTAAGCCTATTGGGTGTAAATGTGTCTTTAAAAGAAAGACTGGAGCGAACGGCAAGGTAGAGACCTATAAGGCCCGACTGGTTGCAAAAGATTTCAAACAAAGACAAGGAGTTGACTATGATGAAACCTTTTCACCAGTAGCTATGCTCAAGTCCATTCGGATTTTGCTTGCTGTTGGAGCTTATAACGACTATAAGATCTGGCAGATGGACGTGAAAACGGCCTTCCTCAATGGGAAACTTTAGGAGAATGTGCATATGACACAGCCAGAGGAATTTGTTTCAAAGGTTGGAACAAATCAAGTCTGTAAACTGCAACGATCCATTTATGGATTGAAGCAAGCTTCTCGTAGATGGAACATTCGTTTTGATGAGACAATCAAAGAGTTTGATTTTATCAAAAACGACGATGAACCATGTGTGTACAAGAAGGTTAGTGGGAGCGCAGTTTTATTCCTTGTATTATATGCTGATGATATATTACTGATAGGGAATGACATTCCTATACTACAATCGATTAAAATCTGGTTATCTAAACACTTCTCCATGAAGGACTTGGGAGAAACATCCTATATTTTGGGGATAAAGATCTATAGAGATAGATCTAAAAGGATGCTTGGTTTATCCTAAGGAACGTACATTGATGCAATGCTAAAGAGATTTAGCATGGAAGATTCCAAAAGAGGTCTCATGTCGATGAGCTATGGAATACATCTCTCCAAGAAACAGGCCTCAAAGACACCTGAGGAGAGAGTCTGTATGAGTAAGATCCCTTATGCTTCTGCAATAGGATCTATCATGTACGGTATGATATGTACTAGACCGGATGTTGCTCATGCACTTAGTGTAACGAGCAGATACCAGTCGAATCCAGGAGAAGAGCACTGGAAGGCAGTGAAGAATATCCTAAAATACTTGAGAAGGACTAAGGATATTTTTCTTGTCTACGGTAGGTCTGAATGAAAACTCGAGGGCTTCACAGACTCAAGTTTTCAAACGGACCAAGATGACTGTAAATCTGTTTCGGGGTATGTTTTTACCTTGAATGGAGGCGCAGTGAGTTGGAAGAGTTCCAAGCAGCAAACAGTTGCTGATTCAGTGACAGAGGCAGAGTATATAGCTGCAAGTGAAGCTGCAAAGGAAGCTGTTTGGATGAAGAAGTTCATAACTGAACTTGGTATGGTTCCTAGCATTGGAGAAGCAGTCCCCGTTTACTGTGACAACACAGGAGCAGTTGCACAGGCTAAGGAACCAAGGTCTCATCAAAAATCTAAACACGTGTTGCGGCGATTTCACTTGATCAGGGAGATCATTGAAAGAGGAGACGTCACCTTGGAGCGTGTAGACTCTCAAGACAACATTGCAGATCCATTTACTAAAGCTTTAACACAACAGCAGTTTGATCGTCACTTAGAGAAGATGGGTATGAGATACCATGGCGATTGGCTTTAGTGCAAGTGGGAGATTGATAGTAGTGTGCATACAAGCCAATCATGTATGATGATAAAGCACATACTTTGTAAACAATCTTATTTATTTATTAATAAAATATTCATTTATTAAAGGCATTTAATTATCTACATGGTGCTGTTTTTATAATATGTAAATAACCCAAAGTTTTAAACAATGCTTTTAGAATCATGATGATGATCATGTTAATGAGATCTAAATTCTTAGAAAGCTCTAAAACTAAAATAGTTCCCAATCGTGGGATTACTAAAAAGGGGATTAGTAAATCGGGATAGATTGGTACATATGTTGCTTGCTCATTGGATGAGGATGATTGATCTCATGATCATTTGTGTGGAGACACTAAAGCAAGTATGTAGGTGCTTATTGGAGAATAAGTTCACTGAACGTGACTCGCTATGGAATACCTAATGGAGTTTTACTCGCCTGTCAATAGGAATTCCTAATGTGGTAGTAGTACAAGTGATCCTTGGACTTGAGATCATCATAGTATCTTGTATGTAATGAATTATACTTTGACTTATTCCTTAAAGTCCTTTAGGGTATATAAAAGGGTATGCTTGGGTATAATGAGTTACATTTGGAGATAATGAATGATCAATAAAGAATCTACCACCTCTAGTAAAAGAGGAGATATGTCCTATGTGATTCGTTAAATGACAACCCAGGAATCCTTGGCCAAGGTAAAATGAAATTAGAAAGGAGTTTCTAATTTGCATTATTTGGAGTTGTGCATTTTCTAATCGAAATACATATAATTAAATAAAATAAGACTTGACAGTAAATTCATGTCTTATATTTAATTGGGACATTGTATGGTGGAAGGATTGAATTGTATGGTAACTATTTACTCACAGGTTCTTTTATGATTAATGTTGAAATCTATATTATCTGGAAAGTCGTTGATCGCTAGGGAGGCTTATCCCTATTGTAGAATAAATATTATTTTTTTAAATAGATTATTAGTTTAATTTATTTATTTAAATAAGATTAGAATTGTTCTAATTGATTTATTCACAACCGGTTTTATATAGAGAACCTAAAGGGTCACACCATAAAAGGAAGAATAATTATTTAAGAAGGTAATGGCATAATCGTAATAATGCATTAAGTGTAATTAATTTAATCTATAGTGATAGAATAAATTAAATAGCTTAATGCTTATTATTTAATATTTTGGAAATATTAAATATAAATTAATAAGAGGAGTCTTATTAATATTATTATTATTATTATTATTTTAATTTCTAAATGAGTTTAGTAATTAATTTAATATTAGTACTCTCATTTATTCCTAATAAGATTAGGAGACAAATTAATTAAATGAATTTAATTAATTATTCCCCATGTGGTGGGAAGCCTAAATTAATTAAAGGAGTTCAATTAATTAAAAGAAATTCCATGTCTAATAAGATTAGAAGGGTTGACCAATATCTATATAAGAGGAGTCTTCTAATAGATATCAGTTGAGGCAATTACAATTGTTGGAGAGTACTCCTTTTCTATAGAGGATAGAAAACTAAGCCAACCACCCTCCTTCTTGATAATTCATCTTCCTTGGTGGATCACCTCTAGAGGCCAAACACTTGGGTGGCTAACGTTGATCAAAGGAAGGAATCTAACCCGGAAATTCAAGGAGATCACGAAGAACAAGGAGTTGAACTCGTACCTGTGGAAGCTTCGTTTTACAAGGGTATGATTCCATAACTTCTTATTTATCGTTTTAAATTAATAATTTGCATAAAGGATGATCCGGGTAATGGTTTTGTAGAATTTTTTTTAAACTCTGATATACCATGCTTCCGCTAATTTTTGCAATTTGATTGCATCACGATTTCGTACAAACCCAACAATATGTCCTTCCTGACCACAATTGTAACACACATTCTTACCCCTCATACATTCCCCTGAATGGTTCTTTCCACACTTGCCACATGCTTGTTTCTTCTTTGAATGCGAATTCCCTTAGTTGTTATCACTGTCGTCGTTCTTTTTCCTTTTATTACCCTTCTTTTTCTTACTTACATTTTGAGATGATACACTGCACTCAACCCTCCTTCTATCGACTTGTGCCTTCAGATTATTTCGTTCTTCTGTCATCTCGTGCAATGCCCTTTCCGCCTTCTATAATTCCTCCACGAGAAACACTTTAGTCCTTAAATCTTGAACTTCCGTAGATGCTTGACCTTCTTCGATTACTACTCTACCTTTTTCTCCATCTTTGATCTTTATTTCTGGCTCCACCTTAGTTTCTTTCGAATCTACCTCTTCCTCTTCATCTAGCTCCATCTCGAGGGTACTCGTCATGATCGCTTGCTAGATTTACCACAGGTTCGTCTCTTAAAACTTCCTCAACTGACTCACTTTGAGCTGGCACCTCGGCTAGTGGCATTGGTGCATCTGCCAACATTTTCGTAACCATCTCATCACCTCCTGACATCTTGTCACCAATTTTAAATAACTTCATTAGTACATCACTATCAAACACAATCCATAAACACTAAGTGTCCACCTATCTTACTATTGATGAATTTTCCTAATCCATCACTCAGAAATCTAAATGAGTTTTCTCTATCTTCTTATGGTTATATTCCTAAGGCTTTTCCCCCACCTAAGGTTTATAACCTACAGCTTTGATACCAACTTGTGACACCCCCAAATCCGGGATCCCTAACCTCAAATTTAGTGCTCACGATCCATCATACATATCACATCTAACTACCCATTCATTAATGAAAAACATCATTCATAACATTACTTAATACAACTTATAACAATATCCCAAGTTAACTAACCTTGACATAACTTACATACCCTTATGTATCCAAAAGGTTTACATAATTAATTTACATAATGCAACGTAACCATTAAAAGTTGACAATAACTACTCCTGAGCCTTGCCTTTGCCTTTGCCTTTGTCCCTGTTAGAACCTTCTGCTACTTCGGCCTTAGCTGAAATATTTTATTTAAGCAAGGGTGAGCAACGAGTTTGCTCAGCAAGTTAAAGTATACAATAAAGGATATATATATCATGAATAGAAGAGTCTAGCTTTTATAGAACTTCAACAATAATCAAAGGGTTTTGAAGTAGCTGAATAATAATTCAATCTCAATAATAAAACTTTCTCGAATTCCATACTGAATAACATATCAAGGATGAAAGAGTAAAATTCTTTCAAAGATTCAATAATATTCAAGTGAATATGAAGAATTGACAATACTGCAACAATATTCAATAATATATCACAATCCAACATGAATTTTGATAATTTAAAAACTATTTTTAAAAACTAGTTCACTGTAAATTGTTATGAACATAATTTCTTCATGTTCATCATATTTACATGAATTGAATTATATAAATAACCACATGAATAATATCTAAGCAAGTTATAACACATATTAACATATATGAACTATACTACACAATTTTTCATACAAATCAAGTTACAGAGAACTAAAACTTGAAGAATAACGAAATACAATTTCTAAAAACTATGAGTTAGAGGTATACCCTTTTTGCTTAGAAGAAGATGATGATGATCCTTGGGATGATGATGAGTTCAATTTAGCAAAACCTTCCCTTCTTCTTCTTCTCTCTTTTCTCTCTGTATATTTTCTAACTCTGTTTTCTTCTTTGTTCTTCCCCTTTGTTTTAACTAACGTAGTGTATTATTATAACTGATATAATATACATTATACATATAATTATATAATATATATAACTGCTAAGTATTAAACCACCCAATAAATATAATAATTACCATTAATATATAAGTTATAATATTTTGAATTTTAAAAGTCATAAGACTTGTTTTATAAGACAACTTATTTAAAAACAGGTTTTTAGTAGATAAGGCCCTGTTTGGCAAAACGAATTTAAAACAGGTGCAAGGGCCTTGTTTGGCAAAATGGTTTTAAAAAACTCTTTTAATCCATTAACACATACTTTAAATGTTACACTTTAATTAATTAAATCTTAACATTCTAATTTAATTAAATTAAAGCTAACATCACATAACCAAATAAAATTTGCCACATAACAATTATAATTACTCGCTAATCATAATCTCATGTAACAATTATCACATAAATTCATTTAATTTAATTATCTCAATTAAATTAGAACTATACCATAAAATCATTACACATAAATTATTTATTTCACTCAATAAATAAATCAATTAAAATATATATTTAATTCAATAAATATTTAAAATTCATATAAAATTCTCATTCGTTACAATTACTGCTACGCAATCTAATTTAATCGCTTTATTGAAAAATCTTATCAGTTATAAGATTGATCTTTTAATTAGTATAACATACTTTATCCCATAATACTATTACTTTATAAAAAAAACTATCTAACAGTTAAACACATAGTCAAATATTAGATAATACCTTAACACTATATGAATTCACAAGTCTAAACTTAGCACGCATCGAGTCTTTAATAGTATTCAACATAGTATATTGAGTGGTTTTACACAAACAACCAATAAATTAATTTTCGTCTCATCTACACTATTTTCACAGCTAGTTAGATCGGTTACTAATTCGTATATACCTCCACTCCTTGAAGGAATCGTTTAGCCCAACTACTATACATCAACTATTAAAGAGTACAACTGCACTACCTTAGACTTAACACTTACTCGATCACTTAATAAGTTCTTAATATAACTCGGTAAACTATTTACCTTTTCAGCAAACCGAATATATTATTTTAGTAAGGTGAAACCAAACTGTCTTCCCTTCTTGACATTTTCAGTTTCCATTTCAGTAACCTTAATTGTTCAATTCAGCAAGATGAAATACTCTTAAAACAAAAATACCAAATTATCATATTATTTTCCTATCCTTTGGCCACATATATATACATATATTTCATACACAAAAATAATTTTTCTGAAATTTTTCAATTCCCTTTAGTATTTTTCAAAAATCCATTTTTAGTTCGTAGTTTAAGAAATTAGCTACATCATACTTAACAACAACAATTCCCAGCTCTTGGCGGGATCTTATACGTATTAACATGAACTTCCAGTTTAAATTTCATGGCCATCGGAGTTATAGAACTCTGGTTATAGCGGTTTTTGTCAGAAAAATCTAAATATTGAAATGACCATAACTCGATCAATTTAAGTCGGAATGAGCTCATTTTTGGATAGGAACTACTTTATATCATATATTTTCATATCCCAAAATATTAGAATTTATTTCAATAATTAAGTTGCTGAAACTGCCCCTAGCATTTTTTTGCAGATTACTTTTAGGCATTTTTCAAATTTGGCGTCCTTTGCTAAAAATAGTCCTTACGAAAATCTACAACGATTTTTTTAGTGATTCCACTTGGATCTGTTAGAAGACTCATAGATCTAACTCTATAAATTAACCACACTCAAAAAATCAAAATAGAATGAGAGATATGGTAGTTTGAATTTCATACTTTGTTTTCTCAATAATCTGATTTTCAATCTTTTGTGTTTTATAAGAAAACTTCCATATTCTCACATAATAACCAACATAACTCATCATATTACCTACTAAGACCTCATATACTCATGGATCTACCATGATCCATGATCTATTTCATCAAACATCACCAAACACAAGATTAAACACAATTAAGACTAAGAAAAATTAGTTTTTCTAACTTTTGAGAATCCTAGTTTTAATTTCTTAGTTTAGATCCAACTTTTGATCCATAAAATGGTTAGATCTAAATATGAAACACTTATAAACACATAAATCTAAGGTTTTAAATCTCAAGATCATAATTTTACAAAAATCAAAACTCAAATCAAACTAAAACAGAAATTATACTATATATAAGTAGATATCTTTATACCTTAGCTTGGTTATTCTCTCTTCTTCTTCTTCTTCTAATGTTTTGATTAGGAACTTATGAAGCTTGAACACTCTCCCTCTCTTTATTCTCTCTTGGCCGAATTAGCCTCTCTCTCTCTCTAGCTTTGTCTTGTTAGCCACTAATGGAAATGAAAGATGAGAGAGAAATAAACTAAATTTTATTAGTTTGGTAAATTTGTGTGCTAGTAGATATATTTGTTATATCTAATCCACTAATATCTTAGCTACTTCTCTCTCTCCTCATCATGATAGATGGTTGCTTGGAAGACTTAGTTAACTTGCAAGTTATAACAAAAGAGGTGGCTAAAGGAAAAAGTAACACCTAATGTGGTAGTTCACCTACTAAAGTGGCCTCATCATTACATTCATCCCCCTTCCTTCTCTTCTCCTTGCTTGGGCCGGCCACTTGGGCATTTCCTTGGCCCAAGTTTTATTTTTCTAATTCCTCCTTTAGCTTACTAAAGGTCCAATAAGTCCTTTCTCTCATTGGGCTAAACTTGGACTTTTATTTAATTTCTTTTAGACTTGCAACTTTTATAGTTTGCTTAGTAATTAAAATGGACTTGGGACTCCACCACCAATTAATTGTGCCATTAGTATACTTGCCCTTTACATTTCATATTGGGCTAGTTTAACAATTTAATTCCTCTTAAATCAAATTAGCTACAAGTCCAATGCTTAAATAAACCATTAGGCTACAAATTGGGCTACTTATTTAATTTTTTGGGCCATAAAATCAACTTAGTGCCATACTCTTTAATTTTATCTTACCCTAATCATTTAGTTAGGGTTTGCATTACACACATTTGTAATTACATTCCTTACTCATGTATCTTTATTTTCATAACCCAATTAGACTTGCTTTACTTAGGTTATAAAATTAATTAATTGAGATATATAAAATAAATCTCTTGGGGTTAGTATATATTTTTAAATACTAACATTCTCTCATATTATAATCCCTTAGGTTATTTAATTACTATACCTAATATATGTATTAGGTTACATTTATTAATTCTTAATTTTTTTTATATACAAAATAAATGTATATACATTATATAATGTATATTTATTTAATCACATACATAATTCTCACAAGTCATCACCTATTCTATTAGTTTATTAACTTAATAGCTATAATTGGCTTAATAAGTTATAAACACTCACATAATCATACAAGATGATCTAATAGGTTGAGATATATTTCATAAATCTCTAAGATTAGGTCACTAGTATTTAGTTAAAATACTAGGATAATTAAATAAAGATACCCTTGAGGTTATTTAATTTAAATACCTAGTTTATATATTAGGTCACCAAACTTTATATGTATCGTAATACCTTATCCTTAATATTCCTTCAAGTACATATAAATTTATTTCTAGGGTTTTGAAATTTTGTAACCCATATTTTCTCTATTCTCATTCAAATAGTAAATCTTATAGGTTTTACTTGAAATTTTTAATTAAATCATTAAATTTCCATCTAGGTTTTATTCTTTATCGTCTATTTCAATTATTTAAGATCTTATAAATTTTTGGGTTGTCACATTCTTCCCCACTTATAAGGATTTTGTCCTCGGAATCACTATTCACTATAAATACATACTACTTCCTCCTATAAGGATCTTCTCTAGCATCACATTCTACCATGACTTTTCTCTAAGTAGTTAGAAAAAAAACTTTTCATATAATGCTGAGTGTCCATATAGACCATGAACTTTTATTTTTCAATTTCGAAAAGGTTTAAACAGAAATTCATTTGTAAACCGACATACTTACGGGCACGGTGGGTGATCAGCTCGTTATACCCTACATTGATCAATGCTACATGCTGGAATGACATTCGCGTTCATCATAACTTCCTTTGGCGCATAAATATTTCCCAATTTAGGGATGTTCATACTCAATCTGGAGTCCGAATCAAAACAATATGGTTCGGGATAAATTCTCAAAGAGATACTTGAATTTTTATAAACTTTTGTCTAGCTGAATCAAATAGCTTAGACATATACTAATAATTCAAATATCAATCGAAACATATGTTTGGCCTAATTCAATTGGCATGTGACTTTTTTTTTAAAAATTCTGAAAATTATTTTATGACGTCATGATACCGCACTGTATTTACAGTACGTTTGAGGATTTCGTCTTTTTTGTGACTTTGTCATACTACAATATACCATAGTGGGCTGACGATCTTTAGATCACATCCAACACTAGGTAAACCTATATTAATAACTCCATCATTTTTATCATCTCTGCACCAGGTTCCATGATGCATTGATGATATATAAAATATATTTTGATATTTCAAATAATTTTTTTGTGTCTAGCTGAAACAATTAGCGTAGAATCTTCTATAAACAAGTGCAAACCCATTGAAAAATTATTTTTTGCTGTTATCATACCACAACATGTAACGATGTGTTAATAGTTCGAAGTTCACTTCTACACAATTGTAACCATTTGTTGTTGATAACAAAAATTCAGTTATATTTTCAAAGGCACAGTGCGAATTTAGCTTGATTTCAAAATTTTTGAAGTCTAGCACAGCTAGAAGATTTGGAATACCTATGCTTCCACCATCAACTTCAATTCCTCTAATGATCAATTGCTTAATAATTCTATCTATTCTATCACCATTAAAACTTACTATACTAAAAATTCTCAATTCTTCGTCCACAACTTTTCTATACCCTAGTATAGTTCATCAAACATACCACACATTATCAGTTCAGGAACTTACCACAATAATATGAGTTTATGAACTTTTCCTAGCAATACGTAAATCAAGAACCAATCAGGAACTGTCCATACGCTTAGGGGTTCAAAAATATACTATACGATTATGAGTCACAAACTTACCATAAGTATGAATTTTAAGAACTCGCACCTAATCTTATATTCTCTAACTATCACATATAAATATGAGAAAATAATCACCTTCTCATCATAGGTATATCGATACCGCGACACCAGCATTTAAATGATTATCAATGTGATAAACTAAGTAGTCGTTAGACCAAGCACAAAACCCCCGCCCATACAAAGGTTTGTACAACTCAGCAATCACATGAGTCCTCAATTAAAATCCCACATAATCCTAGTTTCTTCTTTGCTCAATACGAATTTCATTTTATCTGTATCCCATCATCTACAACTATTTCCTGAGTTTTCATAGTACAACTGTCGTACATTAATTCTGCTATAAAGTTTTCAATCAATCGATTGATTATATGTCCTCCTATGAACTCATCAGATCACGTTGTGACTTTTTCTTATAATCGTGTTATATTACGATTCTTTTCTATCTTATGATCGTTTTGTTTTACGATCTTCTTATTTTAATGATGAATGTCTTAAATTCATCTCTTAGCACTTAAACTCTATTTGAGTTTATTTCTTATCCTCCTCTCTGCGGTTATAGCCTAAGGTAACCCTACCTAAGATTAATAACCTATAGCTCTGATACCAACCTGTGACTCCCCTAAATCCGGGTCCCCAGAACCTTGGACCTGGTACGTTACGGTAATTTATTGTCATATATATTCTATCATCTAATACAGAATATACAAACATATATTGTTTATTTCACATGATTATATAACATTTTCCAAGGTTTGTTAACCTTAACTGAATACATACCTTAAGTAATTAAAAAGGTTTACAACATTACTTACATTAGATAACTAATAGTTATAAATATATATAATCTACTCTTGGAGTTTGTCTTTGCCACTGTCTTTCTTCGAGCCTTCGTCTTAATCTGAAATTTGTTATCATGATATAGCAAGGGTGAGCAACTAATTTGCCCAGCAAGTTTAAATACAACAAGGATATATCATGATTGAAAGAAAGAATAAGCTTTCGCATTTTCAATAATATAATAATTATGAAAGAGCATAAATCAGAATTTCAATAAATGAATGACTGAATCAATAATGCTTAATGTCATTAAGGACTATAAACGCCTTTAACTGAACCTTAGGGTAATGAAGGTGATCAGCCTTTCATACTTGATGAACATATGAAATATACACTAAGTGCGAATCAATAATCAGTATAGATGTGAATAATCAACAATAATTATTCATTAACATGCTTTGAAAATATAACTCAAGTTTGAGTTAGAGAAAAACTTGCATGTATCGTCGATTATTGCTAAGCAATCTAATTTAATCGCTTTATTGAAAAGTCCTATCAGTTATAAGATTGATCTTTCAATTAGTATAACATACTTTATCCCATAATACTATTACTTTATAAGTAAACTATCTAACATTTAAACACATAGTCAAATATTAGATAATACCTTAACACAATACGAATTCACAAGTCTAAACTTAGCACACATCGAGTCTTTAATAGTATTTATTATAGTATACTGATTGGTTTCCCACAAACAACCAACAAATTAGTTTTCGTCTCGTCTACACGGTTTTCATAACAAGTTAGATCGGTTACTAATTCGTATATACCTTCGCTCCCTGAAAGAATCGTTTAGCCTAGCTACTATGCATCAACCATTAAAGAGTACAACTGCACTAGCTGATAAGTACACAATATTTATGATTTGTTATTCCTTTACGTTTGGTTTTATTGCATGTTTCATGTGTATATGAGCTTAATAAGTTGTTTAATTGTTTTCAGGTGGATTAAAGCTTATAGGAATAAAGTATAATAAAAGAGGCTATCTAGCAGGCTGGCGCAGGGTGCGCTAGAAATACACTGAAGGTGGTGCGGGCCGCGCCTTAGCAAATCAGGATCTCTGTCATACAAGCGCGGGGTGCGCCGCATTGTGAAGGGATCGAATGAGGGGCTCGTCGGTCGGATGGATCTGGCTGAATTTGGTTGTTTAAAACATGAAGTTGAATAGGAAAAGGATTGCAGACTTACCTAAATAAACTAGGGTTTATCTAGGCTATAACTATTAGTTGTTTTCCTAGGTTTGGGGGATCTTTCTCTTGTATTTGATCTTTCATCTATTATCTTAGATCTAGGATTGCTGAAAGACATGAGCTAATTCTTCCAATTCAATTCTGAAGGGAGGTGAACCTTACTATCAATTAATGGTTTGATCAGTTACATTATTTATTCTTTCATGAGATTTATTCTGATTATCTACATAAACTTTCATGTATGCTAGATTAAGATATATATTAAACAAACGATGTATGTCTAATCCACATAGTAATTAATGATATTTTATTGTGGTTAAGCTTTGAAATATTATTAAGGTTTTCAGAAGACAAGTTAAATAGTTCCTGATTGTGTAATTATTGCTTGAAATAATCTAATTCTCATTCTTCATGCTTCTATCATATTAAATCTATATTGATAGTTCTAGGTTGTATGTTAGTTAGAATCTTTTGTTGGCGATCGTCACATTAGATCTACACTTAAGGAGAATTTCGGGTAATTTACGATCGCGGTTATCTAGGGTTATTAATCTCATTGGAAGATAAATAGTATAAACACTTGGTGAAATCGTAATTGTGAAAAGGGGATACTAAATTGAAGAATTGAATTCTTTCACTCATTGATATTTTATTTATTATTCACTTTAGTTAATTATATTTTTCAAACTAAAATCCTCAATTCATTGGAAATACTTGGATAGATAAAAGATAATTCACTCTTTGTGAGATCGATCCTTGCTTATTACTATACTAATTCTTGAGTTAGTTGAATAACAGGTAAATTTAGTAGTGTAAACGACAGCTACCAAATTTTGGCACCGTTGCCGGGGAGTGTTATTTGTTTTTATTTATTCTTTATTTTTCGTTTTTCATTTTTATTTTATTTTATTTTTTATTTTGTTTATGTTTGTTTTATGAGTCAATCCTCTCACTCTATTGACTTAAATTTTGATCAAGAGATAGAGAAAATTACAGATACAGAAGAAGCTCTTGTTCCAACACTTGAAAAGGAAAAGATGGAGGTGCCAAGAAACAACAAAACTTTAAAAGAACTGGCTACTCCTGACCTTGATCAACCATATTTGTGTATTAAATATCCTACTTTAGATGTTGCTTTCAAACTTAACTCTGGACTAATTCGTCTTTTGCCTATTTTTTGTGGTCTTACAGGTGAAAATCCATATAAGCATCTAAAGGAGTTCCATATGGTGTGTTCCACAATGAAATCACAAGGAGTGACAGAGGAGCAGATAAACCTTAGACTTTTTCCATTCTCATTTGCAGATTTGGCTAAAGACTGGTTATACTATCTTCCTTCAGGATCAATACGATCATGGCCTAAGATGCAAATATTATTCTTGGAGAAGTACTTTCCTGCGTCGAGAGTTGCTAACATAAGGAAGGAGATATGTGTAATCATGCAGTTTTATGGAGAGAATCTCTATGAATATTGGGAAAGGTTCAAGAAGTTGTGTTCCAGCTATCCACCTCACGGAATCGATGACTATCACTTGATTCAGTACTTCTATGAGGGGTTGCTACCAATGGATAGAAGCATGATTGATGCAGCAAATGGAGGAGCACTGGTAGAAAAGACTCCAGAAGTTGCAAGGAAGTTAATTGCAAACATGGCAGCTAACTCGCTGTAGTATGGAACTAGGATGGATCATACTCCACAAAGGGTAAATGGGGTAAGTACAAGTAATATTGAACAACAAATTTATGAATTAACTGCTTTGGTTCATTAAATGGCTATAGGGAATACTCAAGTTGCAAAAGAGTGTGGAATTTGCGCAAAGCCAGGGCATACCAGTGATGTTTGTCCAATATTGCATGAAGATGAAACTGTGCAACACGTCAATACCGTGGGAACATTCTTAAGACATCATCAACATCAATATGATCCTTGGGTAGAAACTCACAATCCCAGATAGAGAGATCATCCCGACTTGAGCTACGAAGTACCTGCTAATTCTGGAACGTCTATGGAGGATATTTTCAAAGCTTGCATGAATTAGACGTAATAGTTCCAGCTAGAGACAAGGACTTCTATCCACATGTTGGAGAATCAGATGAGTCAGCTTGCTACCACCGTTAGCAGTATGGAATCTCAAGGCTTAGGAAAGTTAACTCCTCAGTTTGTTGAGAACTTAAGTGCAATGGGATGTGACGAAGAGGAGCAGGAGGATTTGGTGCTTACTTCAGGAACAAACAATAATATAGAATTTGATGAAGAGAAGGAACAAGAGGAAGAGGGGAATAATTTGATAAATTTTGCAGATCTCTACAAGAAAGACGTGGATTCATCTTCATTAATACAACTAATAGAAACAATGAGTGATACACACCATCAAACCTTTACTATGGAATTAGACAATGCAAAGTTCCAGTTCAGCGCATATGAAACTAAAAGGTATCTTGGTAATGTTAAATCTATTTTTTGCTATTGGTGTTGTGGATTATTCAGTGCAGGAATCTTTTGATCGAATATAATTATACAAAGAGGATTTGATGGCTGGAAAGGAGCAGGATTATGAAGTACAAAATGTTCCTAATTTAGAGCTGAAACTGTTACTAGTCCACTTGAAGTTCACAAGTCCAATTATATAGAATGAGAGAGAAGATGTCAAGCCAATGACAATAAACAAGGGCAGTTGCTTGGGAGGTAACCCAAGAATTCAGATTTGATCTTTCTATCCCTTTTCTTTTTAATTTGTTAGTTGTAGTTTTTTCTTCTTTGCATGATTTTTTTACATTGGGGACAATGTAAGGTTTGAGTGTGGGGGGAAAGATTTAGGTTATTATTGGTTATTATTTTATTTAGGGATATTGATGTGATTTTGATAGGAAATTTGAAATTTTGATGCCTTTTGAAAAAATTTAGTTTCATAATTCTATTTGCCTATGTCTTCGAAGGTTAAAGTCAAAAATTGAAAATCAATGCTAAATTTCAAAATCTGTTTGATGCTTAATTGGTTAATGATTGAGAAAAACTAAGTCAGGATCCATAGTAATTGATTTAAATTGAATTTGTGTCGCATGAGTACTTGAACATGTGATATATGCTCATTTGGCTTAGTTATCTGTGGAGTTGTCTATGTGCACTAATCTCATGCTTTAGAACTATTGAACTGCTTATGTTTTTTGTAGGACCATATGAAAAAAAATATTATCAAAAAGTTAAAAATCAAGGAAATTGTTAGAAAAGAGAAAAAGAAGCAAAAAAGAAATCATGTGGTGGGATGAGATGGAGAGTAAAATGCACTCTCTCATAAACACGTGCGAATAAGTGAGATGGAGCATAAAATGTACTCACTTACAAAAGAATGATTGAGGAAGGTGAAACGGTGCATAAAATGCATTCACCTTAAACAAAGAGGAAAATGAAAGGGTTCTGGTAAAAAAATAAAGCAGGAAAAGTATGTTTTGAATTTTTGAGTGGTGTGCACGGTTTTTGCTCCATGGTAACTAAGTTAAATAAGTGTACGGATCATAGAAGAGTGCTTATGTGGTTACAATTTGACTTAATGAAATTCATTGGTGAAGTGGCAAGGTGGTTATCTTGAGTTAATTAATGAAGCGTTGATTATGTTTTTGTGGGTTTAGTGTTGATAGTCATGATTTGATCTTGAAATCTTTTGACATTATAGTTGAGTAGAGTTTTTGGAAATCAAACTTTTGGTTTACACATAAAAGACTAAGTGTGGGGGAATTTGATAAGTACACAATATTCATGATTTGTTATTCCTGTACGTTTGGTTTTATTGCATGTTTCATGTGTATATGAGCTTAATAAGTTGTTTAATTATTTTCAGGTGGATTAAAGCTTATAAGAATAAAGTATGATAAAATAGGCTATCTGGCAGGCTGGCGCGGGGCGCACTAGGAATACACTGAAGGTGGCACGGGCCGCGCTGTATCGATTCAAGATCTCTTCCATACAAGTGCGGGGCGCACCGCATTGTGAAGGGACCGGGTGCGACGCACGCCGGTCTGACGGATCTGGCTGAATTTGGTTGTTTAAAATATGAAGTTGATTAGGAAAAGGATTGCAGACTTACCTAATTAAACTAGGGTTTGTCTAGGCTATAAATATCAGTTGTTTTCCTAGGTTTGGGGGATCTTTCTCTTGTATTTGATCTTTCATCTATTATCTTAGATCTAGGATTGCTGAAAGACATGAGCTAATTTTTCCAATTCAATTCTGAAGGGAGGTGAACCTTACTATCAATTAATGGTTTGATCAATTACATTATTTATTCTTTTATGAGATTTATTCTGATTATCTACCTAAACTTTCATGTATGCTAGATTAAGATATATATTAAGTAAACGATGTATATCTAATCCACGTAGCAATTAATGATATTTTATTGTGGTTAAGCTTTGAAATATTATTAAGATTTTCAGAAGACAAGTTAAATAGTTCCTGATTATGTAATTATTTCTTGAAATAATATAATTCTCATTCTTCATTCTTCTATCATATTAAATCTATATTGATAGTTCTAGGTTGTATGTTAGTCAGAATCTTTTGTTGGCGATCGTCACATTAGATCTACACTTAATGAGAATTTCGGATAATTTGCGATTGCGGTTATCTAGAGTTATTAATATCATTGGAAGATAAATAGTATAATCACTTGGTGAAATCATAATTGTGAAAAGGGGATACTGAACTAAAGAATTGAATTCTTTCACTCATTGATATTTTATTTATTATTCACTTTAGTTAATTATATTTTTCAAACTAAAATCCTCAATTCATTGGAAATACTTGGATAGATAAAAGACAATTCACTCTCTGTGGGATCGATCCTTGCTTATTACTATACTAATTCTTGAGTTAGTTGAATAAAGATTAAGGTAAATTTAGTAGTGTAAACGACAACTACCACTTCCTTAGACTCAACACTTACTCTATCACTTAATAATTTCTAAATATAACTCGGTAAACTATTTACCATTTCATCAAACCGAATACATTATTTCAGTAAGCTGAAACCAAACTATCTTCCTTTCCTGATATTTTCAGTTTCCATTTCAGCAACCTGAATTGTTCAATTCAGCAAGCTGAAATACCCTTATCACGAAAATACCAAATCATCTTATTATTTTCCTATCCTTTGGTCACACATATATACATATATTTCATACACAAAAATAATTTTTCTTGAATTTTTCAATTCCCTTTAGTATTTTTCAAAAATTCGTTTTTAGTTCATAGCTTAAGAAATTAACTACATCATGCTTAACACCAACAATTCCCATCTCTTGGCCTGATCTTATACGTATTAGCGTGAACTTCCAGTTTAAATTTTTTGGCCATCGGAGTTATAGAACTCTGGTTATAGCGGTTTTCATCGAAAAAAATCCAAATATTGAAATGACCATAACTCGGTCAATTTAAGTCGGAATGAGCTCATTTTTGGACAGGTGCTACTTTATATCATATATTGTCATGTCCCAAAATATTGAAATTTATTTCAATAATTAAGTTGCTGAAACTGCCCCTAGCAGTTTTTTGCATATTGCTTTTAGGCATTTTTCAGATTTGGCGTCATTTGCTAAAAACAGTCCTTACGGAAAGTTACAAGGACTTTTTCAGTGATTCCACTTGGATCTGTTAGAAGACTCATAGATATAACTCTATAAATTGACCACACTAAAAAATCAAAATAGAATGAGAGATATAGTCATTTGAATTTCATATTTTATTTTCTCAAAAATCTAATTTTCAATCTTTTGTGTTTTGTAAGAAAACTTCCATATTCTCACATAATAACCAACATAACTCATCATATTACCTACTAAGACCTCATATACTCATGGATCTACAATGATCCCTGATCTATTTAATCAAACATCACCAAACACAAGATTAAACACAATCAAGGCTAAGAAAAATTAGTTTTTCTAACTTTTGAGAAACCTAGTTTTAATTTCTTAGTTTAGATCCAACTTTTGATCCATAAAAGGGTTAGATCTAAACATGAAACACTTATAAACACATAGATCTAAGGTTTTAAACCTCAAGATCATAACTTTATAAAAATCAAAACTCAAATCAAACTAAAAAGGAAATTAGACTATATATAAGTAGAAATCTTTATACCTTAGCTTGGTTCTTCTCTCTTCTTCTTCTTCTTCTTCTTATGTTTTGTTAGGAACTTATGAAGCTTAAACACTCTCCCTCTCTCTATTCTCTCTTGTCCGAATTAGCCTCTCTCTCTCTCTCTAGCTTTGTTCTTGTTAGCCACTAATGGAAATGAAAGATGAGAGATAAATAAACTAAATTTTATTAGTTTGGTAAATTTGTGTGCTAGTAGATATATTTGTTATATCTAATCCACTAATATCTTAGCTCCTTCTTTCTCTCCTCATCATGATAGATGGTTGCTTGCAAGACTTAGCTAACTTGCAAGTTATAACAAAAGAGGTGGCTAAAGGAAAAAGTGACACCTAATGTGGTAGTTCACCTACTAAAGTGGCCTCATCATTACATTCATCTCCCCTCCTTCTTTTCTTCTTGCTTGGGCCGGCCACTTGGGCCTTTCCTTAGCCCAAATTTTGTTTTTCTAATTCCTCCTTTAGCTTACTAAAGGTCCAATAAGTCCTTTCTCCCATTGGACTAAGCTTGGGCTTTTATTTAATTTCTTTTGGGCTTGCACTTTTCGTAGTTTGCTTACTAATTAAAATGGACTTGGGCCTCCACCACCAATTAATTGTGTCATTAGTATACTTGCCCTTTACATTTCATATTGTGCTAGTTTAACAATTTAATTGCTCTTAAATCAAATTAGCTACAAGTCCAATGCTTAAATAAACCATTAGGCTACAAATTGGGCTACTTATTTAATTTTTTGGGCCATAAAATCAACTTAATGCCATACACTTTAATTTTATCTTACTAATCATTTAATTAGGATTTCCATTACACACATTTGTAATTACATTCCTTACTCATGTATCTTTAATTTAATAACCCAATTAGACTTGCTTTACTTAGGTTATAAAATTAACTAATTGAGATGTATAAAATAAATCTCTTAGGGTTAGTATATATTTTTAAATACTAACATTCTCTCATATTATAACCCCTTAGGTTATTTAATTACTATACCTAATATATGTATTAGGTTACATTTATTAATTCTTAATTTTCTTTATATACAAAATAAATGTATATACATTATATAATGTATATTTATTTAATCACATACATAATTCTCACAAGTCATCACATATTCTATTAGTTTATTAACTCAATAGCCATAATTGGCTTAATAAGTTATAAACAGTCACATAATCATACAAGATAATCTAATAGGTTGGAACATATTTCATAAATATCTAAGATTAGGTCACTAGTATTAAGTTAAAATACTAGAATATTAAATAAAGATACCCTTGAGGTTATTTAATTTAAATACCTAATTTATATATTAGGTGTAGACACTCGAAATTTTGTTTCACTGTTACTAATACTGTAGGAGGGCAAAATTATCTTTTCAAATCAACCCCGGTCTCAATACCGGGCCATCAATTCAACCCTGATCTCAAATCGGGCCGTCAATTCAAGCCCGATCTCAATCGCTCAGTTCAACTCCAATCTCAATATCGGGCCATCAGATCAACCCCAATTTCAAATCAGGCTGTCAGTTCAACCCCGATCTCAATATCGGACCGTTAGTTCAACCCCGATCTCAATATTGGGCAATCAGATCAACCCCGATCTCAAATCGGGCCATCAGATCAACACCGATCTCAAATCGGGCCGGGAGTTCAACCCTGGTCTCAATACCGAACCATCAGCTCAACCCCGATCTCAATACCGGGCCATCAATTCAACCCCGATCTCAAATCAGGCAGTCAATTCAAGCCTGATCTCAAATCGGGCCCTCAGTTCAACCCCGATCTTAATATCGGGCCATTAGATCAATTCCAATTTTAAATCGGGCCGTCAGTTCAACCCCGATCTCAATATCAGACCGTTAATTCAACCTTTATCTCAATATCGGGCAATCAGATCAACCGCGATCTCAAATCGGGCCATCAGGTCAACCCCGATCTCAAATCGGGCAGGAAGTTCAACCCCGGTCTTAATATCGGACCATCAGCTCAACCCAGATCTCAATACCGGGCAATCAATTCAACCCCGATCTCAAATCGGGCCGTCAATTCAACCCCGATCACAAATCGGGCCATCAATTCAACCCCGATCTCAATATCGGGCCATCAGATCAACCCCGATCTCAAATCGGGCCGTTAGTTCAACCCCGATCTCAAATCGGGCCGTCAGTTCAACCCCGATCTTAATATCAGGCTTTCAGATCAACCCCAATCTTAAAATTGGGTCCTCAATTCAACCCAAATCTCAAATCAGGCCATCAGATCAACCCTGATCTCAAATCGGGCAGTTAGATCAACCCCGATCTCAAATCGGGTCGTCAATTCAACCCTGATCTCAAATCAGGCCGCCAGTTTAACCTCGATTTCAATATCGGGCCGTCAGATCAACCCCGATCTCAAAATCAGTTCATCAATTCAACTCCAATCTCAAATCGGGCCGTCAGATCAACCCTGATCTCAAATCTGGCAGCCAATTCAACCCCGATCTCAAATTGGGCCGTTAGTTCAACCATAATCTCAAAATCGGGCCGTCAGTTAAACCCTAATCTCAAATTGGGCAGTCAAATCAACCCCAATCTCAATATCGGGCCATCAGATCAACCTCGATCTCAATATCGGGCCATCAGGTCAGCGCCAGCCTTAATCTGGGAAGTACAGGTCAGCCTCGACCTCAATCTGGGAAGTACAAGTCAGCCCCGGTCTCAACCCAGGAGGTACAGATTAGCCCCGGTCTCAACCCAGGGGTTCAGGTTATCCCCGGTCTCAAATTGGGAAGTCAGGTCAACTTCAGAAGCAATCCTGAAGCCTCATAACATCTCCAGAAGAAAACCTGGAATGACCAAGTCAGTCTTAGAGACAACACTGGGGACAAACAGACTCGAATGTGATCTAAGTCTTGGAAACAACCTAGGAAGTCAATCGAAGACCATGCCGACACTAAGGGCAACTCCGAGAGGGGCAAAACGATCATTTTACCAAATTTAAGCCGATTCAGTCAAATTCATACCGAATTGATGCCACCAAGGTCAGAACGAACCATAACAATGATCCCGAGTGCAAACAGCACAAGACAACACAACAGACAAACTGCGGGGAATCGAAGACCTGATTATGAACCCGTCTTCTTGGACCCAAAAAATGTTTTATCCCATGTCATTGTAACACTCTCGGCGAGGGATTTCTAGAAAGTTACAGCACGCCTCAAACGGATGCTCCGATCAAAAGTTAAAAAGTTTCGATTTCGACCTCGCGTTACTCGGAGTGCACGTACTTCGAGACGATAGAACCAAGCACGTGGACCTCACCGGGGGAGCCGAACCTCTACCTGTGGAAGTAGCAGGTATAGTGGAGGCTCCCAGGCCTATATATATGAGGGCACCCCCCCTGATTTTCATAATTCAAAAACGCTTCAAACCTTTGCCCGTTTGATTTTCAGTCATTTTCAAGTCTTCCAAACCCAATTTTTTCACTTTAACACGTAGATATACCTACATACTATCACATATCAGAAAATAACCGGTAGATTTGGACGTTTAGAGCCTACGATTTGGCAAAAAGCCCGTGTAGAAGTCCATTGTGAGTATTTTTACGATCAGCAAATCAATACTGCTTCTTTACACTTTTATACACTTGCACGTTAAGTTTCGTTTTCTAAATATGCCCGGAACTCAGTTCCGTGGCCGTTTTCGTCAACTTTTTGTACAATTTTGTACATAAACGCATTTTCTGGCATTTCTACAACTCGAATTGACGATCCGTCACTTCCGGCAGCTTTGGCATACTTGCATCTTCGTTTTAAGCAACTTCGCCGGACTGGGTTATCTTCCTAGTCCCGGGTTTGGCTTTTTTTGGTATATATGTAACTGTATATATACTAACTTTTCAATTCTGTCAAGCCCAGATGTCAAATTCGAGGTAGTTTACTGCTTTCATAAAAATTTATGCATATATAAGCAATTTTCTCCACCATTGGGTTCTCTTCCCAGTCTTGGTTGACTACGTTCCTGTCAATATATATATATATATATATTTATATTTATATTTTCGTCCGGTCTGGATCATTCTATGGCCTTTATACTATTTTTGCACCCTTCACCATTACTGGGTTATCTTTCCAGTCACTGGTGGACTATTTTTCTGTACATTTACATTCTAGTTCGGCCTGGATTATTTTGTGGCCTTTTTACTGCTTTTATATATAAATATGCATATATAAGCAGCCTTCACCACCACTGGGTTCTCTTTTCAGTCTTGGTTGACTACTTTTCTCTCCATATATATATATATATATATATATATATATTTCAATTTCAGTCCGGGCACAGGCATGAAAATCCATCGCCCTTTTTACTATTTTTCTATATATATATATATATATATATATATTTCAATTCTGTTCAGCCTGGATCATTCCGTGGCTTTTATACAGTTTTTTATAAATATATATATCTTTCAATTCTAGCCCGGGCACCGGCGTGAAAACCCATCGCCCTTTACAGCTTTTCGTATATATATATATATATAATTATATATATTGCTTTGCTCATTTTATTAAACTGTTGCTTTAAATATTCATTTTATATGAATCGGCACTGACATATCTGCGGGCGAACAAGAGTTATTTAAATCTCACCAACTCTAGCTTTCAAATGGTTCAAAATAGATACAAACAAAACCGAGAAGCTAGAATGGCTGAGATTTCCTTAAATCTAGCTTTTTTCTAGTTTCAGTTACCAAAGCAACCTCGCGGCCCTTATATCGCTATATAGTGGGAACGAGACGATTCGGCCGTGTGAATCAGGATTTACTGAATGAATCCTCGATTCTGGCAATCTTGGGATATATATCTATTTTTGTACAAATTTGAACTGTGCAGGTTTATTGGCTACTCATATGTGAGCCTAGGAATCGTGGAATTCATGATCAAACTGATCAAAATCTGATTCCCACGATGGAAAAACTCCACTTTACAAATGTACCCTGCCAGTTTTTCTATAGAAATGTACATCAGACTGACCTTAAAATGGTTATCCGGATTTCAGGTCTCAACAGAGTGAAATATAGTTTGTCGTGTCAGAGTCCCTCCAATGGCTATTATGCCCATGAGGAGACCGACACTTGTATATATTTTGTGGTCGAGGATGCTTCGCAGCCTGACAATTACCATTCAACTTGTGCCTTAAGGCTGAAAAGATAAAATTAAAAGTATTGATATGCTTCAATTCCTATGATAGCGTAGGGGTTTGATAAACTGCTTTCAAAACATCACTTCATTCAAAAAGAAAAGCTTTTGCAAATCAAATCAAATACTTTTACAAATCAAATCAAAGACTTTTGCAAATCAAACCCCTCGTATATAGGTTCAACGAAACGTGTCAAATACTTTCAATCAATCAAACATAGGCCCAATTTTTAAAACAGCATTCACACACACATTTCAGTTTTAAAAGGGAAATATTGAAAAGATGTGGTACCGTGTTTACACGGGAGTTGTGGGGTGCCTAACACCTTCTCCACACTTAATCAAGCCCCCGAGCTCAAAACTTTGTTTTCAAAGATCAAGTTTCGATAGTGTCCAGCAATTAGGCCTCTTTCAATCAAAACTCGGTTGAGTTGGTACAACCATTTCAAATCTACCAACTGGCGACTTTGTAAAATATTCAAATCATCGACATAATACATGTTGGCCTTTTCCTAAAAAACCCTTCAAAACCTCTTTCGCACTAAAAAGAGTGAGGGTAAAGATAACTTAGGAAGAGATAAAAGATACAGGTTGTGACTCAACCCACGAATTTTTTTTCGACGTCTACAGGTGGCGACTCCACTAGGGACAGTAGAGGGCTTAGGCCGCGTTCAAATCTTTTCTAAAATTTCCCTTTCAAAAACTCTGTATGTATGTATGCTGCATCTTTACATTGAATGAATGTAAATGTATGCTTTCCTTCTTTTTAGTGCTTCACATTCATATTAGTGCTTCGCACACATGTCATCATATGCATAACGGTGAGATACGATGTATGTGAATGTATGTTGTGTGATTCCTCTCACAAAGAGGCAAAACCCGTCGGTGATAAGTAATGTCTCTAGGGACGGCTTAGTCTCTGGGGCTCAGGAAAATGCACCACCCAGATTCGATCCAGTTGAAAGATCGGATTAATTTCCCCTCTAGTAGATTGCGATGATCTGGGGGCCTTCATGCCAAAAAGCCGCGAGAGTAGCCTAAGATAGGTCAGCCTCTGATTAACCAAATCCAACGAAAAGTTTCTTCATACCTCCTTCTTTCAATTTAATGTCATGTTTTTAATATAAAATCATGTCATCAAAAAAACTGATCTCTATTTTGCATGATAAGATTAAAAACCACATCATAACATGCATTCTATCCTTATCTACATCAGGAAATTAACACACCTATATTTTGTTGTAAGTGAAAAAATTGGTCCTGTCACTAGATCTAAGTCTAAGAAAGCACTAAGTCCATACACGGACATGACTTCGAGTGCTCAACCATAATCCACCCCTGTATCTAGGGAAGAGTTTGAAGGACTGAAGAATCAGATAGCCGAATTGGCCAATTTTCTAAGAGAACAAAGCAATGCCCTTAAAGGGAAGAAAGCCCAAACTCATACAGAACCAGAAACACCTAGTGGTAGTGGTGGCAGTCAAGAGGCCGAAAAGGCTGAGACTCAGATTCCTGGACCACAAAACCAAGACACAACCAACAAAACCCCTAAAATCACCACCCTCAACAAAGAATAGGAAGCTAGTGACATTCTAAAGAAAGTACAGCAGATGAAAGAAACTCTCTGGTCTATCAAAGGGACTGGGGCATTCAGGTAGTGTTAATTACTCTGAACTCTGTATTTTCCCCGGGCCTCGTTATCCCAAAAAATTCAAAACTCCTGATTTCAAAAAATACGATGGATTGGGAGATCCCTATACCCACATGAAAGTATTCATTGGAGAACTCAGATCCTATGCAGAGGATGAGAAGCTTCAAATGCAATTATTTCAAAAGAGTCTGACTGGAGAGGCTACAGCCTGGTATGCCCGTCTGAACAACTCTAAGATTCACAGCTGAGAAGAGTTGGCCCATGCTTTCCTCAGTCAATACATCTTCCAATCTCATCTAGCTCCAGACAGATACCAAATCACCAAAATCAAGAAAAAGAACACTAAATCATTCAGAGAGTATGCCCAACGATGGAGGCAGGTTGCAGCACAAGTCACCCCAGCCATAACTGAGTCTGATATAGTCATGACCTTCATCGATATCCAAGAAGCTCCGTATTACGAAAGGGTCCTAGCAGGCATAGGAAAATCGTTCTCTGAAATGATCAAACACAGTGATATGGCAGAAAAGGGGCTCAAGTCTGGAAAGATAAAAGATCTGACCGCCCTCGAAGCTGTTGCTGAACATATCCAGTCTAGAAATTACAGGAGTAATCCCCAGAGGGTACATAAGAAGAAAGATGAAGAAGTGTCCTTAGTGTTACAAGGACAGAATTAAAGAGGCGAGTCAAACAATATGCCTATTCAAAAGAAGGAACTATACCCCTTTTCAAACTCCAGCACAGCCTTCAAACCCTTCCATTCTAGAAAAATATGGAGGTCAGGCATTGAAGAACTTTCACCCCTCTAGGGGATTCACTCAAAAATGTGCTAAAGCTATTGATGGCACAAAAGAATATTGTCCAACTCCTTCCACCCACCAATACCTGGTGGACAAAATTTTGATCCAAGTAAGAAGTGTGCTTATCATTCTGGATCACCGGGCCATGACACCCAAGACTGTTGGTCTCTCAAGCATAAAATCCAAGACTTGATTGACAACGGAGAGATTGTGGTAACAAAGCCTGAGCAACCGCATGTGCAGGACAATCCTCTTCCACAACATAAAGAGGAGAATGTCAATATGATCAGCACCGCAAGTGGAGAAGGTGTGACGCCCCCAAATCCGGGTCCCTTCTATTACCTCGGGTCCGGTGTAGTCACGATACTACTATCGTCAAACTATTACATCTTTTAATCATTAGTAAAAGAATACAACTTTGTTTATTACAATTTAGAATATAAATTCTATTCTTATCTAGGATCTTGTATGATAACTCCAAACTTTTACCAGTTTTAAAACCCGGTCATATATCATCCCGGTCTAAACATCACATTCGATGTTACTAAAATGTGGAATAATTTAAACTTTTCAATATCCTTTGAATAAATTCTTCTTATTGATTCCATAACTTTGAATCAATTATAATTCTTGAATCAACTATATAATATGATTCACTATATTCGAATTATCGTATAAAGGTTTACAACTCAACTCGATATCCTCTATGTATTAACTAATACATATTTACAATACAACAAGTATTAAACATAGTAAGTATATATCAAGTACACTCCTAGAACCTACACGTGGTTCAAGTAATCATCTAGACAGTATTCTTCATTGTGATACTATCTATCTTTATCAATCAAGAAGCACGAAGTCTTTATCGTAAGTCCTTAACCTGCAAAAGTGGTTATTTGCAAGAGTGAGCTCGACAGCTCAGCAATTCTAACAGTTTTCATGCATCACGTAGCATACAACAGCATACTCAGTTCATGCATTTATAAACAATATATATTTACTACGCATGTTACTTTTCACATAACAAGTATATCATCAAAGATCAACTTTCAATCTCATTTATATCTCATATACAGTTCATATATAAGTTCACATTATCACAGCATAATATAATTCAACTAATAGTTATTGAATTCATATATCAACTAGGAACTGAAAGACTTGCCTGATTCGTAGTTTAACAACTACGACTTAACTGCTTATAGATATCTGCACTTCGTGTAATCCTACACAGTTATATAATCGTGGATTCACACTCGTCAGTTATACGCATCCATACATTCCCAATATAATAATAAGTATTACATTATTTTCTATCTTGGTTTTTAGAACCTTTGTTTCACTTTCTTAACATACTCTTATAATAGCTAGGTATGTATAGGTATACTTTTAATATCAACATTCATACACCTTTACTCGACTCGCTATATGTTCGACACGTATTTAAAGCTCATAGATACATGATCTATATTGCTCTCACGTTTCTCAAACCTTATCAAAATCATTACATTCAAACTTTCTAAGTTTCACCTTTCAAAATCCTTGTCATACTTAACTAGTCATGCAAGGCTACTATGTTCATCATATAGTCATAAACCAGTAGGGGTCAGACCATGATTTGCAGTTTAAGTAATAATACAAATCTACTACAAAACCAAGAACAAACAGATTGCACAAATCTTGAAAACAGGCTGGCGCAGCTGCCCAGGTATTGGCCTTAAGACACTGGTCAAACTAGAAATGACATTTTATGCTGCTGGACAACCCGAGGTCATTCACTAGCATTCAGATTACTGATATCCATTACGTACATATATCTATAGAGTCATTAACTCAAGTTTGAAACCTAGCATGCACATTCAAATCCAATTCAAAGTTACATGGTTTTCATGCCGAACTTTCATAGACCTCAAGTAAATTAAGTCCATGCTTCAAGGTCAACTACTAAGGTCAGGTTATCACATAACAAAGCTAATTAATACTAAGTAGGCATGCTCGTGCTTATACTACACATGTATACTTAATCACATAGTCTATGCTTTAGAAATTCATTTTATTGAATATTCGTGCATAGGTGAACTCCATGTTTCATCACATGATGCTTATGTCAACATGTCTATAGGCATAATAAAATCCTAATATACATGCTTGTAACTCACACAGTGTTTGATGCTATTACCTTTCACATTCTAAGTTTTCATAAAAATTGCACTAAGTCAACAAAGGTCATTTAGTATAAACAAATTGTCTTGAAATCATAACTGATATAACTTTCAACACTTAGCTAAACCACATATATGTATTCAAACGGTCAGAAATTACAAGATATAAGTCTGGGTCAAGTTTACTTTCAAAAGTCCTTAAGTTTTTCCTTTGAAACTTTCAATCATGTATGCTAGTGTGTTTAACACTTTAACCATGCAATTCATGTCAATATAGACCATGCGGTAATGCTTACGAAAATCAGAGTATACACATGGTACACATATGGTCATGACAAGTTCACTTTAACAAATTCTAAGTTCATTTATAAAACTATAAAGCTTTTCATCAATATAGTGTACTAACATAGTTATACATGCTCATACTACGTCTACGTACATATATATACATATTAATCATGTCCACATGCTTGCCAAATAAGATATTACATGATAGCCAAATAAGATATTACATGATAGCCTCTAACAGTTCTGCAGCAGAAAATAAGAAACCAGAATCTGGTACCGGCGCAGCTGCGCCGCTGGCCAATATAAAACTGGAGCAACTGCGCCGCTGGCCGGCCAGGAACAGACATGGCTGCTTCGGCAGTTCAGTTAACCCAACTCAACATTTTCTTATCAATTCGATTCTACACCAGCCATATAACATAGCTAACCTGATTATAACCTTGTATAACACTTAACAAACACATTTCATAATTCAATTAACACTTAATTCACATAACCAAGAAGTTGCCATTGATGAATATGAAATGAAGTATAGGAATTATATCTCTGAAATTCCTATTTGAGTTTGCTGCTACACTGGTTCTTACAATGCTGCTATACTATTAAAACTCTCAACTCATTATACAATATTCCAGCAAAAGCAAAGAAGAAGGAGAGAGTGCATTATATAGGCAAATCCTTATCTAGTCCATGCCTTTATTCATCAAAACAAACTAATGAATTGAGCAAGTGTCTATTGGTTCATAGAGAGTAGTTGTTGTTGAAATCCATCATGATCCCCATTCCCCTTATTATTATTACTATGAAGCAAATGTTGCTGAGTTTGAGAGAAATAGGCTTAGGCTTCATGAGTTATACACGTGAGAAGGATTTGGGTCACTCAATTAGGGACAAGGCAGAAAACTCATCATTTGGCAAATGAAGAGTATTAACACTTAAGTTATAACTAGAGTCACCATGTAATCCCAATAAATAATAATACTATCATGTAGTAATTTTTAACTTGCACATATATAGTCCATGTACATTTTTATCATATTGGTATAATTTACTCGGATATAATCACATCACAATATCTCCTTTATTAAATTCTATTATTCTATTATATAGGTAATCATCAATTATAATTATTTATTATATATATTCATAATACATTATTTTAATGTACTCTTCACACACAATTGTCACATACACATTTCATGTAACTCTTACAACTTAATAAACTTTACTATATAGTTATATATATATAGCTGTATAGTTACATAGCACTTCACATATAGTTAGTTACTATACGTTATACATTTAATTCGCATGCTCGCACATCGAAGTTAATAAATTACTTATCTTATTAATTAATTACTAATAATATTAATTAATCCATTCCTCGTAAATCAATTATTAACCTCTATAACAATTGATTATAATTTATTATCACCTTAAATAAATATAAATCTTATTATATTTATAAATCACTTACTCATTAATCAACATATTATCAAATAATTACTTGATAATTGTATTTTGTCCATAACAATAATTAATATAATAAGACAGTATATCTCATTCCTCATCAATACAATTACAATTATATTTATAACCACTTTCTTTATTATTATACTATCACTAGCTATAATAATAATTTAACATACTATTGTAATAACAATTAACAATTAATATAGATTAATTGTTTAATTAATAATTTCTCCATCCTTGAATTAATTAATTCATCAACGAATCTATTATCGTGCCACTCAAGGCATTTCTCACAAGCTTACATTAAGCTTATTATCACTTCCACCACACTTAATATTCTTTTAATATAATGTTTGTGTGACTCAAGCATTTTAACGCTAAGCTACCTCAATTAATTATATTTATAATAAGTATAACCTTTACGCTTATAGTAATTAATATATATACTCTATTAATTATTCAAATAATAATATTCATGATCAAATAATAACTTAAGTTATTTAATATATTAAAATAACTTAGTTTCCTTTCATTAATTAAACTCCCATGAAAATACATTAGAAATTATGTATTTAGCCATAACATAACATATTATGTTTTCTCCAAATAAGCACATTCATTATTAGAAAATAATTTACTTATTGTCTCAAGATATTATAATTAATATAATATCTATTAGAAATAATCACATGTACGGCACATGTACATTATATATAGACAATAGGTAATAAGTTTATTTTATAATAAATTGTTTTCATCAATTTATTTACATATAGTATATACGTTTTAATATATTTACTATATTAATTAATTACACCTCATACAAAACATATAAGGTAATATTATTATTCAAAAATAACATTTCCTCCTTTTATTAAAATAATTCAATATTAGAAGTTATTTTAATATCCTTTGTTAAAAATATATAATTATTATTTCTCTCTCTCTCTATAAATTGTTCCCAAAATAATTTCTTCAAATATTAAATATTCATTTAAAATATAATGATTTCCATCTCCCTTTTTAATAACGTATGTATATTTATTAACGTTATTCGTACATTAGACTTTCTCACATATTACTATTCTAAGTAATATATATAAAATTACCAACTATAATTACATATTCAACACACATATTAATTCACTCCTTTACTTAAGTAAATTAAACCCTGTACTATATCACCATAGTTAATTAAGGTTCAATATTCATATTATATTATTCTATAATATAACTCTCAACTTAAATTAACCAATATTTATTCATAAAGATATTTAATGCACCAACTTTTATGATAAAATAATTCTATAAATTATTTAATATTGATAGATAAATTTCCATCCATCTTCTTTACTTCAAATAACTCGCTTCTTCAATAAACAACACCTATATAATAATAATACACTTATTAAACACAGAATTCACTTATTGCATAGTTTATATTACCCTATATAATACCATACCACATACCTCACAACGCATATATATATATATTCTTATTTGAACCCTTCACATGCCTTAAGAATTTTATTTATTGAATTCTTATTATATAAATTCTGAAAATTCAGTTTTTTACAGAAGGATCCAAGTACCTCCGTTATGTGGGAGAATCAACTCCATCCAGCAATAACACCCTAGTCAGTTGGGGAGTTTCAAAGATGAGATTCCTGATAGAGAAAGAAATAAACTCTATCAAGGAACAAATCGAACAATTAGCAGAACTGGTCGTCTACCAACATCAGATCACCAGAAAGCTGATAAAACGAGCCAACCAGTCTGACATCGAGAGTCCTCCCACATCGGAGATCAATCCAGGAGGGATCATAACCAACATCATGAGTAATGAACCCTGGACCGACAAGGTGATCAAAGTGGAAAATGTCCAAACTGATAGGAAATTCTCATTTTAAAGGAATTTCACTAATCTGAACCAGTCAATAGAGGAAATCCTCTAGATGCTAATCAACGAGGGAATGGTTATAGATTTATTACCTCCATTGAATCCTCGATCCAGAAAATTCAGGCTTGACCAAATATGTCAGTACCACTCCAATTCACCAGACAATGATACTGAGGATTGCTGGTCACTTCGTAACCTAATTCAGAACCTGATTGAGAGTGGTGACTTGATAAGGGGAAACCAAGTTCTTGACCTCCCAGATGAAGATACTCTCTGGATCCCCACTGCATGGAATCAGGATACAGTAGCTGTCATTTCCTGCGATAAGACACCCTAAGTACTGCTAGGGAAAGGGGTCAAAGAAATACAAAGTCCTATGAAGGTGGCCGCACCAGAGCCTTTAATCTTGCCCTTCAGACCTCAATATCCAATTGTCAGTCTGAAGAGGGTCCCATGGAACAACGGGAACAATGAAGGTTCCACTTCAAACAACATTGCCATCGTACCAAAGGACGATCCATTGTACCTGCCTCAGCGGGGGATCAAACCAGTCATCAAAGCAAAAATAAAGGTGACCGATGAGAAAATCGAAGAGTTCATCAACAAAATGGGACACAATGAAATCAAGGTGGTGCAAGACTTGAAAGACGCACCCAAGCAAATGTCCATCCTAGACTTAGTCCTCTCCTCAGTGGATCATCGCAACGTTCTGGTGAAAGTACTAGAAGAAGCCCATCTACCACATACCGTGGATGTCGAGAAATTCCGTCACGTGGTAGAACACATTTTCAACAGCAATGTGATATCTTTCACTGACGATGATATCCCTATAGAAGGAACAGGCCATCATAAGTCCCTGCATATAGCTGTGATATCTTCCGGGTATGTGATCGGAGGTGTGCTTATAGATGGAGGATCATCCCTCAACATCTGTCCCTACGACACCTTGGAAAGAATGAAGATCAACCCAAAGCGGATCAAAACCAGTTATGTGGTCATCTGGGCTTTCGATAGATCTCGCCAACAAGCTATAGGAGAAATAGAGCTTCCATTAGAGATTGGCCCACACACTTTCTATGTGTCCTTTCAGGTGCTCAACATCGCCACTGGATACAACCTGTTGCTGGGAAGACTATGGATTCACATGGAAAGGGCAGTACCATCCACCCTCCATCAACAGCTCAAATACATTATCAACGACAACCTTATCACGGTCAATGCCAAATCGGAATACTATGCCTACATACAAGGAGATATGTCGGTGATTAACCTGGATGCAGGGATTGAACCTGCAAGTTTTCAAGCCCTGGAAGTGAGTGATACTCAATATATACCTATCGGGGCACCAACCCTTGAAACCAAAGGTCTCCACCGAGGTGATGACGGTAGGCCAGGAGATAGTATCTTTGGGTTTCCAAGCTGGAGAAGGGTTAGGAAAGAATCATCAAGGTATCAAGAGTCCAATACAAATCCCAAGTCAGACTAGGAGAGCAGGATTGGGATTTTCATCCAGGGAAAATTACAAGAACTCGCACAAGCATCCTCGGGCTCATGTTTCCATAATTTTGCTGCCAAACCTTACGAGCGCCGGATGGGTGAAACCAGTGAGGAAGATCCCTACTGTGGTATCAGCCATGCTGTTTCCTCCAATCATACCTATCAATGAAAGAAAAGCCCTCAAGCCTGAGTTGGATAGCGAAAAGGGATAAAAAAAGATCATGTACGAAGAACAAGACCCATTCGCTAATATACGGGTCATCATAAACTATGATGGTATGAATGATGAGATCCCAGACAGCGACGATGAGGATCAGATTCTAATTCCTCGCATCAAGAAGGGAAAAGGGGGCAGTTCAAAGAAAAACCTCGGACCCTATTATCAAGGATGTCTCGGTCGTCATTCGAGATGAGGCAGATGATCATAATTCCTTGTTCCTTCCTGTTTACGAGGATCTAACCCTGGATAACTGGAGCAGTGTCCCTTGCCTCAGTCGAAAAGGGTAAAGGGGCAGAGAGTACATCTGCCCTTTAAACATTCTTTCATTTACTGCTTACTTTTGATTGCACAGCCATAGCAGTAACTTTTGTCATGCTTTGCCAAATGCTCTGTATATTTAAGCAGTTGTATATATTAAAATGAAAACATTTTTTTGTTTTCAGGACTTAAGCATTGGATGTGTTTGTCTCAGCTGATGAGATGCCAACCTGCCACAGTGACTACAACTTTGATGTAGAATTGAACTTCGACTTGATGGATATTGATCAAGAGGAGGAAGATGACTATGAGGTGCCAGAGGAGATTAAAGAATGGGTCGAAGACAAACCCAAACCAAACCTCGACCAAACCACCACTATCAATATAGGAACCTTCGAAAACATCAAAGAAATCCAGATAGGCTTAGACCTCACCCAAGACCAAAAAGCCGACCTGATCGAACTCCTAACACAGTTACAAGATGTATTTGTATGGTCACATGAAGACATGATTGGCCTGTCCACTAACATTGTCATCCATTGAATGCCCATCAAGGATAGATTCAAGCCGGTCAAACAAAAACTCAGGCGATTAAAACCTGAATTGTGCCTATAAGTCAAAGAGGAAGTCGTTAAACAATTTAAAGTCGGGATTATCATGGTATCGACCTACCCAGAGTGGCTTTCAAACATAGTCCCCGTGCCTAAGCCTGGAGGGAGGGTACGAGTATACGTGGATTACTGGGATTTGAACAAAGCCTGCCTCAAGGATAATTTCCTGGCGCCATTCATTCACATCCTGATCGATAATACGGCGCAATATGGCATGTATTCCTTCGTAGATTGCTTTGCTGGTTACCATCAAACCATGGTTGCTTCAGAAGACCGGGAGAAAACAGCTTTCATCACACCCTGGGGAACCTTCTGCTATAGGCGACTATCCTTCGACCTCATTAATGCCGGAGCCACGTATCTGCGAGCCATGCTGGCCTTTTTTCATGACATGATGCACAAAGAGATAGAGGTTTATGTGGACGACATCATCATCAAATCCCAGAGGGAGAATGATCACATCGACCATCTCAGGAAGCTATTCAACAGGTTGCGTAAGTACAACCTCAAGCTAAATCCTGCCAAATGTGCTTTTGGCGTCAAAGCAGGCAAGCTGCTAGGATTCTTGCTGAGTAATCGAGGCATCGAGCTAGACCCTGCCAAGATCAAAGCCATCACCGAGATGCCAGTACCTCGAACAGAGAAGGAGATACGTGGGTTCCCGGGAAGGATAAACTTCATAAGCCGATTCATTTCCCAGCTCACAGCAACCTGTGAACCCATATTCAAGCTACTAAGGAAGAATTCCTCCATCAAATAGAATGAGGATTGTCAACAAGCCTTCCTTACCATCAAGAAACAGCTGGTCGAAGCACCTGTATTGGTACCCCCAAGGGATGGAATTCCCCTGTTCATGTACTTGTTCGTCAATGCCAATGCAATGGGCTGCATGCTAGGACAGAAGGATGATAGTAGCAAAGAAAGAGCCATCTACTACATCAGCAAAAGATTCAGCAGTGGTGAACAAAAGTACACCCTGATCGAAAAGATATGTTGTGCGTTAGAATGGGCCGCCATAAGGTTGCAACACTATTTGCAGGGGTATACGACCTACCTCATATCCCGCATGGATCCGCTTAAATATGTATTCAACAAGCCAATGCTGAATTATTGACTGTCCAAATGGCAGTTGATCCTACAATAATTTGACATTGTTTACGTGACTCAGAAGTAAATCAAGGGTCAAAGCATTGCAGATCAATTAGATGAAGCACCTTCAGGAGGGTTCGAGCCCCTGGAGACTTATTTCCCAGATAATGGAATCATGACAATTCAACAACTCCAACAAGAGAATATAGTCCAGCCATGGAAAATGTATTTCGACGGAGCAGTAAACATAGAAGGTGCCAAAGCTGGGGCAGTCTTTATCTCTGGTACACGAGATAAATATCCTGTGGCTACCAAACTTCAATTTGGCAACACCAACAACACAGCTGAGTATGAAGGCTATATAATGGGGTTGAAACTAGCCCAATCCATGGGTATTAAACATTTACTGGTCTTTGGAGACTCTGAGTTGGTCATCAGACAAACCAATGGGGCATATCACACCAAAGATCTGCATTTGCTACCCTATCATCGGCAGGTCATCAAAATATCCCGGGAGGTTGAAGACATAACCTTTAGCCATATTCCTCGCGGTAGGAATGACTTCACTGATGCATTGGCGATGTTGGCTTCATTAATCCGCATATCCAATAGGAGTGGGAGTCCTTGCATCAAATTCATAATTCAGAAAGCCCAGATATACGGGAACTACATTGGAGACATATCATATGAAATACCTCTTATTAAACAGCCTTGGTATCAAGACATCAAGGAATATCTCCGAGATAGATCTACACCCGCTGGGGCAAGCCAATCCAAGAGAAAGAGGATTCACAAGATGGTTGTGACGTTCTGTCTAACCGGAGATGCCCACTACAAGAGAGACGCTGGAATGGGCCTGTTAAGATGCCTTGACAAAGAGCAAGCCCAGAGATTGATGGATGAAGTCCACGGTGGAGTCCGTGGTCCACACATGAGCGGTCATCTGCTGGCCAAGAAGATATTAAGAATAGGGAATTATTGGATCTCTCTCAAAGCTGACTGTGATGATCACGTCAGGAGATGCTTCCAATGACAAGTGCATGGAAATGCCATACATGCTCCTCCAAATGAGCTACACAACATGAGTTCACCCTGGCCTTTCTCCATGTGGGGAATGGATGTGATCGGTCTAGTGGAACCAAAACCCAGCAATGGTCATCGATTCATCTTCACCATGATCGATTACTTCACCAAATGGGTTAAAGCAGCCTCTTTTCCCAAAGTCACCAAAGAGGTCATCATTGGTTTCATCAAAAATAATATCGTTTGTCGATATGGACAACCGGAGGTGATCGTATTAGACAACGCCAAGAACCTAAATAATCAAATGATGAAAGAACTGTGCAGTAAGTTCCATATTAAAAATCTTAATTCCGTCATCTATCGACCCAAGATGAATGGTGCTGTTGAAGCAGCCAACAAGAACATTAAAAAGATCATGTCCCCCAATCACAAAGAATGGCCTGACTTGCTGCCTCTCACCCTATTAGCATACTAGGACGTCAATGCACACTTCTACTGGGGCTACCCCCTATTCATTAGTCTATGGCATGGAAACAGTCCTTCCCATAGAAGTAGAAATGGAGTCCCTAAGAGTTTTAAGTGATGCTTAGATGGATGAAGATCAGTGATTGCAAGACCGATACCACCAATTGTCCCTGATAAATAAAAAAAGGGCTACAACCATTTTCCACGAATAGTTATATCAGCAAAGGATTGCTCGATCCTACAACAAGAAAGTCTGAATACGACAATTCAAAGAAAATAACTTGGTGTTGAAGAAAGTTTTGGCCAATCAAGACGAAGCCAAAGAAAAGTTTTCCCTGAATTGGGAAGGCCCTTTCATTATCAAGGAGGTGTTGACAGGAGGAGCTATCAGACTACAAGAAATGGACGGGAGTGAATTTTCCCAACTCATCAATTCAGACACCGTGAAAAGGTACTATGCCTGAAGCACATACATGCCCGCATCTAGGTCCTACAAATCAAATCAGGTTTGGTTTTCACCAGAAGCCGGAACTACGAATGACCTGATCTCCCTCCACCCGGGAGTACGTAGGCAGCCATTTCTGGTGCGGTCAAACCAAAATAAAAAATAAAAAATTCATCAAACCAAACTCAAAACACAAGATAAATACCTTTCAAACCTCTCTCACATGAAAAGTGAACTACGAATGACCTGATATCCCTACACCCGGGAGTACGTTGGCAGCCATTTACGGTGCGGTTTGACCTTCTGGAAAAAACAAAAACCAAATAAAAAAACTAGTCCTAAGACACCAAAACCATATAAAGGCTAAATCCTATCAAGCTACCCTGATCAACAGGATCTTCTGAGACATTCTCTGACATCTCACTGTCAGTCCATCAAGGAGAAGCTCAAGATACATCAACAACAGCGAGTCAGGAAAGAAGTGGTAATCACTCAACAATAACAATACATATCCAAACAGGGAAGTGAATCAAAAATATATTTCTCTGATATATAATATTATTTAATATATACATAGTGTCATGTACATGACAAAAATGGCTGATCTAGTTTGTGCAGAAAAAATAAAGCTAGTCTATGGACCCAAGGATAAGCGGGCCAGCAATGCCAACATGGCATCTCTCTCTGAAGATGGAGGAGCAGCTGTGAGTGCAATACCCTCAGCTTCCATACGGCTCAAAACCTCCACAGTCATCTGCAGTGTGGCACTGTGGTCATCAATATATGCACTCATCTAGGTAACTAGGCCGTGAGTATAAGATCGAAGAGCAGTACTGTCAGTAATGTGGAAATCCCGGGAAGTTATAGCCTCGTCCCTCTCCACAAAAGCTGCATCCCTAGCAATCAAAGTCTCCTCTATCTTCATAAAAGCTACATCTATGGCAGAGCGGATCTCCTCTCACTTAATTAATCCTGCATCCTGAGCGGCTCGAGCCGCATCTCTCTTTGCCAAAGCTATATCTTTGCCAGATAAGGTGGTCAACATCAGCGCTCTAGCTTGATCCCTCTCAAAGGTCATCCTAGCTAATGAGTCCGCCAAAGTCTGATCTGTCCTTGCAGGAATGATCGACGAATCACTAACTAGTGCTGCTATCAAACCCATAAAAATCTCATCCTCAGTAGAAGACTCAGGATCCTCCGTAGGCTCCTCCTCGTCTGAGTCCACTATCGGAGTTGACTGGATGAATGCATCTGATGCTATATCCGCCTCCAACCACGCTGAGTACTCTGGAGAATGGTCCGAATGAATACTGGAGAAATCAGCCCTCTCCCTACGAGTCTAACACTCATACACTCGAATCAAGTCAGCAGATGACATAGACAAAGCTGACATCCTCTGAAATTAATCGAACTAGGCCCATAACAGCCAGAGGATGGTAAGTGGTCACTCCCCTCAATCTCGCTAGGGGCAGACAGTCCATGCTAGATGCATGTGTACTGACGCTATATGGGGAGGCTAGCCCTGAGCATGGCAAGATCGAGAACGGATGCTCAATATCCGATAGAAATGCCGACCATATCTCTGCATCAGTGCACTCCGCTGGCTGAAAGGAGTAGGACATGGCTATATAATGGGAAAAATAATACCCATGATGCCTAAAAAATCCCATCAGTCGAATATGGGACATAAGCCATACGTACAGCAAGACTGAACTGCCTCTGAAGAACCCCTCCGGATGGGTAATGCAGTGAGTGGCGGACCGCAACGTCTCAACCAATATCATCGGGATGATGGTGCTACCCTATCTAAGGGCCCTAACCACAACTACTAATCCCATATCCAAGTGATCCAAGCGTAACGGCATGTAAACATATGCCATGATGCACATCAGCAGGATATCTACCCTAGCTAGATGCCACGCCTCTGCTGAAATAACAAAATCCCCGGCATGTCGATCGTATCTATCAAGCTCACCAAAACGATCGATCAAGAAGTTAATAGAGGTCACCGATCCAAAAATGATCTCATCCCTCACCATGCTTTGACGCAGACCTGACATCCGCATGAATGGTCTCTTCATATCACTAACAGCAGTACGGGCGCACAGCAAGTCCAAAGCCAGACCAGTTAGTCGCTCGTACTCCTCCAGAGTCGGAGTCAGCTCGTGCTGTCCAAATCGGAAGACCTGTCTCTCAGATATCCAACAGGATAGAATGCCATCAACAAATCCATATGGCACCAAAAAATCTACGAGGGCCAACGAATGCCCCAACATCTGATCAACTGTCCCTCTGGCTGAGAAGGGCAGGCCCTCGTACCATGACCTCAACGATAATGCCAACTCAGATTATGGTAGATACTTAATACGGCTCATGGTAGATGATATCATCTACATCACTATGTTACAAGGCCATCCAGGGGTCAAATCTGAGCTCATCTGTCTAATGCATAAACATGATATAATACATGTATGATGACAAATATAAACATGATGCAATAGATAGACAATATCATGAACAGGTACAATAAGATATCTACTACGAGCATTATCCCTGCCTGATAATACAACAAAAAAGTACAGGAAAATGGGGCACCACCACCCAACTACTAACAGTGGTCTATCAAAATGGGGCACAACCGCTCAAATAGCCAAAACAGTGGCTGACCAAAAGATATAGCTGCCATAGCTATCCAAAGATATCCAAAATATCTACACTCAGGTGGATAACCTGCTCCATCTCCTCCATGGACACAAATTCGCGGTCATCAAGCATGTCTAGGAGGTATAAGGAGGATCTGCCCCTGCAAAACTACTGGAAAATGGACCTGAGGAGGGGCCCGTGAGCTGGACGGGTCAAAAGAAGATGCCTCTGACGGATCTCGGCCAAGATGCATGATAAAAAATCGAGCTCTCTCCAACTCCCGGGTCAGCTTTGTGATCTATTCTAAATGAATAGGCTCCCTGAGGCAAGCTATCCAGTCTGTCATCAGAACAGACCCATGCATCATGTCTGCCATAAATTGGGTAGCCCAAGTCTAACCTCCAATAGTGCGAGCACTCCACCATTTGCTAAATGCCTCCTTGTTATACGGGCTCTCTGATAGGGTGAAGCCATCTATGCCCTCCATAGGGATATCTGTCAGTGGCAAGAGCAACAACCAATGATGCCAAGTAGGAGGAACAATGGGAATGTGGATCTTCCCCATAATACTCCTGATCGCACGCTCTTCCAAATAGAACTCCCAGCCTCCCTCTATCAACAACGGGACTCTGCGGGTCGACAAAGCAAACTCCCAACTAGTGGGGAAGCCTCCCTCAAATCCAACCGTCAAAAACTCAGAGATATACGGCATCCAGGAGATCGATCCAACTGTCAAAAGCTCTAACTGTAGGCGAGAATGGGTGAATCCCTCAGCAATAGGGACCCTTGTCAAAGTCGAGTGATGCCAACGCCGTCCTCAAGGATAGGTCTCCAGACCTAAAGCAGTGGCGGACCGTAGTCAAGGAAGCCTCTCAAATGCCCAGAACTGGCCATGTAAATATTGAAAGTCCTCAGTGACCAAGACTGACAAATGTAAATGCAGAAATCAAAAAAGGTACATAAAAGATGTACTCACCAGCAAAAACGGGTAGAATCCTAACCAAGCCTCCGTCAAACCCTCTAAAAGCATGCGCATACCCCAGAGAAAATAGGCAAAGGTATAGAAACCCCAATCAAAGTCACTGAGGTGCTCTATATACCGGGTAGTGCTAACTATGGCGAAGGACACAGTAGATGAGTTGTCCACCACAAAATAACCCATGATGATCATCATAAACAATCACCTCAATATTCGATCTCTAACCCTCTGATCATCAGGTGGAGGCTCAAGTAAAGTAAAGCCCCACTCTGGACATCTATACTCAAGGGACCAGATCGGACCGTTCGACCCTTGATCGTCATCGCAGGAACTCCCAGCAAGGACCGAACAGCAGTAGGTGTGATGTCAGCCACGACAGGCACTGGCTCACCCTCAAATTCAATGTTGGTGATGAACCTCCAGTCCATAGGGGTCATCATTACCTCGTAGTCTAATAAATAAAGGAACTGAGTCTTGTAGTATCAGCGCTCAGACAAAGCCCTCACATACCCCCAAGGGTAACGGCGGGGAAGAATAGAGACGAAGGCTTGAAACCCCCAGCCATCAACGATATCCCTATACTCCTGATGCAAAGCATGATACAGGGAGTGCACGTTGAACCAGTTCCCTCGAGGCTGCGTAAAGCCAGGAACCTGCATAAAAGCCAACCAATGTCAAAAACCTGTGCCCCGAGAATGGCAAAAGGAAGAAAGAAAATCCATGGAAAAGAAAACTTTAAGTCACCTCGTTGGCATAAAGAAATCTCGATGGATGGCGACTCAAGTCGCCCAGCAGCTCCTTGATCGGCACAACAATACCCGGAACCTCCGCACGTGGAGCCTAAGCCAGAGCCGGAGTAGCAAAAGGAGCCTTCTCATCATCAATATCAATCGGTGGTTTGTCCTGAGTTGGACGAATCACCAAGTCTGCCAATCTGCGAGGCTGTCGAGCTGGACATGACTGAGGAACATCAGAGGCCCTTTTACGTCTAACGCCTGAAATGACTCTGCTGGCACTGTCGGGTCTGTCTCGGTCCATCACTTGGACAAAGTCTCCAAATCACCTCAGAAAGGGTGTGGTAAGCCTAAAACATGTGGCTTATTATTTTAAACAAGTACTCTATACCTTTCTAAGTCTTAAAACATGCATGGGTCAGTCAAAAATATCCCGTAAAGTCAAAACTGCATGTTTTTCAAAAGATATATCCTAAAACATGCATGGGTCAGTCAAAAATTCCCAGTAGAGTCAAAACTGTATGTTTTTAAATGCTCGGGCTTTTGAAATTTTTTTGCCAGAGTCCCCTTTGTAAAATGGACTGTCCGCATGCACATAGGCATATCTAGGTGGCCATTTAGTAACACGCCTTCCCAAAAATAGGAACAATTCATATTTATAAAATAAAATAAAAATTAAACTCATATGGTAGCCAAATTACCATGGACATTTTTTAGTTGAAAATCCAAGCTCACTAGGCCTCAAAAAGGATGAGTAAACTGATAAAAAAGAGCAAAATACGACTGTCTCAGAATCTGAATTTTCTTACATCCAAACATGCATTACAGTAAGATATACATACATATGAAGTCAGAAAATTTTTAACAGATCATATAGGCATACATTTTTCATACATTGCGTCTAAAAGGCCCCTACGTGGTTTATATGCTTTTTACGGTCAAAACTTGCGAAAAAGGACGTAAAACGTTACCTGCGATGGGCTGAACGCGTAGAAACTGACGGAATCAAAAAATAGTTGCCCAAACTCAGTAGATCTGAAAAAGAAGATCGAAATCAGTTTGAAACTCAAAATAAAAATGTTTCAAATGAGCTTCCGCTACCCAAATATAAAACCACAGGTGGAAGTGGGCCCACCTGCGACTGCCGCACCTACACCTGCGACTCCCCAGGGCAGGTCCCACTCCCCCGGGCTCAGTTCGGTTTGAGTGGAAATGAAGTTTATATGTGCTGCCAAGTCAAATCTGAAGAAAAATCGCTATGCGATTGAGCGGTTAGTCCTGAAATCTTGCGTTTAAGCAACGTAATCCTGGCAGAAAGGGGAGCTTTCTAAAAACCCTTGGTATTTGATCCAAATTCATATCCTGGGATCAACAATTCAAATTGTGGGAAAACTGCCAAAAAACTGCGCAAAACTGCTACTTTTAAAATTTCGGGTACAGACCAAGTCCAGTTTAGCCGTTGGCTTCAACCCAACGAATTTTCGGGTACAGACCGAGTCCAATCCAGCCGTTGGCTTCAACCCAATGAAGTTTTGGGTACAGACCGAGTCCAATTCAGCCGTTGGCTTCAACCAAACGAAATTTCGGGTACAGACCGAGTCTAGTTCAGCTGTTGGCTTCAACCCAATGAACTTTCAGGTACAGACTGAGACCAGTTCAGCCCTTAACTTCAACCCAACAAAGTTTCGGGTATAGACCGAGTCCGGTCTAACCTTTAGCTTCAACCCAACGAAATTTTGAGTACAGACCGAGTCCAGTCCAGCCGTTGGCTTTAACCCTGCGAAGTTTTGGGTACAGACCGAGTCCAGTTCAGCTAATTGCTTCAACCCAGCAAAGTTTTGGGTACAGACCGAGTCCAGTTCAGCCGTTGGCTTCAACCCAAAGAAATTTTTGGTACAGACCGAGTCCAGTCCAACCGTTGGCTTCAACCCAACAAAGGTTCAGGTACAGACCGAGTCTAGACCAGCCGTTGGCTTCAACCCAACAAAGTTTCGGGTACAGACCGAGTCCAGTTCAGCCGTTGGCTTCAACCCAACGAAGTTTTGGGTACAGACTAAGTCCAGTTCAGCCATTGGCTTCATCCCAGCTAAGTTTCGGGTATAGATCGAGTCCAGTTCAGCTGTTGGCTTCAACCCAACAAAATTTCGGGTACAGACCGAGTCCAATTCAGCCGTTGGCTTCAACCCAATGAAGTTTCGGGTACAGACCGAGTCCAGTTTAGCCGTTGGCTTTAACCCAACGAAGTTTTAGGTACAGACCGAATCCAGTTCAGCAGTTGGCTTTAACCCAACGAAGTTTCGGGTGCAAACCGAGTCAAGTTTAGCCGTCAGCGCAGCCCTTGCAATGTCTCATCCGTGGTCTCAGCCCTAACGAAGCGTCGAAAGAGATCCGGTGATGGAAGCAATATAATAATCCATCACCAATGATGGAATCTGTTATACACATCCTCAAAGGGAGCATCAGGAAAGACTGGTGGTTCAACCCCCTGTTGCAAGCTACCATTGTAAATTATAGCCAAGATAAGCATCGGAAGCATACAGGAAGGTAACTCGGTAACCGAGACATATCCCCATCAGAGTTGGCAGAGCTATCATGGATAACGTCATCCCCAGTAGAAAGTGACAAGAATATTTTATGATAGCTTAAATCTGATATCCTACCAGCCATCGCATGGTAAGACTGCAACAATGTTTATCACAGGTGACGTTATCCCCGGTACAAACTAACCTAATCAATCAGGGATAACCCTACCACCTCGAAGGTATCTAACACTCCGCGCATATCATGTCATGCATTGCGTTGGCTTTGCAGCTGCATTTCCAATGTCTACTAATCTTTTTCCTGTTCATTCCGCTATATTGCATGAATATGATAAAGAGGGGCATCTGTAGACACTCAAAATTTCGTTTCCCTGTTACTAATACTGTAGGAGGGCAAAATTATCTTTTCAAATCAACCCCGGTCTCAATACCGGACCATCAGCTCAACCCCAGTCTCAATATTGGGCCATCAATTCAACCCCGATCTCAAATTGGGCCGTCAATTCAACCCCGATCTAAAATCGGGCCATCAGTTCAACCCCGATATCAATATCGGGCCATCAGATCAACCCCGATCTCAAATCGGGCCATCAGTTCAACCCCGATCTCAATATCGGGTCGTCAATTCAACCCCGATCTTAATATCGGGTCAGCAGATCAACCCCAATCTCAAATCGGGCCATCCGATCAACCCTGATCTCAAATCGGGCCGTCAGTTCAACCCCAATCTCAAATCAGGCCGTCCGATCATCCCCGATCTCAAATCGGGCTGTCAGATCAACCCCGATCTCAAATCGGGCCGTTAGTTCAACCCTAGTCTCAATACCGGACCATCAGCTCAACCCCGATCTCAATACCGGGCCATCAATCCAACCCCAATCTCAAATCGGGCAGTCAATTCAACCCCGATCTCAAATCGGGAAGACAGTTCAACCCCAATCTCAATATCGGGCCATCAAATCAACCCCGACCTTAAATCGGGCTGTCAGTTCAACCCTGATTTCAATATCGGTCCATCAGATCAATTTCGATCTCAAATCGGGCGGTCAGTTCAACCCCGATCTCAGTATTAGGCCGTCAGATCAACCCCGATCTCAAAATCGGGTCATTAATTCAACCTCAATCTTAAATCGGGCTGTCAGATCAACCCTGATCTCAAATCGGGCCGTCAATTCAACCCCGATCTCAAATTGGTCTATTAATTTAACCCTGATCTCAATATCGGGCCGTCCGTTCGGGCCGTCAGATCAACCCCGATCTCAAATTGGGCCATCAATTCAACCCCGATCTCACAATCGGGCCGTCAGTTCAACCTCGATCTCAAATTAGGCCGTCAGATCAACCCCGATCTCAATATCGGGCCATCAGATTAACCTCGATCTCAATATCGGGCCATCAGATCAGCCCCGGCCTTAACCCGAGAAGTACAGGTCAGCCCCGGCCTCAACCTGAGAAGTACAGCTCAGCCCCGGTCTCAACCCGGGAGCTACAAGTCAGCCCCGATCTCAACCTAGGAGGTACAAATCAGCCCCGGTCTCAACTCGAGAGGTTCAGGTCATCCCCGGTCTTAACCCAAGAAGTCAGGTCAACTTCAGAAGCAATCCTGAAGCCTCACAACATCTCCAGAAGAAAACCTGGAAAGACCAAGTCAGTCTCAGAGACAACACTGAGGACAAACAAACTCGAATGGGATCCAAGTCTTGGAAACAACGGCAGGAAGTCAATCGAAGGCCATGCCGACGCTAATGGCTATTTTACCAACTTTAAGCTGATTCGGTCAAATTCAAGCCGAATTGATGCCACCAAGGTCAGAACGAACCATAACAATGATCCCGAGTGCAAACAACACAAGATAGCTCAACGGATAAACTGCGGGGAATCAAAGACCTGGTTATGAACCCGTCTTCTTGGACCCAGAAAATGTTTTATCGCATTACATTGTGCCACTCTTGACGAGGGCTTTTTGAAAAGGTACAGCACGCCTCAAACGGACGCTCCGATCAAAAGTTAGAAAGTTTCAACTTCGACCCCGCGTTGCTCGAGTGCACGTACTTCGAGATGATAGAACCAGGCATGTGGGCCCCACCAGGGGAGCCGCACCTCTACTTACTACAGTAGTAGGTAGAGTGGAGGCTCCCTAGCCTAAATATATGAGGGCACCCTCCCCCCCTCATTTTTATAATTTAAAAACGCTCTGAACCTCTGCCTGTTTGATTTTTAATATTTTTCAATTCTTCCAAACCAAAAAATTTTCACTCTAACACGTAGATATACCCACATACTACCACATATCAGAAAATAACCGGTAGATTTGGACGTTTAGAGCCTACGATTTGGCAAAAAACCCCTGTAGCAGTCCATTATGAGTATTTTTATGATCAGCAAATCAATACTACTTCTTTACACTTTTATACACTTGCACGTTAAGTTTCGTTTTCTAAATATGCCCGGAACTTAGTTCTGTGGTCATTTTCATCAACTTTTTGTACATTTTTGTACATAAACGTATTTTCTGGCATTTCTATAACTCGGATTGATGATCCGTCGCTTTCGGCAGCTTCGGCATACTTGCATCTTTGTTTTAAGTAACTTCGCCAGACTGGGTTATCTTCCCAGTTCGGGTTTGTCTTTTTCCGTATATATTTAACTGTATATATACTAACTTTTCAATTCTGTCAAGCCCAGATGTCAAATCCAAGGTAGTTTACTGTTTTGCTATATATTTATGCATATATAAGCAATTTTCACCACCACTGGGTTCTCTTCCCAGTCTTGGTTGACTACATTCCTGTTAATATATATATATATATATATTTATATTTCCATCCGGCCTAGATCATTCTGTGGCCTTTATACTATTTTTGCACCCTTCACCATTACTGGGTTATCTTTCTAGTCACTGGTGGACTACTTTTCTGTACATTTACATTCCAGTTTGGCCTAGATTTTTCTCTGGCCTTTTTACTGCTTATATATATAAATATACATATATAAGCAGCCTTCACCACCACTGGGCTCTCTTCTCAGTCTTGGTTGCCTACTTTTCTGTCCATATATATATATATATATATATATATATATTTAATTTCAGTCCGGGCACAAGTATGAAAACCCATCGCACTTTTTACTATTTTTCTATATATATATATATATATATATATATATATTTCAATTCTGTCCAGCCTGGATCATTCTGTGGCTTTTATACAATTTTTTATAAATATATATATCTTTCAATTCCAGTCCGGGCACCAGCGTGAAAACCCATCGCCCTTTACAGCTTTTCCTATATATATATATATATTTAATTATATATATTGCTTTGCTCATTTGATTAAACTGTTGCTTTAAATATTCATTTTATATGAATTGGCACTGATATATCTGCAGGCGAACTAGATTTATTTAAATCTCACCAACTCTAGCTTTCAAATGGTTCAAAATAGATACAGACAAAATCGGGAAGCTAAAATGGCTGAGATTTCCTTAAATCTAGCTTTTTTCTAGTTTCAGTTACCAAAGCAACCTCGCGGCCCTTATATCGCTATATAGTGGGAACGAGACGCTTCGGCTTTGTGAATCAGGATTCTGGCAATCTTGGGATATATATCTGTTTCTGTACAAATTTGAACTGTACAGGTTTATTGGCTACTCATATGTGAGCCTAGGAATCGTGGGATTCATGATCAAACTGATCAGAATCTGATTCCCACGATGGAAAAACTCCACTTTACAAATGTACCCTACCAGTTTTTCTGTAGAAATATACATTCGACTGACCTTAAAAAGGTTATTCGGATTTAAGGTCTCAACATAGTGAAATATAGTTTGTCGTGTCAGAGTCCCTCTAATGGCTATTATGCCCGTGAGGAGACCGACACTTGAATATATTTTGTGGTCGAGGATACTTCGCAGCCCAATAATTACCATTCAAATTGTGCCTTAAGGCTGAAAAGATAAAATTAAAAGTATTGATATGCTTCAATTCCTATGATAGCGTAGGGGTTTGATAAACTGCTTTCAAAACATCACTTCATTCAAAAAGAAAAGCTTTTGCAAATCAAATCAAAAACTTTAACAAATCAAATCAAAGACTTTTGCAAATCAAACCCCTCGTATATAGGTTCAACGAAACCTGTCAAATACTTTCAATCAATCAAACATAGGCCCAATTTTCAAAACAGCATTCACACACACATTTCAGTTTTAAAAGGGAAATATTGAAAAGATGCGGTACCGTGTTTACACAAGAGTTATGGGGTGCCTAACACCTTCTCCACACTTAATCAAGCCCCCGAGCTCAAAACTTTGTTTTCAAAGATCAAGTTTCGACAGTGTCCAGCAATTGGGCCTCTTTTAATCAAAACTCGGTTGAGTTGGTACAACCATTTCAAATCTACCAACTCTAGCTTTCAAATGGTTCAACATAGATACAGACAGAACCGGGAAGCTAGAATGACTGAGATTTCCTTAAATCTAGCTTTTTTCTAGTTTCAGTTACCAAAGTAACCTCGCGGCCCTTAGATAGCTATCTAGTGGGAAGGAGACGCTTCGGCCATGCGAATCAGGATTTACTGAATGAATCCTCGATTCTGGCAATCTTGGGATATATATATGTTTCTGTACAAATTTGAACTGTGCAGGTTTATTGGCTACTCATATGTTAGCGTAGGAATCATAGGATTCCTAATCAAACTGATTAGAATCTGATTCCCACGATGGATAAACTCCACTTTACAAATGTACCCTGCCAGTTTTTCTATAGAAATGTACATCCAACAGACCTTAATATGGTTATCCGGATTTAAGGTCTCAACATAGTGAAATATAGTTTGTCGTGTCAGAGTCCCTCTGATGGCTATCATGCCCATAAGGAGACTGACACTTGAATATATTTTGTGGTCGAGGATGTTTTGCAGCCCGACAATCATCCTTTAAATTGTGCCTTAAGGCTAAAAAGATAAAATTGAAAGTATTGATATGCTTCAATTCCTATGATAGCGTAGGGGTTTGATAAACTACTTTCAAAACATCACTTCATTCAAAAAGAAAAGCTTTTGCAAATCAAATCAAATACTTTTACAAATCAAATCAAAGACTTTTGCAAATCAAACCCCTCGTATATAGGTTCAACGAAACTTGTCAAATACTTTTAATCAATCAAACATAGGCCCAATTTTCGAAACAGCATTCACACACACATTTGTGGGGTGCCTAACATATTCCCCACACTTAATCAAGCCCCCGAGCTCAAAACTTTATTTTCAAAGATCAAGTTTTGACAGTGTCAAGCAATTGGGCCTCTTTCGAATCAAAACTCAGTTGAGTTGGTACAACCATTTCAAATCTACCAACTGGCGACTTTGTAAAACGATCAAATCATCGACATGATACATGTTGGCCTTCTCCTAAAAAACCCTTCAAAACCATTTTTTGCAATAAAAAGAGTGAGGGAAGAGATAACTTAGGAAGAGATAAAAGATCTGGGTTATGACCCGACCTGCGGATTTTTTTTCGACGTCGACATTAGGTCACCAAACTTTATAGATATCGTAATACCTTATCCTTAATATTCCTTCAAGTACATATAAATTCATATCTAGGGTTTTTAAAATTTTGTAACCCATATTTTCTCTATTCTCATTCAAATAGTAAACCATATAGGTTTTACTTGAAATTTTTAATTAAATCCTCAAATTCCCATCTAAGCTTTATTCTTTATCCTTTATTTTAATCATTTAAGATCTTATAAATTTTTGGGTTGTCACATTAGTGATTCTAACCATTCTAAACATCTAAGTTTTAATGGTTTCACATACTTATTACTCCAATTCTCATTATTTCAATAGTTCTTCATTAGTCCTTAACCAATTATTATGACTTCATTGTTCATTTCAATCATTTTCAAAGCTTCCATTCTTAAGTTCTTCATCATTTAATCATGGTTTTAATAGTTCTTGATTGTTAATGGTCTAAAGTTCACTAACATCAACCTTATAAATTCTTACCACTCATGCTCCATCAATCACACTTCTCTAACAATATATATTGAAGGAAGAGGATTAGAGTTTAAGTATGTATACCTCTTGGTGCTCTTGGTTGGTCTTTTTAAGTTATGAAGATAACTTGGCTTCTTACTCTTCTCTTGCTTAAGCTCTCTCTTCTCTCTCTTAAATAAGATGTTGGTGATTTTGAAAACCAACAAATGAAGACCAAAGCCTTCCTTTTATAGGCTTACAAGATGGAGAGTAGGATAGTCTTTTAGGCCCAACCTCCATACTATTCCCACCTCCTCTCCTTTGCTTTCCCACCAAGTTTGTGACCCATGTGCTAGCACATGCCAACCCATGTCTCCACATGTGTTCATGGCTTGCCCCATGGGTTCAACCCACCCGTTAACCCACCGGTTCGATCCACGGGTTTAATTATTAAAATAATTCAAATTAAACGTATTTACTTCGTATAAATTTATATTATAAGTCGTATTAATTCTCGTATGCTCTTCGTATTGTACTCGTATAATAACTCCTATTATACTCGTATTTATTCCGTATAATAATTATTATTATTATACATAACCTTTTTATTCTTAGGTTTTAATCCTCCTAACCCTTAGGATTTTAAGTCCTCACGCGAAAACTTCGTGAGCCATAACTAGAATATTATTAGATATTTCATCCTGTCTTTAAATCCTATCATTACACGTTTCTCGAAAATTCAAATATAATTCCAGAGCAAAAACGGATGAATAGTAATTTTACGAATTTTTTTTTGAAAAACTTTCATTTTTGTCTTGGAAATTCATATGATTTAATTCCAGCACATAGCCATAATACTAACCATATTCACATCTTCTAGGTCATAGAACGACCTAGAAATATCTTACTCATTTTAATAAACAGTAAATATAATTTTATTCAAATAATCAAATAAAATTCATTTACATAAACATCTGAATTTCTCAGGCATTACATTCTTCCCCCCCCCCCTTATAAGAATTCTGTCCCCAGAATTACAATACAAGTTAGTCAAACAAATGGGTATAGATCTTCCTCAACTTATCTTCGAGCTCCCACGTTGCTTCTTCGGCATTGTGGTTCCTCCATATCACCTTCACCAATGGTATTACTTTACTTCTCAAGACTTGTTCTTTCCTATAACTAATTTGAATAGGAACTTCCTCATACGTTAAGTCCTTCTGAACCTGAATAGGTTTATACTCGATTACATGCTTGTAATCGGGCTTATATGGACGTAATACAGACACGTAAAACACGTTATGGATATGCCCCAACTCTGGAGGTAATGTTATCGCATATGCTACCTCTCCTACCCTTCTCAAAATCTGAAAAGGTCCTACAAACCTAGGACTTAACTTTCCCTTCTTCCCGAAGCGTATATTCCCTTTCCACGATGATACCTTTCGGAACGCGTACAAACCGACTTCGAACTCTCTGTTCTTCTGTCTGTCTTAAGCTGCTACTAGCCAAGTTCGTATCAACTTAACCACTTCCGCCGTTTGTTGTACCATTTTAGGTCCCAACATTCGACGTTCTCCCACTTCATCCCAGCACAGTGGAGTTCTGCACTTTCGTCCATATAACGCTTCGTAAGGTGGCATGTCTATACTTGCGTGATAACTGTTGTCAAAATCCACCAACGGTAGATGATCGTCCCAACTACCCTTGAAATCCATAACACAAGACCTTAACATGTCTTCTAGCATTTGAATTTTCCTCTCACTTTGTCCATCCGTCTGTGGATGATACGCCGTGCTCAACCTCAGTTGTGTTTCCATTTGCTACTGCAAACTCTTCCAAAAATTTGATGTGAATCATGGGTCACGATTTGACACAATCAAAATTGGCACCCCATGTCTTGGGGCAACCTCCTTGACATAAAGCTTAGCCAACTGATCCAAGTTATACTTGACTCTTATCGGCAAGAAATGAGCCAACTTTGTCAAACGATCCACTATTACCAAAATAACGTCGTATCCTTTCTGCATCGTCGAAGTCCTACCACAAAGTCCATCGTGATATGCTCCCATTTCCATTCCGGAATCTCCAATGATTGTAGCAAACCACTGGGTCGTTGATGTTTGGCCTTAACCTTCTGACAAGTTAGGTGTGACGCCCCCAAATTCCAGGACCGCCACTTGGTCTCTCGAATTTGGTTCATCACGTGCTCATGGTAATACATCACAATAATAATAATTAAATATCATACGATCACAGCGGAAAATCTATTCTAGAATAATTTACAATGATTTATTATAATTATTCCCCCAAGTCTCGCAACCTACAGTACTTAATAGATTACATAATAATATCAGTTAATGACTTATTACATAATCTAACTTAAGCTTAAACATAATCAAATCCAGTCTTACTACATCATCATCATACAATATTAATATATTTAAAACATAACAGACATAAGCTAGTTGGTAGCTTTGCCCTTGCCCTTATCAACGCCCGAAGGTTCACCATGCTCTGCCTTAACTGAAATGTTTTAGGGAAAGCAAGAATGAGCACAAATTGCCCAGCAAGTAATATACAATAAGGGTGAGTGATAAGATTCTCAATTCTCGAAAGGGTATAACAAGATTTGATAGTTCAAGAATAACAAGAATATCAACAGTTCTCAATATCAGTCGCTAAGGATAGGATAATATCAATATGATTCAATAATAAGTCAATTCAAGATTTCAAATAATTGAATACTGAGTAGTCACTACGGACTATGAACTTCTACTAGAATTGACAGTAATAAACTGAAAATCCAACAAAAACAGGTACAATAGGTGATCAGCCTAAAGTACCCTTGTTATGCATAACAATCAACCATACTCAAGTGTGCACGTCGGTTCTCCGACAATTATATACTCCCTTCAAAGAAGGTTGTTCTTCTCAGTCAAATACAAGATCCCGCACCAATCAATTAGTTTGGGTCGCTTTTCAATAATATAAGTCTAGCCGAATCAAATGGCATAGACACTTTCACAATATTCAAGAACAATACTAAGTTCAACATGAATAATAGCTTTAATGAAATAAGAGTTCAAGTATGCTAATTCAATTCAACCGATTAAATAGGAAACTAGTTCGCAATACACAAGATAGGATACTTGCATAGTAAAAGAGTATAAGTTAGGAAACTTTCACAATCATAGATTTCCTTGCATAAAGTAAATGCGTCGGTTAGGATACTTGCACTTTAGAAGAGTGTAAGTAAGAGAACTTGCCTTTAGCGTAGTTTATCCACGAAAAGCAATCAACACTTTCGAATTCCTATCGTAATACAGTTACGTATATATATGATATTCATTAGTCATATACTTTAACTTCACATTTTCTCTTTGAATATACGATCAACACATAAGCTAAGTTTTACCTAGCTACACAGTTATATAGAATATAATGTCTATCCTTAACATTCCTTCTTTAGAGTTTAAACGCATTCTCATATTATATAAGATCTCAACAATTAGCAAACATGCTTGCATATTATTAATATCACATAAGACCATAATCAATACTAAATATATTTCATTTTAGCAAGTTACGGCATCTCCTTAAGTTAACCGTCCAAATCGGGTTCAAGTAACATCGTATAATATCACGTAGCATGTATTCATATTTAAAGGATACTTTCATGCTTGTATAACTTTTCCAAATCCAATCGTACATGGTATAGGTTCTTAAGTTAATACTTAAAGCCATTCAAGGACACGAACTCATATGGTCTAACATGATTGCTTTTAAACACATAAGATATTCATATAACTTGTATTAGTCATGCTCATGAGTACTCGTATTGCATATATGTAGCTAGCATCGTTATTATCTTGAAAACATGCTTTGTTCATGCTAAACTTTAATCACGGCAACTAATCATGGTATATATACATGCATGACACATGAATGAGTCTAAGAGTACTATCGCATGTGTCCATAAATGTCAAATTCTAATTCTCGTCATAACATACCAACGTTCACGTTCAAAGCTTATACTTTGTTAGTATAGTTCATCAACAAGGTCTATCATGTTCATGCTTCCTTATGAAACCTACATATCTAAGTTAAGGCTTCATTCATATATTTCAAAGTTATCTAAACATGCTCATATCATCAAAATGACTATATAGCATTTACATGATCATATCCACCTTCAAACTTATATTTTTGTTAGGAATGAGCACTAGTTAGGTTCACATGTTCATATTTTATTACGGAACCAATATAGATAAGCTAACATGCACTTCATGTGTCTCTAGGTGGTACTAACGTGCTTGCAAGGTCAGTATGTAAGCATGCTTCATATATGTTAACGTCGTTTATGAAACTTTAAATTCGTTTCCAAACTATGTGTCGTTTGGTTAACCATGCATGCTAATATACTAAAACATGCTTACATTGCCTCATTAGGTTTATATATATGTATTAATCATGCTTCCATGCTTGTTTAAACAAAAATCAAACAATTGGTACATAACAGTTTTGTTGCAGAATGCAGAAAACTGAACACAGAGGCTGGCGCTGCGGCGCGGCACTACTGGCGCTGCGGCGCGAGTGGCGCTGCGTGCGGCGCTGCGACGCGGGCTGCGGCGCGTGTGGGGCTGTGGCGCGGGCTGCGGCGCTGCGGCGTCGAGGCAGTTTTCCGGTTCAGACGGCAGCGAAAAACGACCCAAAACCTCCCATTTCATCGATTTCAACATACCATACCTAGATATTAGACTTTTTTAACTTACTAACACATACATATGTGCTTATATAACAGTTAATAGCAATTATCAATTCCCAATTTCATGAACTCTAACTTAATTTATGAATTTCATGTATTTACAGAAATTGAAGAGGAACAATGGAAATGAAAGACTATTCAGTGGTTCCATCATGTGTGTATGTTCATATAACAACAATATAAGGGTTCTACAACCCAATCATGAACCAATTTGGCATAATCAAGAATTTCAACAAAACTCAGAGAACAACAATGGAGTTCTTTTGACAGAAAATGAAAATGAAGACACGAAGAGGATTTATACCTCTGTTATGGAGTAAGCTTGCTGATGCTATCTCACAATGCTATTATACTGATATATGTATATGCTCTCAACTTATCAACTCAAACAAAATCTCAGCAATGTGAAATGGGAAGAAAGGAAGCCATATTTATAGAGAAAACAAGATACAGACAATGCAATTGCCTACCATTTCAAACTAACAGAAATTTGAATTGCATGCTAGATAAGAGGAAGTTGGTAGATAGTTGTTGAAAGCCATCATTAGAGCCACTCCTCATATAATTATTGCTAGCTAAGCTTGGGAGAAGAATGGGAGAATAGGCCTTAGCCTTTTTGCCATACACGTGAAGGAGAAGGAGAGTGACTATTATATTGGAACAAGGCCATATATCAGCATTCTATAATTTGTATATATACACAACACTTATGCCAAAATATGTTACCTGTATATATACTATATAATTAGGCCACAATTATAGTTACAATGTAATTCTAATGATACTCACATAATGTAATAAGTGTGAATTGTGCACATATAATTCATGTACATTTTTATCATACTGGTATAATTTAATCGGATGTTATCACATTACATTATCTCATGTATTATTAAATTGTTCACCATATATTCATGATGTCTCACTTTATTAAAATTAATAGTTTACAATATGTTCATGATATATTATACAGTGTATTCTCACATATTTATTGTCACATCAATATTATCATGCATTCATAACATATAGTTTTAACATAATCACATTATGCTTCATGTAATATATGGTTTCTATGTGTAATATATTCGCATTGCATTATATAACATAGTTTATGTATATACATGCATGGTCACACTTAAGTGTCTCTCTACACTATATAATATAGTTGTATTCCATATACTTTATATATTCAAATATTGCACATTTGCACATATCAATTAATATAATCTTATTATATTTATAAACACGTTGCTCATTATTATTATGTTTCTTGCAATAATAATCACATATTATTAATCAATCCTCATTAGTATTTTATAACAGTTAATTAATATTCTTCGATTAACAACTAATATAGATTAATTGTTCGCTTAAATTAATATAATCATTCTTATATTACGTCACTGTGCCACACAAGGCAATCAACGAGTTTATCACAAACTCCACCAATTTCTCAATTATTATAATTATTCAATTATATATAATTGAATTAATTCATCTCATAACACAAAATCATTTATATTCAAATAAATTCTCATTTCCATTAATATATTTATTTAATAATATATGAAAATTCTCGGGTATTACATTAGGCACCTACTCACATATTCCAATATCTTTCTCTTTATATTAGCCCACCAGATATTCAGTCGAAGGTCTTGATACATCTTGGTACTACTAGGATGAATCGAGTACCTCGAATGATGAGCTTCATCCATTATCTCCTCTTTCAATTCCGGCTCACACGGAACCCAAATTTGTCCTTCAAATCTTAATAACCCCTCGTTATCAAGACTACACTTATCCTCCATATTGTCTGCAATCTTCTTCTTAATCTGTTCGCACTCCTCATTTTTGAGTTGCACTTCCTTCACCTTTTCCACAATGGTAGGTTGAATCTACATTGCAAACAGCTTCTCCCCCTCTTCAGTTGGACATCTTACTTCTATCTCCATCCTTGCCATCTATGTTATCAACTTATCCTGAGTTGTTAACATCGACAGCTTCTCCCGACCCTTCCTACTTAAAGCATCGGCCACCACATTCGCCTTTCTTGGGTGATACAGGATTTCACAGTCGTAATCCTTTATCAACTCCAACCATCTATGCTGCCTCATGTTCAACTCCTTCTGTGTGAAGATATACTTCAGACCTTTATGATCTATATATATATCTCCCATTTCTCCCCGCAAAGGTAATGCCTCCAAATTTTTAAGGCAAAAACCACTGCTACAAGTTCAAGGTCATGAGTAGGATAGCCTTTCTCATACTCCTTCATCTGCCTAGATGCATACACAATGACTTTGTCATCCTGCATGAGCATGCAACCCAGTCCTTTATGCGAAACATCGCTATAAACTACAAAAGTCCCCGTCTCATCTGGTAAAGATAATACCGGTGCTTGACTTAATCTCTTCTTCAGCTCCTAAAAGTTATCTTCACATTTCTCTGTCCATATGTACTTCACGGTCTTCCTTGTCTAATTTTCAATGGAGTAGCTATCTTTGAGAAGTCCTGAATGAACCTCCGATAGTAACCCACTAACCCTAGGAAACTCCGCAACTCTGTCGGCATTTTCGGTTGTTCCCACTTAATCACTGATTCCACCTTTGCTAGATCCACTGAAAGCCCATCCTTGTCGATGACGTGACCAAGAAAATGTACTCTCTTTAACCAAAATTCACACTTAGTGAATTTCGCATACAACCTCTCCTTTCTTAGTTCTTCCAACACAAATCGTAAATGTTCAGCGTGATCTTCTGGCGTCTTTGAATAGACTAGAATATCATTAATGAACACCACGATGAACTTGTCCAAATACTATTTAAACACTCTATTCATCATGTCCATGAATGCGGCTGGTGCATTCGTTAACCCAAACGACATTACCAAGAACTCGTAATGGCTGTAACGAGTCCTGAATGTTATTTTAAGTACATCCTCCGCTCTAACCTTTAACTGGTGATACCCCGTCCTCAAATCTATCTTGGAAAAACATTTTGCCCTTTTTAACTAATCAAAGAGATCATCGATCCTGGGCAATGGGTAATTATTCTTTATCGTTAGCTTGTTTAACTCTCTGTAATCGATACACAGTCTTAACGATCCATCCTTCTTCTTTACAAACAATATCGGCACTCCCCATAGAGAGACACTCAGTTGAATGTACTTCTTGTCCAATAGTTCTTGCAACTGAATCATCAACTCCTACAGTTCTACCGCCACCATTCTATATGGTGCTTTCGAAACTGGTGCCATCCCTAGCACAATATCTATAACGAATTCGATCTCCCTATCCGGTGGAAGACCTAGTAAATCGCTCTGAAATACATCCGCATATTCATTGACTATAGGTATCTGTTCCAATGTCACTCCCACTCGCTGGGTAGCAACAACATGGCATAGGTAACCAACACATCTTTTTCGTAACAACTTTCTATCTTGCGCCATGCTTAGACAACAAGAGCATCCCGATAATTTACTACTATAGAACACTACCTTGGGTTTCTTAGAAATTCGAAAGTTTACACTTTTCCTTTGGCAATCAATAATCGCCCCATGGTTAACCAACCAATCCATTCCGAGAATTACATCGAATTCCCCCAACTTTATCGGTATAAGATCTACCGATAACTTGTTATCTCTTATTTCTACACAACAATTCCTACAAATAAAATTAATCGAAATTATTTCTTTGTTGGCTACCTTAACATTTGAAGGTATTACAAGTTTTTTAGGGAGTAACCCTAATCGTTTAGAAAATTCGCATGCTATAAACGAACAAGTAACACCCGAATCAAATAACACATAAGCATTTTCATTGTTCACTGGGATAATACCTGCTATGACATCGCTCGATGTCACTGCATCCTGGACCGTCATGTTAAAGGTACAGGCCACTGGTCTACCCTGTTGTATGGGACCACCAATTGTTAGCTTAGCACTACTAGCTCCCTTTCCACTGTCTGACCCCTTCTTAGGACATTTTCGTGCAAAGTGGTCTGGAGACCCACACGCGAAACATGTTGTACACTTTTTAAGATTGGGACAGCTAGGCGCAATACGCCCTTCTTGTCAACAACGGCAACATATCGTTTTACCCATGCGACAAACTCCAAGATGAGTCTTCCCACATGTCTTGTATGCCTCGATCCTTCTCTTAGGATCTCCCTGCTTTACTCCTGATATTCCTGAAGTTAAAACCCTTCCACTTTGGTGCATTATCGCCTCCACTTGTTCCCTCTATTTTGACCCCTCCGTCAACTTTATTCTTATTCTTCTTTTCCTTCTGGTATAGGCTCAAAGCCTTACTACCACCCTCGGCTATTATGGCCTTCTCCAATGCCGCTCCAAAAATTTCTCTTTGGAAAATGGATACTCAGTTATAGATCCAAGGTTTTAACCCTAGCTCAAACCTCTTTGCCTTCCTCGCTTCCGTGTCCACTTGATGTGGCGCAAATCTTTCCAGTTCATTGAACTTGGTAGTATATTGGGAAACTGTCATTTCCCCCGTTTCAACTCCAGAAACTGAACCTCCATCTTACTTTACATGCTAGTGGGGAAATAGTTTTCGAAGAACGTCTTCTTAAAATGTTCCCACGTAGCATTTACTAACTCGACCCTACTCTAATTCGCCTCCCACCAAAAGTTAGCCTCACCCTTCATCATATATGTGGCAAAAGGAATCTTATGCTCTTCTCTGACATTAGTTATCACAAATGCCTTCTCAATTTCCCTCATCCAAGCTTGGGCAGCGATAAGATCCGTAGTTCCTTTGAACTCTTGTGGTCCTATGCTTTTAAAATCCTTAAAGGTAGTACCAACTACCACCCCAAGATTTATTCTTACCCCTCCTCCATCCTCTTTAAAGGGTGTAGTCATGAGATTAACAAATACTTGCATCGGGGTATTTGGAACCCCCTCCTCCTCCATAATAAGTGGCTTTGATTGTCGAGTTCTTTGTTGTCTTTTCAGCGGCATTTTCCTGTTAATCGTAAATAAAGTTTCGTTATTATTTACTTCTTTTTGTTTGTTAGTGTTCATAAATAATAATAACACAACCACATTGCCAAGCATTTTAATAAACTTCTTATATTAAAATACTTCTTCTTGTAGTATAAAACTACAACTGTTCTTCATTACATGGCCGTAGCCATTTACAATACTATCCCGCAATTGCTTGCTAACAATTGGGATTTACAAAAGAGGGATTTATGTCATTACTAGCTATACAAATATTTACATAGCTAATTCTTCTATGCATACTACTTGACTACATCTGCCTCACGGCATTTTCATAATCCGCATCAGCCATACCGGCCACTATATGCCGGCTAATGGTATGCCGAGTCTGTCCCTCCTCCACAGGATACTCAGCAATCTGGTGTTGTTAATCCTTATGTGAACTCCTATGTATATAGGACATTTGACTAATCTTCTGCTTCTTGTTCAGAAGCTCCACTTTCAGTTCTTGGACCTCAAGCTTTAGGTCCCAAACCTTATCTTTTGCCAACACTTTCTCGCTGTGCTCCTCTTCCCAGAAGACATCCATGTCTTCCTTGTCCTCCAGGATGTCGTGAACCTCTTGCTTCAGGTCACAGACCTCCATACTTAGTTGGACATTTCGGTCCAATACTGCCATGAACAGAGCCTTCATAGACTGTGACACCCCCAAAATTCGGGTACTTCATTTTCACAGAATTTGGTGTTCACTATCTAATTAAAACATAACTACTGTCCGTAAATAAGGAATGCAAAATAAATTACAACCTTAACCAAAAAAATCTTCCTTCAAAGTGGAATACAACGTTGCTCAAAAATTCCTAGGTGTCTAACCTTAAACATCGTCAATGCAAAAAAAGACTAAAACATCACATAATAACATTAAAGTCTTATTATAAATCATATCAAATATGAACAAGTCTTCACTTGTTCATGTTGCCTTTTCCTTTACTAGTTGACGGTTCGTCAACTTTCTCAACTTTGGCTGCAATGGTTATATAAATGCAAGAGTGAGCAAACAAAAGCTCACTTCAGATAACAATCAATAATAATTATATATTACTGAATAACTTCAACTGAATTGAATAATATTTTTATCATCGATAATCAATAATTGAATATAGAATTTAGAATTCATCTGAGGGTCATAAAACCTTGAAATATGTCCTAGGTTATAAACATTTCTATTTAAACCTTTAATAGTCGTTAGACTATATGGACTCTAACTCGTACTTAGGGGGATCAGCCCTTCGTACCATATATTGTGCACAAACATCTTAACTTTTTTGTATAGTAATCCCATATTAATAGGGTTGTTTATCTCAGTTTAATTAACGAGTCCGCACCAAAGAAAGTTTGGTTTGGATAAGCTCAAAGGGTAATTTAGAGTTCAACTATCATTAACTAAGGAGTAGTTGAATCATCTTACAATAATTAAGAGATCAATAATAAAAGAATTATGAAATAGCTATGAGTCATAACAATAGACATCGTATTCAACAGTCATGCTTTAGAAATAAACTTAAAGCATTTGAAAGATACAATAAACCTTGCTTGAACAACTAAGTCAAGGTCACATTATTTCAATAATACATTTTAATAAAATACTTGTCCATTGCAGAATAAAAGGACTTGATCAAATACAAGTATATTTAGAAAACTTGCATAATGTAAAAAAAAAGGTTTAGGAACTTGCCTCGTGCGTAAGCTAGTAATTATTAACCCATTCCAAAATTATCCTACGTACACGATGTGACGCCCTGAAATTCGGCCTATTTTTCACACCAAATCTCATGCGTTACGGTACTTCTCATTCCATACATACATCATTAAATCCTGACGATTAATAATACATCATACCATTCCTAGGTTCTATTACCTTGAAACGTTCATTCATTAAGAATAATGCTAATTACATTATTCTTATCACATTATAACTGTGACTTAACTAGTTACCATATCTACAGAATAGTTTTAATCTAACTATTCTCCAAGTCTCAACTTGATCTTCACGCTTATTCATAATATGAACAGTGCTTCATCTTGCGATGCTAATGGTATTCGCAACCATAGCATCTCATCATAGCAGGACATTAATCATCTTGATCTTCATCAGGTCCTTTAATATATACTACCGTCGTTCACTGAAAATGTTTTTATTTCAAGCAAGTACGAGCATTTAATTGCTCAGCAAGTCATAGCAGTTGAATATTAACAAATCAAGAATCAAAATTCTTTTAAGACTTCAATAACCGAACAATGGTTATGAAGCAGCTTGAATAATAGGAATACATTCTGACTCCTATCATTTTAACATATACATCACATATACTTTGTCATACTTTCATCCTTCTACTTCTTTCATACACATTCTGTCTGGCTAGAATCAATAGCACAGACTTAACAAGAACGGTTCATGAATAAACCGTACTCTTTCACATTAAACAGTTACATCATTGAAACAGTTCATCTCATAGAAACACCGAAGTGTTAACATTGTGGCACAAGGCCTCATACATATTACCAACACTTTGCACAAATATCGCACATTTGCCCATATGAAATACTTCCTTATGTTCAACATCTGAGGAAGTTAAGAAACTAACATTCATCGTAAAGAATGAAGAAAGTTTTAAAACTTGCCTTCCGTACAGCTACCGTTTAGGGTTTACGCTGAGCTGCTCATTGAAATTCCTATGTAGCACATAAGGAATAACAAATACCAATTAGTCAAATACTTGACTTATGCATTGGTTTAACTTTCACTTTATTCTCTTTACTTCAAATGGTTCGCGTTCTTGTAAATTAAAGTGTACGCGACCAACTTTCATTCTTCCATCCTTTCACTACATTCCATACCACGTCCGACCCATACAATTCAGAACGTTCATTCAAGTTATTACCATTACCTTGGCTCTTCAATGTTATACGTTATTCTTCATTCTCTGATTACCATTTGTTACATTTTATCATCATTCACATGCCAACATTCATTAATGTCTAAGTCATACAACCAATATATACTTAGAATGTTCCCTCAACGCCGATACGATACACCAGAAACGTTCACGTATCATGCGTTCACATTACTCGTCCCTTTTATTTATTCAACCTTTACTTAAGGTTTCAATCACTTGTTTAAGTGTTACATTCAGTGAATTATATGTTCACTATCTTTGGTGGATCATCAACCGACTCTCGTCGATCGTCGTTAGACCTCACGACCAGTGAAACCATAATCGGTTTGCTAGATCACACGTACATTTCCATCAGATTCTCGTTATTGGACTCCGTATAGAAATTAAGTAAGTTTTAACCTCATTTCTTTACATTCTCACATTCCACACCTCTATTACATAACATGTACCCTTGAGGCGTGCATCAAACTAGACCACGAACCCCAGTTCACATTTTAGGGTTTCGAGTTTTAGAATTTTAACTACGTTTTGTCAACGTTTAATTCTTAAAATCGATCTTAAACGCATTATTTAAGTGATCTATCTTCATTAATCTTACTCATATACTTGCCCCATACTTATCATGTGGAGAATTGGGATATACATAGCCATGTCATAGATTTCCTTCTTGCTGGCGCAGCCCATGCCAACATTACTCAACAAGCGGCGCACCCCGCATTGCCCATGCAGGAAATCCCCGGACCGGCTCGGCGTGCAGCGCGGCCGCGCTAGGCTTGTTTTTCAGAAAATTTTCTAAGTTAGGAAAATTTCTAAAACTCCCGAGTCCGTAACGTGATCGTTATAACTCAGAATTGGCTCGTTCCAAAGCCAATAGTTCATAAATGATATACTCTATCATCCTATCAAGTCAGAATTCATTTCTGAATCCTTCGGCAATAATTTAGCTGATTAGTCCATTTTCAGACGTTCGCGAACGTTCGACGCTCAATTCTTCGTTTGAACTCCGAATTCATTCGTTCTTGGTCTCACAAGTCTTGTTCACATAATTACACGTGACGCCATCGAAAACCCATATTTTTGAATCAAACGGCGACTTTTAACTTTAATTCTGGGAAAATTTACGATTTCGACGATTAACGTCTAATCGCGTAACTTTCGTCGAATCTTCGTTTCTCGTTATTTTTACGTCCAACCAAATGGAATCAATCTATTGGTTATTCATCTTCAATTCTAACCATATTAAATATTTAAGTTTTTATGGTTTTACTTCATTAATTCACTTAACCATTTCATATGGTTTTAACTTATTTTCCATTAACTTCTTAACCATTTGATTATGGTTCCACTTGTTCATGGCTAATTAGTGTTTTAATATACACTAACATCCATCTCATTACTTCCTACAATTCATACCCTTCCATTTTCCCTTCTCTATCAATGTAAGAATTGAATGAAAAGATGAAAATTAAGTAAACACTTATACCTTAAGTGTTCTTGAGTTTGTTCTTGACAATCCTCTTACATAGCTTCTTTTGCTTCCTTGATAGCTTATCAAGCCTTTCTTCTTCTCTTCTCCTCTCTCTCTAAATATTGGTGGGATTTCAAAAACAAGGAAAAATGAAGGGCCAAGCCCTCTATTTATAGAGATTGCAACACCAAGGGCATTAAGGTCATTAAGGCAAACCTCCTTAACCCCCACCTCCCTTCACATGCTACACCATGTCTCCCATATGTTAAACCATGTCCTCCCATGTGCTACCATGTGCTAGCACATGGCCACCATGTCACACCATGTGCTCATGGGATGCCCCATGGGTTTTACCCACCCATTTACCCGCCAGTTAGACCCACGGGTTTAATTCTTAGATTTAATTCAAATTAAATCTATTGACTTCGTATAAAATTCGTATTATACGTCGTATTAACTCTCATATCCTTCTCGTATTATACTCGTATAATAACTCGTATTATACTCGTATACATTCCATATAATAATCATTTATTATTATACTTAAACCTTTTATTCTTCACTTTCACTTTCCCTAACCATTAGGATTTTAAGTCATCAAGCAAAAACTTCGCGAGCCATAAATGAAATATTATTACATATTCCATCTTGTCTCAAAATCCTATCATTACGCGTTTCTCAGAATTTCAAAATAAATTCCTGAACAGAAATGGATGAATAGTAATTTTCGTCCTTTTCTTTCCGAGAAAACTTTTCTCAGCTAACTTAACTTTTCACGGTATATTACCACAATTCTTTCGATAAAATGTCATTCTGACATTCTAATCTCCCAAAAAGGCTTAGGGTTAAACCCTAACCCTTAAGGTTCCATGAATAGTGCCTATTTCGTCTTTTTCTCAAAAATATTTTTATTCCCGAAAGTCTTTTATTTTCGCCTTGAAAATTCTTATTCATTCATTCTAGCTCGTAGCCAGAATCCTCCCCATTTCTAATCATCCTATGTCATAGAATGATTAATAAACACATAACACAAAATATAATTAATAAAAATTTATTTTATTAATTATAATTCTTTAAATATTAATTCTGGACAATCCGATTTTTTTGGTTGTCACACACGAAATTAACAATAGTAACATAAATTAGTTACCATATAGCTAATTCACATCATTAGTTAACTCATGTAGGTTAACTCATCATTCTTTAGTTATTAGGTTCAATCACTAGTTATTACATAACATAATCAACCCACACATTCACATCAAACTTAATAATTAATCAACTTATAATCAACTTATAATATTAAATCATACATTCACATTAATCAAATTATAATTAATCAAATCATAATTTAAAATTATACATTTCATATTTAAAATATAATTCAATACTGTCCAATTAGCATATAATTTTATTAACATGCTTTTATAGTTATTACATCATCATTCTCATAAAGTTATACATTTAAATAAAATTTTCTGGCTAATCTGCATAAGTAGCGCTGTAGCGCCACACAATGAACTGCAGTCGGCGTTGCCGCGTCGCCACATCATCAGGGCTCTGCAGGCCTGGCATTGCAGAGCTCCAGTTTCACTCAGAACTAGCGATGTCGTGCTACCACGTCAGCAAGCTCAACTTCCGGTCTCGGTGCTACAGCACTGCAGTTAACTCACATAATTGGCGTTGTCGCGCCATGCCATGTCACTAGACTCTGCAGTGGCACTGCAATGCCCAATTTACTCATAAAGCTGGCACTGCGGCGCCACGTCACAGTCAGACGCAGACAGCCTCGCGAACTGTGCAGAAAAAAGTCAATTGGACTTATTTTCTCGCACCAAACTCAGATTTTTGTTCATATAATGCATACAAAGATTGATAAAAACATAATTTTATGCTTTTAACATGTTTTAACGCATATAAATATTATATCAATCCATTAAAAACCTTTATTGTGTGATTTTGAAGAAAACACTATTTTTTTCTAAAATAGTTCAATGTAAATTGCTATGAACATGTTTTCTTCATGTTCATCATATTTACATGAATTGAACCACTTAAATTATTATATAACTCATATATAATAGTTTATATACATAATCTAACACATAAATTATATTCACATAATTTTCATGAAAACTTTAACCACAAAGAACTTAAAACCATGAAAACAATGAAGAACAAAAACTAAAATTAAATTATACCTTTGATGCTAGAGGAAGAAGATGAAAATGGTGATGATGATGCTTATGTGTTTTGATTGTTGCTTTTGATTTCTCAAAGCTTCTTCCTCCTCTTTCTTTCTTCTTCTCTCTTTCTTTCTTCTTCTCTCTTTTCTCTCTAACTCTCTGATATTCTAATGTATTATAAAATATATAACTGATAGATATAATATGTATATAATATAAAATATAACCTGATAACTATTTACTCCTTTTAATAAATAGATATCAGTTACTAATCTTTTTGAAAATCAAAAGCCATAAGGCTTGTTTGGCAAAACCAATTAAAAAAATAGATTTTTAAAACTAAGGCCTTGTTTAGTAAAACTAGTTTAAATTAGACTTAAGGGCCTTGTTTGGTAAAATAGAATTAAAACCCTTTTAATTTATTTTAATCACTCTTTTACTACATAATTTAAATGTCAAACTTTATTTAATTAAATCTTACTATTCCAATTTAATTAAATTAAAGCTAACATCAATTCACTAAATAAAATTTCCACATAATATTAAATTGCTACACAATTATAATTTACTCATTAATCATAATTCCATGTAACAAATTAGTAAATCTCTAATTTAATTATTTAAATTAAATTATATATTACTATAATAATTCATTAAATCCTTATTAACAAATACCACATAATATTCATCTAATTTAATTATCTCCATTAAATTAGAACTACACCACAAAATTACTTACACATCAATTTAATATTAAACATCCATTTATTTAATATATTGCACTTAATTAAATTACTCCACAATATAATCACATCAATTATTTGATCAACTCAATAAATAAAACAATTAAAATATTTATCTAATTCAATAAATATTTAAAATTAATATACAAAAATCTCGTTTGTTACATAGACTCCGCTGGTGACATCTCATCTTCCTTTGTAGGTAGTATCGGATTAAATGATACCACCTCCACCTCCTCTTCGGACATGCCATCAAATATTGTGGCATAGTCAAAGCTGTCTGCATCCTCAGACGGATCCTCCTATTTCGGATCAGTCTTTCTATAATCACTATAGGGACCTCTGCTACTGGCATCAGTACCATCTCTATGAAGTTGACAGATGCTTCACTTAGTTCCTGTACTTCACTATTCGTGTTCATAATTCCTGATATCTACAATAAGACACAATAACTTGATTAGTATAAAATCAAAATATTATAAACACATATCACATTTAATATGTTTATGGTTATTTTCTTCTTTAAAACTCTACCCGAGTTTTATTCACTTCTAACTTCTACTTCTCTTCTCAAGGCTATAGCTTAAGTTTCCCCCCCCCCCCTTAAGTTTTATAACTTAAAGCTTTGATATCAACATGTGACACCCCCAAATTCGGGTACTTTTAACCCACGGATAAGGTGCTACACGGTGCTTTCATCTACTCATACATTCAATTGAATACTTCAATAACATGAATAAGTTTACTAAATGTTTCATTACAATAATCCCTTCCCAAGTTCGTTATAACCTTTACATATGTTCTTCGTTATAATATCATTCATTACAACAATAATGATATACTATTATAAGGATAACTAAGTATCCATCTTGGACTTGCCCTTGTCCTTACCAGATCCCTCGGTCCGATAGTTCTTAGATGAGATCATATGAGTTTTAAGCAAGAATGAGCATAACTAGCTCAGCAAGTTTAACATTTTACTTTGCAATCACAAAATCAAGAATCATATAATTCCATCTTCCATAACTGTACAATAGTTATGAACTAGGAAGAATAATCAAAATAGCATTTTGAGTTCCTTTAAATCATTCTTAAGGACACGTAGTCACTTAAGAATCTGAGTTGGTCCCAGACCATGAACATCATTTACTTTTTCAAGCATAAAAGAACATTCCGACACTAAGTCTGTATGCTCGATATATCTTACGAGCACATCCAGGTGATCAGCCTGTAGTACTCTATATTGATCAACACTCCATTCTTTAAACGTTTTCATGTTTAAACTTTGTGGCATCTCAGTGCCTGTAGAATTAACGACATTAAACCTTTGTGTATTTATACTCAGGTTTTCCTTTGAAGCTACACCAAATCAATTGGCATAGGATAGCACATCAAGGATACTTTGAAAGATTTATGAAAATTCAATCAAAATACTTTACATATACGTCTAGCTGAATCAATTGGCATTGACTATTCAACAACAATTCATGCATAGGCAACTATGCATCATGACAACTTGTCCAACATAAAGTATACACAAGAGTTTAGAAACTTTGCATCAAGTAGAACTTGAATAAGGTTACAAAACTTGCCTTTGCGTCTTTAAACCTGTAAGTTTACTTTACTCGGTCTTTACAACCTCTACAAGATATAAACACATAGCATATTAGGTTATTATAACCGATATACATTGTGTAACTATCTTCTCCTTCTCGTATAACTTAGCCAAATTGTTAAACTAATAACATTCGTTAAAGTTATTTAACATTCTTCACGGCTTATTAACGTTCATTAGTCATAAGTCGACTCCCATAGATCATCGTTATGCACAACCACCGACGAAACCTTAATTAATTCGATAAGTCAAACATATTCTCATTGGATTCCCTTCATCGAACTCCATATAGAAATTAAGTAAGTTCTAACTTTAATTCAAAACATTCAAATACCACGCACCCCTATTACATGTTATGTAACTCCAAGGCATGCTCACAACTCGATTACGATTCATGGTTTACATTATCGGTTTTTGAGTTTTAAATTTAAATACGTTTTGTCAACGTTTAATTCATAAAACCATTCTTAAACATGTTGTTTAAGTGATTTCTTTTCATGAATATTAACTATATGATTGCCCCATAATTACCATGTAGCAAACTAGGTTAATAATTATTCATGTCAGAAAATTTCCACATAAGGGCGCTGCAGCGCCAGACTTAGGCTTAAAGTCGACGCTGCGGCGTTGGCTTGCAGAAACATTTCCCCTGTTCCGGTGTTGCGGCCCCAAGTTTGCCTTGCTAGGCAGCGCTGCGGCGCCCCTATGTAGGGTCCTCTCCCCGGCCTGGCGCTGGGGCGCTGGGGAACACTACCTAGGCGGCGCTGCAGCACCAGCCCTGTTCTGCAGGAAAAAAATTTAATTTCTGAAATTCACGAGCTCGTAACACGATCGTTACAACTCGGAATTGGCTCATTCTAAATCCAATAGTTCATAAATCCTATGTTCTATGATTTCATCAAGTCAAAATTTATTTCTAAATCCGTTGGCAAAAAATTCGCCAATTAGCCTATTTTTACACTTTCGTTAAACGTTCGTGAACGTTCGACGCTCAATTCTTTGTTTTAAGTCCGAATTGGTTCGTTCTTGCTCCTGCAAGTCTTATTTACCTAATTACATGTTATGCCATTGAAAACCATCATTTCCGAATCAAACGGCGACTTTTGACTTCTATTCTGAGAAAATTCACGGTTTCGACGATTAACGTCTAATCGCGTAACTTTCTTTGAATCTTCGTTACTTGGAATTTTAACTTCAAACAAAATGGAATCATTCCATTGGTCATTCATTAGTGATTCTAACCATTCTAAATATCTAAGTTTTAATGGTTTCACATACTTATTACTCCAATTCTCATGATTTTAATAGTTTCTTCATTAGTCCTTAACCAATTATTATGACTTCATTGTTCATTTCAATCATTTTCAAAGCTTTCATTCTTAAGTTCTTCATCATTTAATCATGGTTTTAATAGTTCTTGATTGTTAATGGTCTATAGTTCACTAACATCAACCTTATAAATTCTTACCGCTCATGTTCCATCAATCACATTTCTCTATCAATATATATTAAAGGAAGACCGAGGATTAGAGTTTAAGTATGTATACCTCTTGGTGTTCTTGGTTGGTCTTCTTAAGTTATGAAGATAACTTGGCTTCTTACACTTCTCTTGCTTAAGCTCTTTCTTCTCTCTCTCAAATAAGATGTTGGTGATTTTGGTAACCAACAAATGAAGACCAAAGCCTTCCTTTTATAGGCTTGTAAGATGGAGGGTAGGATAGTCTTTTAGGCCCAACCTCCATACTATTCCCACCTCCTCTCCTTTGCTTTCCCACCAAGTTTGTGACCCATGTGCTAGCACATGCCAACCCATGTCTCCACATGTATTCATGGGTTTCCCCATGGGTTCAACCTACCCGTTAACCCACCGGTTCGATCCACGGGTTTAATTATTAAAATAATTCAAATTAAACGTATTTACTTCGTATAAATTTATATTATACGTCTTATTAATTCTCGTATCCTCTTCGTATTGTACTCGTATAATAACTCGTATTTATTCCGTATAATAATTATTATTATTATACATAACCTTTTTATTCTTAGGTTTTAATCCACCTAACCCTTAGGGTTTTAAGTCCTCACGCGAAAACATCATGAGTCATAACTAGAATATTATTAGATATTCCATCCCGTCTTTAAATCCTATCATTACACGTTTCTCAGAAATTCAAATATAATTCCCGAGCAGAAAGGATGAATAGTAATTTTACGAAAATTTCTCAAAAAACTTTAATTTTTTTCTTGGAAATTTATATGATTTAATTCCAGCACGTAGCCAGAATACTAACTATATTCACATCTTCTAGGTCATAGAACGACCTAGAAATAGCTTACTCATTTTAATAAACATTAAATATGATTTTATTCAAATAATTAAATAAAATTCATTTACATAAACGTCTAAATTTCTCGGGCGTTACATTATGTTATTATATTTAATGATATAATGATGTATGTAAATGAATGAGAATTACTCGTAACATACCAAACCCGTTTTGAAGATAGACCGGATTTGGGGGCGTTACAAGTTGATATCAAAGTTGATAGGTTGTAAACCTTAGGTATGAGTACCTTAGGATATAATCTGAGAGAAGTAAGAAGATCGTAGGAATGAAGCGATCATGGAGTAAGAAAGTCGTGATGTAAAACGATTAAGGAACAAGATCACTATGTGATCACATTAAATCATGAAAATAGATATTTTGTTAAACGATGGATGAGTTATAGCTAAGTGCTATAATGGAATGGTGCTATGAAGTAGTACGAGAAGAAGAACTCAGAAGAGTTGTAGAGGATAAAATATAAATTAAATAAAATTCGTATTAGGTAAAGAGGAAGTAAGAATGTTGTAAATTTTAATTGAGGACTTATGTAATAGCTGAGTTGTACGAACTTTTGTTATGGGCAGGAGTTTGCGCTCGGTGTAACAACTACTCAGTTTATTATAATGATAATCATTGGAATAGTAATGTCGCCCTATCAATATGTATATGACGAGAAGCTAAATCTTTTTTCATGTGTATATTGGATAGTAGAATGTATTAAGATAAGTGTGGGTTCTTGAAACTCATGCTTATGAACGTTTGTGATTCATAGTTATATATTATGTTTTTGAACCCCTAAGAGTATGTATAGTCCTTGATTAGTTCTTGGATTATATATTGCTAGGACAAGTTCGTAAGCACATATTATTATGGAAAGTTCTTAAACACATGAGGTGTGGTAAGTTTAATGAACTATACTAAGGTATAGGAAGTTGTAAACTGAAAATAAGTTATTTTCAGTATAAGTAGGATTGAGGGTGCTAGAGGAAGATAGAATTGTCGCAAGTAAGACAATGAAGGAAGAAGAAGAAAATAGAAAATTCCAAGTCTTCTAGATAAGCTAAATTTGAAATTATTGACATTGCGATGATGTGTATGTATTTGAAAGAAAAAGATTGGATCATGGTTTTGAACCAATGGATTTTAAAAGAATTATTCTTTGTATGTCTATGCTAATTGTTTCGGCTAGACAGAAATTGATTTGTAATATCAAAATAAATTTTATATCGTCAATGCATTTGATGTAGAGATGGTAAAAAGATGGCGTTATTAATGCATTTGAACCTAGTGTTGGATGTGATCTTTTGATCATTAACCCACTATGGTATGATGTAGAATGACGAAGTCATAAACTGATGAAGTTCTCAATGTATTGTGAAGTAGTAGGGTATCATGACGTCATAAAATGTTTTGATGTATAGGAAAATATTTAAACATGATTCGAAGCCCTTTTTGAAGTGGCTAGACAAAATTTGTTGAACGAAGTCTAATTTATTGGTATGGTGTAAGCTATTTGATTTGCCTAGACAAATGTTATCTGATGTTTAAAGAAAATCAAGCTTTTTTTGAGAAGTTATGCCAAACCAAATTATTTTTGTGTGGAATCTAATGATTAAGTCTGAGATGAACAAACCCTAGGATTTGGGGTTGTACAATAGGTTGATCTCTTAACGTACCAGAAGAGGTAGTTTACTTTCTTTGTGATTGTAAACAGGCCGATCAAGAATGGTTTACGATGAAATAACATTGAATCTATTGAAGAGTTCATGGTCGTTATGACCCCTCAGCAGGATGAGAAATGTTTTAAAGGAATCTTTATATTCCTAGTTAATTCATTCTACTTCATAAATACTTGATAAATTGTAAAGATTCTAGAATGTTCGAAAGATATGAACTTTTGTGAAGAGAAGTGTGTTAGGATGTGATTCTCATACGAGAAGTAAGAAGAAACTAAATTATATTGAGAAAATTTGTATGTTAAAATTTTGAGGACAAAATTTATAGAAGAAGTGGTGAATGTGATATCCCGAATGATTGGAAGAATAGTTAAGCAATAAGTTTAACTAATGACGACTATGTCAGAAGATAATCCCTAGAAAAAGGAAGTGAATGAGTAAGGAAAGAAATAATTAGGTAATACCTAACTGAAATAATATGTTGAGGTTATTCAACAAGAAGGAGAAGAAATAAAACCTTTGATAAAGGTTGTAAGAATAAAGCATCTGGGTATGGGTGTGATTTTAGAAATTTCGAGGACGGAATCTTTATAAAGGGGGAAGAATGTGACAACCCGGAAAATCAGATTGTCTAGAAAGTTAAGTTTAAAGAATTATTAATTAATAAAATAGATTTTTATTAATTATATTCTGTGTTATGTGTATATTAGTCGTTCTATAACCTAAGATGATTGTAAAACGGGAGTATTTTGGCAACGAGCTTTAATGAACGAGTAAAAATTTTCAAGAGGAAAATAAAAAAAATTCGGAAATAAAAACTTTTTTGAGAAAAAGAAGAAATAGTTACTATTCACCCAATGAAACCTAAAGGTTTAGGGTTTGAATAACCTAAGCTTTTCTGAGAGATCGGTATGTCAGAATGACATTCTGTTTGAAGATTTGACGGTGAACTACCGTGAAAAGTTATGTTAGTCGATAAAAGTTTTTCTCGAAAAAAGTGCAGAAATTGGACGAAATAAAAATGACAAAAAGTTTGATTATGTGCTTTTCATTCGTTTAACATACATTGTGGGAAAACGTGACAAAAACACTATTCATCAAAAATTATTTTTCAGCTTTTTCGAAATTTCAAAGAATGCGAAAAAGTTAATCGGTAGAGGAAAGACGGAATATCTAAAATATTTAGATTCCAAGAACGCAGTTTTTCAAACTTTTGGACGAATTCCGAAAGACGGAACAACAAAGCTTCCATGAGAAGCTTCGTTAAGGAGGTGTGAATAGTAAGGCGGTTTGGCCAAATGTCCAAAACGCCCCTAACTTTGCAAAGCTTATAAACCAAAGCTTTAACCTCATTTGTTTGGTTAAAAAAATTCAACCAACACTTGAGAGAGAGAAGAGAGAATTCAGATGGGGAAAGGAAGAAAAGGAAGAGGAAAAGCTAGCAATGTTGCAAGCTTTGTCCATAAGGAAGAAGATTAATGAAGAAAGGTAATCCAAAACTTTGCTTTAATCAAATTTTTCCTAAAGTTTATATATGGAATCGTATAGCTTAACGAAATTGTAAGTATAAGATTATTAGAAATGATATTCATATGGTCGAATCATAGGAATATGTAAGTAATAAGAAAAATTGAAGATTTGTTAATCCTTTTCTTTTTCTAAGAAATTTTATATGAACTATGAATTTCTTGATGTTAATGGACGATTTAGATGAGTTATATGAACTATCCGATGATATAAGGATGAATTAACGAACTTATAACGTTAATATGTATGAAAACGTAAAATCGTAATCAAAATATCGATTAAAAACGAAGAACGAACGAAGAACACGAAGAACATCGTAAGAACATTATTGATGGACAAATTTAAAACTATCTAATTAGAGTTTGTTGTTGATAGACACGTTTAAAACCATCATATATATTATTTTTGATATATGCTTGGTTAGGAGATAGAGAAACGTTCAAAAAGAACGGATTGAAATTAGCCTATAACGAAGTTATGGCATAATTTCGTAAAAGACGAACGAAAAGTAGAAAGTAAGTTATTGAACCTTAATTAATGAGGATTCATAATAATGTTGGAAAACATTGAAAATGTGAGTCATAGGCCCATGAACGAATGAATTCTGAGTTTGGATGATCGAATTACAGACGAACGAACGAAGAACGTTAATAACATAAAAAGAACGAACGGTGAAATTTAAACCAATGGAAATCCTCGTTAACAAACTTAGAATGGAATTATGTCCGAGGGAAATTCAAATATGTTATGAAAGTAAGAATATGGCTTTGGAACGACCTCATTTCAAGTTATAATGAAAACATTACGAGATTTCAAAGTATGTGATCCGTACGTGGAAGAACACTTAGAAAAATTCTAAAATAATTCAAGAGAACAGAGTCGGCATTGCAGCGTTGGCCAAGGCACCAGAAAAGGCGCCAAAGCGCCAGCCCGGAGCCTAGCCCTTGTAAACTCGTGCCACAACGAGGCCAAAATCAGAGGGAACCAGCGTCGCAGCGTCGGTACAGAGAAAGTACCAAAAATGAGTTTTTCACTTCTCAATTCTTGGGAAACGTGTACCAGATATAGTTCATGTAATGTAACACTTAAAGAAGTGATTTAAACCTTCAGTAAAGGTTGAACAGAAAGATGTAACGGGAGTTTAAAAGACGAAGAATGTAAAATGCAAAATACAAAATCGATATTTGGGAACCGTATTCGCGTTAAGCAAACGTGTAGGATTGCAATGATTGTAATTCCTTGAACGTTGAATGAAGATGGCGAATTATAATATTTCAATGTTATAAGGCTATAATGAAAGTTAGATGTAAAGCATATAAACACTATAAACGCAAAGTAATTGCGATGAACGAGCGATCTTAGTATACAACGAACCGTATGACTTAGACATTAAGAGATGAGGATGAACGTGATATTCATGTAATGGATCACTAATGAAAGTGATTAAAACCTTAAGTAAAGGATGAATGAAAGGTTAAGATATGAATAACGTAAACGCAGAATACGTAAATGATTTTTGTGAATCATATTTGCGCCGGATGAATGTCTTGGGTTTACATAGGATGTAATACCTAGATGTTGTACAAAGATGGTAACTTATGACATGGAAGTGTTATAAAGCCATAACGGAGGTTAAATAATATAAATTAAATGTAAACGCAAAGTGTAATTGGATACGGGACCCTGTATTTTGATATACAAGAAACTATATTCGTATCGAACAAACGTTTTAAGCATACATTAGTTGTATGACTTAGACGTTGATGAGTGTAGGAAGTAAGATATAAAATTATCAAGAAAATCGTAACGAATAATAATGAATGAATCGAATTGTCCAAAATGGAGCCGGATAAAGAATGTAGAAAGAAATGTAAGCATTAAACACTTAAACCGATCTAAGGGTGTTGAGTGTACACATAAGTTAAACGTACATAACCTACATACCGTGTATGGTTTGAACGTGAAATAATGAAGATTAATGATTAAGGTATAACGTAAAGAAGCCGAGTTAATGATAATAACTTGAAGAATGATCCGAGTTAAATTAACCAAGCATTTAAGATATGAAATAGAGGTAGTGTAAAATGTTTAAAAGCTTTTAATGCATAGACTTAACATTTAATGTTGTTCTTGGTATACATAAGAGTGTGTGACTTAGATGTTAATGAATAATCCTGAGGTATGACATTTAGTTGTCAGAAAGTCATAAGGAAGAATAATTAACTTAACGAACATTACAGTTGTAATGATTCAGAAAAGTTAAGCTAGAGGGAAGGAAGTGGTTATGTAAAATCATCGTAAATAATGATTTTAAGAATTAAGGCATCTTCGAATGTCGTAACGCCGTAAGACTATAGAGAAAGTTGGTTACGTGAGCTTAAGCTATAAGACACAAACCATAAGAAGTAAAATAGTTAAACCAATATGTGCATCGAATATAGGACTAATTGGTATGTGCTATACCTTATATGATATACAGGGATTGCGATGAGCAGTTCAGTATAAACTTTAAGTTGTAGCTGTGTTTAAGGCAAGTTTCCTAACTTCATTCATATTTTAAATAAATGTTAGTTTCTTAACTATCTCAGATGTTAAACTTGAGAAAGTATTACCTATGTGTAAATGTGTGAAATTTATGCAAGGTGTGTATGTATGAGGCCTTGTGCTGAACTTTCAACAGTTATGTGTTTCTGTGAAATAAACTGTTCTGTGAATAAATGAGTTAATGTGGAGTGATTCCATTTGTGAACTGTTAAGATTAAGTCTGTGCTAATAATTCTAGCTAGACTGAATGTAAAGATATGTGGAAGTGAATGTGATTAATGTTTTAAAATGATAGGAATCAAAAAAATTCCTATTATTCGAGTTGCTTCATAACCTATGTTTGGTTATTGAAGTTTTAAAAGAGTCTTTGATTCTTTATTTGGTTGTTATACAACTGCTATGACTTACTGAGCAATTGAATGCTCACACTTACTTTAAATAAAAACATTTTCAGCGAATGACAGTAGAATGTAATGTAGGATCTAATAAAGATCAAGCTGATAGGTGCCATTGCGTGGTGCTACGATTACAAGTACCACGAACCTTATTCATTATATGCATAAGCGTAAAGTTGAAGTGAAGACCAAGCTGAAGACTTGTAGAATAGTTTATAAAACTATTTTGTAGTTGTTGTGATTAGTTAAATTCACACATGTAATGAAGTAAAGAATAATTTAATTATCATTATTTGTAATGAATGAAGATTTTAAGGTAATAAAATATGGGATTTGATGAGATATTATGACGCCCCCAAATCCGGGTACCTTCACCCAGGATATGGTGCTTCACTATACAACAATCTACTCACACATTCTACTGAAAAAAATCAATAGCTTGTATAAGTTCAACTAACATTCATTACAACTTCCTTCCCAAAATCTTATCAACCCTTACACCCATTCAGTGCCATAATATTGTGTATTATAATAGAATACTATACTATTACAAAAGTAGTTAAGCATTCATCTTGGATTTGCCCTTGTCGCTACCAGTGCTTTTGGTTCGACTGCTATTAGCTGTAAACATATGATTTTAAGTAAGGATGAGCATAAATGGCTCAGCAAGTCTAACAATTTATGTTGCAACCACAAAATCAAGAATCATATGTCTTGTCCTCGATAACTGTACAAGAGTTATGAAGAAATAGGAATAAGAAAAATAAGATTTATGAATTCCTTTAAAACATTCTCAAGGACACAAAGTCGCTTAAGAATTTGAGCTGGTCAATGGCCATAAACATCATCTTTTAAAAAGGGCAAACTGGTACAAGACCGTAAGCCCGGCTTCACTTACGAGCATGTCCATGTGATCAGCTTGTTGTACTCTACGTTGATCAACACTACATTCGTAAAGGTTTTCACGTTTACATGGCAACACAATGCCTGGTCGAATTAAAGACAATAAAACCTTTGTGTATTCATACTCAGGTTTTCATTCGGAATCCGTACCAAATTAATTGGCATAGGATAGCTCATCAATAATACTTTAAAATATTTATGTAAACTAATCAAAGACCTTTACATATACGTCTACCCGAAGAAAATGGCATCGACTATCCAATAACAATTCATGCATAGGCAACTATGCATAATGACAACTTGAACGACCTCGTGTATAGACAAGAGTTCATGAAAACTTGCTTAACATATTGTTAATACAAGAATTAGGAACTTGCGTTTACATCTTTATTCTTGTTAGATATACATGTCTTTATACTTCTACAAGATATAAGCACAAAGCATATCCATTAGATTACCACAATTGATAAACATTGTGTAACATATCTTCTCCTTCTCGTATAACTTAACCGAGTTATTATCTTGTTAACATTCGTTTAAGTTATTCTCATTCGTTACGGCTCATTAACTATTATGCGTTATAACACAAACACTTATTAATCATCAAGGATTATCCCTTAATCGATATGAAAAAGGCTAAGTACATGATTGCTAATGTCTGATAATTTTCATAGCTGGCGCGCCCTGCGCCACCTTTCTCTCTCAAGCGGCGCACCCCGCGCTACCCTTGTAGGGGATTTCAACAGGACTGGCGCGCCCCGCGCCTGAGCGGCGTGGCCTGCGCTGCCTTTGCACCAGAAAATTTTCCTTTAAGTTCTGAAAATTTTAGAATTTCCTGAGCTTTGTAACATGGTCATTTCAACTCAGAATTGGTTCATTCCAAGGCCAATAGTCCCCAAGCGTCATGTTCTATCATTCTATTATGTCGGAATTCATTTCGAAATTCATCGACGAGAATTTAGCCGATTAGTCCATTTTTACGTTTTCGTTAAACGTTCGTGAACGTTCGATGCTCAATTCTTTGTTTTAAGTCAGAATTGATTCGTTCTTGCTCCCGCATGTCTTATTCACCTAATTATATGTGTTGCAACCGAAAACCACTTTTCCAACTCACACAACGACTTTTAACTTCTAATCTGAGAAAAATACACTTTCGACGATTATCTTCTAATCGCGTAACTTTCGCCAAATCTTCGTTTCTCATTATTCTTACTTCAAATCAATTGGAATCAATCCAATGGTTGATTATTACTAACTACAATTCTTGAAATCTTTTATGTTCTAATGATTTGACATACTTATTCTTTAAGTCCTTTAATCAATTATTAAGGATTTCTATTGTTTATTTCAATCATTTCTTAAGGTTTCCATCATTAAGTTCTTCACTAATTAGTCATGGTTCCATCATTCTTGTTTATCAAAGTTGATAATTCATTATCACCTTATCACTTCTCAGTCTTCATACCTCAACAACTACATTTCTCTATCAAAATCTTTAGTAAAAGAAGATGAAAGAGTTGAAGATTGATGAAGTATACCTTCTTGTGTTCTTGGTGGTCCTTGGTTGCTCAAGAGATTAGGTCTTCTTCTTAATTGTTTATCAAACTCACAACTCAACTTATCTTGCTCTCTCTATTTTTTTTTCAAATTAAATGACCAACAAATGAGCAAAAACTCACTATTTATAGGCTTGGCAAGTCTTAGGGTAAACTAGTCTTTTAGGCCCAAACTTCCTTACCTTTGCTTTGTCCCCAAGTTAGTTTAATCTACTTAACTTTACTTTTCCACCAAGTTTATGACATCCTACACATGACCTCATGCATGTGACATCACCTACTTAATGACTCACTACTTGGGTTGCCCTTATGGGTTTAATCCACCCATTAACCCATTGGTTCGACCCACAGGTTCAATAATTAACTTTAATTCATTTTAAACGTATTGGCTTCGTATAAAATTTATATTATACATTATACTAATTCTCGTATTCACTACGTATTATACTCGTATAATAACCCGTATTATACTCGTATTTATACCGTATAACAATAATAATTATTATACATAACCTACTCATTTCTAAGTTTTAATCCTTTCAACCCTTAGGGTTATAAGTCCCCAGGCGAAAACTTTGTGAGCCATAACTGAAATTTTATCCATCTCGTTATCAAATCCTATCATTTTGCGTTTCACAGAATTTCATAATTCATTCCAGAACAGAAACCGATGAATAGTAATTTTTTGAAAAATTCTCAGAAAACCTTCATTTTCATTTTGAAAATTCATATGATTTAATCCTGGAACGAAGCCAAAATACTTACCATATTTACATCTTCTAGGTCCTAAAACGACCGAGAATTAGCTTACTCACTTAAATAAATATTTAATATAATTTTATTCAAATAAGCAAATAAAAATTCCTTTACATAATGTCTGAATTTCTCGGGCGTTACAATCTCCCCTCTTTATAAGAATTCTATCCCCAGAATTATAATACAAGTTAGTCAAATAAATGGGGATACATCTTCCTCATCTTATCTTTGAGTTCCCACGTTGCTTCTTCGGCATTGTGGTTCCTCCATATCACCTTCACTGAAGGTATAACTTTATTCCGCAAAACTTGTTCTTTCCTATTAATTACTTGAATAGGAACTTCTTCATACGTTAAATCTTTCTCAATCTGGATAGGTTCATACTCGATTACGTGCTTGTAATCAGGCTTATAGGGACACAACACCGATGCGTGAAACACGTTATGGATATGCCCCAACTCTAGAGGTCATGCTAACGCATAAGCTACCTCGCCTACCCTCTTTAAAATTTGGAAAGGTCCTATAAACCCAGGACTTAAATTTCCCTTCTTCCAGAAGCATATCTTCCCTTTCCAGAGTGACACCTTCAGAAACGCATATGAACCAACTTCGAACTCTCTATTCTTCCGATGTGAATCGGCATACTTCTTTTGTCTGTCTTGAGCTACTACTAGCTGAGTTCGTATCAACTTAACCACTTCCGCCATTTGTTGTACCATTTCAGGTCCCAACATCCGACGTTCTGTCACTTCATCCCAGCACTGAGGAGTTCTACACTTTCGGCCATACAACGCTTCATAAGACGGCATGCCTATACTAGCATGGAAACTGTTGTTGTAGGTGAACTCTACTAATGGTAGATGATCGTCCCAACTACCGTTGAAATCCATAACGCAAGACCTTAACATGTCTTCCAGCATTTGAATTGTCCTTTCACTTTGTCCATCCGTCTGTGGATGATACGCCGTGCTCAACCTCAGTTGTGTTCCCATCTACTCTTGCAAACTCTTCTAGAAGTTTGATGTGAATCGCGGGTCGCGATCTGACACAATTAAAATTGGTACTCCATGTCTCGAGACAATTTCTTTGACATAAATCTTAGCTAACTGATCCAAGATATACTTGACCCTTATCGGCAAGAAATGAGCCGATTTTGTCAGACGATCCACTATCACCCAAATAGCGTCGTATCCTTTCTGCATCGTTGGAAGTCCTACCACGAAGTCCATCGTGATATGCTCCCATTTTCACTCAGGAATTTCCAATGATTGTAACAAACCACTGGGTCATTGATGTTCAGCCTTAACTTTTTGACAAGTTAAGCACCTACTGACATAATCTTCTATCTCTCTCTTCATGTTAGCCCACCAGAAATATTATCGCAGGTCTTGATACATCTTGGCACTACCAGGATGAATCGAGTACCTTGAGTGATAAGCTTTATCCATTATCTCTACTTTCAATTTTTGCTCGTACGAAACCTAAATTCGTCCTTCAAACCTTAAGAACCCCTCGTTATCAAGACTACACTTATCCTCCTTATTGTCCGTAATATTTTTCTTGATCTGCTCGCACTCTTCATTTCTGAGTTATACTTCCTTCACCTTTTCTATGATAGTAGGTTGAACCTCCATTGCTAACAACTTCTCTCCTTCCTCACTTGGACAACTGACCTCCATTTCCATCCTTGCCATTTCTGTTATCAACTCATCCTGAGTTGTTAACATTAACAGTTTCCCTTCCTACTCAAAGTGTCGGCTACCACATTTGCCTTCCCTGGGTGATACAGGATTTCACAATCATAATCCTTTATCAACTCCAACCATGTACGCTGTCTCATGTTCAACTCCTTCTGAGTAAGATATACTTCAGACTTTTATGGTCTGTGTAAATCTCACACTTCTCCCCATATAGGTAATGCCTCCAAATCTTTAAGGTGAAAACCACAGCGGCAAGTTCAAGGTTATGAGTAGGATAATTCCCCTCATACTCCTTCAACTGCCTAGATGCATACGCAATGACCTTGCCATGCTGCATGAGCACGCAACTCAGTCCTTTATGCGACGCATCACTATAAACTACGAAATTCCTCGTCTCATCCGGTAAGGACAATACTGGTGCTTGACTTAGCCTTTTCTTCAGTTCTTGAAAACTGTCTTCACATTTCTCCGTCCACACATACTTCACAGTCTTCCAAGCCAAATTTGTTAATGGAGTAGCTATTTTTGAGAAGTCCTTAATGAACCTCCAATAGTAACCCGCTAACCCAAGGAAACTCCATACCTCAGTTGGCATTTTCAGTGGTTCCCAGTTCATCATGGATTCCACCTTCGCTGGATCTACTGAAACCCCGTCTTTGTTGATGACGTGACCAAGAAAATGCACACTCTCTAACCAGAATTCACACTTAGTGAATTTTGCATACAACTTCTCCTTTCTTAGTGCTTCCAACACTAATCTCAAATGTTCAGCGTGATCCTCCTTTGTCTTAGAATAGACTAGGATATCATCAATGAACCACGATGAACTTGTCCAAATATTGTCTGAACACCCTGTTCATCATGTCCATGAATGCAGTTGGCGCATTTGTCAACCCAAATGACATCACTAGGAACTCGGAATGGCCGTAACGTGTTTTAAATGTTGTCTTAGGTACATCCTCACTTCTCACCTTCAACTGGTGATACCCCGTCCGCAGATATATATTGGAAAAACATATTTCCCCTTTTAACTGATCAAAAAGATCATCGATCCCAGGCAATGGGTACTTATTCTTGATCGTCAACTTGTTTAACTCCCGATAGTCGATACACAACCTTAACGATCCATCCTTCTTCTTTACAAACAATACCGGTGCTCCCCATTGAGAGACACTCAGCTGAATGTACTTCTTATCCAACAGTTCTTGCAACTAAATCATTAACTCTTTTAGTTCCACTGGCGCCATACGATATGGTGCCTTTGAAACTGGTGTCATTCCCGGTGCAAGATCTATAACAAACTCAGTCTCCCGATCAGGTGGAAGACCTGGTAAGTCATTCGGGAATACATCTGTATACTCATTGACTACATGTATCTGTTCCAATGTTGCTCCCACTCGTTGGGTATCAACAACATGGCACGGGTAACCTTCACATCCCTTCCTTAGCAACTTTCTGGCTTGTGTCATGGTTAAACAACAAGAGCGTCCCGTTGCTTTACTACCGTAGAACACTACCTTGGATTTCTTAGAAATTCAAAGGTTTACACTTTTCTTTTGGCAATCGATGACAGCTCCATGGGTCACTAACCAATCCATCCCGAGAATTACATCAAATTCTCCCAATCTTATTGGTATAAGATTTACCGATAACTTGTTACCTCTTATCTCTACACAATAATTCTTATGAATATAATTAATAGGAATTATTTCCTCATTTGCTACCTTAACGTTCGAAGGTATCACAAGTCTTTCAGGGAATAACCCTAATCGTTTAGCAAAATCACAAGATATAAACGAACAAGTAGCACCCGAATCAAAAAGCACATATGCATTCTCATTGTTGACCGGAATAATACCTGTTATAACATCACTTGATGCCACAGCATCTTGGACCATCATATTAAAAGTATGGGCCATCGGTTTACCCTGTTGTACGGGTTCACCTATTGTTAGTTTAGTACCGCTAGATCCCTTCCCACCATTCGTTCCCTTCTCCGTATAGTTTTGTGCAAGGTGATCCGGGGATCCACACGTATAGCATACTGGACTCTTTTTCGGGCTAGGACAGTTAGACGAAAAATGCCCTTCCTGTCCACAGTTATAACACACTAGCATACCCTTGAGGCAGAATCCCCTATGAGTCCTACCGCAAGTCTTGCATGTCTCGACCCTTCTCTTTGGATCTCCCTGCTTTGTCCCAGTATTCCCTACATTGAACACCTTCCTCTTGGGCCCACTAAAACCCCCGCTTGCACCGTCTGGCTTGACGCCTTCGTCAGCCTTATTCTTATTCCTCTTCTCCTTCTGGTCTAGGCTCAAGGCCTCACTACCATCCTCAGCTATTAAAGCCTTCTCCAACACCGCTCCAAAGATTTCACTTTCAAAAATGGAAACTCGATTATAGAGCCAAGGATTCAAACCCAGCTCAAACCTCTTCGCTTTCCGCGCCTCAGTGTCTACTTGGTGTGGCGCAAACCCTGCTAGTTCATTAAACCTAGCAGCATATCGAGGAACAATCATATCCCCCTGTTTTAACTCTAGAAACTGAACTTCCATCTTACTCTGCATGCTAGTGGGGAAATAGTTATCAAAGAAAGTCTTCTTGAACTGTCCCCACGTAGCATTAAGTAACTCTGACCTACTCTGGTTTGCCTCCCACCAAAAGTTGGCCTCTCCCTTCATCATAAATGTGGCAAAGGGAATTTTTTGCTCCTCTTTGACATTTGTTATCACAAATACCTTTTCGATTTCCTTTACCCAAGTCTGGGCAGCGATAGGGTCCGTAGTTCCCTTGAACTCCGGAGGACCTACACTTTTAAATTCTTTAAAGGTAGTTCCAGCTACTACCCCCGAATTTATTCTAACCCCTCCTCCAGCCCCTTTGAAGGATGTAGTTATGAGGTTTATAAACTCTTGCATCGGGGTATGTAGAACCCCATCTCTTTCCACATTATGTGGCTCAGCTTGACGAGTGCGTTGCTGTCTCTTTGGTGGTATTTTCCTGTTAACGTAAATAAAGTTCCATTATTATTTACTTCTTTCTATTGGTTAGTATTTGTGAAAAATAATAACATAACCACATGGCCAAGTATTTCCAAGAACCTCTTATATTAAAATACTTCTTCATTACATGGCCAGAGCTATTTACAAACTATCCCGCTATTGGTTGTCAAAAGTTAGGATTTACAAAAGACTACCCTTTAACTATACAAAAGAAGGTTTTATGTCTGCTCTAGATACACTACTATTTACAAGCTACCACTATCAGACTACATCTGCCTCACGGCATTCGCGTAGTCCACCTTCGCCATACTAGTCACTATGTCCCGACTAATAGTATGCTGGGTCTGACCTTGCTCCACCGGATACCCAGTAATCTGGTGCTAGTAATCCTCATACGAACTCCTATGGATATAAGAAATCTGACTAATCTTCTGCTTCTTATTCAGAAGCTCGGTCTTGAGTTCTTGGACCTCTAGCTTTAGGTTCCAAACCTTGTCCTTAGCGAGCACTTTCTCATCATGCTCCTCCTTCCAGAAGACCTCCATGTCTTCCCTATCTTCTACGATGTCGTCGACTACTGTTTTGAGGTCACGGACCTCTTTGCTCAGTTGGACATTTCTATCCAGGATTGTCATAAATAGAGCCTTCATGGACTCCTCGAGTGACATCCCCTCCTCTATAGGTACTACCGGATCAAATGTCGCCATCTCTACATCCTCTAACATACCATCATATATGGTGGCATAATCAAAGTTGTCCTCAGAAGGATCCTCTTCCTCTGAATCAGACCCATCTATGATCACTAGTGGCACTTCGGGTTCTAGCACTGGTTCCACATCTATGAAGTTGACAGACGCCTCACATAGCAACTGTAGTTCGCTAACTGAGTTCATAACTCCTGTTATCTACAGTAAGACCAAATAACTTGATTAGTACACAATCACAATATTAAAAACACATAGCACATTTAATATGTTTATGGTTACTTTCTTATTTAAAACTCTACTTTCTTTCTCCCCCCAAGGTTATGGCTTAAGGTTTTCTCTCCTTAAATTTTATAACCTAAGGCTTTGATACCAACTTGTGACGCCCCCAAATTCGGGTACCTTCACCCTAGGATATGGTGCTTCACTATACAACTATCTACTCATACATTCCATTGAAAAAAATCAATAGCTTGTATAAGTCCAACTAAAATTCATTACAACTTCCTTCCCAAAATCTTATTAACCCTTACAACCATTCAGAGTCATAATATTCTGTATTACAACATAATACTATACTATTACAAAAGTAGTTAAGCATTCATCTTGGATTTGCCCTTGTCGCTACCGGAGCTTTTGGTCCGACTGCTATTAGCTGAAAACATATGATTTTAAGCAAGGATGAGCATAAATGGCTCCGCAAGTCTAACAATTTATGTTGCAACCACAAAATCAAGAATCATATGTCTCGTCTTCGATAACTGTCTAAGAGTCATGAAGAAATAGGAATAAGCAACATAAGGTTTTTGAATTCCTTTAAAACATTCTCAAGGATACAAAGTCGCTTAAGAATCTGAGCTGGTCAATGACCATAAACATCATCTTTTAAAAAGGGCAAGCTGGTACATGACCGTAAGCCCGGCTTCACTTACGAGCACGTCCAGATGATCAGCTTGTAGAACTCTGCATTGATCAACACTACATTCGTAAATGTTTTCACGTTTACATGGCAACACAATGCCTGGTCAAATTAACGACAATAAAACCTTTGTGTATTCATACTCAGGTTTTTATTCGGAATCCATACCAAATTAATTGGCATATGATAGCTCATCAATAATACTTTGAAAGATTTATGTAAACCAATCCTCTACATATACGTCTAGCCGAAGCAAATGGCATCGACTATCCAATAACAATTCATGCATAGGCAACTATGCATAATGACAGTTGGGAATTTCATATTCAGATTTGATATTGAAATTAAATATAAATGCTTAAGTGTACAGACCTTAAGAGAATCATTGTACAAGGACTTAGATGATAGATCAAAACTGTTAGGTTGATCTGAGCTTTAATGTTTATCATTTATGTAAATAAATGTACAGAAGAAAAGATCAAACTTGTTAGGTTGATCTATTTGAGCTGTAAAAGTTAAAGCCTTGACAGAATCGTAGTCTGTCCAAAGGTAGCATACAGATGACAAGGCAGAATCGTGGAGCTTGAATGATAACATCCAGAATCGTAGTCTATCAAGAGATTTGAGTCTGCAGAAGACAAGGCAGAATCGTGGAGCTTAAATGAAGATATTAAGAATCGTAGTCTGCCAAGAGATTCGAAGTCTGCAGAAGGAAAGGCAAAATTGTGGAGCTTGAACGAAGATATCAAGAATTGTAGTCTGCCAAGAGATTCGAGTCTGCAGAAGAAAAGGCAGAATCGTGAAGCTTAAAAAAAAGATGTCCAGAATAGTAGTCTGCTAAAGAATCAAGTCTGCAGAGGCCAAGGTAAGATCCGTTGAGCTCAAGTAAAAGCATCAAAGAATCGTAGTCTACCTTGGAAGCCACACTGAGAATAATTAAGTTGAAAAGCATCTGAACAGCCAAGTTTAGAATCGCAGAGTGCTATCAGAAGTGTGGAGTCTGCAAGACAAGCAAGCAAGGAATCATAGTCTACCAAGAGCTTAAGAGAAATCGTAGTGTTCTCTACGATCAAGTCTGAATCAAGACACACAACGATTATGTCACAATGATCATAATCGTAGTGTTCCTCTAGTCAGCATTAAAGATTGTAGTTCTGATGAAGGGAGGAAGAGCAACAAATGAAGAAAGGCTTATGTCCGTTGACAAAGTGATAGTCCCAATACTTCCATATTCATCCTTAGTTCAAATTGAAGAAGCGTATTAAAGAAGCTAAGGAAAGGACTACAGCTTCTTGTAGAAAGCACCTTTTAAGGTGTTAGGTGAAAGATACAGTCTGCTATATCAGTGGGCCAGTCTTCAGTGCCGCAGGAAAGCAATATGTCAACATTAACTGCACAAAAACGTCTGAAGCATTAAATGCAGCAACAGGAGCATTCAAACGGATACTTTTGAATGGCTCTTTTATAAGGACATCAGACAAAGATTCAGACTAAGTAAGCAAGACACAAAAAGAAAGATTATCAAGAGAAAAGCTCAAGAACACTCAACGATCAACACTACGATCCTGAAAGAGGAAAAGCTTGCTTCGCTACTCAGTCTTTAAGAGACAGATGCTGAACTGCAACTGAGTAGTACACCTCAAACAACTACTGCAAATCCAAGTGAGGTACCAAGTCAGAGGACTCGAAGAGTTCAAAAGTGAACTAAGAACAGATCCAAGTCAGAGGATTTGAAGAGTTCAAAAGTGAACTAAGAGTAGATCCAAGTCAGAGGACCTGTAGAGTTCAAAAGTGAACTAAGAGCAGATCCAAGTCAGAGGACTTGAAGAGTTCAAAAGTGAACTAAGTGAAGTTCCAGGGCTGCTGGCCTTGAAGGGATCTAAGTGATCCAGTTGTAAGAGACATCCTTAGTGGATTTCCTACTCGTGGAGTAGAAGAGTGGATTAGGAGCCTTGTGTGCTCTGAACCACTTAAAACCTTCTGTCTTATTGCCTCTCATTAACTGCTATATCTGTTATAACTGCTATAACTGCTTATCAAACCATAACTGCAATATCTTGAAGGGGAACAAAACATATATTACGCTGCTGTCAGTATAATCAATACTAACAAAGTATTTTAAACAAGGAAAATTTAAAATATCTATTCAACCCCCCTTCTAGATAACTAACGTACCTTTGGGAACTAACAATTGGTATCAAAGTAGGTTCTCATATCTAAGCATACAAGCTTGAGTAGATTCTATGGCACAACTGATAAGCGAGACCAGGACAGGTGGAGGAAGCAAACCACCGATGTGCAACAAAGATAAATTTGCTAACTGAAAAGTTCAGATGCAAGCTTACATAGATTTAATAGATGATGATCTATTTGAAACTGTTCTGAATGGGCCCTATATTCCAAGAAGGCTTGCACCAACTCTAGAAGATCCAAACAACATGGTGGTCAAGGTCAAATCTGAATGGACTGAAAATGAGAAGAAAGATGTTCAGCTTGACAAGAAGGCTAAGAACATCTTGTTCCAGTCTTTAGAAGACAGTCTGTTCGAGAATGTGGTTAACTGTAAAACTGCAAAGGAAGTTTGGGAAGTAATGCTCATCATACATGAAGGAAATGAAGAAGTCAGAGAAAACAAGCAATCTCTACTGACTCAACAGTATGAGATGTTTTCTCATGTTCTAGGAGAAAATGTCACTTCCACTTATGAAAGATTCACTACACTGCTCAACTTTCTCAGAGCTTATGGAAAGACCTATCCAAACAAAGATCTAGTCATCAAGTTCATGAGGTCTTTACCAAGAAGATGGGATGCCAAGACCACTTTAATCAAAGAGTCAAAGAATCTGCATGAAATGAAAGTTCAACAGCTCTACGAAAACCATTTTACATACGAGCTAGAACTGTCTCAACGAACAGAAACTCTATCAGAAGGAAGAAGGAAGGATAAAAGAGTTGCCCTCAAAGAAAAGGAAGAGATCTCCAGAGCACAGGTGGAAGATGAGTCTGACTCTGATGAAGAGGATGACATTGATGATGATGAAGCTGCAATGCTTGCCAGAAGATTCAAAAGACTCATGCTCAAAGGCAGAAGCAGCAAACCTAAAAGGTTCAACAACAGCAGCAGTCAGGAGCAGATCAACGACCTATGCTACAACTGCAAGAAGCCTGTGCATTTCATTGCCAACTGCAACAAGCCTATCAGAGAAGAGCTGAAAAGAAAGTCAAATCCAAAGAAGGAGCTCAAAGGATACAAAAAAAATAAGAAGAAAGACTAAAGGGCTTGTAGCTGGAAGTTCGTGGAGTGATTCAGATAATGATACTAATACTGAGTCTGACGATGATGAAGCACCTCAAAAATCCAATATATGTCTAATGGCCAAAGATGCACTAAGCAGGAAAGATGCTGAAGTAGTCATAGACAAGGTATTTGACTTTAACTCTCCTGATATAGACATTGATGATTTAAGAACTGGCATTCGTGATATGTCAACTGATCTATATCAAAATATGAGGTGGCTAAAAGTTCTATCTAAAGATTATACTGATCTTCAAAAAGAGAAAAGAAAGTTCAGAAAGAGCTGGAAGCAGCTCTACTAAGTTCTGACTCTCTCTCTCTCTAAGCTTGAAGCTGAGAATAAAATCTTAAGAGAGACAAATGAACTAAACATACAAAGAGAGTCAAATCTAACCTCTAAGATTGAGGATTTAGAAAAGACCATCTCTACATGGAATAGATCTTCTTCATCCATGGACTCCCTGATATCTAATCAGAGAAGTGTCTCTGATAGAACAGGCTTAGGGTTTGGGGAATCTACCTTAGAGCCAAGTGTGGAAAAGATAAAGGAAATTAACGTAAGTAGTTCTTCTAATTTAAATAGAAGTATTACATTTGTAAAGTCCACACAGAAGAATGAACCAGTGCGACCTTGCTCTTCTGGACCAAGATGTGTTACTAAACACTACGGATCTCATGCTGGCCTAGGGTTCGGAAAGGTGAAGAGTAACTCAGTCACCACTGCCCAACCTCGACGAATCGGAGAGTCAAGTAAAACTGAGTTCACAGATCAACTTGGAAGGAATCGTGGTGTTGAGGATCACTCAGCACAGAACGTGAACTCCAGGGCTACATGGAAAAGGAAGTTGCAATAGAAGGGTAATTCCAACAGATACCCACACAAGTCCAATTGGAGAAAGCATCCACACACACACACAAACATAAAATATTTTGGACGTTTTGCATGTGGAAGACTTGGTCATAAAACTGCATCATGCTTTCATAATACTGTGTATGGGAGACCCAAAGTCAAGCAGATTTGGGTTCCTAAGGGTACTAACATTGCAGGACCCATGCTAGTCTGGGTACAAACATGAAAGCTAAATATGTTTGCAGGAAATGAGCACCACGACTACAACATGGTATCTGGACAGTGGTTGCTCAAGACATATGACCGGAAACAAAGCTGTGACGCCCCCAAATTCCAGGACCGCCACTTGGTCTCTCGAATTTGGTTCATCACGTGCTCATGGTAATACATCGCAATAATGATAACTAAATATCACACAACCACAGCGGAAAATCTATTCTAGAATAATTTATAATGATTTATTATAATTATTCCCCCAAGTCTCGCAACCTACAGTACATAATAGATTACATAGCAATATCAATTAACGACTTGTTATATAATCTAACTTAAGCTTAAACATAAACAAATCCAGTCTTACTACATCATCTTCACACAATATTAATATATTTGAAACATAACAGACATAAGCTAGTTGGTAGCCTTGCCCTTGCCCTTATCAATGCCCGAAGGTTCGCCATGCTCTGCCTTAACTGAAATGTTTTAGGGAAAGCAAGAATGAGCACAAATTGCCCAGCAAGTAATATACAATAAGGGTGAATAATAAGATTCTCAATTCTCGAAAGGGTATAGCAAGATTTGATAGCTCAAGAATAACAAGAATATCAACAGTTCTCAATAACAGTCGCTAAGGACAGGATATGATTCAATAATAAGTCAATTCAAGATTTCAAATAACTGAATACTGAGCAGTCACTAAGGACTATGAACTTCTACTAGAATTGACAGTAATAAACTGAAAATCCAATAAAAAAAACAGGTACAACAGGTGATCAGCCTAAAGTACCATCGTTATGCATAACAATCAATCATACTCAAGTGTGCACGTCGGTTCTCCGATAATTATATATTCCCTTCAAAGAAGGTTGTTCTTCTCAGTCAAATACAAGATCCCGCACCAATCAATTAGTTTGGGTCGCTTTTCAATAATATAAGTCTAGCCGAATCAAATGGCATAGACACTTTCACAATATTCAAGAACAATACTAAGTTCAACATGAATAATAGCTTTAATGAAATAAGAGTTCAAGTATGCTAATTCAATTCAACCGATTAAATAGGAAACTAGTTCGCAATACACAAGATAGGATACTTGCATAGTAAAAGAGTATAAGTTAGGAAACTTTCACAATCATAGCTTTCCTTGCATAAAGTAAATGCGTCGGTTAGGATACTTGCACTTTAAGAGAGTGTAAGTAAGAGAACTTGCCTTTAGCGTAGTTTATCCACGAAAAGCAATCAACACTTTCGAATTCCTATCGTAATACAGTTACGTATATATATGATATTCATTAGTCATATAATTTACTTCACATTTTCTCTTTGAATATATGATCAACACATAAGGTAAGTTTTACCTAGCTACACAGTTATATAGAATATAATTTCTATCCTTAACGTTCCTTCTTTAGAGTTTAAACGCATTCTCATATTATATAAGATCTCAACAATTAGCAAACATGCTTGCATATTATTAATATCACATAAGACCACAATCAATACTAAATATATTTTATTTTAGCAAGTTACGGCATCTCCTTAAGTTAACCGTCAAAATCGGGTTCAAGTAACATCATATAATATCACGTAGCATGTATTCATATTTAAAGGATACTTTACATGCTTGAATAACTTTTCCAAATCCAATCGTACATGGTATAGGTTCTTAAGTTAATACTTAAAGCCATTCAAGGACACGAACTCATATGGTCTAACATGGTCGTTTTTAAACACATAAGATATTCATATAACTTGTATTAGTCATGCTCATGAGTACTCGTATTGCATATATGTAGCTAGCATTGTTATTATCTTGAAAACATGCTTTGTTTATGCTAAACTTTAATCACGGCAACCAATCATGGTATATATATATGCATGACACATGAATGAGTCTAAGAGTACTATCACATGTGTCCATAAATATCAGAATTTAAATCTCCACGTATCGTGTTAATGCTCATGTGCAAGGCTTGTATTTCTATTAGTGAATCTTACTAATAGAGCCTAACATGTTCATGCTTCCTTACGAACTATATAAACACAAGTTAAGGCTTCATTCATATATTTCAAAGTTATCTAAACATGCTCATAACATCAAAATGACTATATAGCATTTACATGATCATATCCACCTTCAAACTTATATTTTTGTTAGGAATGAGCACTAGTTATGTTCACATGTTCATATTTTATTACGGAACCAATATAGATAAGCTAACATGCACTTCATGTGTCTCTAGGTGGTACTAACGTGCTTGCAAGGTCAGTATGTAAACATGCTTTATAATGTTAATGATTGTTTATGAAATTTTAAGTTCGTTTCCAAGCTTCATGTCGTTTTGTTAACCATGCATGCTAATACACTAAAACATGCTTACATTGCCTCATTAGGTTTATATATATGTATTAATCATGCTTCCATGCTTGTTTAAACAAAAATCAACCAATTAGTACATAACAGTTTTGTTGCAGAATGCAGAAAACTGAACACAGAGGCCGCCGCTGCGGCACGGCAACAGCAGCCATATTCTAGCGCTGCGGCGCGGGTGGCGCTGCAGCGCGGGCTGTGGCGTGGGTGGGGCTGCGGCGCGGGCTTCGGCGCTGTGGCGCGGGCTGCGGTGCTGCGGCGCTGGCTGCGGCGCTGCGGCGTGGGGACAGTTCCTGCAGTTCAGACTGCAGCAAAACCGACCCAAAACCTCCCATTTTATCGATCTCGACATACCCATATGCTATTAGACTAACCTTTTTAACTTACTAACACATATATATGCTTATATAACAGTCAATCGCCCAAACGATTCCCAATTTCATGAACTCCAACTAATTTCACGAATTCGATGCCTTACAGAATTTACAGAGCAACAATGGAAATGAAAGTCAAGAAAGCTATATAGTGGTTCCATCACGTATGTATGTTCATATAACAACAATATAAGGGTTCTACAAACCAATCATGAACCAATTTGGCATAATCAAAAATTTGAAGGAAACTTCGGAAACAGAAAACGAAAATGAATAACAAGGAAACTGTATTATACCTTCTGTTAGATTCTGAACTTGCTGCTACTCAAGAACACTGATATATATATATATATATATATATATATAACTCTTAACTTACTTAGCCAAAATTCTCAGCAAATGAATTAGGAAGAGGATGGGTTATATTTATAGAAGAATTTCATAACCAGGCAATGCAATTACATCCAAAATCAAACTAACAGATTATAGGAATGTTTGCTGATAAGAGGGAGTTGGTAATTAGTTGGTGATATCCACTATTCCACCCACTCCCTTCATGATCATGATGGCTAGAATGCTGAGTTTGAGAGAAGAGAGTAGGCTAGCTTCATGATGCATTTCACGTGTACAAGGTTTGTGTTTAATAATATGGGACAAGGCCATATACTCAGCATTTTATTAGTACACAACACTTAAATTATTACACACACATAACATACTTCCTACTCTTATGTTATATTATATATACTTATTGTCCCTACATAGGTTATAACTTAATGTCACAATATAAATTTGCATAAGGAATACTTCAATATAGTGAAGGTGACTTGTACGCATATAATCCATGTACCTTCTGTTAATACCGGATATAATTTAATCAGATGTTAACACATTACACTGTCTCCTTTATTAAAACTAATTGTTTACAATATGTTCATGATATATTATACAATGTATACCCACATATTTATTGTCACACAAGTTATTAATCAAGTAGCTCACATGGTTTAATAAGCCTTACCATATATAGTGTCATATTACACTTAACATAATACATAGTCAGCTAATATATGCTACACATTTAATTCGCATGCTTGCACATATAATTTCTCATCTTATAAATTGAATATTAATTAATAATATACACATATCCTACATCAATCAATATAATTGTTAACCTCCATAACAATTTAATTAACCCTTATATGATTAATTATCACTTTGATATAAATCTTATTATATTTATAAACACGTTGCTCATTATTATTATGTTTCTTGCAATAATAATAATCACATATTATTAATCAATCCTCATTAGTATTTTATAACAGTTAATTAATATTCTTCGATTAACAATTAATATAGATTAATTGTTCGCTTAAATTAATATAATCATTCTTATATTACGTCACTGTGCCACACAAGGCAATCAACGAGTTTATCACAAACTCCACCAATTTCTCAATTATTATAATTATTCAATTATATATAATTGAATTAATTCATCTCATAACACAAAATCATTTATATTCAAATAAATTCTCATTTTCATTAATATAATTATTTAATAATATATGAAAATTCTCGGGTATTACATCCTCCCCCCCTTATAAAAATTCCGTCCCGGAATTGCTACAAGGTTACACAAATAGATGGGGATAGTCCCTCATCATCCTATCTTCTAACTCTCACGTTGCCTCCTCGACATCGTGGTTACGCCAAAGTACTTTTACAGATGAAATAACTTTATTTCTCAAAGTTTGTTCTTTCCTATCGAATATCTGGACAGGAATTTCTTCATACGCCAAGTTCTTCTCCACTTGAATGGGCTCGTAAGAAATCACGTGCTTGTAGTCGGCCTTATACGGTCGCAACACGGAAATGTGGAACACGTTGTGGATATGCTCCAACTCGGGTGGTAACGCAACTTTGTATGCCACTTCGCCCAATCGCTTCAGTATCTCGAACGGTCCTATGGATCTTGGACTCAATTTTCCTTTCTTGCCCAAACGGATTTTTCCCTTCCATGGAGATACCTTCAAGAATACGAAACTGCCGACTTTGAAGTCTCGGTCCTGCCGATGCAAATCTGCGTATTTCTTCTAGCGATCTTGAGCTGCTACAAGTCTGGCTCTTATCATTGTCACCACGTCTGTGGTTTGTTGAACTAACTCTGGTCCGAGTATTCGTCGTTCTCCGACTTTGTCCCAACATAACGGCGTTCTGCACTTTCTCCCGTAAAGAGCTTCGTACGGTGGCATGCCGATACTTGCATGGTAGCTATTATTATATGCGAATTCTACTAAGGGTAGGTGGTCGTCCCAATTTCCCTTAAAATCCATCACGCAAGTCCTAAGCATGTCTTCTAGCATTTGTATTGTTCGCTCACGTTGTCCGTCTGTTTGAGGATGATAAGCTGTACTCAACATCAACTGCGTTCCCATTCTTTTTTGCAAACTCTTCCAAAAATTGGACGTGAAGCGCGGATCTCGATAAGAGACAATTGACACCGGCACTCCATGTCGTGAAACAATTTCTTTTACATATAGGCTTGCTAATTGGTTCAAACTGTAGCGGATCTTGATTGGTAGAAAGTGTGCGGTCTTCGTTAGTCGATCCACGATAACCCAAATAGCATCATAACCTTTCTGTATAACTGGAAGTCCTACCACGAAGTCCATGGTAATATGCTCCCATTTCCACTCTGGTATTTCTAACGGTTGTAGTAAACCACTCGGCCGCTGATGCTCTGCTTTAACGCGTTGGCAAGTCAAGCATCTACTGACGCACTCCGCGACTTCCCGTTTCAAATTGGGCCACCAAAAATGTTGCCTTAGATCTTAGTACATCTTTGTGCCTCCCGGATGAACGGAATATGTCGTATTGTGTGCCTCGTGCAAAATCTCTTCCCTCAACTCGGTTACCGCTGGTACCCACACTCTCCCTTCAAATCTCAAAATACCGTCTTTATCCATTCGAAATTTTTCTTCCTCATTTTCTGTGATCCTCTTTCGGATTTTCTCACACTCTTCATCCTTTTCCTGAGCTTCCTTTACTCTATCCAACAACGTCGGACAAGCTTCCATTACAATTAACTTCTCACCAGACTTTTCTGGTCCTTTCACTTCTATCTCCAATTTCTCCATCTCTCTTATCAACTCTTCCTGAGTCGTCAAATTAAACAACTTCTCCCTTCCTTTCCTGCTCAGAGCGTCGGCAACCACATTTGCCTTTCCCGGGTGATAAAGAATATCGCAGTCATAGTCTTTGATTAATTCTAACCACCTTCTCTGCCGCATGTTTAACTCATTCTGTGTGAAGATATATTTCAGACTTTTGTGGTCCGTGTATATCTCACATTTTTCTCCGTATAGATAATGTCTCCATATCTTTAACGCAAAAACTACTGCCGCTAACTCTAAGTCGTGAGTGGGGTATCGTTTTTCGTAATCCTTCAATTGTCGTGACGCATATGCAATAACCTTGCCATGTTGCATGAGCACACAGCCAAGCCCCTTGTGCGATGCATCACTATATACCACAAAATTTCCCGCATCATCTGGTAATGATAACACAGGTGCTTCGCTCAATCTCCTTTTCAGTTCTTGAAAACTTTCTTCGCATTTGTCGGTCCATACAAATTTCACCGTCTTTCTAGTCAAATTGGTCAACGGGGTTGCTATCTTAGAAAAATCTTGGATGAATCTTCGATAGTACCCAGCTAACCCTAGAAAGCTTCTCACCTCCGTCGGTGTTCTCGGTTGTTCCCAATTACTTACTGCTTCGACCTTTGCAGGGTCTACTGAGATTCCATTCTTATCCACCACGTGGCCTAAGAATTGAACCTTCTCTATCCAAAATTCGCACTTAGAAAATTTTGCATACATCTTCTCCTTCCTTAGTGCCTCCAAAACAATCTTCAGATGTTCGGCGTGTTCTTCCTCTGTCTTTGAGTAGATCAAAATGTCGTCGATAAAAACCACTACAAATTTATCCAAGTATGGCTTGAAAACTCTGTTCATCAAGTCCATAAATGCTGCTGGAGCATTAGTCAATCCGAATGACATTACCAAAAACTCGTAGTGTCCATAACGGGTTCGAAACGCAGTCTTTGGTATGTCCTCGTCCCTCACTTTCAGTTGATGATATCCTGTTCGTAGGTCGATCTTTGAGAAACACTTTGCTCCCTTCAGTTGATCAAATAAGTCGTCTATCCTCGGTAGCGGATACCAGTTCTTGATCGTTACTCTGTTCAATTCTCGATAATCGATACAGAGCCTCATCGATCCGTCCTTCTTCTTAACGAATAGTACTGGTGCTCCCCAAGGAGAAACACTCGGTCGAATGTAACCCTTATCCAACAATTCTTGTAATTGTATCATCAATTCCTTCATTTCTACTGGCGCCATACGATATAGAGCTTTCGAAATCGGTGCCGTTCCCGGTGCTAAGTCTATTACGAATTCGATTTCTCTGTCTGGCGGAAGACCAGGCAGATCGTCCGGAAACACATCTTGGAATTCATTAACTACGTATATATCCTTAATTTCTACTCCCTTTTTCCGAGTATCAACGATGTAAGCTAAATATCCTACACATCCTTTCCTTAACAATTTCTTGGCCTGCATCATCGTAACGCAACACGATTGCTTAAGCGATGAGCTACCATAAAACACTACCTTAGACTTACTCGGAGTCTGAAGGTTCACACATTTGTTCTGACAGTCAATTATCACAGCATGGTTATACAACCAATCCATTCCCAGTATTACGTCAAATTCTCCCAGTCTAATAGGAATCAAGTCTACGCTCAGTTCATGTTTACTAATACTTGCGCGACAATTTTGATAAACGTATTCTACAAGGATCACTTCCTTATTAGCAACTTCTATGATCAAAGGATTTTCTAAAAGTTCTCGGGGTGTACTAAGTCTACTAGCAAATTCTTCAGATACAAAAGAACAGGTGGCACCCGAATCAAATAATACATAAGCATTTATATCATTGATTGGGATTATACCTGACACCACATCCTTCGCAGTCCCTGCGTCTTGGATGGTCATGTTAAAGGTTCTGGCGGTTGGGCGGTTGGATTGTGCTGGTCCACCGATCATCAGCTTGTTGCCTCCTTGCTGATTACTACCCCCGCCACTTCCCTTCTTTGGGCAGTCCTTAATTCGGTGCTCCGTCGAGCCACACGCAAAGCATCCTTGTATCTTTTTCGATTTCAAACAGTTGGGCGAGATGTGCCCTTCCTGTCCGCAGTTGTAGCAAGTGCCACGTCCCTTCCAGCACTCGCCCTGGTGATTCTTCCCACACTTCGGGCATCCTTCAGCCCTCTTCTTGAAACCTCCACGAAAATTCCCTGATTGATTATTATTGTTGTTTTTGTTGTTGTTGTTGTTCTCCCACTTTCTCTTTCCCAAGTTGCTTCCTCCGCTACTGCTTCCTCCCGTACGATTCTCTCCTCCAGTATTTTTTCCTTTCTTTTCTTTGTTATACAGACTTAAGGCCTCACTGCCGCCTTCCACAATGATTTCCTTCTCCAGTAATGTTGCAAAGGAATCAATTTGAAGAACTGATACCTTATTGAACAGCCATGGCTTCAACCCTTGTTCAAAGCGTCTAGCCTTCCTCTCTTCATCCCCAACTTGGTGCTCTGCAAATCGCGCTAGTTCGTTAAACCTAGCCGCGTATTGCGCCACCGTCATCTCACCTTATTTTAACTCTAGGAATTTCACCTCCATCCTATTCTTCATACTCTTCAGAAAGTAATTCTCGAAGAACAGTGTCTTAAACTTATCCCAAGCTATTATCCCTTCTCCAGCTCTTTGTTGATTAGCCTCCCACCAGTAGTTCGCTTCTCCCCTCATCATGTACGTGACAAACACCGTCTTCTGATCTTCGCCTACGCTAGCTATAGTGAAAGCTTTTTCGATCTCTTTGATCCACGTTTGTGCGACGATTGGGTCGGTAGTTCCCTCGAACTCCGGGGGTCCTACACTCTTAAAGTCTTTAAAGGTTGTTACTGGCACAGTTTGAGGGTTCGGGCGAACGGGTTCATTGTTCCTTCCCCTTAAGGCTTCTCCTAACAAGTCTACCAGTTTCTGGATCGGGTCTACTTGTTCTCTCTCATTGTTAATGGATTCTTCGGGTGCAGTCAATCTACGTCTGGGCGGCATTATCTGCATCACAATTTTTCATTTTATTATTATTCAAGTATATCACTTAAGTATTTCTTTTAATAGTAAAAGAATAAATTTATAACACATTTCTAAAATCAACTCCATTTATATTCATATGCCATTTCATTTCATTACATAATTTTCCTAGCATACTGCTATAAATGTTATCACATATATCCCCTAATATCACAAAAGACGGGGAATATACCAACCTACTACCATACTACCCCTCTAACAAAAGCTAACTCGGGGTTTACATCATCATCCCACATCTTACACAAAAGATCGGGATTACAACATAGTATATACAATACATAAAGACACAACTAGTACTACCACTAGACTGACTAAGGAAATCTCATCCCATCATCCCGCGCTCCACTGCGCTCTTGTACTCCAACTGTGCTTTATACGCAACCAGCTCTTAGCTCAAGGTATGTAGAGTCTGTCCCTGTTCTTCCGGGTAGTGGTACACACCATCAATCACCCTTTCAAAAGCTGAACGGAACACATACCCTATCTTGTTCATCTTTCTCTTCTTGCACCTGACCTCGTCCTCAAGGTCGTCAGCTCTCTCATTGGACGCTTCCCACTTCTCCTCGAAGTGTAACCTATCCATCACCTCCAACTCTAGCTGAGTACGGAGTGCCTCTTTCTTAGTCTTCTCACTCAGCTCCCTCTGCTCAACCTCTTCTAGCTTCTCTGCCAAATCTACATTCCTAGCCACTGACCTGTGAAACAGAGTCCCCATCTGGATCCCTGCCTCCCTACGGTAGGCAATCTCCACCTCTAACTCTTGCATAGCCAGCTTCCTCTGGTGGTCCTCGTCCCTCAGCTTCTGGAACTCAGACTCTCTCTCGTGGGCCTCTGCCTCCAGCTCCTGGACTCTGCAGTCTAACTCTAGAATACGCTCCTCGTACTCGCCTAACATCTGTTCCTCTATAGTAGCCTCATCAGAGTCCTCTACTGGCTCATCCTCCATCGGCTCCTCCTCTGGATCAGTCTCTATCTCAATCTCGTCCTCGTTGTCGGACTCGAACGGTGCAACAGCCTGCACTGGTGTAGCCTCTAGAGGTGCCTCGTACACTACATGTATATCCCTGGGCTCCTCCTTGGCCACTCTACTAGGTACTCCTGTGTCTGTCATCCTACACTCACAAACACAAGACAAGAAATAGCAACTCCATTAGAATGTTAAATAAAACATAAGTTCATTGTATAGAATGAAGTTACATTTCATAACAGACTAAGCCTCTCAAGGAAAACTCTACATGAGTTTTATCTCCTTCCTAACTTCTAAATTCGCCTAAGTTATAGTCTAAGGACACTCGTTCCTAAGGTTTATAACTACAGCTCTGATACCAACCTGTGACGCCCCCAAATTCCAGGACCGCCACTTGGTCTCTCGAATTTGGTTCATCACGTGCTCATGGTAATACATCGCAATAATGATAACTAAATATCACACAACCACAGCGGAAAATCTATTCTAGAATAATTTACAATGATTTATTATAATTATTCCCCCAAGTCTCGCAACCTGTAGTACTTAATAGATTACATAGCAATATCAATTAACGACTTGTTATATAATCTAACTTAAGCTTAAACATAAACAAATCCAGTCTTACTACATCATCTTCACACAATATTAATATATTTGAAACATAACAGACATAAGCTAGTTGGTAGCCTTGCCCTTGCCCTTATCAATGCCCGAAGGTTCGCCATGCTCTGCCTTAACTGAAATGTTTTAGGGAAAGCAAGAATGAGCACAAATTGCCCAGCAAGTAATATACAATAAGGGTGAATAATAAGATTCTCAATTCTCGAAAGGGTATAGCAAGATTTGATAGCTCAAGAATAACAAGAATATCAACAGTTCTCAATAACAGTCGCTAAGGACAGGATATGATTCAATAATAAGTCAATTCAAGATTTCAAATAACTGAATACTGAGCAGTCACTAAGGACTATGAACTTCTACTAGAATTGACAGTAATAAACTGAAAATCCAATAAAAAAAACAGGTACAACAGGTGATCAGCCTAAAGTACCATCGTTATGCATAACAATCAATCATACTCAAGTGTGCACGTCGGTTCTCCGATAATTATATATTCCCTTCAAAGAAGGTTGTTCTTCTCAGTCAAATACAAGATCCCGCACCAATCAATTAGTTTGGGTCGCTTTTCAATAATATAAGTCTAGCCGAATCAAATGGCATAGACACTTTCACAATATTCAAGAACAATACTAAGTTCAACATGAATAATAGCTTTAATGAAATAAGAGTTCAAGTATGCTAATTCAATTCAACCGATTAAATAGGAAACTAGTTCGCAATACACAAGATAGGATACTTGCATAGTAAAAGAGTATAAGTTAGGAAACTTTCACAATCATAGCTTTCCTTGCATAAAGTAAATGCGTCGGTTAGGATACTTGCACTTTAAGAGAGTGTAAGTAAGAGAACTTGCCTTTAGCGTAGTTTATCCACGAAAAGCAATCAACACTTTCGAATTCCTATCGTAATACAGTTACGTATATATATGATATTCATTAGTCATATAATTTTACTTCACATTTTCTCTTTGAATATATGATCAACACATAAGGTAAGTTTTACCTAGCTACACAGTTATATAGAATATAATTTCTATCCTTAACGTTCCTTCTTTAGAGTTTAAACGCATTCTCATATTATATAAGATCTCACCAATTAGCAAACATGCTTGCATATTATTAATATCACATAAGACCACAATCAATACTAAATATATTTCATTTTAGCAAATTACGGCATCTCCTTAAGTTAACCGTCAAAATCGGGTTCAAGTAACATCATATAATATCACGTAGCATGTATTCATATTTAAAGGATACTTTACATGCTTGAATAACTTTTCCAAATCCAATCGTACATGGTATAGGTTCTTAAGTTAATACTTAAAGCCATTCAAGGACACGAACTCATATGGTCTAACATGGTCGTTTTTAAACACATAAGATATTCATATAACTTGTATTAGTCATGCTCATGAGTACTCGTATTGCATATATGTAGCTAGCATTGTTATTATCTTGAAAACATGCTTTGTTTATGCTAAACTTTAATCACGGCAACCAATCATGGTATATATATATGCATGACACATGAATGAGTCTAAGAGTACTATCACATGTGTCCATAAATATCAGAATTTAAATCTCCACGTATCGTGTTAATGCTCATGTGCAAGGCTTGTATTTCTATTAGTGAATCTTACTAATAGAGCCTAACATGTTCATGCTTCCTTACGAACTATATAAACACAAGTTAAGGCTTCATTCATATATTTCAAAGTTATCTAAACATGCTCATAACATCAAAATGACTATATAGCATTTACATGATCATATCCACCTTCAAACTTATATTTTTGTTAGGAATGAGCACTAGTTATGTTCACATGTTCATATTTTATTACGGAACCAATATAGATAAGCTAACATGCACTTCATGTGTCTCTAGGTGGTACTAACGTGCTTGCAAGGTCAGTATGTAAACATGCTTTATAATGTTAATGATTGTTTATGAAATTTTAAGTTCGTTTCCAAGCTTCATGTCGTTTTGTTAACCATGCATGCTAATACACTAAAACATGCTTACATTGCCTCATTAGGTTTATATATATGTATTAATCATGCTTCCATGCTTGTTTAAACAAAAATCAACCAATTAGTACATAACAGTTTTGTTGCAGAATGCAGAAAACTGAACACAGAGGCCGCCGCTGCGGCGCGGCAACAGCAGCCATATTCTAGCGCTGCGGCGCGGGCTGCGGCGTGGTTGGGGCTGCGGCACGGGCTTCGGCGCTGCGGCGCGGGCTGCGGTGCTGCGGCGCTGGCTGCGGCGCTGCGGCGTGGGGACAGTTCCTGCAGTTCAGACTGCAGCGAAACCGACCCAAAACCTCCCATTTTATCGATCTCGACATACCCATATGCTATTAGACTAACCTTTTTAACTTACTAACACATATATATGCTTATATAACAGTCAATCGCCCAAACGATTCCCAATTTCATGAACTCCAACTAATTTCACGAATTCGATGCCTTACAGAATTTACAGAGCAACAATGGAAATGAAAGTCAAGAAAGCTATATAGTGGTTCCATCACGTATGTATGTTCATATAACAACAATATAAGGGTTCTACAAACCAATCATGAACCAATTTGGCATAATCAAAAATTTGAAGGAAACTTCGGAAACAGAAAACGAAAATGAATAACAAGGAAACTGTATTATACCTTCTGTTAGATTCTGAACTTGCTGCTACTCAAGAACACTGATAAATATATATATAACTCTTAACTTACTTAGCCAAAATTCTCAGCAAATGAATTAGGATGAGGATGGGTTATATTTATAGAAGAATTTTATAACCAGGCAATGCAATTACATCCAAAATCAAACTAACAGATTATAGGAATGTTTGCTGATAAGAGGGAGTTGGTAATTAGTTGGTGATCTCCACTATTCCACCCACTCCCTTCATGATCATGATGGCTAGAATGCTGAGTTTGAGAGAAGAGAGTAGGCTAGCTTCATGATGCATTTCACGTGTACAAGGTTTGTGTTTAATAATATGGGACAAGGCCATATACTCAGCATTTTATTAGTACACAACACTTAAATTATTACACACACATAACATACTTCCTACTCTTATGTTATATTATATATACTTATTGTCCCTACATAGGTTATAACTTAATGTCACAATATAAATTTGCATAAGGAATACTTCAATATAGTGAAGGTGACTTGTACGCATATAATCCATGTACCTTCTGTTAATACCGGATATAATTTAATCAGATGTTAACACATTACACTGTCTCCTTTATTAAAACTAATTGTTTACAATATGTTCATGATATATTATACAATGTATACCCACATATTTATTGTCACACAAGTTATTAATCAAGTAGCTCACATGGTTTAATAAGCCTTACCATATAATAGTGTCATATTACACTTGACATAATACATAGTCAGCTAATATATGCTACACATTTAATTCGCATGCTTGCACATATAATTTCTCATCTTATAAATTGAATATTAATTAATAATATACACATATCCTACATCAATCAATATAATTGTTAACCTCCATAACAATTTAATTAACCCTTATATGATTAATTATCACTTTGATATAAATCTTATTATATTTATAAACACGTTGCTCATTATTATTATGTTTCTTGCAATAATAATAATCACATATTATTAATCAATCCTCATTAGTATTTTATAACAGTTAATTAATATTCTTCGATTAACAATTAATATAGATTAATTATTCGCTTAAATTAATATAATCATTCTTATATTACGTCACTGTGCCACACAAGGCAATCAACGAGTTTATCACAAACTCCACCAATTTCTCAATTATTATAATTATTCAATTATATATAATTGAATTAATTCATCTCATAACACAAAATCATTTATATTCAAATAAATTCTCATTTTCATTAATATAATTATTTAATAATATATGGAAATTCTCGGGTATTACAAAAGCTCTTCTTTCTAATTACACAGAGAATGAGGGACCAACAGTTATCTTTGGAGATAACAGCTCTGGCAAGACACAAGAGGTTATGGATCAGTTGGAAATGGTGCAGTGTCCTTCGGCAAAGTGGCTTATGTTGATGGTCTAAAGCATAATCTTATAAGCATCAGCCAACTCTGCGATAAAGGCCATTAAGTCACATTTCTCAACAATCAGTGTCAAGTCAGAGATCTGGAGACATCCTATATCAAGCTGACAGGAACAAGAGAAGGAAATGTATACATTTTCAATCTTGCTCAGCTCAGTTCTGATGAGACAATATGCTTCCTTTCTAAAGCCACTGAAGAAATAAGTTGGCTTTAGCATAGAAGATTATCTCATCTCAACTTCAAGAGTATGTCTAAACTGGCCTCCAAAGATCTGGTAGCAGGATTACCCAAGTTCAGCTTCATCAAAGAAAGACCATGCAATGCATGCCAGCTTGGAAAGAAAACAAGGAACTCATTCAAAGGCAAAGAAGTCAACTCAATTGACAGGCCCCTACAGTTACTTCATATGGATCTCTTTGGGCCAATTCCAACTATAAGCCTAGGAGGAAAGAGATACTCACTAGTCGTAGTGGATGACTACACCAGATACACATGGGTGTTCTTTCTTAACTCAAAAGATAAGACAAGCTCCCAACTGATAAAGATGTTCAAGCTGGTGATGAATGAAAAAGGATAGTCTATCAAGGCAATAAGGAGTGATCATGGCAGAGAATTTGATTTCTCAGAAAAAGATCAGTTCAGTGCAGACAATGGCATCAGTCACAACTTCTCAGCACCACGAACTCCTCAGCAAAATGGAGTGGCTGAAAGGAAAAATAGAACACTTATAGAAGCCGGGAGAACTCTACTAGCAGCAGCTCATCTACCCGAATACTTTTGGGCAGAAGCCATCAACACTGCATGCTATACACAGAATAGATCTCTTGTACACTCTACGCTGAAAAAGACACCTTACAAGCTGTGGAAATGAAGAAAGACAAATGTCAGTTACTTCCATGTGTTCGGCTGTTCATGCTACATTCTCAACAATGGCAAGCAATATCTGACTAAGTTCCAACCTAAGTCAGATGAAGGAATCTTCCTTGGTTATGCCACAGACAGCAAAGCCTATAGAGTGTTCAACAAGAAGACATTAAGTGTTGAAGTCTCAATCCATATCATCTTTGATGAAATAGACTCGGACAAGTCTGCACCACAAGACACTATGATTGACGATACTGACACTACGAATGAAGCAGTCGAGCCTAACACTACGACCGTAGTTCTTGAACAAAGAATCATATTGTCCGAAAAAGAAATCATAGAGCGAACTGAACCAGACGACGATTCTGAACAACAAGAACCAGAAGTCAGGAGTTCAGACAAGAAGGCACCAGAACAGATGTTCCAACAGGGAACAGGCGGGCAAGAAATCACACTCAAGATCTGATCATTGGTGATCCAACTGCCAGAATCATAACAAGATCTGCAACTCAGAATGAATGCTTCTATTTGAGTTTTCTATCTCAAACAGAACCCAAGAAGATTGAAGACGCTATGCTAGATGCAAGCTGGATTGAAGCTATGCAAGAGGAACTAAATTAATTTGAAAGAAGCAAAGTCTGGAGATTAGTTCAAAGACCAAAGAATCACCTAGTCATCGGCACCAAATGGGTCTTCAGGAACAAGGTGGATGAAGATGGGGTGATCACTAGAAACAAAGCAAGACTAGTGGCCAAAGGTTATTCTCAAGAAGAAGGCATAGACTAAGATGAGACTTTCGCACCAGTTGCTAGAATTAAAGTAATCAGAATATTCCTTGCATTTGCTGCTCACATGAAGTTCAAAGTATTTCAGATGGATGTCAAAAGTGCATTCCTAAATGGTGAACTTCAAGAAAAAGTCTATGTGGAACAACCCCCAGGTTTTGTCAATCCAACCCTCTCTGATTAGGTTTATAGATTAAATAATGCCTTATATGGACTTAAACAAGAACCTAGAGCATGGTATGAAACACTAACAAACTTTCTTTTTGAAAAAGGATTCACTAGAGGTAGAGTAGACACTACACTATTTCTTAGGAAGCACAAAGATAAAGTCTTATTAGTTCAAATATATGTGGATGATATTATTTTTGGTTCTACTGATGAAAATCTGTGCAAGAGATTTTCCAAGCTTATGCAGAGCAAATTTGAATGAGCATGATGGGTGAGCTGAACTTCTTCCTTAGACTACAAGTTAAGCAAACTGATGAAGGTATCTTCATAAGCCAAGCCAAGTACATCAAAGACTTACTTAAGAAATATGGCTTGGAATCAGCCTCTCCCATGAAAACACCAATTGCTCCAACAACTAAGCTTGACAAAGATGAGAAAGGTAAAGTTATTGATATTACTCAATACAGAGGTATGATAGGCTCCCTTCTCTATTTAACTGCCAGTAGACCAGATATAATGTTTGTAATATATATATGTGCTATATTTCAAGCCAATCCTAAGGAATCACACTTAACTGCTGTAAAAAGGATTTTCAGGTATCTTAAAGGTACACCCTACTTGGGTCTATGGTATCACAAGGAGTCCTCATTTGAACTAACAGGATATTCAGATGCTGACTTTGCAGGAAGCAAAATAGACAGAAAAAGTACCAGTGGCACTTGTCAACTGCTAGAAAATATACTAGTGTCCTAGTTCAGCAAGAAGCAAAACTCAGTATCAATTTCTACAGCAGAAGCTGAATACATTGCTGCAGGCAACTGTTGTCCTCAAATCCTATGGATGAAGAACCAGCTAGCAAACTATGGGTTTGATTTCAAATCTATACCCATACACTGTGATAACACAAGTGCCATAACAATAATAAATAATCCTGTCATGCATTCTAGGACCAAGCATATAGAAATTAGATATTATTTTATTAGGGATCATGTTCAAAATAGAACAATATCTTTGCAATATATCCCTACTGAAAGTCAACTTGCTGATGTGTTTACAAAACCCTTAGATGAATCTAGATTTAATAAACTGATAAGTGAGTTAGGTATGTTAAATTTGCAACCATAAATTTTATGCTCTAGATAGTGCTAACCTTGCAGATATAAAGGCTAAGTCAAAATTATAGAGATGACAAAGAGAAACCACGATCGTGGAGTGATCCAGTCAAGACAGAAACGGCTCACTATTATAGCAACAACAAGCCAAGCAACCCTTTTGATAAGTGTCTCAGGGACAGACCTAATCCTTAGTGTCATACTAAGAGGTTGGCCCTTCCTGAGAAACCTTAATCCAGAAGGTTTGCCATTTCAGAAGGCATCACCGAAAACCTTAAAGTCAACGGTCAAGAAGCAAGAAAATGATCGAACTCAACAATTGTGGAGTGGTTTTCGGTATTCGTAGTCTTCTCATAAGGGCACACTAGCTCAGGGGGAGCTAAGGGCAGAACGGAGACTTCCACATAGATTAAAATCGTAGAGTTCTGCAGAATTCGACACATATTCACGATGTAAAACATATGGAGGGAAGTTAAATTCATTTCGAACTACTTTCTGATAGTTTACCTCTAAATTTCAAAGGACTCTCTCTCTTTTACTTTCTCTCTTTATCTCTCTCTCTCTCAAACGAAACCCTAAGTTTCAGAAAGCTAAGCCAAGTTAGTTCATTTCAGGAGAATCAATCCACATAAATGGCTGCTTCCAAAATTGTTTCAGGCTATCAACTATATTTTGACGGGTTTGAGGATGCTGGTCCAGAAATTCACAAAGTACTTTCACTACTAGAGAGAGCTGGACTTAAAGACGCTCTGAGCACCAGCACCCTGATCTACAATAAGCTGGTGAAAGAGTTTTATACCCATGGAGTCGTTGAAGAAGACTTCATTCTCACCAAAGTAAAAGGCGAGCAGATTCAATTCAACTCAAAAAGCAAAAACCTTGCCCTAGGGTTCATCAATGAAGGTCTTCCATCACTGGACCAAATCAATTTCCATGAAGGCCTAAAGAAGATGAAACACAACAAAACTGAAGGAAAGAGTGGCTACAGGAAGAAAGAGTTTCCCCAATAATATGAGTTTCTTGCTGAAATTATTGGAAAATGTATATGCTGCAAGGGCTCTGGCCACGATACTGTCAATGAGAAACAAGTAAAGCTCATGACAGCTATCAGGTACAGAGTTCAACTCAACTATGGAGCTCTACTGATGGAATGGTTTGGGAAATGGATGGAAAGCCCCAAGAAGACCAAGAGCACTGCAAAGATGCATTATGGAAGATTTATCAGCATGATATTAGAAGCTACACTGGGTGACAAGATTGAAGAAAAGGAAGGTGTCTCCATTGTCCCCAAAAAAAAGATGACCCAGCAATTGTTTCAGAACTGGAAGAGAAACCCAGCAGAGAATGTAAAGATGAAAGTTGCAACTTCATCTGCTATAAGGGAAGCCATAGAGGAAGAAGAAGAAGAAATGAATCAAGAAAATGATGCAGCTTTAGTCAGAAAAAACAAGGGAAAGAAGAAAATGAATGAAGGTATACCAGTGGCTGAGGAACCCCAAGGCCCAACCACTGATGCACTTCAAGCATGCCCTGATGCTGAAATGGAATTTAGTGGCCTAATGACTGACAGAGTTATTACTCCTGAGGCAGCTCAAGCATCAGAGGAGGCTCTGAAAGAAAAGGAAAAGAAGAAGAAAAGGGAAACAAGTGAGAACATGGCTGATGAAAGTTCTGAGTCTCAGAAGAAGAAGAAACGTAGTCACAGAACAAGGAAGCCTACACTGACTACGATTGTGGAGTCTTCAGCACTCGTAGAGTCTAGGCTGACGACTGCTATGGAAGAAGATGATGCAACAGCCTCTCAACCTGAACAGACAATCAGGGCTGAAGCTGAAGAAGGTTCTAAAGATGTAATCAAGCCCAAGAAGAAGAAGATTTTAGTTAAGAAATATATTATTACCAATGAGGAAATTCTAAGGGAAGAGGACAGAAGAAGGGCGAGTGAGAAGACTGAACAGATCACTGAATCTCAAGCATCTGTCTTAAACCAAGAAAAGGATCAGACCACGATCAATCAGGAAGAAACCAATACTGAAAAATAAATGCCTAAGAATGTTAGTCCTCATGAAGAAGGTCTGGTAGAAGAAGAAAAGGCTCAGTCTGAGGAAAAAGTGCAGGAAGCACTTGAGCTGAGTCAAAATGAAGCATTGAATAAAACTTTGGAGATTCACAATAAAAAGAGTGATGCAGCTGAGGGGAGTTGTTAAGAGCTAAAGAGCCAAAGAATGCAAAAGTTGAGGGGGAGCTACCAGTTATCGGAGAAAACGTAGTCTCCTTAGTCTATGAAGAAACATTAATATCTACTAATGCTGTGATGATGGACGTTGAAGATGATGTGATGGAAGATAGAGTGGAAAATCAATTTTCAGTCACAGAGTCCCAAAACTCTATGTTTGATGAACCAAACAATCAACTCATTCTCGTAGAGCAACCCGATCCAATGATGATTGAGCACATCACACGAGTTGTCAAAGAAATGCTTGCAAACTCAATCAGTGAAACACCAACCCTAGATGACACACTACGATTTGGGCATGCTGATCAATCCAAAGAAAAAATCGTAGAGTGTCCAGAGCAACTCAAAGAAACACGAACACAAACATCTGAGCCAAACACTACGCCAATCCAGCAAACACCAACCCCTCTAACCCAAGCAAACATTCCATCATCCTCCAATAATGAATATTTTGAAATGACTCTTGCTCTCACAAGTCTGTCAAGGAGAGATGAACACACTACAACTGCTACTCCTCCTCCAGAAACTTAACAAATTCTAGATCAATTGACTCTCATGCCAACAAAGGAGGAGTTGACCACAACACTAAACCAGATGGGCTCAGAGTCTGAAAATATTCTTGAAGAACACTCACTTGCTCTTCACTTAAGAATCGATCACATCATCGAATCTGTCAAAACTCTGCCAGGACATTTGGGGACTGAACTGACTACAGCAATGAGAGAAATTTCCAAAGAAATGGCTGCAAGCCTCAAGGTAAGGGATGCTATTCATTTTGCTAAGACAAAGAAGCATAAAGAAGCTATAATACTAATGCAAAAGAATCAGCAATCTCAAAATGAGCTGATGGCAGAACAGATTTCAGCAGTGCGTATCTCTTTAAACTAATTCCAAGAATGCTGTGCTGCTCAAATCAGCCAGAACAACGATGCCTTGAAACTTCTTCAGCAACAGAGAAAAAACACTGAAGCTATAGTTACTGAACAGAGCAATGACATTTCTCATCAACGAACTCAAATGTATGAACTGGTGGACGGAGTCAGACGCTTATCTGAAGATATTCGAACCCTAGATGATGACATAATGGGGGAGAATAATGAGCAAGGAGATAGACAAGGGGGAAGAGGCAGAAGTAGAAGCAGCAAGAGATAAACAAGGGGGCAGAGGCAGAGGCAGAAGTAGAAGTAGCAGAGGTGGACAGAGGTAGACGCAGATATATATTCAACCACCACCTCCGCAGCAAGGAAGGCAGAGGCAAAATCATATTGGTCAATTGAGCAAGGAGATAGACAAGGGGGCAGAGGCAGAAGTAGAAGCAGCAGAGGTGGACAGAGGCAGACACAGACATATATTCAACCACCACCTTCGCAGCAAGGAAGGCACAGGCAAACTCATATTGGTCAATCATTGGGTGGCAACCCCAGGAGTCCAAATGTTCAAACTCCACGATCTGATCAATATCTGTAGCAGCCTCCAGTGGGAATACCTCTTCAAAGACATCAAGGCCAAGTTTTTGGCTCACAAGGCATGACTTCTGCACAGTCCAAATATGAGCTAGAAGACATTGAACAGAGAGATGAGCAAACCAGAAGAATGAGAGCTGCAGAGTCTTCGAGGAATAAGAGGCAAAGAAAATAGAGCTAAGTCTAAGCTTAACTGTATATTGATGTTTCTATGCTTGATTGTAATATCTCTTCAAACATCAATAAATTCATGCTTATTCTCTAAAAATTTTAGCTGTTCACAGAAACACTAAGTCATATTTACTTTCTAGCATTATGCATTTAGAAAATGATGCTATGATCTAAATCTCCTTGATTATGTCAACATCAAATAGGGGGAGATTATTGGGAATTGCATATTCAGATTTGATATTGAAATTAAATATAAATGCTTAAGTGTACAATCCTTAAGAGAATCATTGTACAAGGACTTAGATGATAGATCAAAATTGTTAGGTTGATTTGAGCTTTAATGTTTATCATTTATATAAATATATGTATAGAAGAAAAGATCAAATTTGTTAGGTTGATCTATTTGAGTTGTAAAAGTTAATGCCTTGACAAAATCATAGTCTGTCAAAGGTAGTATGCAGAAGACAAGGCAAAATTAGTGGAGCTTGAATGATAACATCCAGAATCGTAGTCTATCAAGAGATTTGAGTCTGCAGAAGACAAGGCAGAATCGTGGAGCTTGAACGAAGATATCAAGAATCGTAGTCTGCCAAGAGATTCGAAGTCTGCAGAAGAAAAGACAGAATCGTGGAGCTTGAACGAAGATATCAAGAATCGTAGTCTGCCAAGAGATTCGAGTCTGCAGAAGAAAAGGCAGAATCGTGAAGCTTAAAATGAAGATGTCCAGAATAGTAGTCTGCCAAAGAATTAAGTCTGCAGAGGCCAAGGCAAGATCCGTTGAGCTCAAGTGAAAGCATCAAAGAATCGTAGTCTGCCTTGGAAGCCACACTAAGAATCATAAAGTGGAAAAGCATCTGACGAGCCAAGTTTAGAATCGCAGAGTGCTATCAGAAATGTGGAGTCTGCAAGACAAAGAAACAAGGAATAGTAGTCTACCTAGAGCTTAAGAGAAATCGTAGTGTTCTCTACGATCAAGTCCGAATCAAGCTGTGCAAAGCCAACAAACAACGATTATGTCACAATGATCATAATCGTAGTGTTCCTCTAGTTAGCATCAAAGATTGTAGTTCTGATGAAGGGAGGAAGAGCAACAAATGAAGAAAGGCTTATGTCCGTTGACAAAGTGATAGTCCCAATACTTCCATATTCATCCTTAGTTCAAATCGAAGAAGCGTATTGAAAAAATCTAAGGAAAGGACTAAAGCTGCCTGCAAAAAGCACCTTTTCAGGTGTTAGGTGAAAGATACAGTTTGTTGTGTCAGTGGGCCAGTCTGCAGTGCCGCAGGAAAGCAATATGTCAACATCAACTGCACAGAAACATCTGAAGCATTAAATGCAGCAACAGGAGCATTCAAATGGATACTTTTGAATGGCTCTTTTATAAGGACATGAGACAAAAATTCAGACTAAGTAAGCAAGACACAAAAATAAAGATTATCAAGAGAAAAGATCAAGAACACTCAACGATCAACACTACTATCCTGAAAGAGGAAAAGCTTGCTTCGCTACTCAGTCTTTAAGAGACAGATGCTGAACTGCAACTGAGTAGCACACCTCAAACAACTACTGCAAATCCAAGTGAGGTACCAAGTCAGAGGACTTGAAGAGTTCAAAAGTGAACTAAGAGCAGATCCAAGTCAGAGGACTTGAAGAGTTCAAAAGTGAACTAAGTGAAGTTCCAGGGCTGCTGGCCTTGAAGGGATCTAAGTGATCCAATTGTAAGAGACATCCTTAGTGGATTTCCTACTCGTGGAGTAGAAGAGTGGATTAGGAGCCTTGTGTGCTCTGAACCACTTAAAATCTTCTGTCTTATTGTCTCTCATTAACTGCTATAATTGCTATATCTGTTATAACTGCTTATCAAACCATAACTGCAATATCTTGAAGGGGAATAAAACATATATTCTGCTGTTGTCAGTATAATCAATACTAACAAAGTATTTTAAACAAAGAAAATTTAAAATATCTATTCAACCCCCCTTTTAGATAACTAACGTGCCTTTGGGAACCAACAATGACAACTTGTCCGACCTCGTGTACAGACAAGAGTTCATAAAAACTTGCATAACATATCGTTAATACAATAATTAGGAACTTGTATCAAGTAAATCTTGAACAAGGTTAGAAACACTTGCCCTTGCGTCTTTAGTCTTGTTAAATATATTTGTCTTTATACTTCTACAAGATATAAGCACAAAGCATATCCATTAGATTACCACAATTGATAAACATTGTGTAACCTATCTTCTCCTTCTCGTATAACTTAACCGAGTTATTATCTTGTTAACTTTTTTTCAAGTTATTCTCATTCGTTACGGCTCATTAACTGTTATGTGTTATAACACGAACACTTATTAATCATCAAATACTATCCCTTAATCGATATGAAAAAGGTTAAGTACATGATTGCTAATGTCTGATAATTTTCATAGCTGATGCGCCCCGCGCCACCTTTCTCTCTCAAGCGATGCGCCCCACGCTACCTCTGCAGGGGATTTCACCAGGACTGGCGCGCCCTGTGCCTGGGCGAAGCTACCCGCCCTGCCTCTGCACCAGAAAATTTTCCTTAAGTTCCGAAAATTTTAGAATTTTCACGAGCTTTGTAACATGATCATTTTAACTTGGAATTGGTTCATTCCAAAGCCAATAGTCCCCAAACGTCATGTTCCATCATTCTATTATGTCGGAATTCGTCGGCAAAGATTTAGTCGATTAGTCCATTTTTACGTTTTCGTTAAACGTTCGTGAACGTTCGACGCTCAATTCTTCGTTTTAAGTCAAAATTGATTCGTTCTTGCTCCCGCAAGTCTTTTTCACCTAATTACACGTGTTGCAACCGAAAACCAATGTTTTTGACTCACACGACGACTTTTAACTTCTAATCCGAGAAAAATACGCTTTCGACGATTATCTTCTAATCGCGTAACTTTCGTCGAATCTTCGTTTTTCGTTGTTCTTACTTCAAATCAATTGGAATCAATCCAATGGTTGATTATTACTAACTACGATTCTTGAAATCTTTTATGTTCTAATGATTTGACATAGTTATTCTTTAAGTCCTTTAATCAATTATTAAGGATTTCTATTATTTATTTCAATCATTTCTTAAGGTTTCCATCATTAAGTTCTTCACTAATTAGTCATAATTCCATCATTCTTGTTTGTCAAAGTTGATAATTCATTATCGCCTTATCACTTCTTAGCCTACTTCAACAACTAGACTTCTCTATCAAAATCTTTAGTAAAAGAAGATGAAAGAATTGAAGATTGATGAAGTATACCTTCTTGTGTTCTTGGTGGTCCTTGGTTGCTCAAGAGATTAGATCTTCTTCTTGATTGTTTATCAAACTCACAACTCAACTTATCTTGCTCTCTCTCTCTATTTTGTTTTCAAATTAAACAACTAACAAATGAGTAAAAACTCACTATTTATAAGCCTGGCAAGTCTTGGGGTAAACTAGTCTTTTAGGCCCAAACCACCTTACCTTTGCTTTGTCCCCAAGTTAGTTTAATCCACTTAACTTTACTTTCCCACCAAGTTCATGGCATCTTACACATGACCTCATGCATATGACATCACCCACTTAATGACTCACCACTTGGGTTGCCCTTATGGGTTTAATCCACCTATTAACCCATTGGTTCGACCCATGAGTTCGATAATTAACTTTAATTCATTTTAAACGTATTGGCTTCGTATAAAATTCGTATTATACATTATACCAATTCTCGTATTCACTACGTATTATACTCGTATAATAACCCATATTATACTCGTATTTATACCGTATAACAATAATAATTATTATACATAACCTACTCATTTCTAGGTTTTAATCCTTTCAACCCTTAGGGTTATAAGTTCCCAGGCGAAAACTTCGTGAGCCATAATTGAAATTTTATTAGATATTCCATCTTGTCATCAAATCCTATCATTTTGCGTTTCTCAGAATTTTAAAATTCATTCCCGAACAGAAATTGATGAATAGTGATTTTTCAAAAATTTCTCAGAAAACCTTCGTTTTCGTCTTGAAAATTCATATGATTTAATTCTGGCACGAAGCCAGAATACTAACTGTGACATCCCGAATTTTTGAGAATTTATAAATGAGAATTTAATAAATAAAATTCTTATTAGGAGATGTTTCGAGTTTGAGTATGTGTATACGTGTCATATATTGTGAAATATGTGATTTGGTGTGAAGAGAATTGTATATATTAATTTTAATATTTATTGAATTAAAATAAATATTTTAATTGAATTATTTATTGAGTTAAATAAATAACTATGTGATTACTATGGAGTAATGTAATTAAGTATATTATATTAATTAAATAAATATTTAGTATTTAATTTAATTAATATGTAATAATTTTATGTTATAGTTCTAATTTAATTGAGATAATTAAATTAGATGAGTTATGTGATGAGTGTTACATGAAATTATAATTAGCGAGTAATTATAATTATGTGATAATTTTATGTGATTAATTGATGTTAGACTTTTAATTAATTAAATTATAATGTTGAGATTTAATTAATTTAAGGATAACATTAAAAAGATGTGTTAAAGGATTTATTAAAAGAATTAAAAGAGTTTTTTTAAAAATCTTTTTCCCAAACAAGGTCCTTGCATTGTTTTAAATCCGTTTTGCCAAACGAGGCCTTAACTACAAAAAACCTGTTTTAAAAATAAATTATTTTGCCAAACAAGCCTTAGAGCTTTTTAAATTCCAATTGTGTAACATATATATTAAGTACAATTATTATAATTATTATGGTAATTATGTGTTAAAAGTTATAAACTCTATATTTATGTTTATACTTATAATATATGTATATTATATTACATATACATACGTTAGTTTAGAAGTTAGAAGAGTTAGAGAAAATAGTCAGTGTTATCAAAGAAGAGAAAAATACAGAGAAAAAACACTCTGTGATTTTTACAAAGAAAATTGAGAGGAGTTTGGTGATTCTGAGAATCAAAAGGGGGATTATCAGAGTTATTCTCACCATCTAACGAAGCTTAATCAAGGATTAAAGGTAGTAATTCACCTCTTGTTCTTAGTTTCCTTGTAATTCAAGTTTCATAGATAATTGGAATTATAATCGATGATTTGATTAATTACAGGTTATATGAATTGATAGATGTTGTAATCCATTAATTCGAATGCTATAAGCAATTTTCAGAAATCAAAGTATTGTAAAAATAAGGTTTTTCTTGAAGAAATTGTGGTCTTATGAGTTTTCTTATATTGGTTGATTTTAGAATGAAAATTGATGATGTAGTATGTATTAATATGCAAAATTGAAAGATGTTCATGATACTATCTTCAATAACGAAAATAATGCATGTAAATAATGAATGGAATCGGTTGAGAATTGAAATTTTGGTGAATTATTTTGTTAAAAGTTTGAAAAATAGTTTCTTAAATATCAAAATTAGTGTTTGGTTGTGATATGTTATGTAAATTGATCATAGATTATAATAATATATCAAGAAACGAACAAAGCATGATTTGAATCATGTGATTTAGGTTAAAAACGAACTCGCAGTGTTACTTTTCGTCAAGAACGCTTAATAATGGTGTTTTCTTCAAAATCATAAAAATTAGGTGCTTTGATTATGTGTTGTGGTGTTATTGTATATTAAAATCATGTTAGAAGTTTAAGATTTTGTTTGTATAAAGTTTCATGTACATTGTGTTAGCTAAAATCGGACTTTGGTGCGAAGAAATAAGCCAAATTGGCTTATTTCTCTGCAAGTTCGCGAGCCGGGGAACTCAACAGCAGGGAGCCCAGCCCCAGCGAGGCTTTTTGCCTAGTAACTCCAACCTCAGTGGGGCTACAAGCTGTCCAGAGTGGTTTAAGTAGTGTAATGCAAAACTGCTTTGACCTCCTGTAGTAAAATGGCCATAACTTTTCCATACGAACTCTGATTGAGGAGATTCAAGATGATCCAGAATGACCATGAGTAGACCTACAACTTTCGTTATTTAACTTTTTCTATTTGAGGTCGTTAGAATGGGTCCAAATGGTTATCCTTGTGACTGATGCGTATCCGGAGGGCGTCGGACATGCGCATACGCAAGTATAGTGTTGTCGACGATAATAGATGTTGTTCTAAGTTATAAAACATGAATGTTAGTAAATATAATGATGCTTAACATTAACAAATTATGTATTAGATAAGTTATGTAAGCACACTAAGCATACACAAGAGAGACGATTCGGGCGTGTGACGAATGAATGTCGAAACGCTGTGGCAAGTGTTAACGAACGTAAAAAGTGTTTTAAGTCAAATGAAATGAACATTATAAGATATGACATGGGGTTAATGTAAAACCCATAAGTAGTCCTAGCAAGACTTAAACACTTGAATGAATTTCGAATATTACTAAAAAGAAATATAGTGAGATATAAGTCGAAAGTTAACACAATCAAATTGAACACTGTGTATTGATAGTAGGAAGAGTTATGAGATATAGAGTAGAGTTTACATTACAACTACTATGTGTTGCTATGTGACTAATAGTTGATGTGCATGATTATATAATTGTGTAGGGCACGTGAAGTGCAGATAGCTGTAAGCTGTTAATCTGTTATTGATAAACAACGATCAAGGCAAGTCTTTCGATTCCTATTTTCTACTTGAACTTGATGAACTATTTTAAATTGTATTGCAAAGAGCATGATATGTTATATATGTTGTAAGCATGAATGTTAAAGTCAATTTATGACTACATTGATTGATTAAAGAATGTTGATTGAGTAAGGAACTCAATCTTTATATTTGTTATGTGAATTAAAGCACGTATGCCATGTTACTTTAATTATTATGAGATGTATGTTGAGCATGTTATTATGTGCTATGTGATGTATGAAAACTGTTAGAACTTGCTGAGCTGTCGAGCTCACTCTTGCAAATAACCATTTTTGCAGGTCAAGGATGCAAGGTAATGATACGTGCTAGTTGAATGTTAAGATCAATAGCGATGCAAGAAATTATTTATTCTAGATGAGTAATGTAATTGTTTTAAATATAACATGATTGTTAAATTGTAAGTTGAGCTATCCCATGTATATGGATATTGCTTTATGATGTAAAACTTTGTATAGTCATTTTGTTGTAACTATTCATAATATAGATTTGAATTGAAGAGATATAATGTAAAGGTTACGATTCAGGGCAATAAAGAAAGATTTTATAAAAGTTTTAAATATTTTTCATTTTTAGTGATTTTAATATCGAATAATGATATAAAGATAGATTAAAGTTGTATTGTTAACGACCGATGTCGAGAATTATATTGTAAGAATTTTGGGGTCGTTACACTAACCATATTCACATCTTCTAGGTCCTAAAATGACTGAGAATTAGCTTCCTCACTTGAATAAACATTTAATATAATTTTATTCAAATAAGCAAATAAAAATTCCTTTTTATAATGTCTGAATTTCTCGGGTGTTACAGATATGTTGTTATATTTAATGATATAATGATGTATGTAAATGAATGAGAAGTACTCGTGACGTCCCAAACCTGGTTTGAAGATAGAACGGATTTAGGGGCGTTACACCTTCCATGTTTAGAGCACCGTCAAAGTACAGTTTCCAAAATTGGCTCGTATCTTCTCGATGGTTTTGATGAATTGTCATTACACCTTCGTTGGGAAAGTAAGTTTTCAAAGGTTAAAAGCTCCCTGATGGTGCTTCAACGAGCTGATCCGCTATTCCTTGGCCTTTAATGGCTTTTTGTGTCACGTAGATGATGTCGAATTATTGGAGGATGAGTGGCCACCTCGACAATCAACCACTTAACATGGGCTTACTGAAGATGTACTTCAAAGGATTCATGTGAGATATGAGATACGTTGTGTGCCCATGAAGGTAATGTTGTAACCTCATTAATAACAATGCTAAAGCGCAGCAAGTCTTTTCAATCAAAGTGTATTTCTGCTCACATCTGTTGAGCCTTTTGTTAAGGTAATAGATGGCTCTTTCCTTGCCTCTATCATCTTTCTATCCCAACATGCAGTCCATTGCATTGGAATTGACTGATATATATATATATATATATATATATATATATATATATGAAAAGTAGAACTTTGTCCCTTGGAGACACCAAAATAGGAGCTTCAATCAACTATTTTATGATGGCGAGGAAGGATTTTTGACAATCTTCATTCCACTTTCCTGAGGAATTTTTCCTTAATAACTTGAAAATGGGCTTACAAGTTGTGGTGAGCTGAGAGATGAATCGACTGATGAAGTTTATTCTTCCCAGAAATCCCCAAATCTCTTTCTCTATCTGGGGTATAGGCATCTCAGTGATGGCTTTAATCTTAGCTGGATCTAGCTCAATGCGTCTATTGCTCACTAGAAAGCCCAATAATTTTCCAAATTTAACACCAAAAGCACACTTGGCTGGGTTTAGCTTTAAGTCATACTTGCGGAGCCGGTTAAATAGTTTTTTGAGATGGTCAATGTGGTCATCTTCCTTTTTGGATTTCCCGATAATATCATACATGTAAACCTTTATCTCCTTGTGCATCATGCCATGGAATAGAGCCATCATGGCTCTCTGGTATGTAGCACCGGCATTTGTGAGGTCAAAAGCTAGCCGCCGATAACAGAAGGTTCCCCAAAGAGTGATGAAGCCAATTTTCTCCCTATCTTCTTCAGCAACCATGATTTGATGATATCCGGCAAGATAATCAGCGAATGAGTAAATACTAAATCGTGTCATGTTGTCTATTAAGATGTGGATGAAAGGTACTTGAAAGTCATCTTTGAGACTGGCCTTGTTTAGATCCTGGTAATTCACACATACTGGTACCTTCCCTCTGGTTTTAGGCACAGGAATCACATTGGACAGCCATTCAGGATAAGTTGATACACTGATAATGCCTGCTTTGAATTGATTGACAATTTCTTCATTAACTTTTAAACTCAATTTTGGCTTCAGTCTTCTTAATTTCTGTTTAACTGGTCTGAACCCTTCTTTGATGAGTAGTCGATGAACGTCTATATCTGTGGATAATTCGATCATGTCTTCATGTGACCATGTGAACACATCCTTAAACTGGGTCAGGAGTTTAGTCATTTCATTCTTTTGGTTTGGGTTTAGGTCGTTCCCTATTTGGATTTCTTTGGGATTTTCTAGGGTTCCAATATTGACAGTGGTGGTTTGTTCGAGGTTGGGTTTAGGTTTGTCTTCGAACCATCCTTTGATATCGGCAGGCACCTCATTATCATCTATCTCTTCCTGCTCAATCTCCATCAGGTCAAAGTCCAGTTCTACATCAAAGTCGTAGTCACTACTTAGATATGGCAAGTCATCAACAAGGCTAAACAAACCCAATGTTAGAGACCTGAAAACCAAAATGCATTTGCTTAATATATAACATTGTTTAAAATATTAAAGGTGTCAGTAATAAACAAAAGTAAGCAACTAGTGGCAGATAATAAAGGGTAAGTTATGCCCCAATATCTACACTTCAGGGATGATGGGCCATCTCAACCCTTTTACCCATTTCGGATGACACATGGAGTGGTGCTCCAGTTGTCTAGATTCAGGTTCTGGCTGACGACAGTGATGGAAGGGGTCAATACATTCCCTCATAACATTCACCTTAGCCCAATCTATGAAGGGAAGAATACGTTGGCCTCTTGACTGGTCACCATCTACAGTATCACTATCCATACCTTCAGTATGTGCCAGGTAAAATATCTTTGCAAATTGATCTTGAACTTTTTGGAGGAACCGCTTATTCCAATCCTTCTTTTCCTTGGTAGGAATTGACACTTCTTCTTTACTGATATGCTTAACCTTTGGCATCAACAGGCTAGACAGTGGGGTAGGAATCTTACCCAGAGGATCCTTGAAGCCTGTATTAGTAAAATCTGGTAGAAGGATGGTTGGCAAATGAACCGGCATATGCTTGTGGCTTTAGACGTTTGGACCCGCCAAAGTACCCTAATTCAGTTTTCCCAATTTGGCTTGGGACCTGGATTGGATTCTTGATTCCTTGTTGGTTCTTTCTTAGCCCTTTGCCTGGCCAGAAACCCAAGGTTACCATCTCTTGATCGACATTACTTCGGGAGATATTCTTAGTTTTAAGGCTGGTGCCCCAATCGACCGATAGTGAGTGGTGCTCACCTCGAACGCTTGGAAGCTAGCAGGCTCAACACCTTCATTGAGGCTGATCAGGGGCATCTCTCCATACAAATGGACTGGATATTATGGTTTAACATTGACAGTAACCAGTTTACCATTAATAATGTATTTTAGCTACTGATGAAGAATGGATGGGACCGCTCCCGCCATATGAATCCATGGTCTTCCTAGTAGTAAGTTGTATCCAGTAGTGATGTTTAAAACTTGGAATGATATGTGGAAGGTATGTGGACAAATCTCCACAAAAAGTTTAATTTCTCCCATAGTGTCCCGTCGAGATCCGTCGAAGGCCCTTACTATGACGTGACTGCTCTAGATTCAGTTTGGATTAATTTTCATTGTTTCCAAGGTGTCATAGGGACAGATGTTTAAGGAATATCCTCCATCTATCAACATGCCTCCTATCACATATCATGAGGATATCACTGCTATCGACGCCGGGAGAACAAATATTTCTCGCAACCTTTTTTGGTTGAAGGAGGAGTCATTTTCTTTTGGTTTTGATTTTCGTCTTTCCTTTGCTTGAGCTTGCCTACCCTTTTCCATTTTTTGCTATGGCTATGGATTTTATTGAAGGTGATGTTTTAGGGGTACCGACATAAGTGTCGACAAATTTGAAAAGATTAATTTTTATTAATTTTGATGATTGGACCGAATGAGATAGAGCCGCCAGTTGGTATGGTTTAAATGGATGTACCAACTCATTCGAGTTTTAATAGTTTTTCGCAAGATGGTCCAATATGTGACTCCAAAAGAGTGGTCTTGAAATTCGAGATTCGTAGAATTCGGGGGCTAGGTTAAGCGGGGGGAAGGTGTTAGGAACCCCCCGACTCCCGTGCAAGCACGATACCATATCTTATTGATTTTCTGTGCATAGAGTGTGTATGTGTGTGTGTGTGTTTAATTTCAAAAGATTTATTAGTTTTTATTCTAAGTCTTTATTTTGGGTGACTTGAAAGTAGTGTTGTACCTCTTTTGCGCCTAGGTACGAAGGATTTGATTTGACAAAAAGTTCCTTTTTAACAAGATATATGAATTGAAATGATTTTTTAGAAAGTAAGGTTTTCAAATCCTTTGCCCGACTAGGAATCGAGGACTTTAATACTTCCTTTTATTCTTTACGTTCATTATGTGATCTATCCCGAATCGTTTTATTATGATCGAAAGCTCTTTGCGGTTTTTATTAGAAATCATCTTGATGATATGCATACAAAGGCGTTAAAAAGGGTCAGATCATCATCGGGCATGTAAGCCATCTCGATGAACCGAGCTCTGGCAATTAAAGTTTTCACTGTCACGAGATTTTGAATCCGACTTCTCGGGACTAACCTGTAATAACCAAGAATTTCAAGTCACATTGTAAATAGATATATATCAATTATTAATGATATTGAAAACTTTGTGATATATGGTGATTGAATAAGTAATTAAGTAACAAGTGTGTTATGAGAATTTAATAGGAAGTTCCACTAATGAAATAATTAAATTAGTGGACTAGCCTAAGTATTTTAATAATCAAGGAAATTGATTAAGATGATGAAGTCTAATTAAATATCCAATTTACTTGTATGAGGCAAGTCTAATTGGGTTATGTAGTATTATTGATTTATGGGAATGTGTAATAGTCCAAGTAGTAAATAATACTAGTGGACTAGCCCAATTGGATTAATAATCAAGCCCACATATTTTAGTGGAGGTGGACTTGAATGTCATTAGTTAAATTAATTAACTAAGCCCAACATGTGGAATGAATAAATAGTAGCCCAAGTATTGTATAAATGAACTTGACTACTAGTGGCCCAAATTAATTAAATATGAGTCCAAACATTAATTAAAGGGGCCCAAACCTTGGTCCATGAAAGGAAGGACTTTTAATCATTAGAGTAAGTATATAATACAATACAAATAAATCTATAATGGGAGAAAAAGGAGCACATGGCCGGCCCTATGGGGGTAATATAGGGAAAAATAGCAATTTTGTTAAGCTTGTCCAAAATCTTGGTTAAAATCTACTAAATCTACAAAATCCATCCACTAAGCCATGTGTCACACTCTTAGCATGTACAACACTTATGGGTAAGTGAGCAAGCAACCATTAGAATGATTAAGAGAGAGAATTAGTAGAAGAGAATACTTACACTTTTAATTATACTTACTCCACTCACTTCATTTGAATCCTTACACTTCCAAACTCCTTAGTTAGAGAAAAAGAAAATATATAGAGAGAGAGAGATATTCGGCCACTTCAACGAGGAAAAAGAAGAGCTTTGATCTTCATGCATGCTAAGTATCTTAGCTACTTTGGAAGAATAAGAAGAATAGCAAGAAGAACTAGGTAATGATTCTCAAAATTTTTAAGCTTTGATTACTTATTTGTTAGATTTTGATGAAACAAGGGGCCTTATGTTTGATCTTTAAAAACTCTTCATCTATTTGGGTATAAGTGTTTTTTATGAGGATCAAAATATTTTTAAAGTTGAAAGTTAGATCAAAAGAGAGATTTGTACAAAAATGGGTAAAGAAAAGCTTATGCATGCATGCACTAGGTAAATTTATGTTAGATTCTAGAGATGCATGTTGTATATGGTTAATATCATGTTAGAATGTTAGATCTTGAGTTTAATAAGTGAAACTTGTGGATTTATATGAGTTCATATGATAAAGTTTGAAAAAAGGAAGTTAGATGGATTTTTGAGGAAATTTTTATTTAACTAGTGTGCTATAACATGTGCATGTTGAAATCTACAAGTGATATTTGAGATTTTCTTTCTTGGTATACTAGATAGATGAGTTAAGGGCAAACCTTTGGAATCACTCAAATATGTTTAAAAATGATCAAGTTATGAATTTTATCCTAAACTACCCAACTGTTGTAATCATGCTACTGATCAGTCACTTCTGGGCTATTTTTGGTAATCAAAATAGACTCAAATTTGGTGTTTGATATATGGAAAATGTAGTTCGGGAAAATACAAATCCAACGATACCAAATGGACCAAAATCTGAGATGTAAATCTCGAGATACAAGCGTTTCCGTAAAGGACCCCAAATCTAAAAAATAAACCAACTGTTGTAAATATACTTGCTGATCAGTTAATTTAACCCTGATTTTCGAAACCTAGACAGATCAGAATTTGATGTTTGATAAATGAAAACTGTATTTTAGGAAGATATGAATCCAACGCCTTTGACGGAGCCTAATTCCGAGTTGTAGACTTCGTTCTACAAGCGTTTCCGTAAAGGACCCCAAATCTAAAATTTGGGCAAAAATTATAGTGATAATGTGAAGTGAATGAAAAATGAGTTATTATAATAAATAACTTTTAAAGCCACTAATGGACTAGTAAACTAATTACATAAAAAGTGAAATGTAATTAATTATTTAATTATTATTTAAATAATATTAAGTAATAATTAAGTAGAGTTAGTGTTAATAAAATAACTAGTTATTATTTAATTAAGATTAAATAATAATTAGAGTTAAATAATTAATTAATTAATATTAAATAATGATTAAAGAATATTTAAGTAATAATAAAATAATTACTTACTTACATTGACATGAAAGTTTATATAATTAATTATTTATTATTTAAATAATAAATAAGGACGAATATTTATTAATTATTCTTTCAATAATAATAAGGAATAATTAAATACTAATGAAGTGAATAAATCAATTATTTATTTATTCAAGGATCAGGAATTAATTAATTATTATTATAGACAAATAATAATTTAATTATCTATTATTTAATTAACATTAAATAATGTGGAGTTATAATTGGTTGTTATTGATTATTAAATTATAACTAAAGGTAATTATTTAATTAATATTAAATAGTAATCAAATGAAGAGGGAGTTAACAATTAAAGGAAATTTAAATAACTCCTTAATTAAACAATTATAATAAATTGTTTAAGGATCTAATAAGTGTTTATCACTTAAGAAAAGCCTTATTAATTATTAAATCCTTAACCTAAGATCAATTAAATATCTTATAGGATTAATGATAGTACATTATATATATGTACCTTGTGATTGTATTATTGGTTAGATAATAATACGAGTAAGCGTATTGATGAACCAATTATATGCAGTGCTAATTGATAGATCTATATTATTAATGTTAGGTCACTCAAAGAGTTTTAATTAAAGCTAGTAAGTCGTAGCTCGTTGAACAGGCAAGTTCTCTAACTCAAACTCGAGTTGTTATTTTTCAAACATGGTAGTGGATAATTATTGTTGATTATTCCACATCTGAGATTATTATTGAATATTTGTATTTATTGCAAGTTCTCTAACTCAAACTCGAGTTGTTATTTTTCAATCATGGTAGTGGATAATTATTGTTGATTATTCCACATCTGAGATTATTATTGAATATTTACATTTATTACAAGTTCTCTAAATCAAACTCGAGTTATTATTTTTCAAGCATGTTGGTGGATAAATATTGTTGATTATTCCACATCCTGATGAATTATTGTGAATCGCACTTTGTACACTTGAATTCCTGTTCTACTATTTATTGAACTGTGAATGGATTAAAGGTCTTTTATTCATGAACTATTTATGAGATGGATCTATGCTAGTTGTGTCAGCTAGATCAAGCATGTTCAAAATTTGTTAACTCAAATTCGTTTTAAAGAGCTGGTTCCTAATCAATTGATTTGATAAGGACTCTTGACTGAGAAAAGAATGTTATTAAAGCATCATATTGAAAAACAATTGTTGCTCGTTTATTAAGTGTTTATGCATAATACACCGGGTATGAAAGGCTGATCCCCTTGACTACCAAACTTAAAAGGACCAGTTTAATTACTGACAATCCTTCGCAGATGTTCATGGTCACTCTAGACCACTTAGAATCTATTGTTCAAATGTTCGAATAATAACTTGTTGAAATGCAATTCATGTTCTTCTACAATCAAATTCCATTGTTGAACATTGAACGATAAATTCCTTTCTAATCATGATATATCTCCTTTGTATTTAAACTTGCTAAGCAAATTAGTTGCTTACCCTTGCTATATCTTGACGTTTATTTCAGCTAAGCCAGGATCGTCTAAGAAAGACAAAGGAAAGGGCAAGGCTCAAGAGTAGTTTGTTATGAACTAATGAAGTATTTAATTTAAATATTTGATGTAAACCTTTTGTAATATTAAGGGTATGTTTATGTTAAGGTTGAGACCTTGGGATTATGATGAAGACTTTATTTTAATGAACAATGTATGTTTATTATTCCGCAATAGTCTATAGAATGCATATGATGATGATGTATCGTGAGCACCGAACCCGAGGTTAGAGAACCCGGATTTGGGGGCGTCACATAACCCCTCGAGCCCGTCTTCAAGATCCAAATATTACATATACAACGATATTTATGCTATTAAAATATTACAACATGAAAACCGGTCCATCGTGGGAATCAAGTCGAATCCATTCGGGGGTCTCAACATCGGGATTCCTAGGCTCACATTATTTGTGCGGGATTAAATATGGCTTCGATATTAGGTGATTTCATCGGTTGAAATCACCGTTTTAGGCCATTTCGGACCCCTTTCACCTCTAAATAAAGATTTAGGGTTATACGGGATAACCGATAGGGGTGCTCAAAAAATTCAATTTTTTCGGGTTTTTATCGAACCGGTTGATACCGGTACTTATTTTTTTCGGTACCGATTTTTCGGTTTTTTATACTTTTCGGTACCGGTAGCGGTACTTAAAATTTTGAATTCGGTTTTACCGAAATACAAAAAAAAATCGAATGGCCTTTGATGTATAAGTTACTTCCCTAACTGTAAATATATCCAGCTTGCATGTGCAAGTGTTATTGCAGGCGGGTGGTAAAAAACTTGTGATCACAAACTCTGCTTCTATGTGGGCTGTTGTTATTATCATATCATTATTATTATCATGGGTCATCTAGCTATAATTAACTTTAAAATCTTTTAATTCTCAAGAACAAATTACTTATAAATTAATTAATGTGGTAGCTTTGGTAATCATACACCCGTTGGATTTTTGCGGTGGCCAATTTTTTTTATTTTTTTGTCCAAACTATTAAATTAATATAAAAAAATTATTTAATTATTATTAATAATTATATATATTATTATGCGGTATAATCGAAAACCAAAACGAAAAAACCAGTACCGATTCTGTACCGAATCGGTAACGAAATCGATAATTCGGTACCGGTATCTGTTCTTGTTTTTTCTGTATTTTTGATTCGGTTTTGGTTCGATTTTCGGTACCGGTTCGGTTTTTTATCGATGAGCACCCCTAGTAACCGAGACCATTTAAAGCAATAAATTCGTAGATCTACCATGAATCTAAGCCGATCTAGCACACGGGTTAAAGCTTCATGCCTAATAACCTCTTAAAGGCTAGATTCGGCTTAGATCTAGGTAGATCTAGCCTACGCAATCGATTTACAATGTAATAAGCACAATATAACCAATAGAAACGTAATATCTACCAACTATTACATAATATGCTTAAAATAAAACAAGTTTAACTATATTTAAACAAGATATAGCATCAATTTAGTATTTAATAACGTTTACAAGAACGAAGCTAGAAAGTACGTTGTTTCACCTTGGGGGATGCGTGAACAAGCGTTTTAACTCCCGTGGCCAACGTAGAACACTCCCGGGACTTCAAATAGGTAATAAATGAGATGATTAAGCTTCAAGTTGGTATTCTTCAGTTCCACCCGAGCCTCTCTCTCTAGAATGTCTTTCTCTCTCTATAAAATTTCATCTCTCTTTTTATAAATGAGCTAATGTGGGTGTTTTAATCTGTCTGAGCCAGCCGCATACATACATGCAGCTAGCCGCATGTATAGATGCGGCTGGGCTACGTGGGTCCCACTAAGCTCAGCAGGTGTTCTTTCGGTCCTGGTTTGGCAGAAGTTGACCTCCGCAGCTTGACCTTTCGGACAGTCTTTGATGAATGCAGTGGGATAAGATCGAGTCTGACTGAATTATGGTTCAGGAAGTCGATACTCATAGCCGAGATATATCCTCCATATCTAGGTATCAGTTAGCTGGCTTATCTTTGATGGCACGCCATTTGAGGTTTGCTAAGGTGGTTTCCGATGAACACTGTCTCAGATCGGCGATCCTCGCTCGATTCACGATATGTTCAAATGTCACTGGTCCTTTGTATCACTCCCGGGGTTATCTCTGAGATGACCTGGCTCTTTTGCCCTGCCTTGGGTTGTCTCTAAAGTACAATTACACTTTTGCCCTTCTGCAAGGTTAGTACAAAGAAAGCAAAATTTTGAGTGTCTACAGATGCCCCTTTTTGTCATGTTTATGCAATGTAATGGAATGAACACGACAAAGTTTAATAGACACGAAGAATGCATGACAAGGTATATCTGATGATGCAATGTCATGTATAATAGATGTAATGATATGTAAGATTAGAAAGGGGTTGCTCCCCTCTGCTGGGGAAGTTAAAGATTACGTTATCGGGATTACGTCGACCTGCGCTGGTTTGTAGTCAACAGATTGCACCATCAGGGTCATGCGGATGCCTTCACAGGATTGTAGCCAACGGATTACATCATCGAGGATCTTCTGACCTGCGTTGGATTGTTGTCAACGGATTACATCATCGGGGATTTTTTAACCTGCGTTAGGTTATTGCCAACGGAATCACATCATCGGGGATTTGCCAACCTGCGTTAGGTTGTTGCCAACGGATTACATCATCGGAGATTTACCGACCTGTATTAGGTTGTTGCCAACGGATTACATCATCGGGGATTGGCCGACCTGCGTTAGGTTGTTGCCAACGGATTACACCATCGGAGATTTGCCGACCTGCGTTAGGTTGTTGCCAACGGATTACATCATTGGGGATTGGCCGACCTGCGTTAGGTTGTTGCCAACGGATTACATCATCGGGGATTTTTTGACCTGCGTTAGGTTGTTGCCAAGGGATTACACCATCGGGGATTTGCCGACCTGCGTTAGGTTGTTGCCAACGGATTACATCATCGGGGATTTGCCTACCTGCGTTAGGTTGTTGCCAACGGATTACATCATCGGGGATTGGCGGACCTGCGTTAGGTTGTTGCCAATGGATTACATCATCGGGGATTTGCCGATGCCTTCACTGGTTTGTTGCCGGTGGATTACATCGTCGGGGGAGAGCCGATGCCTTCACTGGTTTGTTGCCTGTGGATTACATTTTTGGGGGAGAGCCGACGCCTTCACTGGTTCGTTACCGGTGGATTCTGAGATGTTGTACTGATTTTGACTGATTTTTTGGTCTTCCGGCGTTCAACGTCGGGATTTATGATCTTTGCCGAACTTATGTTGTTTCGGAGGGTTTTTTAGGGTTTTCGGGGTTTAAAACAGTCCCGAAAAGGTATCAACTTAAATAATGTGACCCTTCTTAACCTAAAATAACACGTTTCGACCATCATGTTATCAATCAGGAGGCCGCAGGACCCACATGTAGCAACCGCATGTATGGTTGCGGCTGGAGCAACTATGGTCAAGGCTTCCCGTGATCAGGCTTATACCCTCGGGAGGCCTCATTTTCACCCATTCCACTTGAATTTCTTTGTTTTCTCTCTACAAAATCGAGCACTTCTTCTCATCTACTTGATTCCGGCTTGATTTGGAGCGATCCGCCACCGTACATCTCTTCTACGTACTACGGGTAACGTCGAGACTCCGTTTTTTCGTGTTTTCGTTGGTGAAAACCCGTATTTCCTTCCTTAAATGCATTATCTCTAACATGTATGCATAGATACCTAGATAAACATGTTTATAATGCAATGCATGCTTACAGATCATCTTATGGACCGTATGGATGCTATATATTATAGTCCATTTTATAGAGGAGACTCTGTCAAAAATTTTCCATGAGTTAGACATCAGGGTCCTAGATATATTTATAGATATGCTAGGATGCAACTAAAATGACGTACACATATAATGACACATGTAAGACATGCATGATGTGATGACCTAAATTATATATCATGGATTTAATTTGAAGTTTAAAAAGGATAGGAATATACCTGACTTGGCTTTGATTCTTACGAACTCATGATTCAGATATGGATTCTGCGGGACCCAGTCGTTCTTCATCCTAGCAGATTTCAGCTGGAGTTCACCGACGGAGAGCTCCCTCTGACGTTCCTATTCCCCAGATTAGCAGATGGGTACAGCGATTGATGGAGCCAGCCCATCGACCTGGTGGCAAGGACCATCCTCCCGTGGATGAGGAGGATATCCCTGAGCCTGAGGTTCCACCCCAGCCCACCGCTATGCCTAGATTTCTTCTCGGCATTGAGGTAGCTGTCCCTAATTTGCTGGGTCCAGATCTGAGCCGCCATCCCTCTATTCACTTGCAGGTGAATGAGGTACATGATTAATTTATCTTTATTTCTCCTTTTTGTCATCGACGGGTTTTCTTAACCTCAAGGTCATGTAGGTTTCGGAGTTTACCCAGCTTAGGGGTAACTGGTTCAGCATATACTCTCTGTATCATTCGCTACATCCAGAGTACCGGGCGGTCATGGATTCTTGGGGATTTGAGTCCTTCTTCACCATTGCTCCTCGTCGCTGCCCTTGGGGCTACATGCGAGATTTGTCCAAGCCATGGTTTCATCAGAGTCAGTCTCTCCATCTGCTGGACTGCGAGATTGTGATGACTCCCATGGATTGGAGGTACAACACAGGCTTAGAGTTTACTGGGACCAGAGTGCCCTTGGAGACGACCATCACTCCGACTACGGTGCGTACCCTCCTAGGGTTTTCTCCTCAGGAGCGGGCCTTCAAGGCTCGCAGTATTCGGTCGAGGAGCCTGAGCGTCGATGCTGCTCGAGGTACCCTGCAGTAGTAGCTGCCTGCTGATTTAATGGAGAGGGATCTCATCTTGCGGCATCTATTCCTGACCATCCTGAGGGGTTGTTTCATTGCAAACAACTCCTCCACTGTTCCCTTGAGCTTGGTAGGGGCAGTTCGAGACGTAGACCGCATTGGGGACTACGATTGGGGATTGTTTACATTTGCTCTTTTCCTGCATGGCATGCGATTGCGATCCGAGGGAGTTACCAACGCCTTGGTCGGATTCAACCCTGTTTCTTCTGGTAAGTCCTTTTGACCAAATTTCATTTATTTGGCTTTTGATTGGTTTATATTTTCCCATGACTAATGGAGGGTTCTTTTGAATTGACAGTTCTGGGCTTACGAGATGCTTCCCTGTCTTCGCCCCATCTCTGTCTTAGGCTTGGACACTTATCCACGGGGACGTAGATGGAATCAGTCTACTTTGTCGGAGGTCCCGGTCGTAGAGGGCTTTACCCATGCCCGTCTTCAGTTGGAGATATTGATGGCTGAGGACATAGTGTGGGTTCCATATTCTGAAAAGCACTTGTTCGAGGGATTTGAGGATGGTTTGTCGACAGGGCCAGAGTTTTATTTATCTACTCGCCGGATTCCATTCCTTTTTTATGGAGGTTGGGAGCTCTACCTCGTGGAGCGCGCTTTTTGATGTATCACTGGGGAGATTCACCTTCCTTTTCTTCCTCCAGCTCAGCGTTTTTGGCCTTTATCTTTGTCAGCTGCATCGATTCCCACTGCGGGGCATGATGGTCTTCACTTGTCTGACTGTCCGATCACTTCTGAGGACTTTATCGCTTGGTGGGGCCCACGCACGATAGAAGCTCAAACCCGGGCTACCCAGTTCTTGGGAGACATGGTCCCAGGGTCCCTTATGATGAAGGACTAGATATTATGTTTTCAGGAGCCCTCTCATCAGGCTTAGATCGCTGATTTGAGACTTCAGTTGGAGCAGTTGTTGGCGTATTGTCGTCACAATAGTTTGGACCCCTCCTTAGCGAGTGCTTTTGCTGCTCAGGGTCATGAGGCTGGACCGTCAGGCGGTGGTGGCTCTCAGGATAGGGATGATCTTTTTACTTGTCACCCTAGATATGCAAGAGACACCTTATCGCCCAAATCAGCAGGATGTGCCCACCCCAGGTAGACTGCCCCAGGTCGACCAGTTTGATGATACCATCACTTTCCTGGATGATTTTGACAATGTGATAGCCCATAGGTCCTCTGTTAGTCATTGGACGTTTGTGCCCCAGTGTCCTATACTTTTTTATTTTTTTAGTTTTCACATGTGTCATATGTATGACAGTGATGTTTATGAAACTAATGTATTTTGCAGATATTTATGCATGATGTTTTATATTTATTCATCGCACATGCTATTTTATCACTTGTTATGATGCATGCTTCATATATATTTAAATGATCAGATAGAGATTGACCCATGTATGGTCTTATTGACACAGTTTTTATAGATGGCATCCTCTGCTATGGCACGCTTGGATCACCTTCTGCCTAGTTATATAGCCACCAGTTTGAGGGTTTGGTATAACCTATTGCCAGATGCTGACCGTATTGCCATCAGTCGCATGCTAGGCCACTCCCTGTCTCTGTTGTCCTTTCAGGTTCTAGAGGGATTTATTATCGGGATATTCAGGTATTGGAGTCCTGAGCGCCACATCTTTCGATTTGACTCAGACGAGTTGACTCCTACTCTGGAGGAGTATGGTCGTATTTTTGGATTATCGATGGAGGGGCCATGTGCTTTGATGGCATTGGGCCATATGTTCCCCCAGTTCATAACGATGATTGGACTTAGGAGGGCAGTTGTATTGGCTGAGGTGGGTGGTAGCCACATCATTTTCATGGACTTCATGATAGGTCACTTTGGATCTGTCGACAGCTTTGCCGTCTATCATGGAGACTTCGCCATTTCAGAGGAGAGATGGCATACTGCACAAGTGGACGCCTTGGTCATGTGCCTCGTAGCATATCTATGTATGCCATTCTATGCTGGCCATCTAGACGTGGCGATGTCGATGGCTGTCAGGGCTCTCAGAGATGACTTCACCATACTTCCCCTTATTCTGGCAGAGACGTTGATATCAGCTTCTATCTGTCCGTACTGTTGGGGATCAGGAGTTCAGAGGTAGCCCCGTGCTCCTATACATCTGGTTTATGACCAACCTTAGACCGATAGATCGGCTTCATCGTCACGGGTTCTAGTTTTAGACATGGCTTGTCCCAGGTCTATTCATATCGCCCGACTTCTTGCGTCGATGAGGCATCCTGGACTTCATTTTTAGGTGCCGTGGAGGAGCCTTTTGCGATAGTTATGTATTTTGGTTATTGCTCCTTTTTGAGTTTCACCACCCATGTAGCCGACCTGGATTTCCTTTCGTTGGCTAGTTTGAGGCGTGTGATGACCTATCATCCTCTGCCGGTGATGGGTCAGTTTGATCAGTATCAGGAGGTCCATGGATTTGAGGGGACTGAGGATTATCACTTCCCCGTCTACTTTGTTATCGAGGCTGATTTGGCTCGAGTATACGGATTTTGGTCGCATCGACAGACAGCAGAGTTCAGAGATTGCCATCCTGGTTGATCTGCAGAGTACTCAGCTTGGTTATAGTTAGATTTGGCACCAGACACAGTAGACCAGATTGAGACAGGGTCTTTATCCGGGGATGATGGTGGATCCACAGACGCTAAGGAGCCCATGGAGGATCCTATATCTCCGACTGAGGATGCTTTATTTGCAGAGCTGACAGCTTCCCTAGTGAGCACTGTCCCGCGCTTGGCCTCAGTTTCCATGGAGGCAATGGATAGACAGCTTCACCTGGTGACCTTTGAGAGGGATCAGGCTCGAGCTCTTATGAATACCACCGTAGCTGGTCGGGATGCCGCTATCGCTGAGAGAGGCGCAGCCCTTGCTTCTAGAGACCAGACCCTCATTGATAGAGATGCGGCCCAAACTTTCTCAGATGGACTCATTAGTCACATACAGGGTGTAGTGCAGAGTCAGGAGGAGGTTTATCGTATGGCAGCAGAGATGCTGAGACGGGTTGAGATACTGGAGCACGAGCTCAGAGATGCTCCTCCGACTGCAGAGACCATTGGATATTTGGCTATGTTGGCTCATCTTACTGTCGATTTATAGCTCTACTTTATTTCCCTGTATAGACTTTGTTATTATCGCTTGTCATAGATTAGAATCAACTTTTGTATTCTAAACAGTTGTATATATAAAAATAAACAAGTTCAGTTCATTTCCCTTGTTTGAGCATGTCTAGTCTTGTCCACTGTTACCATTCTCGCTTCATGATTTATTATGTCGACATAGACCTAGTCTCGTCATGTGGCATCAGATTCGGCGGGGGTGATGCTGAGATGTCGCTAGGTCTTCTCCTCATGAGCTGTCGATTGGGTGGACTTTATGGATAAGATTTTAATTTCTGTATAGGTTAGGATTTTGAATAAGATGAAAGTGTTTGGATTTTTTTTAAAGGTTAAACCGCACCATAAATGGCTACATACCCCACAAATAGGAGATCAGGTCTTTCGTAGTTCAGGCTCAGACCTGAAAAGTTGAAAATGGTTTATTTAGGTTTGAGTTTGGTTTGATGCGATTTTGATGTTTTTGGTTTGATATGATAAGGTTTTGATTTTTTCAAGGGTTAAACCGCACCATAAATGGCTGCCTACGTACTCCCACAAATAGGAGATCAGGTCTTTCGTAGTTCAGGCTCAGACCTGAAAAACTAGAATTGATATATATTTTTTCCCTTTCTTTTTTTCTTTTTTTTCTTTTTTTTCTTTTTTTTCTTTTTTCTTTTTTTCTTTTTTTTTCTTTTTTTTCTTTTTTTTCTTTTTTTTCTTTTTTTCTTTTTTTCTCTTTTTCTTTTTTTTCTATCAAGACAAAGTATTTCAGTTTGAAACCAAAAGGGGTCTCAGACATAATACCATTTCACCGAATCGGAATTGATTAGTTGCGGGAATTCTTCACCGTCCATCTCTTCCAATTTCAAAGCTCCGCCCGATAGGATTGCTTTGACAATAAAGGGTCCTTCCAAATTTGGGGCAAATTTTCCCTTAGCTGCATCCTGGCCCGGAATGATCTTCTTCAGCACCAAATCATGCTCTTTAAATTCTCAAGGTCGCACCTTCTTGTTATAAGATCGTGACATTCGATGCTGATACAATTGGCCATGAAAGATGGTCGCGGCCCTCCTTTCATCTATCAGGGATAACTGATCGTATCGATCTTGTATCTATTGGCTTTCCTCTATCTGGGCATCTAGCATCCCTCTCAGTGATTCCATCTCCACTTCAACAGGAAGTACTGCCTCCATCCCATATACCAGAGAGTAGGGTGTTGCCCCAGTCGAGGTTAGAGTCGACGTTCGGTATGCGAGTAGGGTTAACGGCAACAGATCAGGCCATCCCCTGTGATTTTCCGACATCTTCATCATTATCTTCTTGATGTTCTTATTAGCTGCTTCCACTGCGCCGTTCATTTTTGGACGAAAAATAACCGAATTGAGGTGTTTGATATTGAACTTACTACACAGTTCCCTCATCATCTCGTTATTTAGATTCTTCGCGTTGTCTGATATGATAACCTCGGGTTGTCCATATCGACAGATGACATTGTTTCTAATGAAACCAATGATGACCTCCTTGGTGACCCTGGGGAAAGAAGCTACTTCCACTCACTTGGTAAAGTAGTCAATCATAGTGAAGATGAATCGATGACCATTACTGGCTTTAGGCACAACTGGTCCTATCATGTCCATTCCCCACATGGAAAAAGGCCATGGTGATGTCATGCAATGAAGTTGATTCGGAGGTACATGTATAATGTTGGCATGGATCTGGCATTGATAGCAACGCTTGACATGATCATCGCAATCCGCTTTGAGGGATATCCAGTAGTGTCCTGTCCTCAGAATTTTCTTGGCAAGCAGAGGTTCACTCATATGTGCTCCGCATACCCCACAATGTACTTCATTCATAAGTCGCTGGGCTTGATCTTTGTCGAAACATCTCAGAAGGCCTACACCTGGGATCCTCTTATAGAGAGCATCTCCACTTAGGTAGAAATTTATGGCCATTTTCTATATTCGCTTCTTCGCGGCCTGACTCATACCTTCAGGGGTTGACTGATCTCGCAAATATTCTTTAATATGGTGGTACCAAGGTGGTCCAGCAGGTGTTATCTCATCTGATATCTCCTCTACATTGTTTCCATACGACGGTGTATTCTGTACAGTAAAAGTGATGACAGGCATTCCCTTTCTTGCTGATAGGTTCACCAATGAAGCTAGTGTGGCCAATGCATCGGCGAAATCATTCCGGTTCCGGGGGATATGCATGAAGGTAATGTCTTCAAATTCCCCTGCCAATCTGAGAACATGTCGATGATAAGGCAGTAGATGCAGTTCCTTGGTGGTGTATGCCCCGGTAGACTGTCTGATGACTAGCTCCGAAACTCTAAACACCGCTAAACATTTTACTCCCATGGACTGAGCCAGCTTTAACCCCACAATGCATCCTTCATATTCTGCGGTACTTTTGGAGTTGTTGAAATGCAACTTGGTAGCCACGGGGTATTTATCTCCCGTAATAGATACCAAGACTGTCCCGGCTCCTGCGCCTTCAATGTTTGATGCACAGTCAAAATACATTTTCCAGAATTGACCTCGATACTCCTTACCGATCAGTTGAATAGTCATCACATCCTCCTCCGAGAAATATGTTTCCAGATGCTCAAAACCTCCTGCTGGTGCGGCTGACAGGAGATCTGCAATCCCTTGGCCTTTAATGGACTTTTGGGTCACATAAATGATGTCGAACTGTTGAAGGATCAATTTCCACTTGGATAAACGGCAGTTCCAAATTAACTTACTGAAGATGTATTTCAAAGGATCCATCCTCAAGATGAGATAAGTGGTATGGCCATGTAGGTAATGTTGTAACCTCGTGGCTGCCCAAGCTAATGCACAGCAGGTTCTTTCCATCAGGGTATATTTCTGTTCTCCGCTGCTGAAGCGTTTACTGAGTAATAAATCGCTCTTTCTTTCACCATGTCATCCTTCTGCCCCAGTAGACAACTCATAGCATTGGAGTTGACTGAGATATACATGAATAACGGAATCCCATCCCTTGGGGATACCAAAATAGGTGCTTCAATCAACCTCTTCTAGATGGTATGGAAAGCTTTTCGGCAATCTTCATTCCATTTTCCCGAAGAGTTTTTCCTTAACAATTTGAAAATGGGTTCACAGGTTGCTGTCAACTACGATATGAACCGGCTGATGAAGTTTATTCTTCCCAGGAAACCTTGGATTTCCTTTTCGGTATTTGGCTCCGGCATTTCTGTGATGGCTTTGATTTTGGCAAGATCCAATTCAATGCCCCGGTTGCTCAAGAGAAATCCCAGCAGTTTTTTGAATTTCACACCAAAAGCACACTTCGTTGGGTTTAACTTCAAATTGAATTTGCGGAGTCGTTCAAACAACTTCTGAAGACGGGTGCAATGGTCATCAGCCTGTCGAGACTTTACGACGATATCATCCACATACACTTCAATTTCTTTATGCATCATGTCGTGGAATAAGGACATTATGGCCCTCTGATAAGTAGCACCAGCATTGGTAAGGCTAAAAGCTAGTCTTCAATAACAAAAGGTTCCCCAAGGGGTAATGAAGGCAGTCTTTTCCCTGTCTACTTCAGTAACCATGATCTGGTGATATCCGGCAAAGCAATCAGAGAAACAATACATCTAGAATTGTGCAGTGTTGTAGATTAATACGTGGATAAACGGCACTGGGAAGTCATCTATAAGGCTGGCTTTGTTAAGATCTCGATAATCTACACATACTCGCACCTTTCCCCCAGATTTTGGCACTGGGACTACGTTGGATAACCATTCAGGGTACGTTGATACTATAATGATTCCCATTTTGAACTGTTTGATAATTTCTTCTTTGACCTTCAGGCTCCATTCTGGTTTCAATCGTCTTAAGTTTTGCTTGACTGGTTTGAACCCTTCTTTAATTGGTAGTCGATGGACAACTATATCGGTGGATAGACCTCTCCCTGTCAGTGGTCACTTCCTAATTTTTACCCTTTCTGGACTATCTGTGGGGTGATCGTCCAATTACTGGTCATGAGATCCTGGGGAATCGTTGAGATAGACGCACTACTGGAGTTGTCGGCGTCTTCTAGGATGGCCATAACTAGTTTAAAACTGGTCCTTGGATCCTCGTTCGGGATGTTTACATTTTCCCAGTCGAGGACTGGGAGGATGGTTTGATCACTTGACAAATCTGCTCCATTGGACTTTTTTAGGTCCTCTTCAGAAAGGCAAAAATTGCTCATCAATTGCAACTGAATCTTCTCCAGAAACTTCTTATCTTTGGGCTTCCGGGTCTCATCCTTGAGAGGCTTTTCATCCCCAACCTGCTGATGTCCGCTCTGATTGACTTTAGGAATTAAAAGACTTAAGATAACGACAGGGATCTTCTTTAATGGTTCTTTAAATTCGGCTTCACTGAGGTTTGGCTTGAGGTGAATCAGATGCTTAACTGGCTTGTGCTTGTGAGGATTATGATGTTTGGATCCACCAGAATATCCTAATCTAGCTTTTCCCAACTGCGTGGGTATACGGATTGGGTTCCTAATTCCTTGGCCATTTCTCCCCAATCCTCGGCCTAGTCGATGTCCTCTGGAAAGCATCTCTTGGCCAACTGCCATCTCCTCTGGAGATATCCGGGGAATTAAGAGTGGCGCCCCCACAGAGTTATATTGCAGATTGCTTATTTTGAAGGCTTGAAAACTGGCGGGCTCAATACCCTCATTCACACAGATCAGGGGCATATCTCCCAGATCAAGAATAGGATAATCAGGTTCTGCACTGGCAGTCACCAGATTATCGTTGACGATATATTTTAACTATTAATGAAGAGTTGAAGGAACCGCGCTAGCCATATGGATCCATGGTCGTCCCAACAACAGATTATACCCGGTAGTGATCTTCAGGATTTGGAAAGGTATGTTGAAAGTGAAAGGGCCAATTTCCACAAGAAGTACAATCTCCCCCATGGTATCCCTTCTTGATCCGTCGAAAGCTCGTACCACCACATGGCTTTCCCGAATCCGATTTGGGTTGATCTTCATCTTCTCCAGAGTATCCTGCCGGTAGATGTTTAAGGACGATCCTCCATCGATTAGCACGCCACCTACCATATATCCTGATGAAACGATAGTGATATGCAATGGTTTGTGATGCCCTGTTCCTTCGGCTAGTATATCATCGTCGGTGAATGATATCACATTACTGTCCAGTACATGACTGATCAGGTGCTAAAATTTCTCAGTATCGATAATTTTGGGCAAGTGTTCTTCATACTTGGATTAGAATTTGACAATGGTCGTCAAAATCTAATACCAAATCCATGATGGATATTTGATGTGGTTTCGCTTCCAATTGCTTCACCGTCCTTGCTTCGACGTGCCCCATCTTATGGAGGAAATCTGCAATCTTTCCAGTTGATACCTTCCCCAATACCTTGGTCGTCGGTTTCGCCGAACTCCCAGTGAGGTAAAATGGACTCTCCCTAGGTATGATAGATGTACAATCAGGTGCCAATCTTATGCCCTCTCCGTAATTCCACGGTACCTTCTTCAGGCTAAGAATTAGGAGTTGCGGCCAAGGAGCCAACATCAGAGGTTTCGGCTCTGTTTAGATAAACCTTGGATGGTTATGGGTCCGCCAAATGTTCCTTCCATGCAAAGGATAACCGCTACCATACCCTCCAAATTCCTTGGTCCTCGAGGGTAGATAGTCTCTTCCTCAGAGAAAATCTCAGATTTGTTCATTAACTCCAGCTCTTCTGATTCGATCAAGTTCTAGATTAAATGTCGCAAGGCCCAACATTCCTCCGTGGCATGTCCAAGAGCATTTAAATGGTAGAGGCAGGATCTGGAAAGATAGAAACACTTCGATTGCGGATTTGGGGGTGGCAAAAATTTTGTGATCTTCCCCTCCTCGATCAAGGTGCAGAGAATTTCCTCCCTAGATTGTCTCAAAGGGGTGAATTTTCGTTTGGCAAAAAATTCTCGTCGGCTTTGCAGTCTAGCTTCTCGGGCCGTCTTTTCTGTCTATTTATTTTGCTCTTGGCAGTGAATTCGATCCCTTCTGGAGGTTGAAACATTTTGGACAGATATGGGGTCAATCAGCCTTGGTAGGACCTGGTCTATTAGCTGTCGGGTCAACTGGTGTTGGTATACAACCAATTCTGCCAACTGATCCACTTGCGCCTTGATTGAAGCCAAGTCTTGTTCTGCCTCATACTTTTCTTCAGGGTATCCCCATATTGCAGGGTCATGCACAGAGGTTAACTCTCCCATCTTCCTCAGGTATTTATGGTTTTCCCTACTTTCGGCACTGATCATATTGACTCCTTCCTCCGTATGCTGAGGCAGAGGGTGGTTGTTGACATTCGGCTGCTCGGGCACTTTGACTATAATCTCCCTGCTGTCAATCAAGTTTTGAATTTTGTGTTTTAATGTCCAATATTCCTGAGTGTCTAACTTTGGAATTGTCTATCCGCGCGTACCACGTTCGGGCTTCACAGGTAAGGCTCTTCTGAAACAGTTGCATTCTGAGGTTTTCATCCTCGACGTAAGTTCCAAGTTCACCTATGTAGACTTTCAAGTGAGTGTATGGATCTCCTAGTCCGTTATATTTCTCGAACTTGGGGACTTGAAACTTATCCGAGTATCTCACCTTTGGGAAAATACACAGATCCGAATAATTTACGCTCCCGTGGGATCCTGTCCCTTTCATAAATCGAATAGCGTCCTCCATTTGTCTAACTTTCTTCCTAATGTCTCCAGTGTCTTTGTCCTACCGAAGGTCTATGATTTCTCGTGTCGTCTTCTAGATCGGGGCCTCCTTGGGTACTTCAACATCGAGGGGAGATATAGGTGTGGACATTTGGGTATCACCTTCCTTTTCGGGTATTTTCATGTCTCCTTGCACAGAGGGTTCAGTCTGACTCTTGTGCTTAGATTCCTGAGATACTTTGCACTATTCTTCTAATAGGGTTGTCATCTCGGCCATCTATTTCTTAAACTCCTCGAATTCATCTCGAGATACAGGGATATGTTCAAATGAACTTCCTTCAGCCATCTTGAACGGTAGTGAACGGGCCTTCTTGGCTTGGAATCGAGTTCTAGGACAAAACTGCATAAAATTGATATCTAGTTTAGACTGGATATTGGTGGATAGGATGCATGATATGCTATGCATTAGTTTAATGGGTTTTTTAATCTTTTCCTGCAACACAACGGGTTATTCGAATTGATGACAAGACAGAAAGATGTATGTATAACAGTTTCAGATGATTGCCATTTATATACGCGGAAGATTAAATAGGGCATGAAGAAGCACATCGCGTGTTTGGTTTATCAGAGGTTGACCTATCTTAGGGTTACTCTCACGGGCTATTTGAAATTGGTTCCCAAATCTTCGCAATTTACTTGATGAAAACATCCATTTTTCAATTAGAGCGGATCTGAGTGGTGTCTTTCCTGAGCCTCACAATGGAAACACCCAGAGGAGTCCAGTAATAAACAACCAACAGGATTGCCTCCTAATGTAGGTACCACACAACATACATTCACGTCCTCACCGCATGTAATATGATGACATTGTGCGAAGCACTAATATATTGTGCGAGGCACTAATATATTGTGCGAGGCACTAATATATTGTGCGAGGCACTAATACAAAATGCTTAAAGATTGATATAGTTGCCGCACACAAAAATTATTCAGACAAAATGCATATGCAAAATGAAATCAAAAAGTTTGATCGCGGCTTAAGCCCTCTTTGATCCCCAGCAAAGTCGCCACCTGTCGACGCCGGGAGAACAAATATTTCTCGCAACCTTTTTTGGTTGAAGGAGGAGTCATTTTCTTTTGGTTTTGATTTTCGTCTTTCCTTTGCTTGAGCTTACCTACCCTTTTCCATTTTTTGCTATGTCTATGGATTTTATTGAAGGTGAGGTTTTAGGAAAGAGGTACCGACATAAGTGTCGACGACTTTGAAAGATTGATTTTGATGATTGGAATGAATAAGACAGAGCCACCAGTTGGTATGGTTTAAATGAATGTACCAACTCATCCGAGTTTTAATAGTTTTTCATAAAATGGTCCAATATATGACTCCAAAAGATTGGTCTTGAAACCCGAGATTCGTGGAATCCGGGGGCTAGGTTAAGCGGGGGGAAGGTGTTAGGCACCCCCCGACTCCTGTGCAAGCACGGTACCGCATCTTATTGATTTTCTGTGCATAGAGTGTGTATGTGTATGTGTGTGTGTGTTTTATTTCAAAAGTTTTATTAGTTTTTATTCGAAGTCTTTATTTTGGGTGACTTGAAAGTAGTGTTGTACCTCTTTTGCGCCTAGGTACGAAGGATCTGATTTGACAAAAAGTTCTTTTTTAAAAAGATATATGAATTAAAATGATGCTTTAGAAAGTAAGGTTTTCAAATCCTTTTCCCTACTAGGACTCGAGTACTTCGATACTCCCTTTTATTCTTTACGTTCATTATGTGATCTACCCTGAATCGCTTTATTATGATCGAAAGCTCTTTGTGGTTTTTATTAGAAATCATTTTGATGATATGCATGCAAAGGCGTTAAAAAGGGACGGATAATCATCAAGTATGTAAGCCATCTCGATGAACCGAGCTCCCGCAATTAAAGTTTTCACTATCACGGGATCTTGAATCTGACTTCTCGGGGCTAACCACTCGAGCCCGTCTTCAAGATCCAAATATTACATATACAACGATATTTACGCTATTAAAACATTATAACATGAAAACTGGTCCATCGTGGGAATCAAGTCGGATCCATTCGGGTGTCTCAACATCGGGATTCCTAGGCTCACATTATTTGTGTGGGATTAAATATATATAATGTCCTTGGCTTCGATAATAGGTGATTTCATTGGTTGAAATCACCGTTTTAAGCCATTTTAGAACCCTTTCACCTCTAAATATAGATTTAGGGTTATACGGGGTAACCGGGACCATTTAAAGCAATAAATCCATAGATCTACCATGAATCTAAGTCGATCTAGCACACGGGTTAAAGCTTCATGCTTAATAATCTCTCAAAGGCTAGATTCGGCTTAGATCTAGGTAGATCTAGCCTCCGCGATCGATTTACAACGTAATAAGCATAATATAACCGATAGAAACGTAATATCTACCAACTATTACACAATATGCTTAAAATACAACAAGTTTAACTATATTTAAACAAGATATAGCATCAATCTAGTATTTAAACAACGTTTACAAAGAACGAAGCTAGAAAGTGTGTTGTTTCACCTTAGGGGACGCGTGAACAAGCGTTTTAACTCTCGTGGCCAATGTAGAACACTCCCGGGACTTCAAATAGGTACTAAATGAGATGATTAAGCTTCAAGTTGGTATTCTTGAGTTCCACCCGAGCCTCTCTCTCTAGAATGTCTTTCTCTCTCTAAAAAATTTCATCTCTCTTTACAAATGAGCTCATGTGGGTGTTTTAATCTATCCGAGCCAGCCGCATACATACATGCGGCTAGCCACATGTATAAATGTGACTGGGCTAGGTGGGTCCCACAAGCTCGGCAGGTGTTCCTTCGGTCCTAGTTCGGCAGAAAAGTTGACCTCCGCAACTCGACCTTTCGGACAGTCTTTGATGAATGCAGCAGGATAAGATCGAGTTTGACTGAATTAGGGTTCGGGAAGTCGATACTCGTAGCTGAGATATATCCTCCAGGTCTAGGTATCATTTAGTTGGCTTATCTTTGATGGCACGTCGTTCGAGGTTTGCTGATGAGGTTTTCGGTGAACACTATCTCAGCTCGACGATCCTCGCTCAGTTCGCAATATGTTCGGACGTCACTGGTCCTTTGTATCACTCCCGGGGTTGTCTCCGAAATGACCTAGCTCTTTTGCTCTACCTCGGGGTTGGCTCTGAAGTACAATTACGCTTTTGCCCTTCTATAAGGTTAGTACAAAGAAAGTAAAATTTCGAGTGTCTACAACTGCTATCTGTAGCGACTTGCGATGACCCGTTCCTTCTGTCGGTATATCATTGTTAGTGAAAGATATCACATTGCTGTTAAGGATATTATCAACCAAGTGCAGAACTTTTCTGTATCCACCATTTTTGGCAGATGTGCTTCTTCCAAAACTTGTATCAAGATTTTGCAATGATCTTCCGAGGATTATATTAAATCCATGATGGAAATCTGAGTGGGTGTTTCTTATAAATGTTGCACCACTCTGGCTTCATTATTCCCCATTTTGCTAAGGAATTCTGTGACGCCCCCAAATCCAGCTACTTTCAACCCACGGATATGGTGCTACACGATGCTACTATCTACTCATACATTCTATTGAAGACTTCAATGAAAAGCATAAGTTTAATAACTATTACATCATATTAATCCCTTCCCAAGTTCTTTATAACCAATACATTCATTTTGTATCATAATATGATTCATTACAAAAATAATACTATATTATTCCAAGGATGAACTATTTATCCATCTTTATCTTGCCCTTGTCCTTACCGGATCCTTCGGTCGGTTCGCTCTTAGTTGAAATCATATAATTTTAAGTAAGAATGAGCATCACTAGCTCTACAAGTTTAAACATTATAAACTGCAATCACAAAATCAAGAATCATATGATTTAATCTTCATTAACTGCACAATAGTTATGACGTATTACGAATAATCAAAATAGCGTTTTGATTCCTTTAAAACCATTCCCAAGGACTTATAGTCACTTAAGAAATCTGAGTTGGTCAAAGACCATGAACATTCTCTTTAGTTTCATTCTTGAAAAGAACAACCTGGAACTAAGACCGCATGTTCGATATAGCTTACGAGCACATCTATGTGATCAGCCTATAGTACTCTATATTGATCAACATTCATTTATTAAATGTATTTACATTTAAGTTTTGGAAACCTCATGTGCCCGTCGATTTAACGACGTTAAAACCTGTGTATTCATACTCAGGCTTACCTTTGAATCCGTACCAAAGCAATTGGCATAGGATAACAACATTATGAATATTTTGAAAGATTTGTGAAAAAATCAACCAAAATACTTTAAGTCTCAATCTAGCCGAATCAAATGGCATTGACTATTCAATAACAGTTTATGCATAGGAAATCATACATATTGATAGCTTGTCCAACTTAAAGTATAGACAAGAGTTTAGAAAACTTGCCTCAAGCGTCTTCAAACTTTTAAGTATACTTTACTTGGGATCTTTATAGATTCTACATGATATAAACACATAACATACCAATTAGATTATCACAATTTATACACATTGTGTAAACTATCTTCTCCTTCTTGCGTAGCTTAGCTGAATTGTTAACCTAATAATATCCGTTTAAGTTATTTAACATTTTTTACGGCTTATTAACATTCCTATGTCACAAACCGATACTCGTCGATCATCGTTTAAGAAATTACATAAGTTTTATCTTTATTTCTTATCATTCTCGTACTTCGCACCTCTATTACATATCATATAACCTTAAGGCGCGCATCAAACTCGACTACGATTCACGGTTTACGTTTTTGAATTTTGAGTTTTAAATTTAAATACTTTTAATCAACGTTTAATTCCTAAAATCATCGTTAAACATGTTTAGGAATTCTCTCTTCATGTATATTAAGTATATACTTGCCCCATAATTACCACGAGAAAAGTTTCGTTAACAAATGTCCACATCAAAAAAAATTTAGTTAAGGGCGCTGCGACGCCAGTCTCAGCTATAAAAGTCGTGTTGCGGTGTCGACTTGCAGTGAATGAAGCTCCGGCCAGGCGCTGCGGTGCTAGAAATCAAGGCATGGGCAGCGCTGCGGCGCCTTCCCTGAGCCTTTGAAAATTTTTCAAATTGTGAAATTGTCGAGCTCATAACACAATCGTTATAACTCAGAATTAGCTCATTCCAAAGCCATTAGCTCACTATCTCCTATACTACAATTTCATCAGGACAGAATTGGTTTCTGAATCCGTTGGCGATAAATTCACCGTTTCATTCCTTATTATACGTTAGATAAACGTTCGTGAATGTTCATCGTTCATTTCTTTGTTTTAAGTCGAAATTCAACCATTCTTGATTCCGTAACTCTTAAATACATAATTTTATGTTACGCCATTGAAAATCAAGGTTTTCGAGTTAAACGATGACTTTTGACTATCATTCTGGGAATTTTACAATTTCGACGACTAACGTCTAATGGCGTAAAATTCTTCATAACTTCGTTACTCGAGATTTTTATGCCAAACCAAATGGAATCAATCCATTGGTTATACACCTATGATTCTAACCAACAATAGTCATCCAAGTCTTGATGGTTTTTCTTCATTAAGTTCTTAACTATTCAATTATGGTTTCACTTGTTCATGGTTATTAATGTTTCAAAGTCCATTAATACCCACCTTATCACTTCGTACAATACATGATCCACTAATTATCACTTCTCTATCAATTTAGGTATTGAAGGAAGATGAAGATTAAGGTTGAATGTTTATACCTCTTGGTGTTCTTGAGTTCTTGAACTTTTGTTCTTGACAAAAGTCTTAGATAGCTTCCTTTCTCCTTTGATTCTTGGTTAACTCTTCTCTCTCTCTCTCAATATACTAGTTGTTCAAAGTTTGTAAAATAAAAAATGATCAACTAAGCTTCTCTTATATAGAATTGCAAGATGGAGGGCAAAAGGTTCATTAATCCCACCTCCTCTACTATTCACACCTCCACAAACTTTCTTCTCCACCAAGTAAAGGTTATATGCCCACCATATCTCCCACATATTCCCCCATGTGCCCCCATAGGGCCCCTCATGGGTTGCCTCATGGGTTTTACCCTACCCGATGACATATCGGTTCAACCCACGGATTCAGTTCTTGGTTCGGGCTTAGAGTTAATTCACATTGGGCTTATTCTTGGGCTTGATTTAAATTATTGTTGGGCCTTGATATAAATCTCATTTGGCCTCATTCATCATCCAATTGGACTTGACAATTGTCTAAGTCCAATAGTTAAAGTCCATTAAGACTTATCGTATTCTTATCGTATAATTATCGTATTATCATTATATATACTACGTATGATACTTGTATTACACGTCATACTACTCTTTGTATTATACTCGTATAACACTTAGTATTATACTCGTATTCTTTTCATATGATAACATTGTTATTACACTTAATCTCTTATTCCTAGAATTTCACTTTCCCTAACCCTTAAGGTTTCAAGTCCTTAGGTAAAAACTTCGTTTGCCATAATTGAAATATTATTAGATATTCCATCTCGTCTTTAAATTCTATCATTATGCGTTTCTCAAAAATTCAAAAATAATTCCCGAGCAAAAATGGATGAATAGTGATTTTTTGGAAATTTCTCGAAAAACCTTTATTTTCGTCTTGGAAATTCAAATCATTTAATTATAGCACATAGCCAGAATCCTAACCACATTCGCATCTTCTAGGTCATAAAACGACCTTTAAACAGCTTACTCAGTTTAATAAACATATATTCCAATTTTTTTCATTAAACACAAATAAAATTTATTTACATAAAAGTCTAATTTTCTCGGTCGCTACAAATGTTGCGATCTTTTTCTAGGGTACTTTCCACGTGGTTTTGGCAATTGGCTTCAGCACACGCCGAGGTAGAAAAAGCGGGTTATCCTTAGACAGGATGGCAATACAATCTAATGTTGATCTCGCATTTTCCCTATAGTTCCATGGGACTTTCTTTAGGCTAATTATGGGGTATTGGGGTCGTGATGGAAACATCAGTGGTTCTAGTGCAGCTATCTTCATAGGAATCTTTCCTCCTTTCTCCCCCATTTCTTGAATCACCAAAGGTATGGCAGACGTATCTCCTTCAGATGAAATAACTGCCACTATTTCTTTCAAACTCCCTATCCAGGGAGGAAACATCATCTCACCTTTAGGGAAGATTTTTCCATCACTGGTCAACTGCAGATCACCAGTCTCGATCAGATTCTGGACTAGGTGACGGAGTGCCCAACAACCTTCTGTGTTATGACCAAGAGTGTTGGAATAGTATTGACAAATCTTAGTAGCATCGAACCTCCTTGAATGGGGGTCCTGTAAGAACCCGAATTTTCAGAAATTATTAAATAAGGATTTAATAAATAAAATTCTTAAAGTGTGAGATGGGTTCGAATGAGAACATCTATGTGATATAAGTTATGTAGTATTGTGTTATATAGGGTTATATGAACTATGTAATATGTGATTAATAAATATATATTGTTATTTATCGTAGAGACAATTCGGTTGAGATAAAGGAAGTGGATAAGATTTCCTATCGATATTAAATAATTTATAGAATTATTCTATCATAGTAAGTTGGTGACATTAAATAGCTTTAATGTATAATCACCATTTTTTGATGTATGTATACTAATAACTAGTATGTTTATAATATAGGTTATTGATAGTACTTATTCTATCCGTGAATGGGTTGGATAGTGAAGCATGAGTTAGTTAAGGAAATTAACTAATAAGAATAAATATGGGTTAATTTAAGTTGAGAGTTATATTATGGAATAATATAATGTGAATATTGAACCTTAATTAACTATGGTGATATAGTACAGGGTTTAATTTACTTAAGTAAATGAGTGAATTAATATGTGTGTTGAATATGTAATTATAGTTGATACTTTTTATATATATTACTTAGAGTGGTAATATGTGAGAAAGTCTAATGTACGAATAACGTTAAATATATATACGTTATTAAAGGGAGATGAAAATCATTATATCTTTAAATGAATATTTGAAGAAATTATTTTGGGAACAATTTATAGAAAAGAAAGAGAAATAATTATTATATATTTCTAATAAAGGGTATTAAAATAATTTCTAATATTGAATTATTTTAATAAAAAGGAGAAAATATTATTTTTGAATAATAATATTACCTTATATGTTTTTGTATGAGGTGTGATTAGTTAATATAGTAAATATATTAAAACGTATTTGCTATATGTAAATAAATTGATGGAAACAAGTTATTATAATAGAAAATAAACTTATTATCTATTTTCTATATATAATATATGTACATGTGTCGTACATATAGTTATTTGATATTATATTAAGAATAATATCCTTAGACAATAAGTAAATTATTTTCTAATAATGAATGTCTTTATTTGGAGAAAACATAATATTTATGTTATGGCAAAATACATAATTTCTAATGTATTTTTCAAGGGAGTTTAATTTATAAAAGAAAACTAAGTTATTTTAATAACTTGAGTTGCTATAGTACCATAAGTGTTATAAATAATATTTGAATATTTCTATTCGTAATATATTTATATGTGGACCTTGTGACTTAATAGTTCTAATTATATTGAACATGTTATAAGTAGTAATATGGTGGGAGATGAGTAAGTGATGGGAATAATAATAATAAGCTTGAGATTAAGCTTGTGAGAAATGCCTTGTGTGGCGCGATAACAGATTCGGTAATGAATTAATTAATTCGAGGATGGAAGAATTATTAATTAAACAATTAATCTATATTAATTGTTATTATAATAGTATGTTGCTTTATTATTATGGCTAGTGATAATATAATAATAAGGAAATTGATTATAAATATAATCGAAATTGTATTGATAAGGAATGAGATATATTATCTTATTATATTATTATTATGGATAATATAATATTATCAAGTAATTATTTGACGATATGGCGATTAATGAGTAAATAATTTATAAATATAATAAGATTTATATTTATTGTGATAATTAACCATATAAACGCTAATCAATTGTTATAGAGATTAATAATTGATTTATGAGGAAGGGATTAATTAATATTATTAATTAATTAATAAGATAAGTAATTTATTAATTTCTATGTGCAAGTATGCGATATTAAAAGTATAATGTATGGTAGTTAACTATATATTATACGAAGTGTAAAGTGCGATGTGACTATGTTATTTAGGTATATAAACTATATAATAAAGTTTATTGAGTTGTAAGAGTTACATGAAATGTGTGTGTGACAATATAAGTATACAATAAAATAATATATCATGGATATAGTGTAAACAATTACTGAATTAATAAAATTTAATAATAAAGGAGACAATGTAATATGATAATATCCGATCAAATTATATTCGGTGTTAATAAAATGTACATGGATTATATGTGATGTATATCTATGTGTAGCCTTACTTGATACATTGTAATTGGAAATTACACTTGTAGTTCATTTATAACCTAAGTTATAGGAAATAAAATATGTGTACATCAGATGTAATGTATATATATATAACCCAAGTGTGGTATACAATATATATGACATTAGTATGTTAAATGCAAGTCAAACTTTGACACGTATGTACCATACCCATATTCTGATTTTTGCAAGCATGTTTATATGGTTGGTTAAGCATGAAAAGATGGTCTAAGGTGTTATGATTACACTAACATACATGATTGAAGACTACATTGATTTCAAAAGACAAACTTTGAGTTTTTGGACATAAATATAGGATGTCCATATTCTGATTATTTGAGCATGTATTAGTGGCTTATATATGTGTTCTAATACATGAGAGTCATGACTAAGAGGTACTTTGCATATACTCAGGCGGTGTGCTCTCCTGAACTGGGTGGGAGGACTCGGATTGCGCTGGTGTCATCCTCTCAAAAGTCTCCCCCGTCTCTCTCTGCTCTGGTAAAATAAACCCCGCTCGCACTGTACTCAACGAACCAACCCAACTCAATATCAATCTTGCTCTGCTCTCGAACCCACACTCATTATCTCAATTGATCAGTTTGAGAGGATGAGGTTGATGGGTGGATTGGTACTTTGAATTGAGGAGGTAGGAGGTTTTCGAAACTAAGGCTTGTGGTGGAGGGGATTTATGAAGGAGGATTGAATGAGATGGAAGAGATGGGGGATTGCTTGAAGGAACTTGAGGGTTTTGGATTAGAGAGACTGAGGCATAGCTGCTGTTGATAATGAAGTGGTGCCCCCAAAATATGCCATTTCCTTAAGTCATGCCCAGTTTGTGAGAGGCGCGACCGCACGCCCCAGCAAGTATATCTTGGCGCGGCTGCGCGGGCTGCCAGATTTCTGGTTTTGCAGAATTTGTTATGCAAAGAGGCTGGCCTTGAGCTTTTCATTCAATCCAGCAACATTGACCTTAGAAAGACATACATTTATTAAGCCCTATAAAACACCAAAACTAAATATTCACTATTTATAATTAGGAGAATGAAACCTAGAAAGATATGTGCGTGTGAATTCCCAAAAACTCCTATATGTGTGTATATGCAACATGCTCGTGCTTCAAAAATATGTCTAATACTGTTTAAGTCCCAAAAATATATGCCCATATGCCTAAGTTCAAAAATGCAGGCACTGAGTTCCTAAATCTACGAGCATTCAAAAATTTTAAACTACATATTAAACTAATAAGAATTAAATAAAGTAGAGGGAAATATGATAGAAAGCAGGTCATGGAGAATTAAACAAGTAGGGAGAGAGAAAAATGATGGGGTGCCTCCCATCGAGCGCTTGATTTATAGTCCTCTAGCTGGACTATGTCTGAACACCGCTATCCGACCCCCCGACGATATTTGAGGAACCCTCCATCCATTAGAACTGACATGTGCTTTTGGAGGCTCCCCATCATAAGAGGACTCGGAATTAAACTACCTAGCATCGGATGTGTATAAGAATTCCCCATGATGAAGATTGGGGAGCTAGGCATTGGTTCCGTCGTGCTAGGGAAATGATTAGGGCATTAAGGTTCAGCCAACACAACGGATTCTTCTTCTATTCTCTCTTCTTCTGACCACCATGGTTTCAAGATTGCGGACTCTCTCATATCCTCGAGATCCGTCTCTGGAATATGGCTACCAAGGGGGCAGGGTGTGCAAACTTCACTGGTTTGTTCCACTTTGGCTGAGAAGGCTCTTAGGGTATTGTCACGGTTGGTTCATAAATTTCCACGTCCCCAAGCGTCTCCTCTATATCCCTTGCGTTATGCTCATCCAGTTGCAAGTGCACTTCTGAATCTCCATCAGTTTCTGCATCCATTTCATAGCACCAAGTATCCTGGGGATCATTACTTACGGCTTCAGTCATCTGAGGCATTGGACTTTGAAGATCTTAAGCTTCGGTTCCTTCCTCAATCACCTCCTCATTCCTTAAAGTTGTGCTAATTTGCTCCACCCAAATCTAAAGATCCTCAATCGACTCCTCCCTCTCAATCAAGATCCCCTTTTCTGCTTCATCCTTAGAATCCATGTACTGAATCTCCCTGGAATTCTGAGGCCCTTTGCTCACAGCTTCCACTACTTGAGAGAGTTGATTCTGAAGATTCTAAGTCTGTATCCCTTGCTCAATCAACTCCTCTTTCATTAACACCTATACTAATCTGATTTGCCCAATACTGAAGATTCACGATTGACTGTGATTGATCAATTAAGGTATTTCTTAATGATGCTATATCACCTCCTTCCTCCAGGCTTGCCTTTTCTGTGTCATCCTCAAAATCCATGTATTAAGTCTCATAAGCTGGAGTCTGAAATGTGCATTCTGGTGCGTACATTGGACTTGGCTCGCAGTAGTGGTCCTGATAATAGCTTCCTGAAGGCTCTGGGTGATACCCCCAATCCTGCTGATAATTGGGATAAGGCTCATTGTGGAAGTACTCACCCCCATACTGCTCCTGTCCATAACTGATAGGCTCCTGATGGTTCGTGTAGCTTCCAGCACCATAGTCATACGAAATAACTGGCTCTCGACTCTGTTGGGCTGAAACAGTATCCAACTTCCTCGAGAGAACCTCTAGTTGTGCTGATAATCCGGCAATTGGGTCGACGCCATCATTCCCTATTTCTCTTGGTTGCTCTTGTCTTGTGTAGTTCCATGGATAGAAATTTTGATCCATTGTTCCTGAAAAGAGAATATAGGAAGAGAATTAAACAAAAATAAAAATGTTTAAATTAAGACTAATTTGATTTAAACTAATGTTGGCAAACAGTTATCGAATTAATTCCCCGGCAATGGCACCAAAAACTTGTTGGTCATTTTACCGATCAATATAACGCGCAAGTATACGCGGTCAACAAGTAATAAAATGTAAGTACAGATATCGTTCCCACAGAGAATTAACAGATAAAAGGTCGCCAAAGCACTAATCCATAATCGTCTCAGTCTTATTTAAACAAGCGGTAAAGAGAATGAATTTAAATTATTAAACTAGACAAGGAATTAAACTTAAACTAAATGATCCTAGAGTAAAATCAGATAATGAAGATAAGAGACTCCAATTTCCCCTAATGATTCATCTAAGCCGACTACTTCTAATTAGGTCAAATTAATCGTCAAGTTTGCTAGCCGAGAACACTAAAGTGAGAGAAGGCCATCTTTCGATGCACCTACTCCATACCACATACAATTCACAGATGATAGAACGCACGTGGACACCCACATTATCTAAACCCCTATATGTCTATGGTGTTTACAAATAAATAGGGTTTAAGGTCAAGTTCTCTATTGACTACGAGCGGCGCTTCGGTATATGTCTATCCTAAGCACAAATCATACGTCCAACGCCATGTGAACGTACAATTGCCCGCCACTACGATTAGATCTAAACCTACACTTTGTCTTTGAAGTCCACATAGGTTATCACAGTAATTTGTCATGACTCAATTAAGCAATGGAAGCATAAATCGTAGTAGACAATCACATAACAATCAAATAAGAACCAACATGGAAGAAAATCAAATTAAACTACTCATTTAGGTTCCATTGGAAACTCAAAATAAGGTCTAAGTTATAAATGACTCAAACATATCATCCACAAGTTGAATATACATCATAAGATTACAAATAGGAAGCAAAGAGATTCAAAAGATAGAAAATAGCAAATCTGAGTGCTCAAGCTCCTTGTTGAATCTCCAATGGAATCCACTTGCTTCAATCTTCAAACCTAATCTAACCCTAGAAACTAACTAACTAAACTAAACCCTAATCTAGGCTTAATCTACTCCTAATCTATACAAGAAATGTAAAGGAAATGGAAGAACAAGCTAGGGCTAGGGCTTAAAGCCAATATTGTATATGCTCTGTCTAAATCGAGCCCCCCTTATATCCCATTCTCAAGACAAGCCCCATTCAAGTGAAAAGTCAAATTTGGTCAAGCCAGGGGTTGGCACGGCCGCGCGCGCCCAAGCCTTCTTCCTGGCGTGGCCGCGCGGCATTGGAAATCTGGAATCTGCATGCTTTTGCTGGTGCAAGGCTGGTTGCTTCATGCTTGCCTTCTTGTCTTCTTGCAGCCTCGTGGCATCACGCTCTAAGGCCTCTTCACCCATGCCATCCTTATGCTTTAAGCCCATTTCAGTGCTTTACCTCATGTAAGCGTTCTTTTGCCCATTTAAGCTCAATTAGCACTCGGAGAGTTCCTAAACCTGAACATCACAAAACAAAGGAAAAACACATGAAAAGAACAAGAGTACTTGAGTTTAAGCCACGAAACAAGCTAGAAAATATCTGAATAAGTGGTCCTAAACACCACTTATTAGGAAGGCGAGACGGTTTGAGCAGGGATTGAAACCCTAGATCTTTAGCCGTATATCAGTTTTCCAAAGTGTTACCTTTGGAGCTGTGTTGGAGAAGGCGATTATCGCCGAGGATGGTAGTGAGGCGTTGCCCCAATACCACAAGGAGAGGAAGAATAAGGGCAAGACTGAAGTATCAGTCAAAATCGAGGGAGCCAGCGTGAGTGGCCAGAAGAGGAAGGGTTTCAGCTCTGAGAATACCGGAGTAAAGCAGGAGTTTCCTAAGAGGAAGATGGAGGCATGCAAGACTTGCGGTAAGACTCATCTAGGAGTCTGCCTCAAGGGGAAGGCGGTGTGCTACAACTGCGGACAGGAGGGGCATATTTCGCCTAACTGTCCCAGTCTGAAGAAGAACCGCGGTTTCTTTGTATGTGGATCTATGGACCACAAGGCACGGAACTGTCCGAAGAAGGGTTCGGATGCTGGAAAGGGAGCTAGCACTAATAAGTTAGTGATTGGTGGTTCTGCACCACATGATAGACCGACTGCCCGCACGTTTAACATGACGGTCCAAGATGCGGTAGCATCAAGCGACGTCGTAGCAGATATTATCCCGGTTAATGACATAAATGCTTATGTATTGTTTGATTCGGGTGCAACGTGTTCGTTTATAGCATGTGAGTTTGCTAAACGATTAGAATTACTCCCTGAAAAACTTGTAATGCCTTTGAACATTAAGGTAGCAAACGAAGAAGTAATTCCTGGTTATTCAGTTCATAGGAGTTGTTGTGTAGATATTAGAGGTAACAAATTGTCGGTAGATCTTATACCGATAAAGTTGGGAGAATTGGATGTAATTCTCGGGATGGACTGGTTGATTAACCATGAGGCGATTATAGATTGCCAAAATAAATGTGTGAACCTTCGAATTTCTAAGAAACCCAAGGTAGTGTTCTACGGTAGTAAATCACCGGGACGCTCTTGTTGTCTATGTGGCACCCCCAAATCCGGGACCGCCACTTGGTCTCTCGAATTCGGTTCGTCACGTGCTCTTGGTAATACAATAATAACTAAAATCACACATTCACAGCGGAATATCTAATTTAGAATAATATACAATGATTTATTATAATTATTCTCCTAAGTCTCGCAACCTACAGTAGTTAATAGATTACATAATAATATCAATTAACGACTTATTACATAATCTAACTTAAGCTTAAACATAATCAAATCTAGTCTTACTACATCATCTTAATACAACATTAAAATATTTAAAAACATAAAAGACACAAGCTAGTTGGTAGCCTTGCCCTTGCCCTTATCAACGCCTGAAGGTTCACCATGCTCTGCCTTAACTGAAATGTTTTAGGGAAAGCAAGAATGAGCACAAATTGCCCAGCAAGTAATATACAATAGGGGTGAGTAATAAAATTCTCAATTCTCGAAAGGGTATAGCAAGGTTTGATAGTTCAAGGATAACAAGAATATCAACAGTTTTCAAATACAGTCGCTAAGGACAGAATAATATCAATATGATTCAATAATAAATCAATTCAAGATTTCAAGATAACTGAATACTGAGCAGTCACTAAGGTCCACAGGAATTGACAATATTAAACTGAAAATCCAACAAAAGCAGGTACAACATGTGATCAGCCTGAAGTACCATCGTTATGCATAACAATCAATCATACTCAAATGCGCGCGTCGGTTCTCCGACAGTTATATTTTGTTCTTCTCAGTCAAATACAAGATCCCGCACCAGTCAATTGGTTTGGGTCGCTTTTTAATAATATAAGTCTAGCCGAATCAAATGGCATAGACACTTTCACAATATTCAAGAACAATACCAAGTTCCACATGAATAATAGCTTTAATGAAATAAGAGTTCAAGTATGCTAATTCAATTCAAACGATTAAGTAAAGAAACTAGTTCGCAATATACAAGGATAGAATACTTGCATAAAGTAAATGCGGATACTTGCATCCAAAGAGATAAGGTTTAGATACTTGCACCGTAAAAGAGTGTAAGTTAGGAAACTTGCACCGTAAAAGAGTGTAAGTTAGGAAACTTGCACTTTAAAAGAGTGTAAGTTAGAGAACTTGCCTTTAGCGTAGTTTATCCACGAAAAGCAAATCAACACTTTCGAATTCCTATCGTAATATAGTTACGTATATATATGATATCCATTAGTCATATAGTTTAACATTATACCTCATCTCGTATATACGATTAACACATAAGCTAAGTCTTAACCTAGCTACACAGTTATATAGAATATAATGTCTATCCTTAACATTCCTCCTTTCGAGTTTAAACACATTCTCATATCATATAAGATCGCAACAATTAGCAAACATGCTCTCATATTATTAATATCACATAAGACCACAATTAACACTAAATGTATTTCATTTTAGCAAGTTATGGCATTCTCATAAGTTAACCGTCAAAATCGGGTTCAAGTAACATCATATAATATCACGTAGCATGTATACATGTTTAAAGGATACTTTTATGTGTATGCAACCTTTCCTTATTCCAATCATACATGCAATAGATTCTAAGTTAACACTTTTAATAACTTAAAGCCATTCAAGGTCATAGAATTCACAATACCTATCATGCTCGCTCTTTAAACACATAAGGTATTCATATACTTTGCATTAGGCATACTTATGAGTATTCACATTTCATACATGTAACTATTACAGTTATTAGTTGAAATCATGCTTCGTTTACGCTAAATCATGACATCTAGCATGGTATGTATATATGCATGATGTTCATGAAGTCAATAGTATTATCCAACACGTTCACAAACTTCAGAATTTAAACTTCAAGTTAACATGTCAAGGTTTACGTTTCGAACTTACACTTTCACTTAGTAAAATTCACAAATGAAGCCCACATGCTCATGTCATATTATGAAACATATATAAGCAAGTCAACATGCTTTTCATGCATTTCAAGGCCCTATAAACATGCTCGAAAAGTCAGAATGTATATATGGTCCTTACATGTCAATATCAACCTTCAAAACTTGTGTTTTTGTTAGAAAGGTGCACTAGTTGGGTTCACATGTTTATATTATATCACGATATATATATATATACTTAAGTCAATATGCATTCCATGTGTTTATAGGTCATACAAACGTTTCTCAAAAGTCAGAATACTATTATGGTATTTATATATCAAAGTTCCTCTTTTCATAACTTTAAGTTTTCTTTGAAATACTCAACTAAAACAACTAGCATGGATTGCTATAACCTAGTAACCTTATTCCATATGTTAATGTGAGTTATAAGCATACTCTACTAGTACAACATGTTCAATACATCAGAAGATATAAAAGAAATCATCAACAAATTCTGCAGCGGCCCAAATTGTACTAGGGAGACGCGCAGTCGCGCGGCTCCCGTTCCAGTCTAGAGAGCTCCAGCCTCGGCAGATATCAAGCCCAAATCACAAAATTACTTCACCGATTCGATTTTTAAACTACATTATATACTAACATGTTACTAAGTCTATATAACAACTAATAATCATCCTATAATCCAATTAACATGCCTTACAACCAAAATCAAGAATCCAAGAATTTTAGAATTGCAGAAATGGAAAAATGAAGGACATGTAATGTATTATTATACCTTTGCTATACGTTAATTGGACTTGCTGCTAAATCTAGAATGCTCACACTGATATATGTATATGCTCTCCCTCTCAACACTTAGCAAAATCTCAGCAAAAGGAATTAGGAGGTGGGAGCTCAATTTATAGAGCTTTCATTACACAGACCATGAATTACTCCATTGAATTAAACTAATGAATTAAAGGTTTGTATGTTGGCTAATAGAGGGTTGGTAGATAGTTGTTGAAGGTCATCATCATGCCCACTCCCCATTGCATGATTGCTATGAAGGTTTGCTGAGTTTTAAGGTTATAGGGTAATAGGATAGCCTCATGATGTATTCACGTGAAGAGAATGGAACAAGGAATGTATCTCAGCAATCTAGCAATGTTAATATACACCACTTATGCTACTTTGCACATATTTTATACCTAAGTTGTATTCATATACTACATGCTTAGATTGTAATTTCAATGTCACAATGTAAGTCATATAATGTAATAAGTGTAATTTACATACATATAATCCATGTACATTTTGTTAATACCGGATATAATTTTATCAGATATTATCACATTTATTATTAAATTCTACAATCAACAATTGATTACAATATATTCATGACATATTATTTTATTGTATACTCACTCGCATTATCACATTGGCATTATCATGTAGTTATCACAATTCAATAACTTTACTATATAGTTTATGTACATAATATAATCACATTATGCTTCATATAATATATGGTTTCTATGTATAGTATAATCACATTGCACTATAGTTTATATATACATGCATGGTCACACTTAAGTGTCTCTCTATGCTATATAGTATAGTTGTATTCCATATACTTTATATATTCAAGTATTGCACATTTGCACATAATAATTAATATAATCTTATTATATTAATAACTTACTTATTTGTTTTATTATTCATAATGTCAAATAAATAAATTATTCATCTCATTGATTAATTAATAATAATATTAAATAATCCATTCCTCATTGATTATTAATTTCCATAATAATCGATTAACACTTATATGATTAAATATCACATTAAATGAACATAAATCTTATTATATTATAGACACGTTGCTCATTATTAATATTTATTTCGTGCAATAATAATAATTACATATTATTAATTAATCACCATTAATATTCTATAACAATTATTCTACGATGACAATTAATTAATATTCTACGATTAACAATTAATATAGATTAATTGTTTGCTTAAATTAATATAATCATTATTATTTCCCATCACGGTGCCACACAAGGCATTTCATCGAGTTTATTATAAACTCCATATTTTTCTCAATTATTATTATAATTATTCAATTTTATATAATTGAATCAATCCTTCTCACAACACAAAATCATTTATATTAAATAAATTCTCATTTCCAATAATATATTTATTTAATAATATTCGAAAATTCTCGGGTATTACAGTCTAACCATGACACAGGCCAGGAAGTTGTTATAGAAGGGATGCGAAGGTTACCTGTGCCATGTTGTTGATACCCAACGATTGGGAGCAACATTGGAACAGATACATATAGTCAACGAGTACGCAGACGTCTTTTCGAGCAATTTGTCAGGTCTTCCACCTGATAGGAAGACCGAGTTCGTTATAAACCTTGCACCAGGAACGGCACCAGTTTCAAAAGCACCGTATCGTATGGCGCCGGTGGAATTGAAGGAGTTGATGATTCAGTTACAAGAACTGTTAGACAAGAAGGACATTCAACCGAGTGTTTCTCCATGGGAGCACCGGTACTGTTTGTAAAGAAGAAAGATGGATCATTAAGGCTTTGTATCGACTACCGAGAGTTGAACAAACTAACGATAAAGAATAAGTACCCATTTCCCAGAATCGATGATCTCTTTGATCAGTTGAAAGGGACAAAATATTTTTCAAAGATTGATTTGCGGACAGGGTATCACCAGTTGAAGGTTAGAGCGGAGGATGCACCTAACACAGCATTTAGGACTCGTTACGGCCATTACGAGTTCTTAGTGATGTCATTTGGGTTGACGAATGCACCAGCCGCATTCATGGACATGATGAACAGTGTTCAAACAATATTTGGATAAGTTCGTCGTGGTGTTCATTGATGATATCCTAGTCTATTCCAAGACGAAGGAGGATCACACTGAACATTTGAGATTAGTGTTGGAAGCACTAAAAAATGAGAGGTTGTACGCAAAATTTACTAAGTGTGAATTTTGGTTAGAAAGAGTGCAGTTTTTGGGGCACGTCATTGACAAGGAAAGGGTGTCAGTAGATCCAGCAAAGGTGGAAGCCGTGATTAACTGGGAACAACCGAAAATGCCGACTGAGGTGCTGAGTTTCCTAGGGTTAGCGGGTTACTATTGGAGATTCATCTAGGACTTTTCGAAGATAGCTACTCCGTTGACAAATTTGACACAGAAGACCGTGAAGTATGTATGGACAGAGAAGTGTGAAGACAGTTTCAAGAGCTGAAGAAGAGGTTGAGTCAAGCACCGGTATAATCTTTACTGGATGAGACGAGGAATTTCATAGTTTATAGTGATGCGTCGGAATGACGTTCTGTCGAAAGATTTGACGGTAATATATCGTGAAAAGTTAATTTACCCGAGAAAAGTTTTCTCGGGAGAAAATCACTATTCATCTGTTTCTGCTCAAGAATTATTATTAAATTTTTGATAAACGCGTAATGATAGGATTTCAAGACGAGGTGGAATATGTAATAATATTTCACTTATGGCTCACGAATTTTTAGTGTGAGTACTTAGAATCCTAAGTATTAGGGAAAGTAAAATCAAAGATTAATTATTTACGTATAATAATAAATGATTATTATATGGAATGAATGCGCGTATAATACGAAATATTATACGCGTATAATACAAAGAGGATACGAGAATTAATACGACGTATAATACGAATTTTATACAAAGTAAATACATTCTAATAGAATTAATTTTAATAACTAAACCCATGGGTCGAACCGTTGGGTAAACGGGTGGGTTAAACCCATGGGGCAACCCATGGGCACATGGGTGACATGTGGGGCATGTGGGGTGGCATGTGCTAGCACATGGCAAGACATGGTGGAGACGGTGGTCAAAAGAGGTTTGGTCCAAAGACCAAACTATCCTAAGCTAGCCATTTCAATAAATATAGAGCAATTGCAAGCCATTTGTTGGTTGATCAATTGGAAACTTAAAGAGAGAGAGAGAGAGAGATAGCCTTGTATTTGATAAGAAACTCAATCAACTAAGGAGCAAGAAGATTGTTGAGTATCCATACTCAATCAACCAAGAACATCAAAGGTATAAGATAAGAAATTTGTGTAAAATCAATTTTCTTCATAATAAAATTGATAGAGAAGTGATTGGTGAAAGCATGAATAATAAGAAGTTATAAGGATGGCTTCATGATGAACTAAGAACACTAACAAGCCATGCATGATGAAATTTTAAGAATTGATTAAGAACGAATGAAGAACATAATAAATTCATGAGAATTTGAATGATGAACAAGTTAAACCATTAAAACATAGATGTTTTGAATGGTTAGAATCATTAATAATCAACCAATGGATTGATTCCAATTGGTTTGAAGTAAAAATAACGAAGAACGAAGATTCGGCGAAAGTTACGTGATTAGACGTTAATCGTCGAAAACATAAATTTCCCGGAATATAGGTCAGAAGTCGTCGTGTGATTCAAAAACGATGATTTTCGATTGCAACACGTGTATTTAGGTAAATAAGACTTGCGGGAGAAAGAACGAACCAATTTGGACTTAAAACGAAGAATTGAGCGTCGAACGTTTAACGAACGCATAAAAATGGACTAATCGGCTAAATTCTCGCCGACGGATTCAGAAATGAATTCTGACTTGATAGAATGATAGAACATAACATTTATGAACTATTGGCTTTGGAATGAGCCAATTCCGAGTTGAAATGATTATGTTATGAACTCGTTGAAAATCAAATTTTTTCAAAGGCTGGGAGTCGGCGCTGCAGCGCCGCCCAGACCTTAGGTTCCAGCGCTGCAGCGCCGGAACAGGGGATTTGAGTTCTGCGAGCCAGCGCTGGTTTTAAGTCTATGGCTAGCGTTGCAGCGCCCTTAAGGAAAAAAATTTCGACATGAACTTTTCTAAACCTATCTTTCTACATGGTAATTATGGGGCACCTAAATAATGAATATTCATGAAGAGAAATCAATTAAACGTATTTAAGAACGATTTTATGAATTAAACGTTGACAAAATGTATTTAAATTTAAAACTCGAAAACTGATAATGTGAGTTATGAATCGTAATAGAGTTGTAAAGCGTACCTTAATGTTATATAACATGTAATAAGGGTACGTGATGCATGATTGACATCAAATGAAATTAAAACTCATACAAATTTTCTACGAAATCCGATATTGGATATCCGACGGGAATGTGGTTAACTTAACGAACCGGTTAGGGTTTCATCCATCATTGTGCTTAATGATGATCGACTGGAGTCGGGTTATGACATATAGATGTTAATAAGCCGTAATAAACGTTAAATAACTTGAACGAATGTTGTTAGCTTAACAATTCGATTAAGTTATACGAGTAGGACAAGTTAGGTTATACATTGTGTATCAACTATAAATTCTCATTGGTATCCGATGTGTCTATGCTTTGTAGACGTTTTAAAGACTGAGTAGACTACATTAAAGGTTTCAGAGACGCAAAGGCAAATTTTCTAAACTCTTGTCTATACGTTATGATTGGACAAGTTGTCATTGTGCATAATTGCTTATGCATAAACTGTTATTGAATAGTCGATGCCATTTGATTCGGCTAGACTGAGACTTAGCATATTTTGGTGGATTTTTCCACAAAACTTTTCAAAATATATACAATGTTGTGATCCTATGCTGATTGATTGGTACAGATTCTCAGGTAAACCTGAGCATGAATAAAACAAATGTTTCTACGTCGTTAATTTGACAGGCACTTGAAGTTGCCACCAATTAAACAGTAAACACGTTTAATGTACGAGTGTTGATCAACATAGAGTACTACAGGCTAATCACTTGAATGTGCTCGTAAGCTATATCGAACTTACAGCCTTTGTGCCGGATTGTTCTTTTCACGAATGAGAACTAAATGATGGTCCGTGGTCGTTGACCAATAAAGATTCCGAAGAGGTTATAAAGTTCTTGGGAATGGTTTTAAAGGAATCAAACTGTTATTTTGATTTATCATAAGTACTTCATAACTATTATACAATTATTGAAGACAAAGCTATATGATTCTTGATTTTGTAGTTTCAAGATATAATGTTTAACTTGCTGAGCTATTTATGCTCATTTTTGCTTAAAACTAAATGATTTCAACTAAGAGCGAACGGACCGAAGGATTCGAAAAAGACAAAGGCAAGTCCAAGATAGACAAGTAGTGACCTTTGTAATAGTATAGTATTAGTATTGTAATTACTGATATTATGACATTGAACAATGTAATGGTTATAAGAACATGTGAAGAGAATTAATAGAATATAATATTTAGTAAACACATGCGTATTATTAAAGTCTTTCAATTGAATGTATGAGTAGACAGTAGTACCGCGTAGCACCATATCAAGGGTTTGAAGGTACCCGAATTTAAGGGCATCACATCCTCAACATTCAATAGGTATAAGTTATATGATCATGTTGACAAAGTTATTTTGACAACAGACATGTTAAACTTTTGGATGACATTTGATTGTGATGAGAACATTGGGGAAAATTTGAATATTGAGGAAGTTGTTAACTCAGTCATCTGATGTTTCTATTCCTTCTTATAACCAACCTGACATAGTTTCCCGAAAAAGAAAAGATTATCCTGAGGCAATAAGATTCCCCAAAAAAAAACATAAGTATAAACTTTAAAGTATAAATTTAATAAAAATACCAGCACCTATCATAATGTCTAGAAGTAAATATGTGATACATAACAAAAATGTCATGTGTTAGTGTCTGAGTGTCCGGTACATCCGGCACGGATACATCGACATCTGAGAAGTGCCCTATGCTTCATATTATCTTGATAAATGTATACATTTTAAACGAGCCATATAAGCTCATGAGCTCAAAGGTGCCAAGTTTTCCAACAAGGTCGACTCTTGTCCGTCCTATAAGACCCTTATATTGAATTCAAGCTTGTCTCATTTACCTAATGACTAAGCTCAAAAGTCAAGCTGTAAAGGAGCAAAACACTGAGATGTTCAATGAACAGTTGGGCTCATTTTCAATCCTGTTGCTGAATAATACCAGAAAAATTCCATGTGTGATCTTTGTAAATGAATAATAAAATATGGAAAAAGAAAAGAAGAATATGAAAAGGAAAGAAATAAATAGGATAACTTGCACAAATGTAGCAATCAATTCTTACCCAGGTTTTCAGAAACTTGTTCAGTGCTTCTCAGTATTATCACAAGTTCTAACCACCTATAAGTCATGAACAGGTCAAGCTATCCACGTCTCCTCCTGCATGATAGTTAATTAGTCCGGGCCAAAGAAATGAATGATGTACAAGAAGTGCAGGAAAAATAAAAGAATAGTAATAAATAACAGAAAAGCCCGATTAACATAACCAATTACTGAATATGCGCTGTAGAAACTCCTAACCTTGCTTTAACGACCCCATAAGTGAGTAATAAGTATACAATACATATCATTGGATTCTATGCCTAAGTTAAGAATGTTTTTATAAAAAGAAAAAGGGAAAAAGGACAAAGAGGTTATAGGAATAGGCCTTTTTTACGTGGACAGAAGACATAAGATTGCACACTTGGATTAACATTTCCACCTCTAACGAGTTTTTATGTCAAAAATAGTGTTTCCACAAGGTATTAATTTGTTGCACCAAATAAAAGATTCACATGGGTTGTCCATTCCAAATAGCAATACTCATGCAATCCCCAAACGTAATGTTGTGTTTGGTTGGTGGGAATGGAATGGAATGGGTTGGGAATAGGAGTGACTTAAAACATGTTTGGTTAGTCATTTGAAATAACCATTCCATTCCTTTAATTATTCCCTTCCAAATTTGAAAGTTATTTTTCATTCCTACCTAAATAGGTGGGTTTATCTCATTCCCAACCTCATCCCCCGCCCCGCCCCGCCCCGCCTCTATCTATAATCATTTTTTTGATTTTCCACCAACAACCCAAACCCCACCCCGCCCCACTAAAAAAAAATATTTACTTATTATATATACACTCCCACGCTACCCACCCCCGCCCCCACCCACCCCCACCCACCCCACTCAAAAAAAGTAATATTTACTAATTAAATATACACCCCCACCGCCACGCCCACCCACCCCCACCCACCCCACCCCACCCAAAAAATAAATAATATTTACTAATTATATATACACCCCACCCTACCCACTCCCATCCCCCCACCCCCCACCCCACCCCCACCCCCACCCCCCACCCAGCCCACCCCACTCAAAAAATAATAATATTTACTGATTATATATACACCCACACCCTACCCCACCCCACCCCCACCTCACCCCACCCAGCTAACCCCACCCCACCCAGTTAACCTCACTCCACCCACGCCCTCCATTCCCCCATCCCCACCCCCACTCAAAAAAAAATATTTACTGATTACCCCGCCCACACCCACCCACCCCACCCCACCCGCCCCACCCACCCCGCAACCCACGCACCACCCAACCCACTCAAAAAAAAATTAATGATTATATATACATATCTCACCCCCCCACCCACCCACGCCCACCCACCCCTACTCAAAAAAAAATTATTTACTGATTATATATACACACCTCACCCCAACCTCGCCCCGCCCACCCTAACCCCCCCCCCCCACACCCCCCCCCACCCCCTACCCCCTACCCCCCACCCTCCACCCTCCACCCTCCACCCTCCACCCTCATTCAAAAAAAATATTTACTGATTATATATACACACCCCACCCTACCCACCCACGCCCACTCAAAAAAAATTTAGTTACTGATTATATACACACCCCAACCCCACCCCGCCCACCCTACCCCCCACCCACGACCCACCTCAGTACCCACACTAAAAAAAATTATTTACTGATTATATATATACACCCCACCCCGCCCACCCTGCCCCACCCCACCCCACCCACCCACCCACCCCCCACCCTCACCCTCACTCAAAAAAAATATTTATTGATTATATATACACACCCCACCCTGCCCACCCTGCCCCACTAAAAAAAATATTTACTGATTATATATACACTCCCACCCTACCCCCACACCCCACCCACCCACCCCCCCAACCCACTCAAAAAAAATTTACTGATTATATATACACACCCCACCCCACCCCAACCCCGCCCCCTACCCCACCTCCCATGCATCCCCACCCTCACTCAAAAAAAAATTATTTACTGATTATATATACACACCCCACCCCAACCTCGTCCCCCCCACCCCCGCCCCACCCCCCCCCCCCCCCCACCCTCACTCAAAACAAATATTTAGTAATTATATATACACACACCCCACCCTAACCGCGCCCCGCCCAGCCCACCCTATCCCACCCCCGCACCCACCCCCACCCCCCCCCCCCCAATTCAAAAAAAATTAGTTACTGATTATATATGCACACCCCACCCAACCCTACCCCGCCCACCCTACCTCCCACCCACCCACCCCCGCACCCCCACTCAAAAAAAATATTTACATGCGACTAAGTCTATTTAATCCTAGGATTAATAGCATTAGAATTAAAATCCTTGTAAACAAACATAGTCTTAAAATAGAATGGTAATTTTATTCCTGAAGGAATGAATTGACAAACCAAACATAAAAATGAGAATGACCATTCCATTTCCATTTCCATTTCCATTCCCATTCCATTCCTTAAGCCATTCCATTCCTTAAATAACTCCATTCCATGCATGTCAAGGAATGAGAACCAAACATAGCATAAGTAGTTAGATAAGTACCAAGTACTTGGTCACATAGATTTATCACCAACACTTGTAATAAAAGCTGAAGGTGCTTCACTTGCTTATTTGAATGAACGACTTTCAAGGGACAAACACCAACAAAACTGGAATCAACCTCAACCTAAGCAGTATCTCTAGTCATTTTTTATCCCAAAAGCTCCAACAAATATGTTATAACCTCCAAATCTACCACATACATTTCATGTCATGTATTGCCAGCTTAAATTTACTCTCAAACAATAACCCAGGAACTTAAACAAAGTAATGACTCAGATATATTTTAAGCCTATAATTTAATACTTTCTAGGTCTTTGTTCATGTTTTTCTTAGGGATCTCAATTAAGCCACAATCATATGTGAGAGTATGTCTGGCATGCACTGACTGCTAGGGAGGGAGGAATAGAGAAGGGATACGAGGGGAGAGGGAGAGGGAGAGTGAGAGTGAGAGAGAAGATAACAAAGTTGGAATGCTTCTGATGCTGCAAACAAGATTAATGTAGTAGCAAGCAAATAAGAAAGCTAATTAGAATTCACTAGCCAACGCATATTCCTACCTTTTTATAGCTTCATTGTTGTGCAAAGCAGCAAGGTGAGCGAGCTGATATACTGCCCCAAAATTATGTTGAAGCATTGCCTCTTTATCAAATATAGCATCTGATAAAACAACTGATGCTTGCTCCCTGAGTAATGTACTCGCCTATATGATCTGTAACAAAGTGCTATTATTTCTATATGTATCTGACCAAACTACAGCACATGCTAACCAACTCAACAAAAATAATGTACGAGTTTTAATTAAATGACAGGAAACCATTGAATATGGATACCCACAAAGTATATTGAAACTTACAGTTCAATAAATAGAAAGCGTTTTACTGTCGGTTTCCCAAAATAAATGAATCAAAACAATAGTTTAGGAGTAAATGCAGTTCATATTACTCAAACCTTAATAAATTTAGTACATTCTAATGTTTTTATACATGCAACCAATATAAGAGAATATTTAACCTAAGCAACATGACACGGAAACTCTAAGATAAAAAATTACTAAAATTTCGAAATAACTTAAATATACTTCTAGTCTATCCATTGTGCCTAGACTTTCAGCTCCACATATCATAGATACGAATCCTTTTGTGCGCTGCATAAATCCCACTAGGGATCTGCATCAATCCCACTAGGATCTGCATCAATTATGGAAACATGTAAAAGTGTATAATTGGATAAGAAAGTGTTCACTACCAGTTCTACAAGTAGTAAGAGAGACAGTCATCTGATTAGGGAAAAATCTAATTCTTTCAATTGAAAGAAAAAAACAAATTTCAAGAATCAGTGACAAGAATGCAAATTGATTCCTATTAAAGTAACAAGCATTCAAGGAAATTACAGAAGCCTCACCTATTCTTATCCCTTGAGATGCAACCATTGGAATATGAGAGAAAGGCTTTTGGAGTGCCGCTATGTAACGAATGCCGCCTAATGCTGAAACATGATATGCCTATCTTTCCAGGAAAAAAAATTAAAGCGACAGAAGCCCATAACCCATGCATGAAGCATAATTTGATAGAAGTTTTCAGAAAGTCCATTATTTTGTACATTTGCTTTCTAACTGTAAGCACCATATATGATTTTGGGACAAGATTGATGAATAAACTGTATACTGAAATCTGAGATCAAAGAAATATAAGGTATATAAGCATGCAACAATATTTGAGTAAGTAAACAAAGTACACAAGCTTGTATCAGAGTAAATAGAAAATGCAATTCAATTATCATGACTGTAATATCTCGAATATTTACGAGGCTATAATAAGAAAATCAAAAAATCAAAAAAAGACGTGAAAACACTATTCATAAAACGTAAAGTCAACTTTGGAAAAGTAAACATTTTGACTAACCGGATTAGTTAGGAAACCTAACTAGAAGACTAACTAGAAAGTAAACTAAGTTGGATTAACCAAACTAGGTGGAATTTGGTTAAGTTGTAGAGAAAGTGAGGGCATTATGGTCATTTAGGAAAGCTTATATGCATATAGCTTATGTATGTATAGATTTTTCCTTGATTAATTAGTTGGCAAATGAGACTTTACTTCCTAAAATGTGTTGTCCAAAATTATGTGGTGTGTTGTAGCACATGGGTGACTAGGCTTGGTGACTCGGCAAGTGTGATGATAAAGCATGTGACTCACTATGGTGACTAGCCATGGTGGGGTGGCTTAAGGTCCTAACATATTCACAAGTAATTCAAAAGCAAAAGATGCTAGAGTAATCATAAGAGAGTTATATTGGTAATTGAGAGAAGGAAGGAAAGCTAAAGTCTTGCGTTTTCAAGTATCGAAAAGCTAGTACTTCAAGGGTAAAATCCCTAGTTGTCATTGTTCATTTTTCGTTCATATTATAGTCTATAAGCTCAAGGACATAAGTCGTTACCATGTACGATTTTTTTTTTCGTTCTTCGTGTGTTCTTGAGCAACAGTCATAATCCTATATAACTAGGCTTATGATTTTATAATTTCTATGTTATGAAGTGTTATTGAGTGTTAGGACATGTTATCCTAACATATTAATACATGGGGTATCATGTTTTATCAATTTGGTCAAAGAAATATAAAACAGTTTTAAAGCAGTCCCTTTACAGCCATTTTGGGTCCAGTTCTGTAAGGAATTTTGGACTGTGATACAAATAAGAGTTGTAGAGACGGAAGTTACGAACGTGTGGGATTTTGAACGACTCAAAAATGTTTGAAAACAAATAAGTTATAGCCGTTTTACCGAGCCGGGGTCGGGCTGCCAACCTTGCGGTCCACTTTATAAAAAGTCCCTTAAAAATGAGTTTTTGAGTTTGAGAATTTTGTAAGCATAACCACTAACGGAGATAGTCTAGTTAAGTTATAAAAACACTTGCTAAGAAGTAAAATTCGATAAACTAACTGTCGAGTACGCGACTCCCTTTATGTAGGCTTTTAAGCATTTACCAGGAAAACTTAGTTTACTATCAAGGCAAGTCTTCTATCTTAAACCTATGTGCAACTATTTCTAAGCTTGTTCATATGTGATAGTTCATATGTGAAAGTATATGTATGAAAGCTTTATGTGATTTTAAGTAGGATGTGATGATTAAATGTTAAGTGTTTAATGATATGTTATGCCATATATGATTATGTTATATCATTAAGCATGAGTTAACATGATCGTTAACTGGAAGTTTTGTTAAGTCAAGCATGTTAAAGTTTATATGAAAGCATAAACTGTGAATGTGTTATTTGTTAGACTTGTTGAGCCGTTATGCTCATTCTTGCGAATAAAACTTTATTTGCAGTTAAAGAAGAATGATAAGAAGATCATGAAAGTAAAGAAGAAGCGTAGATTAGGTTTCATGTTTTATTTACTTGTATTTGTATTAAGTCATAATGACTTCTGTAATACGAACAAGCAAACCATGTAATCAATGATTATATTAATAATATCATGTTATTATCGTCAGAATAGTGTTATGTCTTTAATTTGATATAACTTAGAATTGTTAAAGATCTATTAATCTGAGTGAGGGTATTGATAATATGGACTGATCATGTTATGCCGATACTCTGAACTTCAAATAGATAGTAAAACATTAATACAATGTTGATAAAGAACTATATATCTGAATGAGAATATTGAATAACATTGTGAGTGTAGTAAGAACAGAGATCTAGCACCGATGAAGAAACCAAATTCATCGCAAGGTTCCTCTGTTCCAAGTACAAGTGTGTTATTAATATTGTGAAATTCAGATAAATAGGAAATATCGATATGAAGAGATATATCTATAAAGATATATGTCTAAGTGAGGGTATTGAATGATATTGGGAGAGTTCTGTAAACACTGAGGTTACACTAATGAGCATCAGTAAGATACCAAAATTATCGGAATGCGTCCATCTGTTGCGAAAAACGATCTTATCATTAATGTTGTGAAACTTGATACATATTAAAGTATAGAATGTTAAAATTATAAGGTTAAAAATTTGACCGATATATATATATGGTGTTATCCATATATACGAATGAACTACAAGTTGATACTTGTAGAAAGAATGAGATTGAGATCAAGTTAAGATTCAGGGATGAAGTTAAGGAAATATATAATGGTATAGTCTGTAATAGACTAATTCAACCAATATGATTATGGATCATTGGTTAAGTTACGAAAGATGTTGAGTTAACGTCGACCCTTGTTCGGGCGACGATCGTCCGGATTCGAGGACGTTACAATGACACTTGAGAAATGAATAAAATAGGAAAAATAGTCTAAAGTGACACTAAGGCGTTCACAGATGTCATAAACTAAACATTTGTCTTCTATTGGTATAAGTGTTGCCTATTCCAATGACCACTAAAAACAGCAGGAATTAAGAACAATTTTTTTTTTTGCTAAATAGCAAGAATTAAGAACTTGTTTTCTAATAACAAGAAAGAAGCAAATACATAGTTCCCCACCAATCTCCACAATTCAACTCAATCTAAAAGCCTGTCACTAGCCTGAGTACTTTCCAATAAGCCAATGCTCAAAAGTTTTTTCAATTAAATGATTATATTGTGGCATATGCTTTCCGTTGAACTAATTAAGAAAGAGGATTAACTGTTGATGCCAAGAGCCTTCCCTTCTGAACATTAAACATATGTACATTCTCCCTAATTGAGCAGCAATCACATGTTACGTGTAAGGGCTCAATAGACTACCCTATTCCCACATTGGAACATTTGGGATGGACTTTAATTGTATACAAGGTCTACTACCAAGGGTACCAGTTCTTAGTCATGACTTTGGTGTGGGCTTGTGGAAGACCAAGATAAACTAAGTACCCTTGAGTCGGGGTTTGGGTTTGGGCTTGTGCCATCACACTCACGATCACAAAAAAAAGGGATTGAGATCTCAGTCGAATCAGGGAATCCCCTCTCTTGTGAGAAGAGAGAAATTGCATGCATAGCGGCATAGAGAGGCAATCTTCCTCAATGGGTACTGGGTAGGTTGAAACTCAACCTGCACTCGTAGACAACACTATGGATGGAGTATCGGTAATTTACTTCTATATAACACCTTTTGCCCGCCATTAACGTTTGGAATGTTGGTCACAAGAGGGGCCCCTGGCAGAGAGAAAAGTCAGGATAACGGACTCCACCGGCTTTCATAGCACACGAACATCATTGTTAACAACCCCCATACTACTTTTATGTCTTTAGAATGACTGTCTCTTGCGTCTTCTTTTTTTTGTGAACAAAGAGACTTGCATCTCAAGTATATGGCTTCCAATACATCAATATCTTCCATTATCATTATCAGTTACTAAAATTCATTCCATAGTCTATCTGATAGCTTTCCCCAAAAGCATTGACCACTTTGACTCTCCATATAATTAGTTATGCTCTGACAAAAACACGTATGTAGGACAGATTCAAGTAGGGTTTATTAGCTTGGTGTTTATGTGTTTTACAACCTATACGGTGGATAAGAATACTCGATTTATAACTTGTAAAAGTTATAGGGACGGGCTAGGGCTTTAGGCTGGTTTAAAGTTGTAAAAGAAGAAAGTTTCGAGGCAGTTCTAGGGATGGTGAGCCTAAGAAAAGTGCCCCTAGAATACTAAGTTAGGGTACTTTTATAACTTAGTGAGCCAGGGTTTGAGAAAATGTACGCTATTGTGTATTACGAACTTTTAGGGTTGAATGGTTGATTATTAAATCTGATCAAGGGTTATTAGCTGAAGAAAAAAATAAACCTTAGGCATCAAACCTACCTTGTAGCATATGCTGCATATTAGCACCCATAGGGTTGAAATTGCATCACATAATCCAAAACAAAAGCATGATTGCTGAGAAATATGTCTTGTAGCAATCCAAAACCAAAGAGATTTGCTAAACCCTAACAAATAAAAGGCCCATCAATTCATAAGATAATAAGATAAGATCCAAAGGACACCACTAAGACCAATGTCCAGCCAATACAAAAATACCCCTAAACTGTAAATTGACCAACAACTTACATAAATCAGACCCTTAAGATACCTAATAAATAATACTATAGAAAAAACTCCATTAACCAAAATAAGGTTAGCAAGTTCCAAAGTTGACCATCCATCATACAGCATTTTTCAATTACCAGAGTTCAGTCTCTTCCCACGAATTAGTGAATCAGGAAGGATGTGCGGAAATGTTCCAACTGACTTGAGACTATGAAACATCTTTTCTACGCCTTTTAAACACTTCATATGGATGCTGCCACTTGTCTTGACGTACAACCACATTATGCCATTACAACCACCCTTGATCTCCAGGCACCACTTCTCTGATTCTCTTCCCCCGGCTCTCTCTCCTTGCTACTGTTGTTTTTACTATCTTAGAGCAGCTGTCGAGCTCTACTGAACTTTCTTAGTTTAAATATTTTTTTCATATTTATATTTTCTTATTCTTTGACTTGACTCAGTACAGGGTCTCAACTTCACGCTACTGAAGATTCCCAATAACACGTTGTTTAAAGAAGATTTAAACAACAGTTAACCGTCAGTGACCATTCCAAACCATATGCCAATAGCATGTTGTATGGATAGGGTATGAGAATTCAACTAATTATTTTAGTGGATGAATCACCGAATTAATATCAAGACTTGTTTCACTTATAAAATAACAAGAGTAAAATACAAAAAAAACCACCTCTGCTTTCAATTTTTTCATTTAACTGCTTGTAATTAAAAAGCCGTCAATTTACAACCTGTGGTATAAAAAATGTTACATACTCTTTCACCTATGACCTAACGTGGCCTAATTCCGTTAACAACGGTTGATAATTGACATTTTTAACATGTGCATAAAAAGAGAGAAAAATCTAATTAAAAGTAATTATAAATCAATTTCAACAAAGACACAAAGCATAAATAATAAGTTAAATAAATTAGACACTGAAAAAACCATTGAACTTTTGTGAAGCTATTAAAAAAATATACAACTATTTTTTTCGGACCAAAACTATTGAACTATCAAACAATTATAAAAAATGCACAAAATTTGATCATATGAGCTGGCGTGTACATATGAACTAGTCAAATTTTGGGCATTTTTGAAAATTTTTTGAAAGTTAAATGATTCTGGTCAAAAAATAATAATTTGTATGATTTTTTATAGTTTGATAAGAGTTCAATGGATTTTTTGAACATTAAGTCAATAAATTATAATAATTAAAAAAAATTATGAGTATATACAAATTAAATTGATAGATAACATGAACATAATAAGTTCTGAGATGTATGTCACTGTAGTGTGAGAGTCAGGTTGTGTTTGATAAATCTGGCAATTAAGATCTGAATGATTATGATGTCTTAATAAATTAGATCATCTGAATGGTTATGAGGTATGAATCTAAAAAACTGTTTGATAACTAAAAAGTAAGTTGTCTCTTAATGACACTATTTTACTATTTTAAAGGGTAAATTTTTATTTAATAATTTTAAATATTCAATTTAATAAAAATGAGTGAATAATATTGTTGAATATATTTATATAAAAAAAATTATCAAAAAAATTTCATTAAGAGGTACCTCTTAATTATTAAGATTTCATTTTCTGTCTTACCGATTAAGAGGCATTCAAATGTAACAAAAAAAACAAACAAACAGCATCATGCCTCTTAGCGAATAAGAGGCAGTCCATTAAGAGGCAATCAGATGTAAACAAACAGCACCTCAGTAGTATATCATTAACTATAAGTAAAAACAAATTAAATTGATAGATTAAATGAATAGAAATCCTAAGTCAAAATTAAATTCAAGCAAATTATAAAATTTTAATAGATTTAATTAGGTAAATACATAATTGGGAGATCCTGCCCCCATCATTCATAGCAGAGGCGGATGCACATTAGGGAGGGGGGGGGGGGGGGACTCTTGATTTTTGTATTTTTTTGTTAGTATAAGGATATTCAAGTAAAGTGACCCCTCTTAAAAAAATTAGTGACTTCAAAAAATAAAACTTTTAAGAATAATTTTGTAGTGATTTTTATGTACTCCCTCCGTTCCAAAATAGAAGATCATTATTTACTTTTTTGAAGCCAATTTGAGATATTTTTAAACTCAAAATTGACATAAATTCATTCAACTTAGAATATAAACTATCTAAAAACTGCTACTAATTATAAGATTTATTGTTTTATGGAGTAATTGTTAATGAATTTTTCAGTTTGAAAATGTCTAAAATTTACTTTCTAAAGAGAAAATGATCTTATAAATTGGAACGGAGTAAGTATTTCTTTTTTATGAAATCTATATTTAGTGAATTTTATTATTCTCCCTATTTCAGAAAAAAAAAAGTCGCGTCTATCAATTCTTCTTTTGTTTCACTAAAAGATTATTCTTTTTATGGTTAGTAGCATAAATGACACAATATCTTCAAATTTTTTATCATAATTTCATTACATGTCACCACTGGTAAACTAGCAACTATTAATGGTAAATATGAAATAAAAATACATTATTAATATCAATTCTCTTTTTGTGTAACGAATAAAGTAATTTTATTATTTTTATTCAATTACAAGGGTGCCTCCTCTTGAAAAATATTTGTGTCCCCGCTTGATTCATACATTCCTTCCCTGTGGAATAGATGGGGGCTGGTAGGGATTGTCATATAAGAACACTCTCCCTCTAGCTCGCTTGTCAAAAAATTAGTCTCCTTGACCCTCCCTTAGTAAAACACTCTCAAGCTCGATATCAATAGTCCACTAGGAAGCAGGAATTCTTCATTAACCCGACGAACATGTTGTGGGACTGTTGAGGATTCTCTCCTCCTTTATAACTTATGTTGTGACAACCCGAAAAATTGGATTGTTCACAAATTTAGTTTAAAGAATTATTAATTAATAAAAAGAATTTTTATTAATTATATTCTATGTTATGTGTTTATTGTTCATTCTATGATTTAGGATGATTATAAACAGAGTATTCTGGCTACGGGCTAGAATGAACAAGACTTTTCAAGACAAAAATAAAAGATTTTCGAAAACAAAAATATTTTCGAGAAAAAGACGAAATAGACATTATTCACATGACGAAACCTATGGTTTAGGGTTTGAATAACCTAGGCCTTTCTGAGAGTTTTGTATGTCGTAATAACATTCCGTCTGAAGATTTGACGGTAATAAGCCGTGAAAAGTTATGTTAGCCGATAAAAGTTTTTCTCGAAAAACGTGCAAAAATCGAACGAAACAAAAACGATAAAAGTATTGTTATGTGCTTTTCATTCATTTAACTACGTTGTGGGAAAACGTGAAAAAAAACGCTAATCATAAAAAAGTATTTTTCAATTTTTCAAAGTTTTGAAAAACGCGTAAAAGGTAATCAGTAGAGGACAGACGAAATATCCAAAAATATTTGGATTTCGAGAAACGCAATTTTCAAACTGTCGGACGAATTCCGATAGACGGAACAACAAAGCTTCCCGAAGAAGCTTCGTGAATAGTAAGGAGGTTTGTTAAGGAGGTGGGAGTAAAACGGTAAAAAGCCGCCAAATGACCAAAATGCTCCTAGCCTTGAAAATCTATATATACTTAGCTCATTCTCTTGGATTTGAAATCCAAGAGAAAACTCATTGAGAGAGAACAATAAGGAAGATAAAGAACTTGATAGCTTGGATCGAACAAAATCGAGAAATAGAAAAGCTTACAAATTGCAAGCTTTGTCAAGAAGAAGAATATTAATGAAGAAAGTGAACCCTAAAACTTAGCTTAATCCAATTTTTTCTACAAGTCTTCTATGTTAAAACATATAGCTTAATGAAAATGGAAGTAAAAGATGTTAAGAAACGATTTCCTTATGGTTGAATCATAAGGAAATGAAGAAATAAGAATTATAAGTTAGTTTATAAATTTCTTTAAAAGCTTTCATAGAAAGTATGAATTGTTTGATGTTAATGGACGATTCGGATGAGTTATATGAACTCTCCGATGTTATAAGGATGAATTATCAAACTTATAACATTAAAATGCAAGAAAACGTAAAATTGTAATCAAAATATCGATTAAAAATGAAGAACGAACGAAGAACGCGGTAAGAACGTTGTTGATGGTCAAATTAAAAACCATCTAATTAAAGCTTGTTGTTGATGGACAAGTTTAAAATCATCGTATATATGTATGCTTGGTTAGGAATGACAGAAACGTTCATGAAGAACGGATCGAAATTAGTTAATAACGGAGTTATGGCAAAATTTCGTAAAAGACGAACGAAACGTAGAAAGTATGTAAGTGAACCCAAATGAGTAGGGTTTCCTAAGAATGTAAGAAAACGTAGAAAACGTGAGTCGTGGACTCAAGAACGAACAAATTCCGAGTTCGGATGGACGAATTACGGACGAACGAAAATTTAACGTAAAGTTGAAAAACATAACGAGGGAGGACTTTCGAGCCAATTTTAAGGTTGGTTAATAACTTGAAAAATTAATTTTATCTAGGGGGATGTGTAGTAGGTGTTGCAAGGTTTCCAACGCCTCCGAAACGGACCAATTCCGATATCAGAAGTAGAAGTTATGACATCGTGAAGTGGGTGGCCCAAACTTGTTAAACACTTGGAAAAAAAATTATGAGTTCTAAGAGAGGCGCCGTAGCGCCGCCCAGTAAAGGGTAACTGGCGCCGCAACGCCGGGTCCGGGGCTCAGCTACTGCAAAATGGCGCCGCTGCACCGGATTTAAAGGGGAGAGTGGCGCTGCAGCGCCCTTAACCCAAAAATTTTTGACTAAAGATTTTTATTGTCCTACTCTTTGGATGGTAATTAAGGGGCAAGCATGAATGCAATGTTCATGAAAAGAAATATCTAGAATGATTATTAAAACCTTGAGTTTGACGAGTAAACGTCGAATAAAAGTTATAAAATGACGAACGCGAAATACGTAACCGATATTCGTGGACCGTATCGCGTTAAAACGAACGTGTGGGATTGCTATATTGGTAATTCCTTAGACGTTGAGTGACAAAGGTGACTTATAACATTCCGATGTTATAATGTCGTAATGGAAGTTAAGTATAAAGCGTATAGACGCTGTAAATGCAACGTTGTTGCGATGAAAGAACGGTCTTAGCATACCACGAACCGTATGGCTTAGACATTAAGGGATGGCAATGAACGTGATGTTCACGTAATGAATCACTATTGAAAGTGATTAAAACCTTAAGTAAAAGTTGAATGAAAGTTTAAAAGACGAACGATGTGAAGGTAGAATATGTAATCGCTATACGGGAAACCGTACTCGCGTCAAACGAACGTCCTATGTATACAGTGGTTGTGTGACTTAGACGTTGATGAAAGTTAACAAAGTATGATATGTACATATCAATAAACCGTAACAAACGGTAATGAGAAGAACGAATGATCCGAAATTAAATCGGATAAGAGGATGATAGAAAGGAAAGTAACCGTAAAGCACTTAAACCGATGTGAATGTGTTAAGTGTACACGTAAGTTAAACGTGCTTAGCATACACGCCGTGTATGGTTCGAACGTAAAGGAACGAAAACTAATGAATAATGTGTAAATGTTGGAAAGTCGAGTTAATGATGATAACTTGAATGACGTTCCGAGTCAAATACATCGGACATTGTAAGATATGAAATGAGATAATGTAAAGTGCTTAACGCTATGAACACATAGTCTTAACATTGAATGTTCGCTCTGAGTATACAAAAGATTGTATGACTTGGACGATAAAGAATAATCCTGAGATATGACATTAATTTGTCAGAAAGTCATAAGGAATGACGATGGACTTAACGAACAATACAGTTGTAATGATTCGGACAAGTTGAGCTAGAAAGAAGGAATGGTAATGTAAAACCATCGTAAAAGACGATTGTAAGGTTGTGGCATCTATGTATGTCTTAACAGTTGAAAGAATTAAAGTAAACTTTGGTCGCGTAAACTTAAATTGCAAGAATGCGAACCATAAGACTTAAAATTAAGTTTAAACCAATGCATAAGTCAAATATTTAACTAATTGGAATGTGTTATTCCCTATGTGATACATAGGAGTTTCGATGAGCAGTTCAGCATAAACTGTAAGCTGTAGCTGTGCGTAAGGCAAGTTTCCTAACTTCATTCATATTCCTAAATGAATATTAGTTTCTTAAACTTTCTCAGATGTTGAATTTGAGAAGTTTTATCTATGTGCAAATGTGTTATGTTTGTACAAGGTGGTAGAATGTACGAGGCCTTGTGCCACAATTTTAACATTTCGGTGTTTCTGTGAATTGAACTGTTCTGTGATTGAACGGTTCAATATTAAGAAGTTCTGTTTATTCATGAACTGTTATTGTTAAGTCTGTGCTAATGATTCTAGCCAGACAGCATGTTAATGAAAGAGTAGAAGAATGAAAGTATTTCAAAGTGAATGGGATTAATGTTTTAAAATGATAGGAATCAGATTTACTCCTATTATTCGGACTACTTCATAACCATTGTTCGGTTATTGAATATTGTAAAAGAATATATAATTATTGCTTAGTTGTTATTCAACTGCTACGACTTGCTGAGCAATTGAATGCTCACACTTGCTTTAAATGAAAATATTTTTAGCGAATGACGATAGAATGAACTTAAGGATCCCGTAAAGATCAAATTGCCCGATGTCCTGCTGAAGTATTGTTCATTATATGAATGAGCATAAAGACTCAAGCCAAGACTTGTAATGTAGAATAGTTGATTAAATTGTAAATTAGTTTAATAACCTGTTATGTATCTTTTGTGGCGGATGAAAGTAACACTTGTAAGATGTAAAGAATAATGTAATTATCATTATTGGTAGTAAATGAAGGTTTTAAGGTAATAGAACCTGGAAAATGAATAGATTGTCGTTATTCTTCATGATATAATGATGTATGTATGGAACGAGAAATACTCGTGATGTACGGAATTCGGGTGTAAAGATATACCGGATTTTGGGGCGTCACATATGTGCTTTGATTATCTATGATTATTTTTTGGTATTGTTTATGACTTGATGTTTATAGAAACATCAAACTTATATTGCTTGTTGAATGTTTGTTGTTTTTCACTTATAATATCTATTTTGTTGAACTTTTATCATTTATATATAAATCAATAATAAAACATGTGTTGAATCCCATCGCACCTGAATCCCTATCTTTTAAGATTTGACGAATTGATGTATCCCCGTATGACACATCAGTATTCCCACACCCGTATCCGTGCATCTTAGTCCAACGTAGTTCCCCAAAAGAGAACACAGTAGCACCATTCTCTTCAACTGGCCTAATCACATTTACATTCTCTTTTTTGGACACATGCTAGTAATGTAATAGCCAATAGTATACTATTAATTAGTTAAAATGATTACAGATGCATTGAGAGACGAAGAGGATATGTCAAAGAAACTAGGCGAGTGGAAAATTAACTTCAGTGGGTTGGGAATGCCTTAGATAATGATAGCTAGAGTGTAGTTGCTAATTCTAGTAGGTTCTATCTAGTAGAATAAATATTAGTGGTTGTAATTTCATATTAAGCTTGATTTGAGTGAATACTGAATTGAGAGATATTTTCTCTATTTTAACCTCTTCCTCATCTTAATTTCTCCTATTCTGCCCATTCTTTCCCTCCAACTCTGTTTCATATATTTATTTCTTCCCTGTCAGTTCTCTGTTTTGATAACATCTACCTTGATCCTAACAAATTGGTATCAGACCAGTTCTAATCCAAGGGACAAGATCAGTAGTTGATCTTCTCCTTCCCAAGACTCTGCTTCTTCTCCGATCTCTTCTTCGTAATTATCTTCTCTAACCTCTAATTCTGGTAAGGTTCTTTTCACCCTCTCATAGCTTTAGTCTCATTTCATTCTCATCAAACTCTTCCTCTTAAATCTGATATACTTATCTCAATCTTGAAAAATCTCCAAAAAAATCTCATTTTAATTTATTTTTCCTGCACACCAATTGCCCGGTATAATGTCTAAGTGAAATTTTCAATTTCTTCCTCTCCAAATCTCTTCTACCTCAACTTATTCTGCAAGAAAACCCATAACATACTAAAAATAGTCAACATGTGTTAAATCTAAATGGCTTTTTACAACATTCTCTTCCTCACAATGAATTGGTCTTGTCCTCCAATTATCGGTGAAGATCTTAGCGATAATTGTCCGTTCTGAGTATTTGAAAGAGTATGTTTCACCATCAAGCTTTGACAAATGCTACGGACAACTGTGAAATTTTGTGCATGAGCATTTAATAGACTTGTACCTAGCAGCAATCTTAATGGGGGTATCTACTCATAATGGTAATATGTTTATGGTTACATTGCAAAATTAGCAACCAAAGAGCATTTCAAGTCCTTCAACTCAAGTGCAAGTAAAGGAAGCAATTGTGTTTAAAATCAACACTTCGGAGAGATCAAATTCAATTGTTACCGACTTTGGAGCTGAATTCCATGCAATACCATATCAAAGAGAATCTTAATCAAATATCCTTGTTGCTTTATGAGGAAGTAGTTGGTCTATGATAAAGTTGATGGAAATGATAAAGTTGATGGAAAAGTCGAAATTCACAAGTACTTGATATTGATTTTCTTTGGCAGGAGGAGACGAGCAAGAGAATCTAAGATATAAGCCCACACAAACATAAAACTTCAACAATAAAACCATCCATGAGGGCATTGATGTGTTGGATTTTGCTATAAAATCCTATTTATTTAATATTGTTTATGACATTATTATTGATTAATAAATATTGCATTATTCATTATTTTGTCATGTGATGTTATTTTGTCTCTACAATATATGTATATGATTTATATGTATACATAGAAGATATAAAATATAAGTAACATATAATAAAGAACAAGGTTTATAACCATGGATAGACCTAGAAATTGGGCAGATTTGAATGGGTTTGGGCGGATGTAAATGGGTTCAGTTTTATATGGGCAAGCCTTATATGTGTTTAAAATTATATGAGTTGTAAATGGGCGGTCAAATTTCTCTCTCTAAAAATTTGTATAACTTTCTGTCTCCCAAAATTTATCACTCTCTAAAATTTTATTTCAATTTCTCTCTAAAAAATATATTAATTTCTCTCTCTAAATTTTGTATCCATTTCTCTCTCTAATTAGAGATACAATGTAACAAGTAACAAGTCATGCATGAAACTTGATCAAATTAACTTAACTCTACATAATTAATCCATAAGTGGAAGAAGTTTATGTAATAGTTCACATTCATGATTCCAAACAAAAAAGACGAATTAACAGCAAGCATACAAGACTACGTACTTGAGTTAAGAAAATTAAACAAGAGAAAGAATACACAAATCAAAGCCCATAAATATATGCACATATTTCATAGTATTGATATTTTACTATATATAAACCCATCATGAACTTGGCAACTATATAGGCACAAAAGCAGTGATACTAAACCCAGAGGAAGAAAGAAACAGTACACAAAGCAGAATGCACAAAGCAAATGAGAGAGGAAGAAATCATAGCAAAAAGAGTTAGTCATAACACATCCATCCACCACTTAATTCAAAAAATCATAACCCATCCACCCACTTGATTCAAAAAAAAAATATTAGTGAGAGATCAAGAGAAAGTGAACATTTTATAGTAAGAAAGTGAAATATTTTAGAGTGAGAAACTGAAAATTTTTAGAAAGAGTCAAACTGAGAAATAATTACTAAAATAGCTTACTTTTGAAAATAAGTGTATAATTGGGGCCAAATGGGCAGCCCACATCAAACCACTTACTATGTGGGTGGATATGGGTTGGACCATTTATTATTTTTATTTGATAATTATCTACCCAAACCCATCTAATAATATGGGTGGATACTTCGAACTAAAGTGAATTAATGGTGTGCATTAAACAGGATCATGTGATTAATACTTTACATTATGATAATTAATACCAAGGGATATCGAGTAATATATATTATGAATATTAGGAACATATATTATTGTCAAGAAATCTATAAAAGATATCTCGTAAGATAATTTATTAAGTAATTTGTAGCTAAGTCTTTTAGTAATATTATTACAAAAAGAATATATTTAATTGTCAAATTAATTATTGATCAGCAAGAATGAATTATGTACTTATGTAGTGAATTATAAATATTTCCGAAATACAGTAATTAAACATGAGATATTTATATATATATATATATATATATATATATATATATATATATATATCCAAATAGAGGGAATTTCGTAGCTAATTAGTAAAGTAAGAGCTTAATTGTGTATTTCCTGAACTAGAGTCCCATTACAATTATTTAGTGGTATTAATTGTAATATTAGAATTTTAGATAAGAGTTATGAGATAACATTTTTACCTAGAGTTCTGTTGGAGCTTGAATAGGAGACCCTTAAGATCCCTCTTCTAACCTAAATTGGATCAGATACATAGAGAGGATATAATTTACTGATATATATATATCAATAGGATTTTTGTTTTTTGTGATACAGTTGATCACACCATCAGAAACAAAATTCGAAATAATTTTATTGCTCCCTTTCTTCATTTCAAACTAAGTAAATTCGTAGCTAGGGTTTGGTGAAAAGGAATTATGGACCGCACGCTCCAAGGTTCACAGCAAAGGTAATAAGAGAGAAGGTCTCGAGGATAGCAAGAAATCAATTATGTTTGTGTGAGCACAATGTTATATGAACTATATTTACAATATATATATATTGTTGTTCATATAAAACCGCAACGACGATCTTGGGATAAAATTTTAAAACCTAGTTTGGCTAACTATTTTTCCTTCATGATGTTCAAAATGGAAAAGAAATATAAGGCAATGGGCCATTTAGAAATTAAATTGAGTCTGGGGACTCATTCGTTATTTAAGAAGAGTGGATAGTACCCTTTTTTTCTTAGTATCCAAGTTTGCTTTGTCCTTAAAATAGCTAGTGTTGTATAGTAGCCCATTTTATTAGGTTCAATCTAGCAGTATATACGTTGTAGTTTCATTTTAAGCTTGATTTGAAATATGAAGCACAAACACTTCTCAAAGGTCAATGAGTAGAAGATGTGGGGGCATTCCAGACGCAACGCCTTGGACACCTTGGGATGCATCTCGACACTATCTTTTTTATTTGTCTAATTTTATTTTATTTTTACTTCAGACATGTTGTATACACGCTGCGACAAGTCGGGACACGCCGGGATACATCCCAACACTTATTTCAACGCCTTGGACACGTTGGGATGCATCTCAATACTATCTTTTTTATTTGTTTAATTTTATTTTATTTTTACTTTGGACATGTCGCATACAAGCTGCGACACGTCAGGACACGCCGGGATACATTCTAACACTTATTTTTTTTAATTTGTTTTACTTTTTTATTTGGCTAAGTTATAAATACACATGTTAGACTTAGATATGTTCATTATAATATGCTAGCGTTTTTCACTATTTTTCTTGATATTTATTCTACTCTATTGGTAATTAAATTTATTTATTATAGAAATACATGTATATTTATTTAAGAAATAACAAAATTCAACATATCCCCCAACGCATTATATCCTTTTTTCTGGGAGAATGTTGTGTATCGTGTCATTTATCGTGTCGTGTATATGTATCGTGTGCCTCGTAGATTTGAATGATATATTGATATAAGAGATATTTTCTGCTCCTTTATCCCCTTCCTCACCTCAGTTTCTCCCATTTTGCCCATTCCTTCGCCCTCCAACTTTCTTTCTAAAATCTATTTCTTCTCTACCCGTCCACGAATTTGTTAGGACCTAACTTGGATCCTAACATATTACACTTGAATCAAATTAAAAAACAGCATCTACCCTACATCAATACATCTATCACGCAAATCTTTATGTTATGATCTTTCACATGAGAAGAGATTCTTATCTTCTTGTAAGCATCAAATTTTAGAAGTAGAAAGTAGAAAGAATATGCAACATAATTACTAAGGCAAAGCAACCTTGATAGGGATTGAGGGATTGTCCTACACTAGGATGTGTAATTCTCTTCTGTTTGTTTGGTGGAAGCGTAGTCTCCATTTTGATGGTTTTCTTCCTTGTATAATCAAATTCGTCTATTAGTACGAAAATTTTAAGGCAAATAAAGGTAAATCATGATTGTCTACCCATGAGAGAACTGATTAAACAGTAGAACATGATAATTTGATAACATTAAGATTATGAATAGGTAAATTCATTCACGAATTCAACTACGTGCACAGATCATAGGATCGACAAAATCTATTTCACTATATTAATCAATTTGTATGTTCTATAATGAAAATAAGTCAATTCTCACCTTGACAATTTCGGCGCCAGCATTATAGGCAGACAATATCTGTAAGCAGTGCATAAGTTAAAAGTTGAGGGGAAATTGGACTGGAAGTCCTATGAATCAACCAGGAATTGAGAAATAAGTTATAAATTCGCTCTTCCAGATTCATCACGACATTGCAACAATAGAATTCAAGAAGATAGACACGGTAATTGGTCAGATGCAACACCTTGCAACATCAAAAGAGAGGGCTCAAATCTGCAAAGGGGCTACATACTTACTTCTGTCGGTGTCATTGCACCAGGAATATACACAGCTTCACTTCCTTGTACATAGTCCAAAATGTCCTGGAGATTCCTAACCATGTTAAGACAAAACAATAGAAAGTGAAATTTTTCTAAGACCATAATTTTTAAACGATGGTCATTCATGTCGTAAAGTAACAGTAAGAAGTATTATAAATAAAATAAAATAAATCTCATTATAGTTTAGGGCAACATCATGGGTAAGGAAATAAAGGATATATTTAGCCAAAAAAAGGAGAAAAAGCATACTGGTCTTGACAGAAAAACAGTACTGATAATGTGACAACTGTTGAAAGATACCATTACGATTGCAGGACTAATGAGAAATTTTGCACCAGCATTTATGGCTTTCTTGGCATCCTTGGAATTTAAGACTGTCCCAGCCTGCAAAAGACTACAGAATTATGATTTGTCGAGCACTTTCATGAGTGACAATTTATTATGTCGAAAACTAACCGCCCAAACATATGGACCTGCATATGTTCAAAACTAAATAGGAACCGTGGATGTTATGATGTCTCTACTTGGATTAATTTTTCCCAATGTGATGAAAAAAATATTTAAAACAAAATGAAACACATACGCTGTCAAGCCCAGCTAGGATTCTGACCAGAAATAGAGATCTAAACAGAGATAGAGAGAATTAGAGAGAATTTTGGGAAGAAGGATAGAAAACTCAGTAATTCCTACCGAGTTCATGAGAGAGAAGAGAGAGAGAGAAAATAAGGAGACAGTTTAAACAAGCTTCTCTTCATTTCATTCATTCACTTAATTCATGATGCTTCGAGAATAATTCTGACGCCAGGCAGAATAGCGATTATCCTGCGAGCTAGGGTAACAATAAATTCACAGGCAAAGGACAAGAGATTCACCAGAAACACAGAGAAATTTCTCTAATGCTTGAATTTATATTTATCAAAATCAAAGTTGTCTTCATTAAACCCACAAGCCGGGTTTTATAGCTAACAAAACTTTCTTTCCAAGTCATAACAGAATTCCTAAAATTACGAAAACAAAATCCTAAAAGGTAACAAGCTTCCTATATTTATGGAAATAAAATCATAATAAGTAACAACTTCCTATTACGTAATAATATAAAAGATTTACTTCTTAAATAAAAACTACTACCATAAAAGACGGTAATTCTTAACTTCGAAAGCCGAAAGGGTGGTCCGGTCAGTTAGCTGAATCCCGAAGCCATCATCCTATTCCCGAAGATGTTAATGTCCGCCACATTTACGCCGATCCTCCAACACATAGTATTGTAATGCCATTAACGTGTTATCTGATAGTTTAGCGTCATCGGACTCGAATCCTACTGCATCAGTCACCCCATGTTGGAAAGAACTCGTCCTCGAGTTCACAGTATCATCATCGGACCCAGAAAAACAAGGGCTCAAATGTTTCACATTGAAAACGTCTGAACTCCGTAAATGGTTAGGGAGACGCATTATCATTAATCTTCTACAGAATCTCACAGGGCCCAATCTTCCGATCCTTGAGCTTATTATATTCGCCAATATGATATCGATCACGAGTCAAAACTGCCCAAACAAAATCACCAACGTCAAAAAGTATCCGACTCCGATGACTGTCAACCCGACCCTTATAGATGTTATTGTTATCGAGAATAGATTGTCGAACTTGTTTATGAATATCCGAAGATGTTCGGCCATTTCACTTGCCTTCGGATGTAGGCGTCCGACTCGTGGAATAGGAGTTAAATCAAGCACCACTGATGGATTTTGACCTGTAGAAAACCTCAAAAGGACTCATCCCTGTCGTTCGGTTCTTAGACCTGTTATACTCAAACTCGGCTTGAGATAGAGCAACATCCCATTGCTTCGGCTTAGAACCAGCCAGGCACCTTAGAAGATTTCCCAAACTTCTGTTCACCACTTCGGTTTGACCATCGGTTTGAGGGTGGTATGCGCTGCTGAAATTTAGTTGTGTTCCTATTTTTTCCCACAAACTCTTCCAGAAATGACTCATGAATTTGGTATCCCGATCAAACGTTACCGACTTCGAGAAACCATGTAGACGTACAATTTCCCGAAAGTAGAGATGGGTGATACGTTAGGCGTCCATTGTTTTTCGACAAGCGACAAAATGAGCCATCTTTGAAAATCGATTAACCACAACTAAAATAAAATCCATCGCGCGATGTGTTCGAGGTAGACCCAACACAAAATCCATACTGACATCAACCCATGGAGCTTCAGGAATACGTAAGGGAGTGTACAGTCCTGCATTAGTAAGAATTCCCTTGGACCTCTGACATACATAACATCGCTGCACGTAGTGAGCCACATTACTCGAGAACTTCAGCCACTAATAGTCAGCCGACACCAAGGCTAATGTTTTATCACGTCCGAAGTGACCCTCACCGTGGAGTTCACTTATGATCTTCTGCCCAAATGAGCAATCCGGAATACACAGCTATAATCCCCGAAAAAGATACCCATTATGAAACACAGTCATAGCAAGTCGGGTAACCGATTTAAACACTGTCATTGAATCGTCGGTGTGTTGTATGTTACTCATAACATAGGATGTCGTTAGGTTGATCCCCTATAGATATCCACGGTATGGTTCTAAGTCGAAAGACGGACGAACAGTTCTTCGTTTAATTATCACTAAGCTTTACTATGTTAAAACAATTGTTATATCTTTTATTGAGCTATAAAGCTTTTAAATCTCCTATCGATGTGAGTTCACTTATATGTTATGTGTTTTTCAACTTGTTGAGCAACTTTGCTCACTCTTGCAAATAAATCCCCATTTGCAGCTAAAGAGGATAGACCCGAGAGCTCCGGCTCTAAGAAGGGAAAAAAGAAATGTGTAGACTAGTTTACATGTTTTATATTATTGCTTGTCATTTTGTTGTAGTCATAATGACTTTTGTAATACAAACAAGCAAACCATGTAACCGAATCTTATATCAATAATATCATGTTATTATCATCAAATGTTATGTATTTACTTTGACATAATTTAGAATTATCAAACATTAACACAATATTGATTCATAACGATACATCTAAATGAGGATATTAAATAATATTGTGAGATCTGTAAGCACAGAGATTTAGCACTGATAAAGAGTAATCTTTATCGCAAGGTTCCTTTGTTCCAAGAAAAAGCTTGTTATTAATATTGTGAACTTCAGATAGATAATAAATATCAATATGAAGAGGTATTTTTATAAAGACATGTATCTAAGTGAGGTTATTGAATAATATGGAGAGTTCTGTAAGAAAAAGAATCTTGCCATGGATAGAGCCTAATTTATCGCAAGATTCTTTTGTTCCAAGAACAATCCTATTATTAATGTTGTGAACCTTGATATATAGAAATATAGAATATCTAAAACTTAAAGTTAAAATAAGAAAAGTGATCACTAGATTCGCCGTAGCAAGTACAGGGATTTGGGAGCGTCACATCATCCATCCTCAATCATAGTCTCAAAATCCTATGATTGAAACTCATACTCCAATACATACTTCACATTTTGTACATACTGATATACCTTCTTCATCTCACAATTATACAGATATACCTTCCTCCTCCAATACTCAATGTTTAGATCTTATAATTGCTCAATCTTTATTAAACTCAATGAACCGGGGAAATAAGGACAGACTTGAAGCCTTAATGAAGCAAATCCTAGACGGAATCTCAATAGTACCCTCAAAGATCCAGCTTGAATGTATGTTAGACATCACATTTAATACTCGGAAAGTAAATAAATAAATAAATGACATTTTTAAATTTTTTTTTTACATATTTTAAATGGGCTTTTCTTGTGTTTGGGTCAAATTGTATTTAAGTGTGTGGACTACATTAATTGGGCCTTAAAACTTTATTGGGTCTAATTTATAATTGTGTAATATTAAAATCCTATTAAAATTTGGAGAGTTAATAAGATATACTAATAATAAGGAAAACCTAACTACTATGTGACATCTGATACGAATCGAGGAGCAACAAAAAGAAACGCAGCCGCTGTCACAGGGAAAAAGGATAGGAGAAATTAAACAGGTAATATATATATATATATATATATAATTGATAAAGTAGGAACATGCCTGGCATATAACTGATTTATATATATATCGTACATCAACATAAACTTTAGTTCACACACACATATTAGGAATTTGGAATTTGCTATTTGTGGAAAAAGAAAAACGGAAAGCATTGTTGACAACTTGTTATATATATATATATATATATGCCTGCAAGTTGGTTTGCAGGCTTGCAGCAGGCAATGATCACGTCTTTTCTTATATACATATATATATATATATATTATAATTTAATAAGTATTTGACCATTAAGCCTATAAACCAAATTGGTAAATCAAACTGAATATTCTGTATATTAATTTAAAATAATTAATTTTGCCGATGTAATTATAAAAGTTACTTAATAATAAATTTAACAATATTGTGTATAAATGATTGGATTGTAATAAAATCTTATTAAACTATTTAGATTGAACGGAGAGAGTCTAAACAAGTTTTTGGAATATACTTTGGGTATTACATTGCTTAATCCAAGTACAGGATTCCGTACTCTTTCAGCGAGATTCCTTTGATTTAGTTTGTTCGTTTGCTATTCATTTCGAAATTTAGTATTGCCTCTGATAATTATTCTTTGTCAATTTATTGTGATAGTTTATTTTGGCGTCGATATTGGAACTTCTATTTGTACTCTTTAGACTAGTGCATTATGTATAGAATTTAATTTGATACTCGTAGAAAAGTACATGTTAAAATTTTTGGAGACTTGTATTAATTCGTTCGATTTAACATGTACATGTTAGAACCCTTTGTGTGGATATTATGTCGCATATGTTGTGGCATAGTACTTTTGTTAGAATATACCGTAGGGTATACCTGAGCTATAACCACCTGTGGGGGTACCACAGGCATGTCCTTTTGGCACCGAGGCATGACACCTTCCGTGGCGGTGTGATCAGTCCACGGCGTCTCCGTTTTGTGCTCTGATGGGAGTTGACCATTTGGTGTTTTGTTGAGGGAGGCGTATGGGTCGACCCTAGTTTCTGTTCTGCGGATTGGTGTTGTTTGTGCCAAACACGCCTTCTGATTTTACATGCATTTGGATTCGCAGTCTAATGTGTGTGACTTGCCTGTGTGTCATTATTTGACTTGCTTGTGTGGCAAGGTATATTTCTATTTTATTTTGAGCTCGGTATGAAATAACACCCAGCCATTTGTTTCAGCCTATTATTTCGTTGTATTAGTTTGTTCATTACAGTTCAGTTCATTTTATTGAGTTAGTTATTTCGTTTCATTATTCTTTTATTCTATATCCGTACTAGGCATTTGGCTCATACTATGTTTTTCTTCCGGCAGGTAATCAGGGGGATCAAGGGCAAGTGTGACGAGAGCTCCCTTTTATCCAAATGATTTAGATATATTCTGTTTAGGTTGTGATACATTATTTTGTTCGAAGTTGTAATAATTATTTCAGATTATGGTTTGGGCCAGTTTGGCATTTATTCTGGTTTGCCTTTTGATATTTATTGGTTATAAAGATTATTCTTTTGTGACTTAGAGCCTTATTATTATTTGTTCAGTTATGTTGTGTTTTGAGTAACCTCCCTTTCTATTTCGGAAAGGGGGTGTTACAGAGTTGGTATCAAAGCCAGGTTCTTTCTTGTTGAAAACCTATTTAGGTTTGACCTGTGAGTTATGGGTAGAATTCTGGGTTAGGTTTTGTTCAGTTTGATTTTTTGTTCAGCTATATTCAAATCTGTCTCTAATCTATTTTGCTTATATTCGTTGATCTTTTCTTAGATGGCTCGTCGATCCGCTAGAGTTGTTGGGAGGTGAGGTAACAATAGGGGAAGAGGTGATGGTCAGCCCGATGAGCAACCTAATAAGCAGATTAATGCTCAACTGGCTACCTTGGTGAATCAGGCGGTTAATTAGGCTTTACCGCAGTTGGTGGCACAGGTTGTACAGGCAATGCAGCAGCCGCCAGAAATTCCTGAGCAGGGAAACTCGGAAAATAATGGTCCGCAGACAAACGAAGAGGAAGGGAATGCGGATAGTCTTGATCAACAGGTGGTTCTAATGTACGTATGGTTGGAGAGGTTTTAGAAGTAGAAGCCACAGTCATTCATTTCTGCTCCGACTCCAATTGATGCGGAGAATTGGATTGCTCACCTAGAGAAGATTTTTGATGTATTGGGGTGCTCGGATAATCAGAGTATTGCTTGCAGCTTACAAGCGATGAAAACAACAAAGGGTGATGGGTATGTGTAGGGGTGCTCAAAGTTTTCGATTTTTTCGGTTTTTTACCGAACCGGGCGGTACTGGTACCGGCGGTACCGGTTTTTTTCGGTACCGATTTCTTCGGTACCGGTTTTTTTCGATCTTTTCGATTTTTTTATACTTTTCGGTACCGGTACCGGTTCTTAAATTTTTGAATTCGGTAAAACCGAAAAATCGAAAAAAAAACCGAAATTTAAAATTGATACAAATCATTCAATTTTAATTGATACAGTTAATCCCAACTATTAAAAATGTATGCTATCTAAAATTTCTAGCATGCATGAAATTGTAACAGTATAGATTTTTAAATAAATAATACTAACACCAATAATAATAATAATAATAATAATAATAATAATAATAATAATAATAATAATAATAATAAAAAGAAATGGTAGATTACAAAAAGAAATGGTAGATTACAAAAAAAAATGGTAGATTACAAAAAGAAATGTAGATTATAAAATGAAATGGTAGATTATAAAATGAAATTCTATTAATATATATAAAAAAATTCTTAGTTTTAAAAAAATTTATTAATATAAAAAAAAATATTTAATTATTTATTTTTTGCGGTATAACCGAAAACCGAACTGAAAAAATCAAAACCGACTTTGTATCGAACCGGTACCGAAACAGGTTTTTCGATACCGGTTCTTGGTTTTACGGTATTTTTGGTTCGGTACCGGTTCGATTTTTTCGGTACCGGTTCGGTTTTTTACCGATGAGCACCCCTAGGTATGTGGAGACACTTCGTTGGGCAGAGTTTTGTGAGGTCTTTTATCAACAGTACTTTCCAGCTGCTAATAAAGAGGCCTATGCCAGAGAGTATCTGTCTATTCAGTAGAAAGATGATGAGTCCATCACAGATTTTATGACGAGGTTCACCAGGTTGGCAGGTTTTGCTGGAACCTCTGCAAAGACTGCAACGGAGCAGGCGAAAAAGTTCAAGTGGAGGATTCATTATAGGTATCGGCAGCACCTCATCAACACCAAGTTTGTAGATGTGTCAGCTGTTGCTAATACGGCCAAGAACATTGAGATGGAGCGACAGGACTTTCGGTCTTCTAAACCAGAAGGGAGTCGAAAGAGGGACAGAGATGACCAGTAGGGTCAAGCTTCGGGTCAGCATGGGAGAAATCAAGGTGGTCAGTGGAACAGAAATCGTGGTGTCCAGAAGGGGCAGTGGCGTGGCCAGAATCAGAACAGGGGTAATCAGCAGATGCCTCAGCAAGGACAGAATCGTCAGCTTCAGCTACCTTGGTATGGTCAGAATCGCTAGCAAGGACAGAATCGTCAGCAGGGATAGAATCAAGGTCGATATCCGGGACCAACTGGTGGGGGTAAACCCAAATCTTATTCCGATAGTTCCTTGTGCTATGTGTGGGGCTAATCATCCAGGGAGACAGTGTCATAGAGTTATTAATGCATGCTTCTTGTGTGGACAGATGGGGCACATGGCTAGAGATTGTACCGGGCCACGTGGTAATAGTGGAGGCGGTGATCATGGTGACAATGGAGGTCAGCGTCAAGGTGGTCGTGTGTTTTCCTTGACACAATCAGGCGGCAGGTGCGCCAGGTACTGTTTCTGGCACTCTTTTAGTTGGCAGTCGTGATACTTATATTCTATTTGATATGGGTTCTACTCATTCTGTTGTTGCACAGTCTTTTGTTTGGCACCTGGGTGTGCCATCTCAGTCTTTAGATTCTGTTATGTCTATTGCTACCCCGATGGGGACTTCTAGGACTGATCATTCGGTTATAACCGAACCGAATAGGCTATTCGATTATAACCGAATACCGAAATATTCATAATTTCACTATTCGAAATACTAACCGAATTTGGCAATAACCGAAATACAGAATCGTAAATCGGGTATTTCGGTTAATAACCAAACCAGCCAAAATTGAAACTGATTGAAAGCAAAATCATCAAATCAGACAAATAAAAATCAATAAAATCGTGCCCAATTCGAACTGGGATGAAAAACTTAATATTACAATCAAAAACAGTAAACCCAAATCAGAGCATGAACATGATAGGCAGTAGGTGAACCCAGATAGGCATGGATCAATCCTAGAATCCATAAAACCACCGGAGATGAGTAAAGCCAAACTCAGATTCCGGCAAGCTCCATAAGAGATCTGAAAAAGAAAAGGGAGGAAGAGGGAGGAAGGAGGAGGCGGAAGGAGAGATGGTGGGCCGAGAGTTGGTAGAGGGGAAGGAGGCGGAAGGACTGAAGGAGAGATGCTGTCATTTTGTTCCTTTTAAGTTTTAATAGTCTGTCTCTCTCTATATTTATTAATATTGCAACTCAGTGACTCACCTTTAGACTATGGCATTGGCACGCGAGAGGACTGAGCACGTGTGAGGAAGGATGGTATAGTTATATATTGGTTCGGTAATTCGAGTACCCGAAAATTTTATTTTTAAAAATCGAACCTAAAATCGAATACCGAGTAATAAATCAGATATAACCGAAATTACAAAAAAAACGAAAAATTGAAATAATTCGGTTAAAAAAATTCGGTTGTGTTTGGTAATTCAGTTTTATCCGTTTTTTGCTCAGCCCTAAGGACTTCTGTTATTATTTCTGATTTATATCGAGGGTGTGCGATCAGTTTTGGGGATAAGATTCGTAGGGCTAATCTTCTTCCGATGTGTATGCACGATTTCGACGTCATTCTCGGGATGGACTGGTTGGATAAGCACCAGGCTACTATCGACTGTCAGGCGAAGAAGGTTATATTTGGAAATGTGAAGTTTTCAAAATTCGTGTTTCAGGGTTCACAGCCGAGTAGAGTGGTGAAGTTGATTTCATCTTTGAAGGCTGGGAAGTTAGTGGCAAAGGGTTGTGAGGGGTATTTGGCATTTGTGAAGGATACCTCCAAGGATGAGTCTCGTATTGAGGATATTTCGGTGGTTCGTGACTTTTTCGATGTGTTTCCTAAGGAGTTGTCAGGGTTGCCACCGCAGCGGGAAGTTGAGTATACTATTGAACTTGTTTCTGGTTCGGAGCCTATCTCTAAAGCACCGTATCGGATGGCACCATTGGAGTTGCAGGAGTTGAAGGAGTAGTTGCAAGAGCTGTTAGATCGTGGTGTGATTCGGCCGAGTGTTTCGCCGTGGGGTGCTCCGATTTTGTTTGTGAAGAAGAAAGATGGGTCTATGAGGATTGTGAATAGACTACAGGGAGTTGAACAAAATTACTATCAGGAATCGGTATCCATTGCCGAGGATTAAAGACTTGTTTGACCAACTTCAGGAGGCAAAGTATTTTTCAAAGATAGACTTGAGGTCGGGTTATCATCAGTTGAGGGTGAGAGATGAGGATGTCTCTAAGACAGCTTTTCGTACTCGATATGGGTATTACGAGTTTCTGGTGATGCCATTCGGTTTGACTAACGCTCCGGCGGTGTTTATGAATTTGATGAATCGGGTGTTCAAGGAGTACTTGGACCAATATGTTATTGTCTTTATTGATGACATTTTGGTTTACTCCAAGTCTAGGGAGGAGCATCTTCGAACAGTGTTGGGAATTTTGCAGAAAGAGAAATTGTATGCTAATTCTCTAAATGCGAGTTTTGGTTGGAGCAGGTTGCATTTTTGGGCCACGTTTCTGCTGAAGGCATTAAGGTGGATCCTGTGAAGGTTGAGGCTATCACTAAATGGCCGAGACCTACTACTGTGACAGAGATTAGGAGTTTCTTGGGTTTAGCAGGGTATTATAGGAGATTTGAGGAAGGATTCTCTTTGCTTGTTTTGCCATTAACTCAGTTGATGAAAAAGGGCACGAAGTTTGTGTGGAATGAGGAGCGCGAGAAGAGTTTCGAGGAGTTGAAGAACGGCTTGTGACAGCTCCTATACTTGCATTGCCGTCGGGGACTGGAGGTTACCAGATTTATAGTGATGCTTCTAAGAAGGGCTTGGGGTGTGTTTTGATGCAACACGGTAAAGTGATTGCTTATGCTTCTAGACAGCTTAAACCTTACGAGGTGAACTACCCCACTCATGATTTGGAGCTGGCAGCGGTGATCTTTGCTCTAAAGATTTGGAGGCACTATTTGTATGGAGAGACTTGTGATATCTTCACCGATCACAAAAGTCTTAAATATATTTTCACTCAAAAGGAGCTTAACATGAGACAGCGTTGGTTGGAGCTTCTAAAAGATTATGATGCGAGGATTCAGTATCACCCGGGGAAGGCAAATGTGGTTGCAGATGCTCTTAGCCGAAATAGTTTAGGAAGTGTAGCAGCTTTTATTACACAACCTCAGCTTATTTCGGATATGGAGCGGCTAGAGTTGGAGTTGTATGTGCAAGGTTCAGATGGGCATTTGTCGGGTATGAGAGTGGAGCCCTCTCTTATTTCGAGAGTTAAAGAAGCTCAAAAAGAAGATGGGGAATTGTGGAGTATAGCGCAGAATCTGGAGGAGGGCAAGCAACCCGACTTTCGTATTGATGACCATAGTGTGATTTGGTTGGGTGAACGGTTGTGTGTACCGTCTGATCCAATCATTCGGGAGGCGGTTTTGGCGGAAGCTCATAGTTCGCCATTTTTTAATCATCCAAGTTCTACAAAGATGTATAGGGATTTGAAGGAAAATTTTTGGTGGAATGGGATGAAGCGAGATGTGGCTGAATATGTTGGGAAGTGCCTCACTTGTCAACAAGTGAAGATAGAACATCAACGAGCTTGGGGTACTCGGCTCAACTTTAGTACTTCTTTCCATCTGCAGACCGATGGGCAGTCCGAGCGGACTATTCAAACGTTGGAGGACATGTTGAGGTCTTGTGCACTTGAGTGGTCAGGTAATTGGGATGACTATTTGAGCCTAGTTGAGTTTGCGTATAACAGTAGTTGGCATGCAAGTATTGAGATGGCTCCGTTTGAGGCGTTGTATGGTAGGAAGTGTTGGGCACCAACTTGTTAGGATGAGGTTGGCGAGAGGCCATAGAAGGGCCTGAGTTAGTTCAAATCACTACAGAGAAGGTAGCGGTGGCTAAGGAAAAATTAAAATCGGCTTGATCACGACAGAAGAGTTATACTGATAAGCATAAAAGGACCTTAGAGTTTGAACCTGGTGAGCATGTGTTTCTAAAAGTTTCTCCTTAGAAGGGTATTCGATGATTTGGTCTGAAAGGGAAGCTTAATCCGCGTTATATTGGCCCATTTGAGATTTTGGAGAGGGTTGGTCAAGTTACATATCGGATAACTTTGCCTCCACAGCTAGCTCATGTGCACAATGTGTTCCATGTGTCGGTGTTGAGGAGTTATCAATATCATCCGTTGCATGTGGTGCAATATCCGTTCGATAAGATTTGTGATGATTTTACTTGTGTGGAGCAAGCCGAGGCGATTTTGGATCGTCAAGAGCTGGTTATGAGGAGGAAGACAATTACGTTTGTTAAGGTTTTATGGAGGAACCATTCGGAGCGAGAAGCTACATGGGAGATGGAGGAGTCTATTCGAACGGAATATCCGCATCTTTTTGATAATTAGGTTCGTTCTTTTCTTTTGATTCCGAGGACGGAATCCTTTTTAAGGGGTAGGTGATGTAATACCCGAAAAGTAAATAAATAAATAAATGACATTTTTAAAATTTTGTTTTACATATTTTAATTGGGCTTTTCTTGTGTTTGGGTCAAATTGTATTTAAGTATGTGGACTACATTAATTGGACCTTAAAACTTTATTGGATCTAATTAATAATTGTGTAATATTAAAATCCTATTAAAATTTGGAGAGTTAATAAAATATATTAATAATAAGGAAAACCTAACTACTATGTGACATCTGATACGAATTGAGGAGCAACAAAAAGAAACGCAGCCGCTATCACAGGGAAAAAGGAGAGGAGAAATTAAACATGTAATATATATATATATATATATATATATATATATATTATAGATAAAGTAGGAACATGCCTGGCATATAACTGATTTATATATATATATAGTACATCAACATAAGCTTTAGTTCACACGCACATATCAGGAGTTTGGAATTTGCTATCTGTGGAAAAAGAAAAACGGAAAGCATTGCCGGCAACTTGTTATATATATGTATATATATATATGCCTGCAAGTTGGTTTGCAGGCTGGCAGCAGGCAATGACCACATCTTTTCTTACATATATACTCCCTCCGTCCCATAGTTATAGGCTGATTTCTTTTGGCACATAGTTTAAGAAAATCATTTAAGTTAGTTTAAGTGGCAATTTTTAAAAGAAATTTTTCACATATACCCCTTAATATGGAATTAATGAATAAGTTAATTACTCCTTACTTATCACACTGGAACTCTCAACTTAATTAATTAACGTGTACTGATCATTAAAGTTCTTAACCATAAAACTTTAACCAAAGATGGAGTTTTTAATCTACATAAACTTTCAACCAATCACAAAATATGTTAAAATAGTAAAGCCTAAAAAGATGAATTCTTTTATTGAGAATACAACAACATTAAATGTGGTGATAAAAATAATGATGTTGAATGTTGTTTCTTCAAAAAAAAGAGTAATGGTTGAATATTTATTATAAGGGCATAAAAGTAAAACAATGAACCAATTAAATTTTACAAATAGTAAGTAGCCTATATATTGGGACATCCCAAAGTGGGAAATCAGCCTATAACTATGGGACGGAGGGAGTATATATATATATATATACATATATATACACATATATGTATATATATGTATATATATATACATGTATACGTATATACGGGTATATACGTATATACGTATATATATATATATATATTATAATTTAATAAGTATTTGACCATTAAGCCTATAAATCAAACTGAATATTCTGTATATTAATTTAAAATAATTAATTTTGCCGATGTAATTATAAAAGTTATTAATAAATTTAACAATATTATGTATAAATGATTGGATTGTAATAAAATCTTATTAAACTATTTAGATTGAACGGAGAGAGTCTAAACAAGTTTTTGGAATATACTTCGGGTATTACATTGCTTAATCCAGGTACGGATTCCGTACTCTTTCAGCGAGATTCCTTTGATTTTAGTTTGTTCGTTCGCTATTCGTTTCGAAATTTAGTATTGCCTCCGATAATTATTCTTTGTCAATTTATTGTGATAGTTTATTTTGGCATCGATATTGGAACTTCTATTTGTACTCTTTAGACTAGTGCATTATGTATAGAATTTAATTTGATATTCGTAGAAAAGTACATGTTAATATTTTTGGAGACTCGTGTTGATTCATTCGATTTAACATGTACACGTTAGAACCCTTTAAGTGGATATTGTGTCGCATGTGTTGTGACATAGTACTTTTGTTAGAATATACCGTAGGGTATACCTGAGCTATAACCACCTGTGGGGGTACCACAGGCATGTCCTCTTGACACCGAGGCATGACACCTTCCGTGGCGGTGTGATCAGTCCACGACGTCTCCGTTTCGTGCTCCGGTGGGAGTTGGCCATTTGGTGTTTTGTTGTGGGAGGCGTATGGATCAACCCTAGTTTCTGTTCTATTCTATTCTGCGGATTGGTGTTGTTTGTGCCAAACACGCCTTCCGATTTTACATGCATTTGGATTCGCGGTCCAATGTGTGTGACTTGCCTGTGTGGCATTATTTGACTTGCCTATGTGGCAAGGTATATTTCTTATTTATTTTGAGCTCGGTATGAAATAACACCCAGCCATTTGTTTCAGCCTATTATTTCGTTGTATTAGTTTGTTCGTTACAGTTCAGTTCATTTTATTGAGTTAGTTATTTCGTTTTATTATTCTTGTATTCTATATCCGTACTGGGCATTTGGCTCATGATGTGTTTTTCTTCCGGCAGGTAATCAGGGGGATCAAGGGCAAGTGTGACGAGAGCTCCCTTTTATCCAAATGATTTAGATATATTCTGTTTAGGTTGTGATACATTAGTTTGTTCGAAGTTGTAATAATTATTTCAGATTATGGTTTGGGCCAGTTTGGTATTTATTCTGGTTTACCTTTTGATATTTATTGGTTATAAAGATTATTCTTTTGTGACTTAGAGCCTTATTATTATTTGTTCAGTTATGTTGTGTTTTGAGTAACCTCCCTTTCTATTTCGGAAAGGGGGTGTTACATCACAGCTAATGAATGCACCGAAGGGATTCGAAATAATGCTACTGGGATTTCAAAAAGGCCTTGCTTATATAGCTGAGACAGCTTCAAAAGTACCTAGGGAGATGTCTAAGGAATTTGGCACCAGAATATATGATCTCATCAAAACCATTATCGAGAATCTAAGGAAGCGAGGTGAGATCTACTTCAAGCAGATCGTCGATCACAAAGAAGCTATAGTTGCTCTCCAGAACTCAAATGACAAATCTATCAAGCTTCTCTCATACAAAGTTTTCTCATTGAGCTCCGCATTGCTGGACTTCAAAAGTTTAGTGATGCAGTCGATGGAACGCAATGACAATGCAATGGGCCCTTGTTCATCATCAAAGAGAACAAGTTGATGACAGACATCAAGAAGTTAGAGACAACATCACACTATCCAAGAGCCAAATGGAAGAACTTGTTCTCTCTGTCAAGTAGCTCACAGAAGAAGTCAATGCCTTACGCCAAGAAAGAGATGCTGACAAAAAGGGGGAGAAAATAGAGAAGTGGGGGAGGAGACAACCTCAGCAGCACTCATCAATTTCTCCTCATCCTCCCTCTAGAATTTCTACGACACCTCAAGCAATTCCTCTAGTCCAAGGTCAATCCCGTGGATAGTCTTCCTCTTCAAGGGCAGGTTCGTTGAGTGCAGTAACTCCTACTGGCTCACGACTCCCATCTGGTGACCCAATGTTCTTAAATAGAAATCTCCAAGGGATTCACATTGAAGGGGAAGAAAGGTTTAATATGCCTGACCTTGGACCCAGAGATTCTATGGAAGAAATTCAAAGAGAAGCGGAAGCAAGATAGAGCTACATGAGACGACGTGAAGCTAAGCGTAGAGATGCGCCGAGGAGCAATAGGGGGAGAAGGTAGATAAATATAGAAGGTATTCGTATTGTAAAAAATTTCTTTGAAATTTATAAATATATATATATATATATATATATATATAACATTTTTTGATTCATCAATAAATTCATTCTTTTAATCAAGAAATACAGTTGCTCACCGTATCTGCCATGTTTACATTCAAAGTATTTTGCATCGTTAGAATTGATGAATGCTTAAAATTACTGGTTTTGTCACATCAAATAGGGGGAGATTGTTAGGACAATTGCATATTTTGATTTGATGATGATGAAATAATGTATACGTGTAACCAGTAGCTTTTGTGAACTCCTTAAAAGTATAATTAATGTAAAAGGACTTAGAGTAATGATCAAGCTTGTTAGGTTGATCTATTGAATGAATTGAATGTAAGACTAAAGGAAATGAAACGATCACAGAGTTGTTGAAACGATCGTAAAGTTGTTTAACCTATCATAGAGTACTCGGTTCAAGATCACAGAGTCTGTTTGGAAATCGTAAAGCAAAATCAAGATCAAAGAGTCTACAGAAAGATCGTATAGCTTGAAGAATCGTAGAGTCAATTCAGATAGACACTTTACGATCACGAAAGTCTACAATATACTTTAGTTCTGACAGATGACTGACAATATCCAGACTTGAAAAGTGATGATCCTAAGACAGTTGTTGAATACTTTAAGATTCAAAATGCAGATCAGACCAATATGTGCCTAACAGCTAGTTTGGCGATGGTGACATCACCCACGTGATTGATACTGTAGCAGTTTGATGTGACATATCAAAACCGAAAGTAAGCCGATACATTCACCCTGAAAATCAACATTATAAATCTTCCAAGATCAGAGCATTTAATGATGCAACGGCAACTATCCAACGGGAAAATCTAGAGGTCTTCTATAAAAGGGTACGAAGATTCAATCCAACGGTACAAATCACGAATTAGAAGTTGAACATCTGCTCAAATCTCAAGAACTCTACTCTACGAAAAAGAACGACTTGTTCTGCTACTAAGTCTTTCAAAAGACGAGCATAACGCCACTTAGTAGCTCCTCAGAAAATCACTTATCTCATGTGATTCATTGGTCTTAGTGACCTGTTGTTACCGAGGCGAAGTAACTTGAAGGGTTCTTAGTGAACTAGTCTTAGTAACCTTTGTCTTAGTGACATCTGCCAAGTCTGAGTGTCTTGAAGGAATCTTAGTGATTCATTGTTGTAATAGATCTTAATAATCTGATCTTAGTGATCGCCCTGCATCCTTAGTGGATTTGCTACTCGTGCAGTAGAAAAGTGGACTAGGAGTTATTTATGCTCCGAACCACTTAAAAAATTATGTGTCATTTACTTTCCTGCATTTATATTTCTACACTTATCTTTTATATTTGTTTGTGACTTAATTCCACAAGTGAACTAAATTCAAAAGTGAGATTTCCTTAAATTTTTGAAGGAGGTTTTCAAACTAATATTCCGTTGTGCATTATTGAATTAACTTGCTTAATTTTATAATCTGATAATCCTTTTAAAACAAAAGTTTTTAAAGGATCTATTCAACCCTCTTCTAGATCTCTTAGTGCCTTTGGAAAACAACACAACCAATTACCCCCTCTACTCCGCTCTCAAAACAACTTCATGGTATAATCATCCATAATGCATTCTTGCACCTTTTCATTTTTATAAAATACCAAGAATATTAGAAACAATGAATTAATAGATTTTCCTTATAAACAAACATTTCACCAAAACCTGTGTAGGATAAAGTAAGTGTGCTTAAACTAAGAGAATTAGGAAGATAATTACTCCTATTGTTGCTGCGGGATAGTCCTGCACCAGCTGTTGTAAAACCTGTGTAGGATATTATAATTGAAACTCTTAAGCTGATTGGAAACTACAGTGTAGAAATCATATAGATTGTATAAGTAGACAAACCTCAAACACACCTGAGGTTGATATCACGATTTCCAGCTGCAAATTCAGAAATGTTGTACTAAAAAATAATATTGTCCAACTATATATACATCGGAATTATGTCGAAACTCTAAAGTAACAATTTATATCCATGTTAGAATACTTGGGAGTTGTTTGAGACTTTGTGTGTAATAAGTGCTCACACAACGTTTTCAGGACTAAGTGGCTTAACCTTCCCAGCTGGCAGGCTGGCTGTCCGCCTGAGGGGAGCCAGATCGCTATCACGCCATCTTTATTCAGCATTTTAGATACTAGGCAGCTCCCTAACTTAAATACTCAATTGGCCGGTTGTAAAGCGTACTAATGGTGGGTTCGTTGAGTTACGAGTTTTGAGGGTCTAGAATCATTGTGTAAATTTTCTTGTAGACGCTTCGCATATTTAAAGTTTTTACATAACTATTTTTTGAGCTTTGCTCTCCAATTTTCTGCTTCCCCCCTTCCCCCCTTCCCCCTTCCCCCTTCCCCCTAAACACTCCCCCGCCATCAAAAAAATGATCTACAAGGTCAAGACAGTTTGCTAGACCTATAAAATTGATACATACAAAGTCTCAACCGGTAGAAATGGTCTGTACATGTCAATGCTAAAACAACAGAAAGACTGTCAATCCAACAAGCCAAATTCTGGACAACTTCTTTCAATATGCAAAAACAATTGAATTGAGAGCTGCTTCATCATCATCATTGTTTTTTCAGCTAATTACAAGGAGCATCAGAAAACTGCTATCTATAAACTTACAACCGAGATGCCACCATCAAGTGCAGCGCGTGCCGCATCCATTGCCAGCTCCACACTGAACAAAAGGAAAATATAGATAAGTTTTCTTTTGGTAAGTAGGAAAACATATATAATTGCTTGAATTAAAAGATGCTTCTCCATACAAATTAATTGTACAATACAAACCCACATTCTTGAATTTTAAAACGCCTCAAAGTTTTGTTCAGAATATCTCCCTAAACATTCTAGTTGAGTAATGTGCTATGAAGGAATATGCTTGCAAATAAGTATAAATTATATAATGATAACCTGTAAAACTAATTGTTTACAGAATCCTATAACAACATGCTACCTCAGCATGTATTAAGGAGCTTGATAGCATTTATAGATTTATTTAATATATTGGTTGACTTTTCCTACACGATGTAAATCAGGAAATGCTATCAAGTTCCTTGATTTTCTTCATACAAGCTGAATTGGCATGTTGTTATAGGATGCTATAAAGTATAAACTAATAGCTTTAGAAGCATAATTTATTCTCTGTGAGAATAATGGTTCTTTTATTTTCCGTGCAAAATAGTAACATTAATAGATATACTTCACTATTCACTATATAAAATCAACTTAATATAGTTCTCTTTCTTTGAATAGTATGAGATTATGTAATTTGTGCTTCTCTTCCCTACCCTTATTAACAGGCTACATTAGTTCACATATATGCCTTTAGATCCTTTCCATAGAACATATTATTTCATCAAATTAAGCCGCATAGGGTGTCTTGGGAGTCTTTCTCCATCCTCACAAAGGCACTCTCAATTTGTGCCTTCAAATTTTAAAGGGTGAAATTTTACTACAAAATCTAATATAGTTTTCTTCTAATGTCAAATAACATAGTGTCAAACGCAGCATAAGGTTTTTCTTCCCTTTTTCAACTAATGCATAAACAATTAAGGTTCCAGAAGAGAATTGAACTGGATATTCACTCAAACTGTAATGATGAAAACTACATGAGCTTGATGAAATCAAAAGAGCAGAAAAACCATTCAGACTGAAAATTAATTTTAAACCCTAGCATGCGCACTTGAGAGATAAACGGATACCTTTTAGCGCGTAGACAGGCAATAACACCGGAGGATTTAATGCTTGTTAACGTTTTGTTAGCAACGGGCGAGATTGAGAATTGGGGGGAATGGGAACAACAAAGCCAACCACTGCGAGGACGTGTTGGTAGAGAAAAGGTTAGACTTAGAAGAGGAGAAGAAGAAGACCGTAACTGAGAGATCCGAACGGCCATTTTAGTTTTATCCAAGAAACAGAAAATAAAATTTGGTATCCATCGGACTCGTATCCAACAAATATGCAACAGGGAATAGATATAGGGCATCTATTCGTATTCTGTCAGAATGGAAAGAGGGAGTTTTAGCCGTTAGATGAAACCTTAATAAAACGAGGTCGTTTGATGACCGAGCTAGTAGAAATAGGCTGTTATTGAAACGGGATCAATCAGCTAGCAAAACGAAATCGTTTGGACTAATGGGTTTGTTAGGTTGGTTGTTAGCCTTGGGCGAAGAATCGCGTGACAGAGTGAGAGAGCGAGAGTTACCCGACTAACATAGAAGATTTAGTAAGCATATATAAAGAGTGTTTATGTAAAGAAAGAAGCATCCAGAAAATGAATACAGTCTAATTTCTTAATTTTCTTTTCTCTGCAAGTTTTCTTTTCTTAAGTTATTGTAATTCTCTACATTTTTCCATTGAAATCCTGACAAAGTGGTATCAGAGCAACCTTGGGCCATGGCCGAATCGACAGCTAAAGCAAGTTTACAGAAGCATGAGAAGGATCTCAAGTTGCTGGAGGGTAAAATAGAACAAGTGCAGCAGCAGATGGAGAAGAATAGCGTTCAGAATCAGGAGCAGTTAGAGACGGTGGAAGAGCAGATTGCTAACCTCAATCACAAGTTCCAAATAAAAAATGAAGAGATCTCGAAGAAGTTGGGGGAAGTATTAAAAGCAGTTCACAAGCAGGGGACCGACCAACAGAAATTAAAGGAAGTAAATGTTAGCCCTCATCAGACTTCCAGTATACACAATTCAAACCCTCCACCCCCATCTGCAATACAAATAATATCTGCTAATCCTGGATCTAAACCATCCTCATACATGCACACTATGATACCAACCATACCATCACCAACACCCATTTATATAACTCAAACCATGCCTACTAACCCACCCTCCAGTAGACCATATGTGCCAGTACCTACATACAACCCAGCCTTTATGCTCCCTTACAGCCCTGTCCCCATCAATGCATCCACTACCGAGCCACACATCCGACCTTATAATTGGAATTCATCTATCATTAGTAACACCAAATACAGCCCTGGCAGTTTCACCATACCTCCTTGGGGTCCCTCCTTGGAGTTCTCTAATACCATTAGCAGTAGCCACCCTGTAATCAACCCAGGAACCAATAACCCTACAATTATCATACCAACACAGCCCAGCATCACTAACTCAAACCAGGGATATAGCCCAATAAGTAATAGTGCCTACAACTGGTATTCAGCACAAGAAGGAACCATTCCAAGACCACAAGGGCCCATGCTATCCTTTCCATTGCCTAAAATGGATTTTCCAAAATTTGAAGGCAAAGATCCTCGGGGCTGGATAAAGAAGTGTGAGAAATGTTTTCAGTTAAACCCCATATTAGATCCCAAAGCCAAGGTATTATATGCAGTCTTGTACCTTGAAGGAGAGGCTGATGTATGGTATCAGTCTCTTTAGGAGGAACAACCTGGTCTGTTATGGGAGGAATTCACCTCACATATCTGTCAGAGGTTTGCAACAAGGGGTTATGAAAACTTAGTGGGGCAATTCAATAAACTGACTCAGAAAGGGAAAGTGGAGGAGTATGCTAAAAATTTTGAAGAACTGAAGGCTTACATGGCAGCACAGAACAAGCATTACAGTGAGAACTACTTCATTGAGAGCTTTTTAAGTGGTCTCAAAGAAGAAATAGCCACTGCTCTCTACGTAGTAAAACCCCTAACTCTCAAAGATGCTATCAACCAAGCCAGAGGACAAGAGGTTCACCTGGAATCACTGGATAAAAGGCAGCATACTTCGTCCAGAAATTTAAACAACAGTACTCATGCTAGGCCTCCATTTCCTGCAAGTAAGGAGCAACATGTGGTGAGTAAAGGAAGTGTACCACCCAAGGTGTATCCCATTAAAAGGCTGTCAGCAGCTGAGATAGCTGCTAGGAGGGACAAGGGTCTATGTTTCCACTGTGATGAAGTTTATTCTCTGGGGCATAGATGTAAAAACAAACACATCTACATTATGATTTCAGAAGAGGAAGAAATCTGCCAATCCATAGAGGAACCAGAACCTAAAATGGCAATGATCATCCAAGAGGTTGGGGAAGAAAAATTACAGATAGGGGAGGATTGTGGTGTGTCCATTCATGCAATTACTGGGACAAATGGACTTCATACCATTAAACTCAAAGGGCAGTATAAGAACCATTCCTTGAGTATGTTGTTGGATAGTGGGTCAACCCACAACTTCTTATCAGAATCGTTGGTCAAAAAATACCAGCTGATTACTGAACCCTGCAGTCCTATTAAGGTGACAGTTGCCAATGGAGACACAATCAGGTGTGAGAAGATGATTTCTAAGTTTTCTTGGGAAATAGAGCAAGGCAAATTTGTCACTCCTATGTATATTATTCCACTAGGGGGCTATGATGCTGTTCTAGGCATACAATGGATGAAATCTGTCAGCCGTATAGTTTTTGATTTTGAAGAAAGAAGGGTGGTTATACACTGGAAGGGCAGAAAGTTAGTTCTAGCAAACTAGGAGGAGAATGCTCCATACTATGCCATTCAAGTGGAGGAAAAATTTCATTGGGATCCTAAGAATGAGACCTACTTCTTGGCTCAGCTGACTGCAACAGAAGGAAACCCTCACCATGTACATAGTCCACCTGCAGCAGTCCAGAATCTAATAGAAGAATTTGACGATATTTTCAGAGAACCACATGGACTACCCCCAATCAGGAAACAAGACCTCCATATTCCCATAATAACAGGCTGCAATCCAGTAAATTCTAATCCCTACAGGTACCCCTATATACAAAAAACTGAGATTGAAAAGATGGTCAGAGAGATGTTAAGTAGTGGGATAATCAAGCATAGTTCTTCCCCTTATGCCTCCCCTGTGTTATTGGTTAGAAAAAAGGATAATACATGGAGATTTTGTGTTGATTATAGGGCCTTGAATAATATTAATGTTAAGAATAAATTTACAATTCCTGTGATTGAGGAGCTATTGGATGAACTAAAGGGAAGTAGGGTGTTTACCAAATTGGATTTGAGAAGTGGGTACCATCAAATAAGAGTTAAAGATGAGGATGTTCAAAAAACAGCATTTAAAACACACCAAGGGCATTATGAATTCATGGTTATGCCCTTTGGATTAACAAATGCACCGACGACATTTCAAAGTATAATGAATGAGGTGTTTAGTCACTACCTAAGGAAATTTGTGTTGGTATTCTTTGATGACATTCTAGTCTACAGCCAGACCATGGAGGCGCATGTAAGACATCTTAGACAGATATTTACCACACTGAGAAGGCAACAATTGTATGTTAAAAGAAGCAAATGCAGTTTTTCACAGTCAAAGGTGGAGTACCTTGGCCATGTCATAGGGGCAGAAGAGGTAGAGGCTGATGAGGAGAAGATAAAGGCAATGAAACAGTGGCCAACTCCCAGGAATGTTAAAGCTCTAAGGGGATTCTTGGGCCTAACAGGGTACTACAGAAGATTTGTTAGGCACTATGGTATCATCTCTAGACCCCTGACTAACCTACTGAAGAAAGGAGCTTTCAATTGGAACCAAGAGGCTGAGGAAGCATTCTGTAGGTTGAAGGATGCCCTATCCACCACACCTGTACTAGCCTTGCCTGACTTTAGTAAACCATTTATGCTGGAAACTGATGCTTGTCACACAGGGGTTGGAGCTGTGTTAATGCAAGAAGGCAGACCCTTGGCATTTTTCAGTAAAGCACTATCCAGCAAGCACCTTGGGCTGTCTACATATGAGAAGGAGCTATTAGCCATCATTATGGCTGTGCAGAAGTGGAGAACATACCTACTTGGCCAGAAGTTCATTATTAAAACAGACCATGAAGCCTTGAAATACTTCATGGAGCAGAAACTAACTACATTAGTACAACAGAAATGGATTTCCAAAATGCTTGGGTTTGACTACTCTATCATGTACAAGAAAGGGAAGGATAATTTAGTAGCAGATGCCTTGTCAAGGCAGCCAGAAACAGAACTGGCAGGGACTACAGTGATGGAGGTAAGCCCAAGCTGGAAAGAAGAAATTATCAAGAGTCTGGAAGGAGACCTAGAGGCACAACAAATAATGGCTCAGTTGGTTTTAGATCCTCAGGACAACTCTCAGTACAGTCTGCAAGATGGGGGAGGCAAGGAAAATTATTTGTAGGAAGTGAAGGAGGATTAAGAAAGAAGCTCATGGAGTGCATTCATGGCAGTCCAAAAGGTGGACATTCTGGTATTGCAGTATCTATAAAGAGGGCAGAAACCGTCTTCTATTGGCCCAATCTAAGGAAGGATTTGAATGAGTTTGTGAGACAATGTGAAATATGTCAGAGCAACAAGACTGAACATGTTCCTAGTCCAGGGCTGTTACAACCACTTCCCATCCCTAGTCAAGCTTGGGAGGTCATCTCTATGGCTTTTATAGAGGGACTTCCTAAATCAGAAGGCAAAGACTCTATTCTGGTAATAGTAGACAAATTCACTAAGGGATCTCATCTGATGGCACTAGCACACCCATTTACAGCTTCCCAAGTGGCACAACTTGTTCTAGATTTTATGGTTAAGCTATATGGACCGCCAAAAGCAATAATATCAGATAGAGACAGAGTATTTGTGAGTAATTTCTGGAAGGAATTGTTTCAAGCTATGGGGGTTCAGGTGAAACTAAGCACTGCTTATCACCCCCAAACAGATGGGCAAACAGAAAGAGTTAATCAATGTATTGAGATGTATTTAAGGTGCATGACTGGAAATAAGCCTAACCAATGGAGAAATTGGCTACCCCTAGCAGAATGGTGGTACAATACAAATTTCCATACAACTATTGGAATGACACCTTATAAAGCTTTATATGGCATAGAACCTCCTGTATTGGGTTACCATCCAACAAGTAAAACAGATAATGCAGCGGTCAAAATGTTTATTCATGACAGGGAAGAAATGCAACAGTTGCTCAAGGACAATCTTCATAAAGCTCAAGAGAGAATGAAATTATATGCAGACAAAAGGAGAACAGAGAGGGAATTTTCCATTGGAGATGAAGTTTTTCTGAAGCTGCAACCATATAGGCAGGTTTCCATCAATACCAGAAAGAATTTGAAGTTATTAGCTAAGTATTATGGGCCTTTTCCTGTAATCAGACGAGTGGGAAAGGTGGCATATCAATTGAAGTTACCTGATACAGCGAAGATTCATGATGTGTTTCATGTGTCACTACTGAAAAAGAAAATAGGAGACAAGAAAGTAGTCCAGACTATGTTACCTCACACAACTGAAGAAGGGGAAATGAGACCTGAACCCTTGGCAGTCTTGGATAGAAGATTGATCAAAAAGGGGAACCATCCTGTCACCATGGTCTTAGTGCAGTGGACCAATAGCATTCCTAAAGATGCTACTTGGGAAGATTGGAGTCGGATCAGTCAGGAATTTCCACAATTCAATCCTTGAGGATAAGAATTTTTCTAAGGAAGGGAAAATGTCAGAATGGAAAGAGGGAGTTTTAGTCCGTTAGATGAAACGTTAATAAAATGAGGTCGTTTGACGACCGAGCTAGTAGAAATAGGTTGTTATTGAAACGGGATCAATCAGCTAGAAAAATGAAGTCGTTTGGACTGATGGGTTTGTTAGGTTGGTTGTTAGCCTTGGGCGAAGAATCGCGTGATAGAGCGAGAGAGCGAGAGTTGCCCGACTGACATAGAAGATTTAGTAAGCATATATAAAGAGTGTTTATGTAAAGAAAGAAGCATCCAGAAAATGAATACAGTCTAATTTCTTAAATTTCTTTTCTCTGCAAGTTTCCTTTTCTTAAGTAATTGTAATTCTCTACATTTTTCCATTGAAATCCTGACAAAGTTACGATATAGGCTCAAACTCCTATTTCCTCCTGAAAAGCTAGCTATTCAAGAGGGGATGTCCAAGTCTATATCAACCCCACATTGATATCCCATACTACCAATGTGGGATCTGCCCCCATATGATAAGCTCACATTGATATTCATAACATTCTACCACGCTCCCTTACCGACGTTCACGGCGGCTTTCACTCTAGCGACACTGACTCGATGCCTTGCACCTATCAGTATTTAAATCCGGCCTCTAGGTAGCCCTTTCCGCTTAGCCGGTAGTTCCACGAATCGTCCGCTCTGATACCAAATATTACGATATAGGCTCAAACTCCTATTTCCTCCTGAAAAGCTAGCTATTCAAGAGGGGATGTCAAAGTCTATATCAACCTCACATTGATATCCCATACTACCAATGTGGGATCTGCCCCCATATGACAAGCTCACATTGATATTCATAACATGTATTAGTATTCTTGTATTTGTACCCGACGTTGAGATCGTAATGCTGCGTTAGTTTGTAGGATGCGATAAAAGTATAGGAGGAGAATGAATGGAAATTGATTATCTTTAACGCCAAGATCTGTCTACGCGCTTCAATTACCAAAGCGCGTCTAATCTTGTACATAAACAGTTAAACACCAAAAGTTCAAAAGTTTGACGGTTTGGGCTGCTGGGGATAAGTACAGGCTGAACAACGTTAACAATAGAAGCAATAAGCTCTAGTGCTGGAAAGTAATGAAAAGTAATGATATATTGTATGTATACCTTATGATCATGGTCAAGCCATGTATTTATAATATTCTCACATCCGTGCCAGAATCCATCTCTCAATTGCATTAGGGTTCCCACGTATATCCTTCCATATTAGGATTGTATCAAATCTCCTAGAATATAGGAAGTTAAATCAATAATCAACTTTTCTTTCCATAATCTGAAGCCCCATATAATTAGGAGTCATCTCCTACTTGGAGCCACATAGGCCCAACCATGGCCAAGCCTGAACTGGGTCTTGGACCTCAAATATTTGGGGCCCAACATTGCCCCCAGTCTTTCATTAAATGGAACATTTGATGGAAGACTATAAAAATTATAGTCCAACTACATAAATCTGTCCAACCCACGCCTCACCAGACCGAACCAACCCACCAACTACAGCCCATTCGCTGAGCCCAGGTAGTAACTCATCCGGCATCAGCCCATCCCACAAAGTTCACTGGACTCACCCAAACAGCCCCCCATACCAAAAGACCGGAGCAGCCCAACCGCCCCATCAACCCCAAAACCCTTTCACATCCCCACGCGCCACATCATTACCTCCTCCATTAATGAGCCATCCCTTGGGATTCGGGAACAGCCTCCAAAGAGACATAACAAAACCCCTTCCCTTCAATCATTTGCTACCGATTTCAAAAAAGCTCTCTCTCTACTCTTCTTCTCTTCTAGCAAGAAACTCCATCTCGGCAACTCTCCCAAGCTCAAACAAATGGCAGCTGCCTCCACCTCCACCGATTCCACACCTACCACCACCGTGCCCATCAATGCCATACCCATTTCCACCATATCTAACCCTACTATCAGCTCCATGGATGCCCCTCACACTGCCCCTCTGCACGCAATCTCCATGGACTCCACCACCACTGCTACTACTAGTCCACCGAAGGTAAACTTCGATTACTCCAATACCGCCAAATACCCTTATACCAACTCCCCATCTCGGCTCTCTGAAAAAGATCTGGCCGTCATTCGTGAGCAATACCAGATCCCCGACACCCACTCGTTGAAAGCCCCTGCTGCAACCGACCGGATGTACCAGGCCAATGGCTGGACCGCCATGCCTCTAACCCTGCTGGAGAAGGGAGTTCGATTCTCTCTCAATGCCTTCATCCTGGCCCTCCTCGGGTTCATTGGCATCGGCTTCAGCCAACTGGTGCCGAATTCGTATATCAACATCATTGCCTTCATCGCCTTCTGCCACGTTGCCGATGTGGCACCTTCCATTGACCTATTCTTCGCCCTATTCCAGCTGACGGGTACACGCGAACCTGGCTTCAAAGCCCCTCAGCAAGTTTTCAAACAAGCCCAACGCTAAAATAAAGAGGCGCCCTCTGATGAACTCCCCCTCGAGCAACAAAGGGTGGCATAAGTACTGGTTCTTCGTCCGAGGACCAGAGACCTCTAAACTCCAGAACTGGGCTTCTCCCAAGCTCCTGAACACTCCCCTCAGCGATATTACTCCCGAGAGAGTAAAAGAGATGGCCCACCTGATCACAAAGTTGCCTATGCAAGAATGGAGCTACATTCTCTTGACCAAGCAAGCATGGCTCTATGATCACAAATGTAAGTCTTCGGACCCAATTACTTTATAATTACCAAATATTTCTGCTGTAGTACCTCTGCATCACCCTCTTATCTCTTATCTGTGTAGTATCCCTCATCAAACCCACCTCCATCGACCGCTGGGACTTGGAGATCTTCCTCACCGAAAAGACCCCCGATGAATCTCCCGAAGTTCAGACTGCCGACACCGCAACTGCCGAAGTCCCACCTTCGAACACACCAACTCCCCAATCCGACCCTATCGAAACCATAACTTCTGAACCCACAGCAACCACCCGGAAGAAGAGGAGAGCCACCAAAGGTTCCTCCTAAACACAAACACAAACAACCGACCCCCTACCACCAAACAGAGTCTTCTTGACCTACCAGCGGCCGAACGAGCTCGAGCCATACATATCAAAAAGAAACGCACCATAATCACCCCTCTTACAGCCGAAGATCGGAGGGTATCTTCCTTCGCATCCCCCGCACCCCCAACCGAAGTCAACCCTTCCATTCCCACCAAAAAACAAAAAACCACTGAAAACCTTACCACCGAACCTCCCCCCGAAAAGCCACACACCGAACCACCCCCTTCAGCGAGACCACCTTCTCCCCCACTAACCGAAGAGGATTCTCCTCGAACCACCTTTTACACCTGAGATCCTCATAAATACCCCCTTGAAGCCTTTAACAGCTTCGTTCTTGCTGGGGATGATAATAAGTTCAAGGATATCCCCTATAACGACCTTGTGCTTTCCGCCATCATGCAGCAGGGCAGGGTAATCCTCTTTAATCCCATCCATCTATTTATTACTGTTATACTTCAACTCTTTTCTCACCTTCATGTGCTTTTTCAGGCTGACGCTATATGGGGTCAGGTCATCAGGAGATGGAAAGAGCGCGATGCCAAAGAAGAGCGATCAAGACAAGAGATGGAGACTCTTTGCGCGGCTTTCCTACAGGAACAAACCTCCCATGCCAAATTTGACCGAACCAACAGCTATCTTCAGAACGAGGTATCTACCCTTCAAACGGAGAACACAAGCCTGAAGGAATATGCAGAACGGACTGACACCAAATGCAAAATCCTTTTGGAGAAGTCTGAAGCTGACTAAGCAGAGATCTACCAGCTGAAGCAGATCAACCTTGCTCTTCAACAGCAGAACTCTGACTTGAAGAGACAGGAAAAAGACACTCGCCAGGTGTGCACTGCTTTGGAGAAATAATTTTTCGAGCATAAAGCATCAGGGCCAACTCTTACTGCTGATCTCCGGCTTCATGATTATCCAAGAGTATTGTCAGTCCGATGAGCTGAACGCGGAGATAGCCAACATGTTCACCGAAGGATACGAGGCTTGTCGAAGTAAAGGCAAAGGCAAAATGGTTGAACGTTGCATCAACCCCGGTCTGTTGGATACTTCGGATTTCGAAGAGGATAATAATGATAACCCTTCTTCAGACTAGGAATCCTTATGTAAAAATTCAAACTTCCTATAAATATCAGTCTATCAATGAAAAATATCTATATTTTCATATAATTTCTCGAACTATAATCATGTCATAAACACGTATAACATCAAGAAAGAGTTAAAAATAACTAAATATTTTAAAGATATTATTTGCTCCCCAGAGCTGAATTAATCCAACCTTATAACTGGCAACCTAGTTCTCTCTGTGAGCCAAACAAGTTCAACCAAAAGTATTCGCTCCCAAGAGCCGAATTAACCCAACCTTATAACTTGCAACCTCGTTCTCTTCGTGAGCCGAATAGGTTCAACCAAAAATATTCACTTCGCTCTCAAAAGAGCCGAAAGAATCCAACCTTATACCTAACTGGCAACCTCGTTCTCTCCGAGAGCCGAACAGGTTCAACCAACAATATTCACTTCGCTCTCAAGAGCCGAAGGAATCCAACCTTATACCAAAGATCTTGCCCGCTACGTGGAGTCGGACAGACATAAAACAAACACATAGAACAACACTGTTGGAGGAGAAAATGCTTCTTTTATTAATATAATCCATGGAACTATTACAGACCCTTGACTCTAACTTCTGTCCTACTGAAAATACTTTCTCAGTCTGCCTGCATGCCAAGTGTTCTTGATCTCTAACCCATCCATTGCTCGAAGCCGATAGGTGCCCGGCTTCGGTACCTCAATGATCTCATATGGGCCCTCCTAATTTGGTATCAACTTCCCCTGATTCTAAGGTATAGAAGCTTCCACCTCCCGAAGGTTAAAATTCCCTACTTCGAACCTTCTGAGCTTTACCCCTTTATTGTAATGCTTGGCCACCCTTCGCTTGTACACAATATGCTTTACTAAGGCTGCTTCTCTGACCTCCTCTAACAAATCCAAGTTAGCCCGAAGTCCATCTTCGTTGAACACCTCCTGGAGCTGACTGACCCGAAGAAAAGTAGATTTGATCTCCACCGGTACCAGAGCATCTGTACCATAAGCCAATCGAAACAGAGAATCCCCTGTAGTGGATCGGGGTGTGGTCCGATATGCCCATAAAATGTTAAGCAGTTCCTCAGGCCATCCTTCCCTTTGCTTCATCCAGTCTTCTCTTAATCTCATTGAGCAAAGTCTTGTTAGTGACCTTTACTTAACTGTTTGACTGAGGATGTGCTATCGAAGTCTTCCTATGATGTACGCCCAACTCTTTCAAAAATGTATTGAACTTGGCACCCACAAACTGTTCGACTATTATCTAAAACTACCGCCATGGGTATACCGAATCGAAATACAACACATTCTTTCAAAAACTTCAGTCATTCTTGCTCCGTGATCAAACGAAGGGGTTTGGCCTCTACCCACTTAGTCATGTAATTTATAGCAACTATCACAAAACTGACTAGCCCTTTAGCCTTCGACAACGGACCCAGTATATTCACCCCCCAAACTGCGAAGGGAATGGGCGATAACACCGAGTATAACTCTTCCGGCTACTGATGAATGATAGGACTGTTCAACTGGCACTTCGGACACTTCTTCACATACTCGGTTGCTTCTTTGAATATTGTAGGCCAGTAATACCACAGTCGAAGTATCTTATATGCCAAGGACTTTACCGCCATATGATCTCCACATATCCCCTCATGAACTTCCCGGAGTACATACTCTGCCTCGGACGGAATCAAACACTTTAGTAGCAGGGAAGAGTAAGCCCTTCGATAAAGATCCCCATCTATTAACACAAAGTTCGAGCTTCTATGTTTTATCTTCCTTGCTAACAACCGATTTAAGGGTAAAATGCCATCAACTAGATACTCCAGACATGGAGCCATCCAGCAGGTGGATCTTTCAATACACATCACCTCGGTATGTTGAACGCTCGGCTGATTTAATACTTCTAAATAGGCCGATCCACTGAATGTGCTCGCCTCAGTCGTAGCCAATCTTGCCAGTGCATCAGCTATGGTGTTATTCGACCGATCAACCCCCTGGAATTCATATGATTCAAACATCTGCAGCCGATCCTTCGTCTCTGCTAAGTACTTCACCATCCTGGTCCCTCGAGCTTCGTATTCTCCCAAAATCTGCTTCACAACTAGCTGTGAGTCACTAAAAATGATCAACCTCTGTACTTCAAGACTCTTAGCTAACCGCAGCCCTAACAGAACTGCTTCATACTCAGCCTCGTTATTCGTCGCCTTGAACCCAAACCTAATCAACTGCTGCACTTTGAAGCCCTCTGGACTGGTTAAGATGACACTAACCCCACTGACATCTGAAGTGGTCGACCCATCTATATATAAGGTCCAAGAGTTATACCCTTTCTGAACTACTGCAACTGACCGTTCGGTCTCTTTGGCCTGTTCCAAACTATCGTCCACCTCAAAGAACGAACACTCCACTACAAAGTCAGCCAACGCCTGTCCTTTAATAGCTGTCCTCGAATGGTACTCCAATATGAACTGTGACAACTCCATAGTCCACGTTGCTAGCCTTCCCGAAACCTCTGGTCTGCCCATAACCTTCTTCAAAGGCTGATCCGTGTATACCACTATCAACCGACCCTAGAAATACTGCTGAAGCTTCCGACTAGCTATTACCAAAGCATATGCAAATTTCTCTAGGTTCGGGTACCTTATTTTTGCATCCCTTAGGGAATGGTTTATATAGTAAACCGGGTGCTACTTACCCCCAATCTCCCGCACCAAAACTGCTCCCACAGCGAATGAACTTGCCGCCAAATACAAGTACAACGGCTCGGTGGGAACGGGCTTCACCAACAAAGGCGCCGAAGATAAATACCTCTTTATCCCCTGAAAAGCATCTTCACACTCTGATGTCCATTGAAAGCTCTTGGCATTCTTCGGCCCTTTCAAAGTATCAAAAAATGGCAAACACCTCTCTGCTGATTTGGACATAAACCTCCTCAAGACTGCTATCCGACCCGTTAGACGTTGAACATCCTTATACAACTGTGGAGACATTATATCCAAAATGACCTTGATCTTCTCCGGGTTCGCCTCTATCCCTCTCTGGCTGATCATATACCCAGAAACTTTCCTACTCTCAGCCCGAAGGTGCACTTGGTCAGATTTAACCTTAAGTTGTAGTGCCAAACCATCTGAAAGTAATCCACCAAATCATTCAGGTGATCTCGAACTGAAATGCTTTTGACGATCATGTCATCTACATTGACCTCCACGCTCTTCCCCAACTATTTTCTGAAGACGTAGTTCATCATCTTCTGGTAGGTGGCTCCCGCGTTCAGCAATCTAAAGGTCATTTTCTTGTAGGTATACACCGACCGATGAGTGATGAAAGCCGTCTTCGGGATATCCTCCTTACACATCGAGATCTGATGATATCCCGAGAACGCATCCATGAAGCTGAGCAAAGCATACCCCGAAGTAGCATCGATAAGCTGATTGATGTGTGGCAGAGGGTAGAAGTCCTTCGGACATGCCTTATTTAGGCCGGTATAGTCAATGCACACCCGCCATTTCCCATTCTACTTCTGTACAAGTACCACATTTGCCATCCACTCTGGGTTGTCTATCTCAAAAATGAAGTCTGTTGCCAACAGCTTCGCTATCTCCTCATTAATTATCCTCTGCCTCTCCGGGGCGAATATCCTCCTCTTTTGTCGAATTGGCTTCTTCGTCAGGGTCCACGTGTAGCCTGTGCTCAGCCACCTTCATATCTACCCCAGGCATGTCACTAGGGACCCATGCGAAGACATCTGCGTAGCTCTATAATAATTCAACCAGGTGGGTCCGAAAAAGGTTCCGGCAAGCTCGACCCGATTCTCACTATTTTTTCCTGCTTCCCCGGTACCAGCTCTATCTCCTCGGTCTCTCCCGCCGGCATGACTAATGGCTCTGTGCTGCTCTCTGTGAAGACTCGATCTCTATCGCCATAGTCTTCTTCTGCTTGCTGACCCCTATTCTCGATATGATCAGCAAATTTCGGTAGCATCTTCTAGCTAGATCAAGGTCTCCAGCTACTTCCCCGACCCCATACTGAGTAAAGAACTTGATCTTAAAGTGCGATATGGATGTCACTGCTTGGAGGGCTGTCAGAGTAGGCCTTCCCAGGATCGCGTTATAAGCCGAATCCACATGCACCACGAAAAATCTGCACATAATCTCCACCTGCTGTGGGGCTATACCGAAGACCACTGGCAGCTCAATGGTTCCTGCAACCTTGACTAGCTCGTTGATGAACCCATACAACGGTGATTCTTACCCAATCTCCATCTTTCTCCCGTCCAGGTTCATCATCTTATAAGCATGTGCATACAGTCTGTCCATCGAAGACCCGCTGTCTATCATCATCCTCTTCATGTCGAACGATCCCACCTGCGCTGTGATTATCGAAGCTCTTTCATGTGGCTCAATTTGCTCTATGGGGAAGTCTTCGTTCGTGAAAGGATATGACCGATCCGGGGTGAGCTCTCTCGCGTCTTATGGGTTGGTCGGCAACTGACATCACGGTATCCAGATATCCCTGTCGGTTTTTGCCTGCAACCTTTCCCATTGTTCCTCCAGTGATAACGTCCACCACCTGACGAACACCCTGAGTCTAATCTTGCTGTGGTTGTTGGTTGGCCTGGGCTGGGGCATGATTCGCCTGCTGTGCTTTCGGGGCCTCCCGTCCAGTCACAAACTGCGCCAACCCACCATGCTGCACATTCTTTTCTATCAGCTCCATTAGACCCCAACAATCATCTGTATAGTGCCCCGCCGCTTTATGATAGTAGCAATATCTATTGGGGTTCCCCGAACCAGGCCAAAGGCAGCCCTGAGGCATCTAGTAGCCAGGTTGTTTCTTTATGTGTTCCAGAATGGCAGACCGGCCGGTGTTAAGTTGAGTGTAGACTCTGTTCACCTTCTCTTTTGGGTACGGTGGGCGACCTCCCCCCGAACCCCTGTTATTGTCGTTATATTTCTTCTGATAATTATCTTGTCTGTCATTCCCGTACCTCTTTGGGTTCCCCTCAAATTTGCTTTTTTCATTCTCCTTATCTTTTGGCTTCTTCGTAGATCCTTGCTTCAGACTGTCCATGGCTTCTTCCATCACTATAAAGCCTTCCGCTTTCTCGAACGCTTCGACCTGACTCTTCGAGTGATTGAACATTAATTTCTTCACCAACTTCTCAGACTTCACCAGATCCAGCCCGTTCTGGAAGAGTCCTACTGCTTGCAGGTCGTTGAGGTCTGTCACTTAACCTACAACTTCTTTGAATCTATTCACATATTGGCCCAACGTCTCATTAGAATACTTTCTGACCTGGAACAACGATCCAGTCGGCCTTCCTCTTCTTTTGTTGCTCCTGAACCAAGCATGAAATTTATCACATAACTCTTCCCATGATGAGACCGAGTTCGGGGCCAACGTCATCATCCATTGTCGGGCGTCCTTTCTCAGGGTCGTAATGAAGGTGTGACACTTCGTCGCATCAGTGTAATTGTAGTTATCCATCAACCTATCATACGTCTGACTGTGTTTATATGGATCGCCCGACCCATCATAACTCTCCATATAAGGCAGCTTTTTGGTAGGGTCTGCCTTCTCTCGGATGATCTCGGCAGAGAATGGTGAGGCCTTCTTTCCCGACCCCACCTTCACTTGCTGGGCATCTATCAGCTGTTTCTGCATCTCCTCTAGCTTTTTAGTCAACATCTCTATCCCTGCGAGAGCCGGGTACGTATCCTTTTTCGGAGAGTTTTTGTACCTGCAATCTCTCCGATCCCTGTCCTCTGTACTGCCAACCCGAGAAGGGCTTTGGTATCTATCTCTGTTGCGCTGAGGGCTCTTATGACGATTGCCCTTTGGTTTGATCTCCGACGACTCTGCTTTCTGATGAGCCTCTTTCTTGTGAGTCTCTTTCCCTGTGGGGGATCATCTGCCTTTGGTTTCTGCGACCGTTGCCTTCTGAACTGTCCTCCCGTGAATGGCTTCGGTGCCTCCTTTCGTTGTGCCTGGGGCTGTTAGGGTGGTGTACCCTCCAGTGTCCCCCGGTTCGGCGACCTTTAGATCTGCTCCTGTCACGAGAGCGGCTCCGAAGCCTGCTCTAGGTTCGCCTAGTGTCTTCAGCATGTCTCCCTCCAGGCTGCCTTTCTGGAGACCTCCCCCGACCTCTAGGGCGAGGGTGGCTAGAGACCTCATTCTCCTGCTGCGGCCATGTGCACCATCTGCTTAGCGAGCTCCTCCTTCTACAACAGAAGGACTTTCATCGCCTGCTCAGTCTCTTCTATCTCTTTCGCTTTCTGGGCCAGAGCAGCTTTCTTGTCTTCTCGGAGTTAGGTTCGAGGCGGTGTGCCTCCTACCCTCCTCCGATCTCTTCCATCTTTGCTAGCTATGGAGAACAGCCTCCGCCGTACGTCGTCCTGATCTACTATCTTAAACCCTACCGAGTTGGTCTGAGGACCAATGTGACGCCCCCAGAATAGGTCCAGTCAACCCAACCCATTCTGAGTCGCCAAATACATGGTACAGAATTCAAATACAAACTTTATATCACACGGTCGTGCAAAATACGACCACACAACTGTGAGTGTCAATACAAATATGTAGAAAATATTAACATTCAAACTAAGTCCTCATTACAATTATTCTCACACTATTTATTAGAAATAGTGAGGACTACTACTGCTCTAACTCGGACCATCACTCTGTCCCCCGACTAGTTCCCGCAACATTCTCATTTCCTGAAGAGGACAATAGATAAAAAGGGTGAGCTCAACTAGCACAGTAAAGAATATTATGACTAAGATAATGGAAAATAAATTATCGTTAGTCTTCAACAATTCAGATAAAATATTATGGACAACAAGTTTGAGATCAATATTCGCAGCGGAAATAACAATTCATTAGAAGAGTTAAGTAGAGAATGAAGTCTACTATCTTCTATGATTTAAAAGTCCATCATCAATATTTTATCCCTGTAACATCAATCAATATCAAATATTCATCTTTGCACTACGGGCCAAAGATATTCATTTGTATCACCAGTGGTCATGTTCATCTCAACACCTGTCCATCTTTGCACTACGGCCAAAGATATTCATCAGGTAATCATTCATCTTAGCTCTACAGGCCAAAGATATTCAGTTATATCACCTTTTAGGACTGAGGATGATGAAAAATAATATAAATAACGAATCCAGTGAAATAAAGGACAAAGATTAAGGATTCGTATTTTAGTTTATCCAAGTTCAAGAATATTCCATAATAATACTTTGTGGAGCAAAATTCAAGAATAAAGCTCAAAACTTAGATCCAATCAAAGATAGTAACCATAACAGACAATTTGGACAAATAAAAGAAAATTTAATTTTTTCGTGAATAGTGCCGTATACGTGAATAGTAACCCTGACGGAAAAAGTAAGAATTTCATAATAAAATCCATGACAATATTTTGGTATAATGATATTGAAAAGAATAACATTATTTATGAAAGAAATAACATCCCTTACCTCAAAAGAATAGTACTTCTAACTGAAATATCGGATATAATACCGAAGAAAACTTGCACTGAATAGTAACACTCAAAATATCTAAATACTCACAAAAATATGCTCGATATTATATAGAGAGAAAACTTCTGATTCTGGTGTGATTTTCAATTCTAACCTAAGCACCCTATTTATAGGAAAAGCTTAGGATGCCAAAGTAGACTAAATTAATAAAAAATATTTTTTTAAAAAAAATTTCGCCACCTCCAAAAGCCATCAGCCACCAGCCGTCGGTGGGGCCCACCTCCTATTAAAAAAATATTTATTTTCTAAAACTTCAATAATTCATAATAAATAGCCCTTTTGTCAGAAAAATACCAATTCTATGTTTTTTTATAGAAAATTTAATCTCTACAACTTTGTAGAAGGAAGTTTTTCCAAATTCCAAACATAAATTATCCGAAATCCACAAACGGATGATTTTCCACACCAAAATACAGATAAAAACACATCAGCACTAATTCCTTCTTTTATATCCATAAAATAAATATTTTCTTATCATATAAGTCAATAATTAATTATTCACAAATAATATTACAGAACTACAATATTGACAACCAGGTCGTTCCCAAGAAAGAGGGGGCCTTCCGATAAGGACTTTTCCTTACTGACACGCAATTAAATAACCTCTCCTAGACAGAACTTCCTTAGACATTGTCAATAATGCTATCTAATAATATTATTCAAATAATATGAATTATTGAGTTGATAATGTGAAATACTGTGCAGTGACAATTATTGAATCAACAATACAAAATATCAACGGTAGCAATTATTGAATCAATCATATAGAATAGCAACGTAGCAATTATTGATATAAAATATCAACGTAGCAATTATTGAATCAATAAAATATCATGCAATTATTGAATCAATAATATAAAATATTGAATAGTAATTATTGTAACAATAATTAAGTAAGTGCCTTCTTATGTAAGAATCAATAATTCAAAATACTGTGCAATACCGTGTGCTACTGTGCAACACCGCGTATTACTGTATTTTAACCACCGGGTATTTCAACAGTACTAACGGTAACAACTACGCCGTTATTTTATAAAAAGGTTATTTCTGTCGCTTTCTATATCCGACAGTTATTCCGTTGTGGGGCCCACAAATAGCTGCGCCGTCGTACGAATATTCCCCGACAACAAGAATATTCCACGAAACGAATATTCCCCGACAACAATGAATATTTTATAACCACTTGCTTATTTTGAAATATTTGCACATTTCACCAATAACTTACCACATTTATCAAAACAACACATTACTGTTTTGAAATAATATATAAAAAAAATTAAATCTTTATTCATAAAAGTTGGGGTCTTACAACCAAGTCGCGTATGGATACTCTTGGACGGCCCCAGTCTGTCCTTCTCCGATCCTTTCTGTATCAGCCTGTTATCCCTAGAGTAACTTTTATCCGTTGAGCGACGGCCCTTCCACTCGGCACCTCCTATGCCAGAAACTGTTTTACTGTTCACCATGCTTTTCCGACACAGTGATCTGCTAGTTGTGATTGAGGAGAACATTAGAATAGCCCTCCTTCTAGCGCCAATGTTAACGCCAAGATCCGTCTATGCGCTCCAATCATCAAAGCGCGTCCAATCCTGCACAGAAACGGGTAAACACCAAAAGCTTGACGGCTTGCGCCACCGGGGGATAACTCCGGTGTGAGAATAAGTACAGGCTGAACAAGATTAACAATGGAGGCAATAAGCTCTAGTGCTGGAAAGTAATGATATATTGTATGTGTACCTTATGATCAGGGTCAAGCCATTTATTTATAGTATCCTCACATCAGTGCCAGAATCCATCTCTCAATTGGATTAGGGTTCCCCCGTATATCCTTCCATATTAGGATTGTATCAAATTTCCAAAAATATAGGAAGTTAAATCAATAACCAACTCTTCTTTCCATAATCCGAAGCCCCATATAATTAGGAGTCATCTCCAAGTCATCTCCTACTTGGACCCACATAGGCCCAACCATGGCCAAGCCCGAACCGGGTCTTGGACCTCAAATATCTAGGGCCCAACAGATTATAATTTTTGTTTGTTATGTTTGTGAGTTTAAGGAATATATGGAATTTTAATTATATTTTTCGTTATTTATGAGTTTATAAGGAGTGAATGGAATGGAAAATATTTTTATTTTTAAATTACATTATTACTATATTATCCTTACATATTAATGCAATAAATGACATGATTTATTTTGAAATATTACTTTAGGTATAAAATATTTAACTTTTCTATCATTTTCCATCCCTCTAAATCCACCCACTTTTAAGAAAAAATTTGAGCAAAAAATGAAATCAATTTTACCTCAGAATGTTTTCCCTTTCTCCCTAAAAAACTCACAAACATGTGATTTGAAGGAATTTTAATTATTTTCCCTTCCCTTCCCATAAAAAAACTTGCAAACCTAGTAAATGGTTCTGATAGGGATACAAATAATAAAAATTTGGTATTCATATTCGTTTTTAAGGCGGATACAAATAATAAAATTTGGTATTCACATTCGTTTTTAAGGCTGTAAAATGAACCAAATAGTTCAAATTTGATTCGTATTCATTAGACTAAAAGTTCGAATTTCGATTCGAGCTCGACTCAAAATATAAACGATTCAAATATTAAAAAAAATTAAAGTTCGATAAAGTACTCAAACTTTTTTGAATTATAATTTTCTATTTATACTCGGATCATATTCTCTCAAAAATTTCAAACTACACAGGCTCGATTCGAGATCGTGTTTAACTCAGTAATTAAATGAGCATCAATTAAACTTTATTTCATATTCGATAAATTTTATGAACTAAATCCGAGAAACTCAATATTCAACATATTCTGCTCAACTCAGTTCATTTACCGTATTCGATAAATATGCACTACGATCTATATTCATATTCGTATCCCACAGATAATATACGAATATAGATATTATTTGTATTTGTTTTGTACAATATAATATACATAATGTATTAAATATATGTATATTTGTATTCACATTCGTTCAAAATAAAATTTAAAACTTTTAATTTTTTTTTTATTCTTGCACAATGTTAAATTAATAACCAAAAAAGTATTTACTTCATCAAATAAAAATTAGAAATAATCTACAATCAACCAAATAAAATAATAAAATTAGATTTTGTTAGGAATCATTATGTCATGCATATTTAAATTTGATGATGTGATTATAATGTATAATTGTCTAGCAATTTTTGTAAAGTCTTTATTTGATAAATAAATGTGTCGACACCGGGAAAATTTCGGTTCTTGATTGTTTCTACCCTTTGTATTTTGATATGTCGATTAACTTGTTATAGGGTGAGATTTTTGAAAATAGTATGCACACAAGCCAATCAAGTTTGATGATAAAGCATATACTTTGTAACAATATTATTCATTTATTAATAAAAGAGTTATTTAATTAAAGGCATTTAATTATTTACATGATGATGCTATAATAAAATGTGATAAACCCATAGTTTTAAGCAATGTTTTTAGAATCATGATGATGATCATGCTAATGAGATCTAAACTCTTAGATAACTTCAAACTAAAATAGTTCCCAATTGTTGGATTACTAAAAAGAGGATTAGTGAATCTTGATAGATTGGTACATACATTGCTCGCTCATTGAATGAGGATGATCGATCTTATGATCATTTGTGTGGAGATACTAAAGCAATTATGTAGGTGCTTATTAGAGAATAAGTTCACTGAACGTGGCTCACTAAGGAATACCTAATGGAGTTTTACTTGCATGTCAATAGGAATTCCTGTAGTGATAGTAGTACAAGTGATCCTTAGACTTGAGATTATCATAGTATCTTGTGTATGATAAGTTATACTTTGACATGTCCCTTAAGACCCTTAGGATATATCAAAGGGCATGATTGGGTGTAATAAGTTATATATGGAGATAATGAATGATCAATAAAGAATCTACCACTTCTAGTAAAAGAAGAGATATGTCCTATGTGATTCGATAAATGATAACTCATGAATCATTGGCCAAGATGGAATGAAATTAGAAAGGAGTTTCTAATTTGTATTATTTAGAGTTGTGCATTTAAGGATCGAAATACATATAATTATACAAAATAAGATTTGATAGTAATTTCATGTCTTATATTTAATTGGGACATTGTATGGTGGAAGGATTGAATTGTACAGTAACTATTTACTCAAAGGTTCTTTTATGATTAATGTTGAAATCTATATTATCTGAAAAGTTGTTGATCGCTAAGGAGGCTTATTCTTATTGTAGAATAAATGTTATTTATTTAAATGAATTATTAGTTTAATTTATTTATTTAAATAAGATTAAATTTTTTTTAATTAATTTATTCACAACCGGTTTAATATGGAGAACCTAAAGGGTCACACTATAAAAGGAAGAATATTTATTAAAGAGCAAATGACATAATCGTAATAATAAATTAAGTATATTTAATTTAATCTATGGTGATAGAATAAATTAAATAGCTTAATATTTATTATTTAATATTTTAGAAATATTAAATATAAATTAATAAGAGGAGTCTTATTATTATTATTATTATTATTATTATTATTTAATTTCTAAAGGATTTTGGATATTAATTAATAAGATACTCTCTCATATATATATTCCTAATAAGATTAGGAGGCTAATTAATTAAAGAGTTTAATTAGTTATTCCCAATAGAATTGGGAAGCCTAATTAATTAAATGAGTTTAATTAATTAATATGAAACTCTAATCCTAAATTATTTAGGAGGGTTGCCTACATCTATAAATAAGAGGAGTCTTATTTTGATTTGGGGTTAATGATATTTCCAAGAGTTGGGATAATACACATGTAATATCCGTGAATTTTATGAAAAATAGTAATAATTAAATTAATAAAGGTTTGAATATTTATTCGAATGAAAATATATATTGTTGTGACATGGGATGTGATAATTAAATTTAATTGAGTTAAGTATATGAAAGTTGAGAAATGTGATGGATATAATAATGAGCTTAATTAAGCTTATGAGATATGCCTAGTGTGGCAAAGAAATGGAATAAAATAAATCATTAATTAATGAGGGGATGATTAAATAATGTGATGGACTAATTATTATTATTAATTAGTTATTTAGGTGCATTTAGGTGTAATATGTGATCATGGGATTAAATAATGCAATGAAGTTGTATTCTGAAGTGGGTAGTTAATTCAGCCGAGTCCAACCAATTGGTATTTCTAGCCCAATCTGATGGATGTGCCAATTAAACTATTAGAGCCTCACAAATTTTGCGAAAGGTAATGGACAAACCCAATGATGCTAGGCAATCTGTTAAACCCATAGGGTCCAGGTTAGTAAGCCCAAAGGAGGAAAATCAGCTTGCTGAGTCATTATTCACTTGTACTATTGGAATTATATATTTACAAATTGGTTGCTTGCTCATAGCCGAACTAGACCAAGGGTCTACAGCCACCCTATGTTACTTTAGAATAAACTAATCCCCATGTTGCTTAAATCAAAGGAATGAAATGATTTCCTGCAGCATGGCTGGTAAGTAACTTTTCACCAAACCTCTATTATCCAACGGTTTATTCGGTTAAAGCTAGTCCAAAAATCTGAGTAATGACCAATGATTGGACCAAAGTTTTCCTATAAATAGAGACCCTTATTTATCTCATAAGGCATGCTAGAATCGTATACTCTACATTAGAAAGAAAGATATAGTGAGTTGAGAGATAAAAAGAACCCAAGAGGAGCTCTTGCAGTTCGGAGGGCAGAGGAGTTAGGAAGGAAGGGACTAGCAAGTAGCTTACCCAAGTGTTTTATCAGTAGAAGGAAAGCGTCAAGAGGTACACATTCCTTTAATCCTAAATTATTAATTTAACCTTCTATAAGTCAGTTATAGAGAAGTGTGCATGTAATTAAAAGTTCATTATGTAAATAGCATAAATCGAACGAAAAAAGAGTATAACATATCAAGCTAAGATGAATTTAAAAGCCATATCAGCAGTGAAAAAGGAACACGATACTCTATGCTAATGAATAATGCAGACCTTGAAGGATAAATAGTGAAATTACGTTCGGACTCTAGTAAAAATAAGGAAAAGTGTTTATTTGATTAAAGGTGGTGATGCTATACCAAAATCATTCAAATACACGTACACCTGTTAATCTGCATATATCAATAATCAAATTTGAGACCAATTCAACCCATTGAGTTCTGTACTACTATGCCTTAGTCTCCGATCGTAGTAGTGAAACCAACGATTGTAAACTTACCCCATGATCGTAGACTGACTCTATAGATCGTGGAGTCCAACATCAGACCTAGACATTTGGTTGGTTTCGGAGATCGTTGAGGGAACACAACGATTGTAGACTTACTCTACTAATCGTAGGATTTAACCTCAGAACAAATCAGACTCAGTCTATGTTATATATATATGTTCGAATGTAAGAGTATACTCTTAAAAATAGTCAACCATAAACCAAATCATAGACTGAACCCTACGATTGTAGACTTACTCGCAGATCGCGGAGTAAACTAGGCCAACCATAAACCAAATCATAGAATGAACCCCACGATCGTATCGCAGATCTAAGAGTAGACCAGGCCAACTGTAGACACTCAAAATTTTACTTTCTTTATACTTACCTTGCAGAAGGGCAAAAACATAATTTTACTTCGGAGACAACCCCGAGGTAGGGTAAAAGCTTCTGATCACCCCGGAGACAGCCCTGTAGATGATTCAAAGGGCCAATGACGTCCGAACATGATGCAAACCGAACGAGGATCGCAAAGTTGAGAAAGTGTCCGTAAGAAGTCAGCTCAACAAATATCGAACTGCGTGCTATCAAAGCTAAGCCAGTTAACTGCAGTTAGGAACTGAAAGATACCTTTCAGCTACCAGCATCATCTTCCCGGACCCCAATTCAGTCAAACTCGATCTTATTTCGCAGCCTTTCGCAAAGACTTTTTGGGATTTTTTGGGAATGAAGCTCAACTTTCTCCGGACCGAGACCAAAGGAACAAACTTCGAGGTCGCGGGTTTAAGCAATATATACATATTTTGAGTTTTTTAATCTTGGTTCATACATACTTTGAGTCTCAAGAGTGTTCTTAGTTGATCCCGAGCGATAAAAAGCTTGTTCGCGCGTCCCCCAAGGTGAAAAACGCCCTTTTCGAGCCACTTTCTTTGTAAATGTTGCTTTAAATACTAGATTTATGTGATATATTGTGCAAACATCTTTAAACTTGTTATTTTATGCATATATTATTGTGTAGGTGGTAGATCCATAGATCTCATCGTTATTTATTGCATATTTAGTTGTAAATCAAGTCCGGAGACTAGATCTACCTAGATCTAAGTCGAATCTAGCCATTCGGGGGGTTATAGAGCAAGAAGCTCTAACCTACGTGCTAGATCGGTTTAGATCCATGGTAGATCTAGATGTTTTACTGTTTTTGGTCCATCTCAGTCACTCCGTTGAGCCCTATATCTACATCTAGAGGTGAGAGGGTCTTAATACCTAGTGATGGGGGTTTCAACCGATGAAACCATTAGATCTTGAGTTTAGGATATGTTGTACATGTGTTTATTTCCATAAATGTGAGCCTAGGAATCCCTGGGTCGAGATCTACATGTTAGATTTTGACTAGACTCCCATGATGGACATTTTGCTTATGTTGTAATGTTTAAATAATATCGAATCATTGTACTTGTAAATATTAGATCTTAAAGCCGTCTTGAAGGCTTCGTCACGATAGATCGGGTTTAAGATCTCATAATAATTAAAATATGTGATTGTGGATGCTCGGTTCATTGAGATGGCTTTCATGCCCAATGATGATCCAACTCCTTTTTAATGCTTTTAACATGCATAATCACCAAAATAACTTTCCAATAAAAACCACAAAGGGCTTTCATAAAGAAAAAGGCGATTCAGGGTAAATCACCTTAAGAACGTAAAGATAATGAAAAGGAAGTATCAAAGTTCTCAATTCCTAGTCGGGCGAAGGATTTGAAAACCTTATTTTCTAAAACATCATTTCAATTCATATATCTTGTTTGAAATGAACTTTTTGCTAAATCAAATCCTTCGTACCTAGGCGCAAAAGATGTACAACACTACTTTCAAATAACCCAAAATGAAGACGTAGAATAAAATGAGTAAACTTAAAATAAAGAACACACACACACTTTATGCATAGAAAATTAATAAGATGCGGTAACCGTGTTTTTCACGAAAATCAGGGGTTGCCTAACACCTTCCCCTCGCTTAAGCAAGCCCCCAAACTATATGAATCTTGGGTATCCAGACCTATCTTACGGAGTCACATATTGGACCATATTACAAAAACTTTAAAATTCGAATGAGTTGGTACATCTATTTAAAACCATACCAACTGGCGGCTCTGTCTCATTCAGTCCAATCATCAAAAATTAAACAATAAAACCAAACTTTGTAAAATAAGTCGACTAATGTCGGTCTTTTCCTAAATCTCACCCTTCAGATGAATTAGCCAATATAGCAGAATAAAAAAGGGTAAGAAACGATAGGAAAAGCAGGAAAAAAAATAAGACATCTAATCTTTAAACAAAAAAATAAAACTCACGAAACTCGAGCGGGAACGCGTATTTTTCCACAGCATCGACATGTGGCGACTTCGCTGGGGACTATAGAGGGCTTAAGCCGCGTTCAATCTTTTTTGATTTCCATTCTGCATGTGAATCTTGTGTGAATGATCTTTGTGTGTGATTAATTTCGCAATCTTTAAGCATTCTTGTATTAGTGCCTCGCACATTGTCATCATATTGCATATGGTAAGGATGTGAATATATGTGAATGTATGTTGTGTGGTCCCTCCGTTAGGAGGTAATCCCATCGGTTATTTATTACTGGTCTCCTATGGATGTTTCCATTGTGAGGCTCAGGAAAGGCACCACTCAAATCCGCTCCAATTGAAAGATGGATGTTTTCATCAAGTAAATTGCGAAGATTTAGGAACCAATTTCAAAAAGCACGTGAGAGTAACCCTAAGATAGGTCAGCCTCTGATAAACCAAATGCGCAGTGTGTCTCTTCATTCCCTATTTACTTTTTTGCGTATGTAAATATCATCCATCTAAAACTGTCATTTACATATCCTTGTCATCAAGTCGACTAACCCCTTATTTTGCAGGGAAAGATTTAAAAAAATCATTAAACTGATGCATAGCATATCATGCATCCCTGTCTACCAATATCCAGTCTAAACTAGATATCGATTTTGTGCAGATTGGTCCTAGAACTCGGTTCTGAGCCAAAAAGGCACGATCACCACCCAACAAAATGGCTGAGGGCAGTTCGTCAAAACCCTTCCCTGTATCTCGAGAGGAATTCGAGGAGTTTAAGAAACAGATTGCCGAGATGACCACCCTGTTAAGAGAATAGTGTAAAGTGTCTCAAGAACCCAAACTAAAGAATCAGACTGAATCCTCTGCTCAAGAAGAAGTCCGAACACTAGGAAAGGATAGTGATACTCGGGCACCTACCTTAACACCCCCACTCGACGTTGAAATAGCCAAAGAAGACCAGATCCAAAAGATGACAAGGGAAATAGTAGACTTTCGAGCGGACAGAGAAACATGAGACATCAGAAAGAAGATGCGACATGTGGAGGATGCTATCCGATCTATGAAGGGGACAGGATCCCATGGAAGTGTTACTTATTCTGATTTATGTATCTTTTCCAAAGCCAGATACCCTGAGAAGCTTCCAGATCCCGGAGTTTGAGAAATACAATGGATTGGGTGATCCCTACACTCACTTAAAGGTCTACATAGGTGAACTTGGAACTTATGCCGAGGATGAGAACCTCCGAATGTAGCTATTCCAGAAAAGCATTACTAGTGAAGCCCGAACTTTGTATGACCGAATAGACAACTCCAAAGTCCGGGGTTGGGAAGATCTGGCCCACGCCTTCCTTAACCAGTATACTTTCCAATCCCAGATGGCACCTGATCGCTACCAAGTTACCAAAGTCAAGAAACTGAGTAATGAATCGTTCAGGGAGTATGCGCAGCGGTGGAGGATGGCAGCCCAAGTTAACCCACCAATGGATGAAAGTGAGATGGTGACAACTTTCATTGACATACAAAAAGCCCTTTTCTATGTGAGAGTCCTTGCAGGGTTAGGTAAATCCTTCTCTGAAATGATCAAACATGGAGAAATGGCGGAGATGGGTTTGAAGTCCGGCAAAATCAAAGATCTCACTGCTTTGGAAGCAGTAGCAGAGCACATACATTCGAGAAACTATGCAAGCGCTCCCAAGAGAGTATCTAAACGGAAGGAAGAAGATGTCTCTTTGATATTGCAAGGACAAGCTGCCAATAAGAGCTATAGTCTGCCTATCCAGAAATAGAACACTCATCCTATGAATTCCCAAAATCATACAACACTGAAGGTTGGAGAGAACAAGCGAAGAAGGATATTCACTCCCTTGGGGAACTCTTTGGAGAATATATTGGCACTATTGATCGCCCAGAAGAAGATCATTGAGCTTTCTCCACCTTCTAATCCAAACAGAAGGCAATTTGATCCTAGCAAGAAATGTGCTTATCATTCCAACTCACCGGGGCATGACACTCAGGAATGTTGGACTTTAAAACACAAGATTCAGAACTTAATTGATAGTGGGGAGATCGTAGTTAAAATGCCAGAGCAGCCGAATGTTAACAACGACCTTTTACCTCAGCATAATGCGAAAGGGGTCAACATGATTAGTGCAGGAGGTAGGGAAAATCGCAAATACCTGAGAAAGTTAGGGGAAGCACCCTCTATGAATGACTCTACAATATGGGGATACCCGGAAGAGAAGTATATGGTGGAGCAAGACTTGGTCTCAATTAAGGCACAAGTAGACCAATTGGCAGATCTAGTCATATACCAACATCAGTTGACCCGACAGTTAATAGACCAAGTCCTACAAAGGCAAACCAACACCGTACCCGTCCAGGATGTCCTAATTCCAAGAAGGGGCCAAATTCACCTTCAAGAGCAGAAAAATGGATAGAAAAGAAGGCTAGGGAAGCTAGGATATCTCCAGAAGTAATGGCAGTTGGCCAAGAGATGCTTTCCGGAGGACATCGACTAGGTCAAGGGTTGGGTAGAAATGGCCTGGGAATCAAGAACCCAATCCACATACCCACGCAGTTAGGAAGAGCTGGATTAGGATACTATGGTGGATCCAAACATCATAATCCTCACAAGCATATGCCAGTTAACCATTTGATTCCTCTCAAGCCAAACCTCAATGAAGCCAAATTTAAGGATCAGTTGAAGAAGGTCCCCGCTATTATCTCAAACCTCCTTATCCCTAAGGTTAATCAAAATGGATATAAGGAGATTGGTGATGAAGAGCCTCTCAAGGACGCTGCCCAGAAGGCCAAAGATAAGAAGTTTCTGGAGGAGATTCATTTACAGTTTGTGAGCATCTTTTGACTTTCTGAAGATGACATGAAGAAATCCAATGGGGCAAACCTGTCGAATGATCAACCCATCCTCCCAGTCCTTAACTAGGGAAGTGTGAACATCTCGAAGGAGGATCCAGGGCCCAGTTCTAAACCAGTTATGGTCATCCTTGAAGACACTGATGACTCTAGCGATGCATCTATCTCAGCTATCCCCCGGGATCTGACTACTAGTAATTGGACGATCACCCCTCAGATCGTTCGAAAAGGGTAAAAATAAGAAAATGATCCATTGACAAGGAGCTTTATCTTTATATATTTATGTCTGTTTTATTTTATCTGCAACTTGTTATTGCCTTTTGTCATATCAACTGTTGAATCCTTTTGTAATTAACAACCGTTTTATATATATTTAGCAATCAAGTTTTTTGTCTCAGGTTTCCAAATTTGAGTATTTCTAGCCCTGTCTATGACTTGCCAAATTTGAGTAATGACTACGATTTCGATATAGAATTGGACTTTGACTTGATGGGGATCGAGCAAGAGGAAGTGGACGATGACGAGGTGCCCGAGGAAATCAAAGCATGGGTCTAAGATAAACCTAAACCCAACCATGATCAAACCACCACCATAAATATCGAAACCCCTGAACAATCCCAAAGAGCTACAGATCGGAACCAACCTCCCCTCTAGCTAAGAAAAAGAACTAATCAAACTCCTAACCCAATTCAAGATGTTTTTGCCTGGTCTCATGAAGACATGATAGGTCTACCACCGATATAGTTGTCTATCGACTACCAGTTAAGGAAGGGTTCAAACTAGTCATGCAGAAGTTAAGACGGTTGAAACCAGAATGGAGCCTGAAGGTCAAAGAAGAAATTATCAAACAGCTCAAAGCGGGAATCATTATGGTATCGACATACCCTGAGTGGTTGTCCAACGTAGTCCCAGTGCCAAAATCTAGGGGAAAGGTGCGAGTGTGTGTAGATTATTGGGATCTCAGCAAGGCCAGCCTTAAAGTTAACTACCCAGTACCATTCATCCACGTGTTAATTGATAATGCGACACAGTTCGAGATGTATTCTTTTGCTGGTTGTTTTGCCGGATATCATCAGATTATGGTTGCTGAAGAAGATAGGGAAAAGACCGCCTTCATTATCCCTTGGGGAACCTTCTATTATCGAAGGCTAGCTTTTGGCCTTACCAATGCTGGTGCTACTTATCAGATGGCTATGATGACCTTATTCCATGATATGATGCATAAAGAGATTGAAGTGTATGTGGATAATATCATCGTAAAGTCCAGAAAGGTAGATGACCATTGTACCCATCTTCGAAAATTATTTGAACGGCTTCGCAAATTCAATTTGAAGTTAAACCCAGTGAAGTGCGCTTTTGGTGTAAAGTCCGATAAACTTCTGGGATTTCTTGTGAGCAATCGGGGCATTGAATTGGATGCTGCCAAGATAAAAGCCATCACTGAGATGCCCGAACCAAAGATCGAGAAGGAATTCTGAGGTTTCCTAAGAAGAATAAACTTCATCGGACGGTTCATATCGCAGCTGACAGCCACCTGTGAACCCATTTTCAAGATGTTAAGAAAGAACTCCTCCGAAAAATGGAATGAAGACTGCCGAAAAGATTTTCGTACCATCCAGAAGTGGCTGATTGAAGCACCTGTCTTGGTACCCCCAAGGGATGGAATCCCGTTATTCATATATATCTCAGTCAATTCTAACGCTATGGGCTGCTTACTGGGGCAAAAAGATGATATGGGGAAAGAAAGGGCGATTTATTACCTCAGTAAATGTTTCAGCTGTGGAGAGCGGAAGTATAGTCTGATAGAAAGAACCTGCTGTGCATTAGCTTGGGCCGCCACGAGGTTACAACATTATCTGCACGGCCATACAACTTATCTCATCTCTAGGATGGATCCCTTGAAATACATTTTTAATAAGCCGATGTTGAACTACCGATTATCCAAATGGCAGTTGATCCTTGATGAGTGGGATTTATACCTGCGAATCGACTACTTTTATACTTAAGAAGATGCATGTTCTTATTACTTTATATTTCTTTTATATTGTTTTGTTATTACTTTGCTTAATATATGTTTTGCATGAGCTTTCAAGTCATTTCCAGCTTTCAGGGGCAAAAAGGGCATTTTTATAGCACTGGCGCTGCAGCGCCGCTTCCCAGTATAAAACTGGCACCGCAGCGCCACCTTGAAGCCAGCTCAGCCAACTGCAGCGCTGCAGTGCCCCATTCCTTCACAAGACCGGCGCCGCAGCGCCAACTTAAAGACCCGAGCCCTTGACCTGGCACTGCAGCGCCGCTCCAAGGCTTAATCCTGGCGTCGTAGTGTCAGCTCCTGTTTTCAGACAACAACATTGAAATTGACCTAGGAGGAGGGAAAGAAATATATATATCATTGGGCAGCCTCCTGCTCTGAATAATCTAACAGATTAGGGAGCTTAACTCCATTAGTTTTTTCTTCTCTTCTCCTTCTTTGCTTAGCTTAGTTTCTCTTTAGCTTTATAGATATAATTAGGAGATAGACTACGGAGAAGATTGGGATTCCTTGGAGCTCAAGAGCGACGTAGCGACACGGATGGGATACAAATCGAAGGGAGTTCTTAGAGATTGAAGACACTGCGATAGAGTTTATTCTTCTCTAGTTTTTCCTTTGATTCTGTATTCATAAATGTTGTTATTGTTGCTACTTTTATTTAGTTTATTAACTATGAACGGAATATTGTATCTAAGATTATAATGGAACCCTTTGTCTATTTGAATTGATTATTTTATCTCTTTGGTTGACACCATATAGTTTGGTTCAATATATTTATGCTTAGTGTTTAATTGCTAAGGAATTAGTGATTGTTTTGTAATCTGTGAGAAATTGGGAAATGGACTGTAGATTGAGACCATAATGTGTTGGCATGTGTTTATGATTTGGCTGTACCAATGGACTGCATAATTTGCTTAAAGAATAGGAATATACCTGTATACCACGTGTGACCTTTGAGAACCTATGCTTTAATTCCTTATTAGGGTTAATTCGCATAGGAATGTGTAGGATTATCGCCTAACTTGGATGTTCTTTTCTGTTCTATTCCCGTTTGGGTGGATTAGAGAGGATATGCTTATACATACCTCAGAAGAGGCGTGATAGGTCTCATTTTCTATAAATATAATTTGATGATAACAATTATGACGTAATTAAAAAAAATATTTTGTAATTTATTTAAGTTATTATTTTATCTAAACTATTTTCTGATTTTATTTGAATTAATTTTTATTGACCTTGATAATTTAAATATCAAGTGTTAAATAAATTAATTCATATAAAAATTTCCAAGGCAAGGAAATCATATTCTCTTTCAAAACTCTTAAAAACAAAATCGGGGCAAAAATTATTTTGTATAAACCGTAAGCATCTATATATATATCTTAAGTAATACACTACATATATATGTAAATTATGCATACATGCGCATATTATAATATATATATATATATATATATATATATATATATATATATAACGATCATGTGTGTGTGTGTGGTATGTAGTATATACATGTGCTGACAACTCTCTTTAAGACCAAAACCGTGCATAATGGAAGGATTTTGAAAACATATGGTCAAAGCATTAAATTGCTAAGTTGTTAGAAAAAGGAATGGGTGAAAAATTGAAGGCTGAGTGTTTGGCAATCCATGTGTGCACTGTCATCCGAACCATTCATTTTAAATTAAAAACAATCTCATCCATTCATTTAAATCAGATTTTGAAGATTACATGCTTGCCCCTGGCTTCAAAATTCTATAAATAGGAAGTCTTTCATTCATTTGATTTTTGCCAATTCACTTGAAAAGAAAAGCTTACTCTCCTTGCCTACATACTCTCTCTAAAGCTTTATATCTCTTCTTACAAAAGTTCTGATTATTTGAGAAGAGGAAATTGGTCCAAGTAATTGAGATAAGTCATTTGAGTTAACTTTGTTGAATTATTTCTTACTTGCTTTACATCTATAGATATACAAATATATATTGTTATACACAATTTTATATATCTATATTTCATCTATTTATCAAATAAAAAGTTTACTTAATCTGACGCCGCAAGGCTACGGAGATACACCTCTACGGAGAGGAATTCGAACCGTACGATTCCTTATAGTCTTAAGTAACTTTTTATTGATATTATTTATATAAATATTGTAAATAAATACGACACTTGATAGTTCAAAACGACACTGTGATATTCCTCCAAAAAGAGTGAACTATCTGAACCGGATTTGAAAATCGTAGTGATCTATTGAAAATATTTATATAAATATCAATTGTTAAAATTATAAATATTGTCATACTTAGACGTCGCAAGGCTACATGAGATATTCCTCTTAATGAGGGATTCATACCGTACGATTCCTTATAGTACTAAGTGACTTTGTTTATGATCTGTCACATAATAGATAAAATATTAATATATACTATCTGAGTTAAACAAGCATATTTGTTATATCAAGTTGTGCTTAACTTATTATTCTTTGATAATTATTGATTAAATTGATTTAAGTTTTTTTTTTGGAACATATAATCATTCATATAACACTTGTTAGAAAATATCTGAGAATCAAATCCTTTTAATCCATAGAAAAATATTCTTTATTATAAAGAATAAATTATTCTTTATTAAATTGCATTAAAATCATTTATTTGCTTACATAGAAGCTTTTTGAGTATAAAAACTAAAACTTACTTGTTTGCTTATTCAAAAGGCATATTTTACACAAAATAACAAAGTAAGTATTTACTTATTGAGCATAAGTCAAACTTTTATAAACAGTACATAAATTTACATATTGGCTTACATAGAAGCATTATTTGATCAAAGCATATATTAATATCTGCTTACAAAGAAGCTTATTTTCTTAAGAATAAAAGTCATTGAACTTTTATAAAAATCTGTGTTCTTTAATTAATATCTGCTTATTTGAGAAGCATCAATCTGTACTAAATTTTATCTGTTTATTTTAGAAGCAATTTTCTTTGTAAAAAGAAGAGGGTAAAGTTAGTTTATTTTATGTACCTGTGAGAAAGATAAAGCATTCTTCGACCAAGACCAGAGTCGTAGAGAGGTTAGCTGGGAGTTGGATCTCTAGTGAACTTGTGAGGTGAGGAAGAGGTTATTTTTTCAAGATCAGATCATAGAATAGAACTGAACTCATAAGAAGAAGCAACTAAGCTTGAGGAGGGAGCTGGGAGCTTGTTGTCCAAGATAGGTAGTTATGAATAGTTGAAAGTTTGTCTATAAAACTTTATAAAGGCTTCTCTGCCTGTTGAAGGAGTATTTATTACTGATAGTAATAGGATCTCAAGTTCCAAATAGGAGCTTGAGACTGGACGTAGCAACATACTAGGAATGTATGTTGTGAACAAGATAAATTTATGTGGATTGTGTGATTGAATTTTTACTGTCATGCATATTAATTTCTAACACTGCAAATTAATCATTTAAAAAATTCAAAAAGGCCTAAGATAATTTTTAAATTTGTAATAATCTATTCAACCCCCCTTCTAGATTATTATTGGATTTTCAATTGGTATCAAAGCGGTGCTCTTTAACTTGTTTGTTAAGTATATACAAGCATACTTAAGAGTAGATCCATGGCCTACAATGCTACTGGTTGCGGAGAAGGACTATCAATGTCCAGACCTCCACTATTTGATGGTACCAACTTTGCTACCTGGAAGAACAGATTCAAAATCTATGCCAATTATCAAGGAATCAAAATCTGGTGTGCCATAGAACGAGGTGTAAAAGTTCTAACAAAAATTCAAGGAGAAAAGACTGTCGAGAAAGATATCTATGAATTCACTACTGAAGAAGAAGAGACTATGAATATAGCACCCGAGCTGAACAAGTGTTAACAAGTGCTTTGATTGAAAAAGAGTACAAAAGAGTTAGCAACTGCAAAAATGCAAAAGAAATTTGGGAAAAATTGATTGTAACCTATGAAGGTACCAATCACATCAAAGAAACCAAGAAAGATGCCCTAATCCAAGAATATGAAAGCTTCAAGCTTAAAAAAGGAGAAAAGATCATTGATATGGAAACACGTTTTTCCAGAATCATTGATGAGCTAGAGCAATTGGGAAAGGCATACACTACAATTGAGAAAAACAGAAGAATTCTCAAAGCCCTTCCATCCATCTGGAAAATAAAGGTTGCAACAATCAAAGAAATGCAAGATCTAACCACATATCCTATGGATAATCTCATTGGAAACCTTCGTGCTCATGAAGTCGACATGCTAGTTGAAAAAGTCGGATTAGACACGGATCTCAAAAAGAAAGGAATCACTTTCAAAACCCTTCTAGTAGACCAAGAAAGCGACGATGAAGAACTAAATGGAAGAACTCCTAAGTCTGGACAACAATGAAGTTGCTCTACTATCCAGACAACTCAGGAGAGTAATTCAAAGCAAGGCAAGAAAATATGGCAAAGGCTTTATGAAGATAAAAAACAACTTCAAAAGCAAATAAATATTCAAGCCAAAGACACAAGGAGGAAATTTCAAAGCAAACAACAATTTTAGAAATGTCAATTCCAATGAGAATTCAAACACATATTTCGAATGCAATCATCCTAGACATTTCAAAAAAGATTGTCCAAAACTTGTCAACAACAAAGTTCTGGTAGTAGAAGAAGGATGGGATTTAAGTGACGAAGAAGAGACTGCCGAACAAAAAGAAGAAATTGCAAATCTTTGTTTAATGGCAGATAATGACTCATTACCAAGATCTGAGGTAAACTCTTAACATTAATTACCTAATACTTTATTTTCAACATATACATTAGAAAATATAAATGAAGAGCATTATGAGTTACAAGAAGCTTACAGTTATTTATATGAAAATAATGAAAAAAATAAAAGAAGAATTAGAAAAATTAATTAAAGTTAATAAGGACCTTAAAATAGAAAACTCAAGATTAATTATAAGTAATGAAAGTTTAAATGAAGAAAAAGAAGAAAATGAAACATTATTAAAAGAAGAATTAGAAAAATTAAGAAAAATAAATATAAATCTTGAAATTGAAAATACAAATGTAATTCTAGTTAATGAAAATTTAAACGAAGTAAGTTTAGAAAATAATTCATAGAAGAATTAAAATATTTTAAAAGAATAAATAAAAATCTTGAAATAGAAAAGTCAACACTTATCATTTCAATTGAAAATCTTGAAATAGAAAATTCAACATTGGCTGTAATAAATGAAGATACCCAAGTACAAGATCAAACGATAACTGAAGAAATTGGAAGTATCAAGATTGAGAATTCACATTTAAAATTGGAATTAGAAAAACATATTTCTTTAATTAAAAATTTGACTAAAGAACGTGACGATCTAAATACTATAATTTATAAATTTACAAAAGAAAGAGAAAATCTTGATGTCATGCTAAATCAACAAAAATACAGTTTTAATAAGGAAGGTTTGGGATATATTGGAGAAACAAGTAAATCAAAAGATAAAGGATTATATCATGTTGAAATCAAAGAAAAAGAAACTCATATATCCCCTTTCACCAAATGCTCCTACTGTAATAGAAATGGTCATTCTTTTTACATGTGCAATACTAGAAATGGAAACTATAAAGGAAAAATAATTTGGGTTCCCAAAGGGACATACACTGCACCAACTATCATAAGAAAAGAATTCATAGACACTATTATCATACTTCTCCTAATCTAGTTACGTATAGAATGTTTATTTCTACTAAAACTGAATATCCTATGCCAAGTTTTGTAAAGGAAACTTCAAATGTTCCTTATACAAAATGGAAAACTTACCCAAAGGACCCTTCTTATTAGATGGTACCAATTTGTAAAAAATTAGTACATATATTGCAGGTATGTCTTGCAGCAGATCTGAATAAAAGCAAATGGTATCTTGATAGCGGTTGCTCAAGACATATGACTAGCGACAAGTCAAAATTAAAAAATTTGCAAGCTACAGACGTTGGTGAAGTAACTTTCAGAGATAACAATAAAGGTAAAATAATTGGAGTTAGAAGTGTTGGTAATAACCACATAACCATCTCTAATGTTCAGTTAGTCACTGGACTCAGGTATAATCTTCTATCTATCAGTCAACTATGTGATAGTGGTTTTAAAATATCCTTTAGTACACATAATTGCTCTATATTTGATCAAATTGATAAATTAATTTTAGTTTGTCCTAGATATCAAAATGTGTATACTTGTGACTTAGATGCATATTCTCATCTAGATAATATTTGTCTCATTTTTGCAAATGAAAATCCTTGGTTATGGCATCGTAGACTAGGACACATCAACATGAAACTTATAAATAACATTTCTTCTAAAGAACACGTTCGTGGTCTTCCAAAATTAAAATTCTTAAAAGATCACATATGTGAAGCCTGTGAACTCGAAAAACAAATTCATGCATCACGTAAACCTAAACTTACCGTGTCAACTTCTAGACCCTTAGAATTGTTACATATGGACCTTGTCGGACCTATCCCTAAACATAGCATGGGTGGTGTTGTATATATTCTAGTTTTGGTTAATGATTATTCACGATTTACATGGGTTGATTTTCTTAAATTTAAAAACGATGCTATTAACTCCTTTTCGGCTTTGTGTAAAAAAATTTAGAATCAACAGGAAAGTTTTATTGTCTATATTCGATTTGATCACGAAAGAGAATTTGACAATTCTGATTTTATTATGTTCTGTGATGAGAACGGTATAAGTCATAACATCTCTGCTCCTTATACACCACAGTCAAATGGTGTAGTTGAAAGGAAAAATCGATCTTTGCAAGAAATGGCTAATACCATGTTAAATGAATACGGTCTTCCAAAATATTTTTGGGCTGAAGTTGTGGCAACATCATGTTACATTTTAAACAGAGTTTTGTTAAGACCTATTTTGCTCAAAACTCCCTATGAGCAGTATTATAAAAGAACTCCAAAAATAAACTATTTTCGTATTTTTGGGAGCAAATGTTTTATTTTAAATACTAAAGGACATTTATTAAAATTTGATCCCAAATCTGATGAAAGAATATTTCTTGGATACTCACTTAATAGTAAAGCATATAGAGTGTTTAACAAAAGAAGTCTAGTTGTGGAAGAATCAATGAATGTCACTTTTGATGAAACACAGCCTCCTCCAAAATATAAAGAGTTAGTTGACAGTGATGTTGTCATTGAAGATATTCTTAGAAATATAGAAGAACCAAAATTAGATAATGCATCTCCACCTATTGATGCAAATCCTCTTGAAAACCCAAACCCTCAGTTAAATGATTTTCCCAAGGAGTCTCACATTATTAAAAATCATCCTATAGAATATGCAATTGGAAATATTGACAAAGGGGTTATCACTAGATCACAAGCACATAATCTAGCTGGTCACTTATCTTTCTTGTCTCAAATTGAACCTAAAAATATAAAAGATGCCTTACTTGATGAAGATTGGATAATAGCTATGCAAGATGAACTTGAACAATTCACTAGAAACAAAGTATGGGAATTAGTTCCACAACCCGAGGATGTTTCAATTATTGAAACTCGATGGGTGTTTCATAATAAACTTGATGAAAATGGAACTGTTGTACGTAATAAGGCAAAATTAGTTGCACAAGGATATAATCAATTAGAAGGCATTGACTATGATGAAACATATGCTCATGTTACTAGAATTGAATCTATTCGTATGTTATTAGCATTTGCATGTCATAAAAATTTTAAGCTATTTCAAATGGATGTCAAATCTGCTTTCTTGAATGATGTTATAGAAGAGGAAGTTTATGTTAAATAACCTTCTGGTTTTGAAGATTTTAGTCATCCTGAATATGTCTATAAATTACATAAAGCTTTATATGGTTTAAAACAGGCCCCAAAACATGGTATGAACGACTGAGTAAATTTTTGCTAAATAATGATTTTAAACGGGGTACTGTTGATACCATTTTATTTACTAAAAATAAGAATGATGATATTCTGGTAATTCAAATATATGTTGATAATATTATTTTTGGTTCTACTGACGTTACTATGTGCAATGAATTCTCTAAAAGCATGAGTAAAGAATTTAAAATGAGTATGATGGGAGAATTAAACTTCTTCCTCAGACTGCAGATCAAATAAGGAGAAAAAGGTTTCATATATCTCAATCTAAATATTGTAAAGAAATGATCAAGAAATTTGGCTTAGAATCTGCAAAACCTCTTAGTACTCCTATGTCAACTACTGATAAATTAACTGCTGATGAAAATGGAAAAACTGTTGACTCAAAGAAATATAGAGGAATGATTGGAAGTTTACTATACATAACTGCCAGTAGACCTGACATTATGTTTAGTGTTTGTAAATGTGCCAGATTTTAAGCAAATCCTAAAGAATCTCACCTGGTTGCAGTAAAAAGGATTTTTTGGTATCTTAAAGGAACAGCTGAATTAGGTTTATGGTATCCTAAAGATCAATTATTTAATCTTGTATGTTTCTCAAATTCTGACTATGCAGGTCATCATGTCGATCAAAAAAGTACCAGTGGTACATGTCAGTTTCTGGGAGGGATGTTTAGTTTCTTGGTTCTCTAAGAAACAAAACTCGGTATCTATTTCAACCACTGAAGCTGAATATATTGCTGCTGCACGTTGCTGTGCACAAATATTGTAGATGAAACAAACCCTTGTTGACTATAATTTGAAATTTGATTGTGTATCAATTCTATGTGATAATACAAGTACTATCAATCTTAGTAAAAATACCGTTCTGCATGCTAGATCAAAACATATAGACATTAGGCATCATTTTTTATGTGATCATGTTAATAACAAAATTATTAAATTAGAACATATTGACACTGAATTAAATATCGTTGATATATTTACTAAACCACTGAGTTCGGATAGATTTTGCAAATTACGAATTGAATTAGGCATGTTAGATATATCCTCGTAATTTTTTTTTATTGTTTATATATTTATACTACAATTTTTTAACTACTAATTATGTTTTAAAGTTAATTATTAGTAAATAATGTTTAACATTTTTTTGAGGTTTATATATATAATTCTATATATTTATATTACAATGGTAAGAATATGTTGTTAATTACTAATTGTGTTTTTAAGATTAATTATTAGTAAATGACGTTTAACAATTTAGTCTTTTTAGTGTATATATATACATATATCAAGAGCTGATCTGAATCATTCAAATCCATTGGCCATCTGCTTCAATCCGTGCCTTCCCAAATAAACCAATCATCATTCAGCCATGAAAGCACGCGGATTAACTCATTGCACCGTTAGATCAAGCTTCAAATTAATTCTCAGCCATTGGATCAAAGTCAACAAAGAAACACAACTGTTTCAATAACAGATGGCATCTCAACCGTTCATCTCAACTGATTTCTCATCTCAACCATCCAATTCATCCGGTGAGTCAAAGTATATATAACAAAATTTATTTATTTTTATTCATTTTCATCTCTTCCTTCTCTCTCCGTCGTCCCTCATCTCCGACTCTCTCTCTCGGTTCTCTCATCTTCATCGATTCTCCCCTCTCTGATTATCTCTGTCTTTCTCTCTAAATTATCAAATCCTAATGAAAATCTCTCTTTCTTATTTCGTTTTTCTTGATATTTTTTTTTGGTTTTTGAAAAGATTTCATCTATCAATCTAGTTGATTGAGTAAATTTTTTTTTAAAAAAACCCTAAGTTTTTATTTATCTCCTTTCTTTGTTTTTCTTCTTATTTAACTCAGAAATCACGAATCTGTATTTGTTTTAACATCCACAGGTTCATCGTTTTCTTATGTAAAGATCTCAATTTTTATTTTTTTTCGCAACAGTTCATATGCTGGTTCGTCTTCTTTTATCAAAACCCTAAATTTTTCTTTTCAAAATTAATTGACTCGTTCAAATTTTGGTTTAAATCTCAAACCCTTTTTCAAAAATATTTCAGATCTATACTATTTATGTGTTAGGTTTTTGCGTTTTTAACAAAAAGACGATTTCTACTCAAACCCTTTTCAAAAAGATAATTTGAGTTACTGATTCATTGATTTAAAACCCCAATTTTTTTTAGTTTATATTCTTATTTTAAATCATAACAGTTTATGTTTTATTTTTTAAAATCCTTATTAGGTCTGCAGATTTTTTTTTAAAAAATTTACAAAACAAAACCCATTTTTTTTCTCGGTCTATATTTCTGGTAACCCTAAAATTGTAATATCTTTGGGTATTTTTGACAAAATTTCTCTAATAAACTATTTTTGACTCTCGAAAACCCTATTTTTTATTTATTCAATGGTGTTTATTATCTTGATTCGTCAAATCTAAAATTTTTTTTGATCGAAAAACTCCAAACCTAATTTCTTTTGCTTCAAAATGTCCTATATACATATCCTTATATATTCTTATATATATATTATACATTTATTTTAAACAAATATATATATATATATATATATATATATATATATCTATTTATCTGCGTATGTTCTATACTTTTGCTTGCGCAAATGAGCTTCACTGGTATATGCTGTGCTTAAAATGCTTACTCAGGTAACACTCTCCATGTATCTCTTCAATTCTTCTCTTACGAACTACTGGGGCTAAGTATATATTGTGTGGATACTGATGTCCACTGGCTTTATTTGTTAAGTGTTGTCACTACTATCTGCTATATATTGTGTGGATACTGCTGTCCACTGGCTTTAAATTTTCTCTGTTATGTTATTTTTCAAACTAATTATGAGCAATGAACTCCTAGTCTGATTCCCAATGCTTGCAATATCTCAATGAGATATGATATAAATGATAGAGTATACATATTACCTGCCTCTCTGGATTTTTTTTACTTCATCCTCTGGTATACTTCATTTCTATTTATATCCTTATTTGTGCAATTATTGCTTGCCGTGTTCTATTAAGGAATGTTTTAAATGACCAACACTGTAATCCTATATATTTTTTTAAGAAACTGACTATGTATCACCCTACTATGTGTTATACATTTGACATGTGGCACATTCCTTGGTTTACCAAATATTGTGTTTGACTCTCTTAAGTGTAAGATTTCAACACATCCATTTCACTGTTTAGTTTAAATGCTCTATTTTTCACTACAGTTCACAGTATGGTCACATTACTTGTAAATCTTTACTTATCCTTATTCATAATCATGACTGCTTCTTCATATAGCCTAAGTTCTCTGCAGCATATCATTACATCTCTTCAATATATATAAGTTTCATTTTCAATATGGTGCATTCACATGTCCAGTCCTTACTTAGCTTCTTTTTTCACCTTTATTTCCAGCTTCTCTCCTCATCATGTCTAAAGTTTTTTCATCCAAACGTAAGAAACTCCCACTGCATTCTGAACTGCATTTTTCTCATGATGTTCCTCGTCTTACAACTCCATCTGCCCAAGATAAATATAGAGTCATGAGACATAACTTGTCTCCAGGAAATGTGATCACTTTTCACAATTTTCCAGACCTATTTGAAAAGATCAAAAATATTGGGTGGGATTGTCTGGTAACTTTTCCTGACAAATCTATTTATCCTGGTCTTATTTCTGAGTTTTATACTCACATGGAATTCTCTAAAGATTCTTCTGGACTGTTAACTAGTATCACCACTTGCATACAGGGTTCCTTGTCAATGCACTTCATCTTCATCCTTCAACATTAGAGTTACCTAGGGTCAACTCTTATCTCCATCCATATGGTATTTCTGTTGAAGAATGCATGCTCTTTAAACATAATTTATCTGTGGTGACTAATCAAATGGTACCTGCTTTATTATGTGATTATCCTTGTAAAGTTGGTATACCATTTCTTACTGCTGAAAGTCAGTTCTTGGGAAAGATCCTTAGACATAATTTTATGCTAGTTAGAGAAGATAGAAAAATGCTGCCTTTTGACTTGGAAATTATCAAAAGTATCTTGAATGAATGAATGCCATACAATCTAGCTTACTATCTATTATCCTCTTTCGAGATCTGTTTTCATAATATAGCCTATATTATTGATGAACTAATCCTTGTCAATGCACTTCATCTTCATCCTTCAACATTAGAGTTACCTAGGGTCAACTCTTATCTCCATCCATCTGGTATTTCTATTGAAGAATGCATTGCTCTTTAAACATAATTTATCTGTGGTGACTGATCAAATGGTACCTGCTTTATTATTTGATTATCCTTGTAAAGTTGGTATACCATTTCTTACTGCTGAAAGTCAGTTCTTGGGAAAGATCCTTAGACATAATTTCATGGCAGTTAGAGAAGATAGAAAAATGCTGCCTTTTGACTTGGAAATTATCAAAAGTATCTTGAATGAATGCATGCCATACAATCTAGCTTACTTTCTGTTATCCTCTTTCGAGATCTGTTTTCATAATATCTGTCTGGGTTTTGGTTTGTTGCTTTCTCGCATCTTTACTTTTCTAGAAATTGATCTCTCACAACACCAGTCTCAACTAGTTCCAACTAGCAACATTATCTCCCATCTAACTCTTCCACCTCAATCCATAATTGTATTTAAGCCTTTTGATACTGAGGTCATAGAGTCTGACATCAATATGGTCGCCAAAATAGACTCTCTTAACAGTATGAATCACGTTCTTCTAGAAAACCAAAAATCCATGATAGAAAAGTTGAAAGAATTGCAACTGTCTTTGCTTACTGTGAAGTCCATGGTATGTTTTATGATGGAGAACAATCGACTGCTCATGAATCCCTACCAGTTTCCAGCAACCTCCAGTGCTGCACCCTTTGATCCTCCACCACCACTGTTCTCAGGTGATCCAGCTGATGATTTTCCAGAAATTGCTCAGAATTTCTCCCCTCTTAATCTTGATGACATCTAACTAACTATTTGCATTGATTGTAATATTACTAACTATTTTGGATGACTGTAAACTAACTAAATACCGAACCCCCCTTCCCTACTACTACTGATGCTAGGAACAAGTTATTTAGCTTTTATGTATGCAATGTTTATTACTAACTCTTTTCTGCAGGATTATTTGCCTAACCTTTTCTGCAGGAATAACTCTTTGCCCATCATTTTTTATGATGACAAAGGGGGAAAAAGAAAGGAAAATATTATGCTATAAATACTATGATGATTAACTGCTATAACTGCTTCTATAACTGCTATGAGATATTTATTCGTTAACTGCTATGAGATGATATAAAACTGCTATGAGATATGGACTTAAAATATTCATAGTGTGAGGGGGAGCTTCTTTACAGTAAGGAAAATTCTTAATAGAAAATATTTTTTATATAATTGTCATCATCAAAAACGGAGAGATTGATAGGCCTCATTTTCTATAAATATATTTTGATGATAACAATTATGACGTAATTAAAAAAAATATTTTGTAATTTATTTAAGTTATTATTTTATCTAAACTATTTTCTGATTTTATTTGAATTAATTTTTATTGACCTTGATAATTTAAATATCAAGTGTTAAATAAATTAATTCATATAAATATTTCCAAGGCAAGGAAATCCTATTCTCTTTCAAAACTCTCAAAAACAAAATCGGGGCAAAAATTATTTTGTATAAACCGTAAGCATCTATATATATATCTTAAGTAATATACTACATATATATGTAAATCATGCATACATGCACATATTATAATATATATATATATATATATATATATATATATATATATATATATATATATATAACGAGCATGTGTGTGTGTGTTATCTAGTATATACATGTGTTGGCAACTATCTTTAAGACCAAAACTGTGCATAATGGGAGGATTTTGAAAACATATGGTCAAAACATTAAATTGCTAAGTTGTTAGAAAAAGGAATGGGCGGAAAAATGAAGGCTGGGTGTTTAGCAATCTGTGTGTGCAATGTCATCCGAACCATTCATTTTAAATTAAAAACAATCTCATCCATTCATTCAAATCAAATTTCAAAAATTACATGTTTGCCCCTGACTTCAAAATTCTATAAATAGGAAGTCATTCATTCATTTGATTTTTGCCAATTCACTTGAAAAGAAAAGCTTACTCTCCTTGCCTACATACTCTCTCTAAAGCTTTATATCTCTTCTTACAAAAGTTCTGATTATTTGAGAAGAGCAAATTGGTCCAAGTAATTGAGATAAGTCATTTGAGTTAACTTAGTTAAATTATTTCTTACTTGCTTTATATCTATAGATATACAAATATATATTGTTATACACAATTTTATATATCTATATTTCATCTATTTATCAAATAAAAAATTTACTTAATCTGACGTCCGCAAGGCTACAGAGATACACCTCTACGGAGAGGAATTCGAACCGTACGATTCCTTATAGTCTTAAGTAACTTTTTATTGATATTATTTATATAAATATTGTAAATAGATACGACACTTGATAGTTCAAAACGACACTGTGATATTCCTCCAAAAAGAGTGAACTATCCGAACCGGATTTGAAAATCGTAGTAATCTATTGAAAATATTTATATAAATATCAATTGAGAAAATTATAAATATTGTCATACTTAGACGTCACAAGGCTACAGGAGATATTCCTCTTAATGAGGGATTCACAGCCGTACAATTCCTTATAGTACTAAGTGACTTTGTTTATGATCTATCACATAATAGATAAAATATTAATATATACTATCTGAGTTAAACAAGCATATTTGTTATATCAAGTTGTTCTTAACATATTATTCGTTGATAATTATTGCTTAAATTAATTTAAGTTTTTTTTTGGAACATATAATCATTCATATAACACTTGTTAGAAAATATCTGAGAATCAAATCCTTTTAATCCATAGAAAAATACTCTTTATTATAAAGAATAAATTATTCTTTATTAAATTGCATTAAAATCATTTATTTGCTTACATAGAAGCTTTTTGAGTATAAAAACTAAAACTTACTTATTTGCTTATTCAAAAGGCATATTTTACGCAAAATAACAAAGTAAGTATTTACTTATTGAGCATAAGTCAAACTTTTATAAACAGTGCATAAATTTACATATTGGCTTACATATAAGCATTATTTGATCAAAGCATATATTAATATCTGCTTACAAAGAAGCTTATTTTCTTAAAAATAAAAGTCATTGAACTTTTATAAAAATCTCTGTTCTTTAATTAATATCTGCTTATTTGAGAAGCATCAATCTGTACTAAATTTTATCTGCTTATTTTAGAAGAAATTTTCTCTGTAAAAAGAAGAGGGTAAAATTAGTTTATTTTATGTACCTGTGTGAAAGATAAAGCATTCTTCGACCAAGACCAGAGTCGTAGAGAAGTCAGCTGGGAGTTGGGTCTCTAGTGAACTTGTGAGGTGAGAAGAGGTTATTGTTTCAAGATCAGATCATAGAATAGAACTGAACTCATAAGAAGAAACAACTAAGCTTGAGGAGGGAGCTGGGAGCTTGCTGTCCAAGATAGGTAGTTGTGAATAGTTGGAAGTTTGTCTATGAAACTTTGTAAAGGCTTTTCCGCCTGTTGAAGGAGTATCTATTACTGATAGTAATAGGATCTCAAGTTCCAAATAGGAGCTTGAGACTGGACGTAGCAACATACTAGGAGTGTATGTTGTAAACCAGATAAATCTCTGTGCATTGTGTGATTGAACTTTTACTGTCATGCATATTAATTTCTAACACTGCAAATTAATCATTTAAAAAATTCAAAAAGGCCTAAGATAATTTTTAAATCTGTAATAATCTATTCAACCCCTCTTCTAGATTATTATTGGACTTTCAAGGCGTATGAGTACTTGTGAGTTCTCGGTCGACATTCCTTCGTGACCACTAAGACCAAAGAGAGACAGTTAGGATATTTGACGAAACATAGCACACCAAGTGTTTGACAAAATGCTAGTGTGGGGTGAAGCTATGATCTTAGCTTGTAGCGCCTTAGATACCAATCATTATTCATTTACTTGGTTTGATAATTTGGTTTAACTAGATTAATTACACATCTTTTATTTAATCTGTTTGAATAAGACTTAAGCGATATAAAGTCGATATTTGGTTAATATTAGGAGTAGCTCCTCGTGGGTTCGACACTTCTCTTATCACTATATTACTTGTTAGACCGCGTATACTTGAGCGTGTTTAGTGATCAATTTTTTGACCAAAAGTTTTTGGCGCCGTTGCCGGGGAACTATTTATTCTAATATTGTCCAATATTGATTTTAATCAATTTTATCTTAATTTGAACTTGTATATTTGTATTTAATTTGTTTATGTTTTTAAGAGCTTTCAGATATGGATGAGCATAACTATAAATGGTCTTTTGAGAGGACGACACAACCGAGTTCGGAAGGAATACTTGAGCATTTGCAAGAATAAATCGCAAATCTCTCAAGATTCGCTGATAATCTTGAGTGTCAATCTACTCAGAATGCCTACTGTCAGGATCAAGCTGACGAAGAACCGACTTACTATCATCTAGACTGTCAGGGGTATCCAAACTCTTGGGACTACAGTCAAGAGCAGTATTGTGATCAAAATTATTCCTACCAAACAAAATTTGAATATCAATCTCTGCCGCAGTATAAGGATACGTCTAATTTGGAGGAGTTTCTTTCCATGTCCTTAAAACGAGAAGAAGAGAGAAGGCTAGAGGTGCTCCTTACCAAATTCATTGAGCAAAATGAGGTTCAAATAGCTAACCAAGACGCCTCATGCGGAACCTCGAGAGACAAATGGGGTAACTTGTTAATGGTGTCATGAATCCGCCGAAAAGCAGTCTACTTACCGTTACTGATCACAACTAGGAGGCAGAAGAGCAATGCAGGGTGGATACGCAAGGAAAAGGCGACGAGTCTCACGAAGTTGTTGAGGGAGAAGTCGAAGTGCATATAGATCAAACTGCGAATTCTGAGATAGGAATCGAGAGGATCATGAGAGGGTGTACGGTCAAAAATGAAGAAGATTCAAAAACCACGCTCGAAACTGTTGACACCCTAGAGGGCTCTCTAAAGCACAAAGATTCAAAAACCATGCTCCAAACTGCGGATTCTGAGATAGGAATCGAGAGGATCATGAGAGGGTGTACGGTCAAAAATGAAGAAGATTCAAAAACCACGCTCGAAACTGTTGAAACCCTAGAGGGCTCTCTAAAACACTTGAATTAGTGGATAATTCGAGTTCGGAGCAATTCTTCGTGCCAATGGATGAAGTAGAGTTCGAGGCTAGCCAATCGTCTATGTCCGCCCTGTAAATCAAGGAAAAGACAAAGCAGCGACATGAAATGGTTGTCTTCGCATATGAGTCGGACTAAAAGCAACTGCTTAGAGTTGGGCCGTCGACTGTAAAATAAGCGCTCGGTGGGGAGGCTACCCCATCTCAGTATCACTCTTCTAACCTCTTTCTTTATGTTATGTGAATTTTATATTTCCTCTATTTATAGTAATTTAGAAATATCGTAGTCTATCTCCACGTTTTTTATAGCGTCGTGGTCTGTAAATATGCTTGTTATAGAAAGTTTTTAGTCTTTAGAAATATTTTTGTAAAATTTTGGCTTTGTGTGCTAATAGGTTGATCATTGCTTGGGCAGGAAAGCTTAAATTTTTTTTAATTTTTTAGCACTGGCGCTGCAGCGCCTATGTTTGGCCTGAAGATGGCGCCACAGCGCCTCCATTAATAACTTGAGTTTTCAGCCAGCGCTGCAGCGCTCCATAAACACCATCAACTGGCGTCGCAGTGCCAAAGCTTTTAACTCCCTACATACCAAGCACTGCAGCGCCACTCTTCAAAGAAAAGTCAGCGCCGCAGCGCCAGCACCTCTCAAACTCCCTGTATGCCCAACGCTGTAAAGCCACTTAACAAAGAAAACATGGCGACACAGTGCCAAAGACTTTCAAACTCATTGCATAAGCCGCGCTACAGCACCCATCAATGAAGAAAGACCGGTGCCACAGCGCCGGTAGCAAATTTCTATTTTTTAAAACAGACTGAAGTCGGCAGATTTAGTCCATTTGACCCCCTATTTCGACAGCAGCTGCTAGCCTCCCCCAAGATATTACCAAAGCACAAGTCCTCCCCTCAATTAACAAATCAACTTCACCAAATTGAACCCCCAATTCAGAATTTGATTCTTCAATCGCACCAAGGGTTTCTCATTCAAGTGGCTGTCAAGCTAGGGTTTCTTCAAGCTAAAGGTAATTGGGAACTTTTCTGACTTCTCAAGGGATTGTGTTTAATTGATTATGATCTTTCTTCTCATTGTTGGGCTGCTATAATTATTTTGTTTGGGGTGATTGATTTCCACTGAGGGAAATTTGGATTCTGAACTTGCAAGCAAAAGGCTGTCAAGCTTGGTTTAGGGTAGCGCACGCCAAGTGCTCGACGAATTGCCACAGTCAGCTTTGGCACCTATTTTGGGCTCGTTTAGGCTTTATTGGAATTAGAAATTACTGGGATTTTCTTGACCTTTGATAGGGGTTCACTTGTGCACTGAACTAACATTATCTTGGCACCATTGGGATTGGTCACTCATTCGGTGGGCGAATTAGCAAAGTTGGCACTGTGACTGATTGGGTTTGGTGTTTGACTGTGGATTGGAATTGCCATATTAGGGCTGACTTGGGTATTCGTGTTGGCTTCATTTGGCTTCCTTTGGTTCAGTTTGGATCAATCACTTTGGCACTCGCTTTGGCTTCACAATTGGTGCTCACATGTGGTTTGATTTGGGGTTAAGCAGCTTGAATTGGCATAACTTTGGTTCAGTGACCTGCGGTAACTACTTGAATTCTGAAAATGGCTTCCAATCGTCAAAGACTTAGCACCGACTCGTCCTCCTTGACTCAAAGATGGGACAATGCCAAATTCGTCAGCGAAAAGGCTTGAATGAGGTACAAGCACTCCTTCGCCAAAAGGAACCTTGTGCTTGAGCGAGGGTTTTGGACGGACCAAACTAAAGACGGCGACTTAATGGCAATAATTACTGAGCACAAATGGATGAAGTTCACCAAACCGCCCGAGTCGACCATCATCTTCGTGGTCCATGAGTTTTATACAAATGCGAGCGTTGATGGTCCTGCTGTTGTTCAAATCCGAGGGCAATTAGTAGCATATGACAGTCAGTCAATCAACTCCTATTACGCGACACCGAATTGTGATGGCAAGGACTACCTCGAGCTAAGACTTTGCAGCTATAACTTAGAGGCTATCATCAGGCGGCTCTGCAAGCCCGGGACCACATGGAAAACTAACGACACCACGGGCGAAAAGACTAATTTCTCACAGCACGCGCTTAGTCGCTATGGGAAGGTGTTGTATAGTTTCGTGTGTGCCAATATGCTGCCTACTCGCCACCTTAACGACGTGACTAAAGAGCGAGCGATCTTGCTATTCGCTATTGTCACAGGATTGGACATGGATATTGGAGTTATCATTCAGGAGTCCATCTTGCGGGCGATCAAGAGCAACACGTCTGGGGGACTTCCGCATCCATCCTTGATCACTCAGTTGTGCAAGCGAGCAGGGATTTAATGGGGGTTAGATGAGATCGCTTTGCCGCCTATGTTAGCCATTGACCATCATGTCATCTCACGTTTAAGTGTATGGGACGGCGCAACATCTCATGTTAGAGGTGAGGGATACGGGCCACCTATTCAGCCGCCTCCTTCTTCTGAGGCTGGGACTTCTCAGCAGCCAGAGTCGGGTTCGTCTTTACTGGGACCGTTGGCTGAGATTATTGCATCTCTCAGCCTCCTGCATCAGAACCAGACTGAGATTGCTCAGAGGCAGGCGAGGCATTCAACAGCTCTCACCCAGAGGCATGACATTATGATGCAGTATCAGGCTAACGTAGCTGAATTTTGCACAAGTCAAGTCTAGCCGTTATCATGCTAATGCCGGGTGGTCTGTTCTTGCATTTGTGTCTTATTCCGAAGTCTTGATGTAGCTTGAGCGTATTGAGTTAGCATTTTCCTTTTTGTAATTGTCTATATGCATGAACTATAACTGGTTAAAATAGTTGGTATTCACACACGCAGAGATTTGGATCAGTAGAAGTTTAAACTAGGGATTTGATCGAAGACTTATTTATAAGTTTGCTTCTGCTTTGAAATCGTTATTCTTATTCGTGAGGCCGCAATGATGCTATATAGTAGTTTAGTTGTGATTCGCAGTATATTACTTTTGATATTATGGTTATAGTATTTTTGCTTGAGGACAAGCAAAGGCTTAAGTTTGGGGGTATTTGATGAGTGGGATTTATACCCGCGAATTGACTACTTTTATACTTAAGAAGATGCATGTTCTTATTACTTTATATTATTTTTATATTTTTTTGTTATTATTTTGCTTAATATATATTTTGCATAAGCTTTCAGGTCATTTCCAGCTTTTAGGGGCAAAAAGGGCATTTTTATAGCACTGGCACTGCAGCGCCGCTTCCCAGTATAAAACTGGCGCCACAATGCCACCATAAAGCCAGCTCAGCAAGCTGCAGCGCTGCAGCGCCCCATTCCTTCACAAGACTGGCGCCACAGCGCCAACTTAAAGACCCGAGCCCTTGAACTAGCGCTGTAGCGCCGCTCCAAGGCTTAATCCTGGCGCCGCAGCGCCATCCCCTGTTTTTAGACAGCAACATTGGAATTGACCTAGGAGGAGGGAAAGAAATATATAGATCATTGGACAGCCTCCTGCCCTGAATAATCCAATAGATTAGGAAACTTTACTCCATTAGTTTTTTCTTCTCTTCTCCTTCTTAGCTTAGCTTAGTTTCTCTTTAGCTTTGTAGATATAATTAGGAGATAGACTAGGGAGAAGATTGGGATTCCTTGGAGCTCAAAAGCGACGTAGCGGCATAGATGGGATAGCGAATCGAAGGGAGTTCTTGGAGATTGAAGACACTGCAACCGAGTTTATTCTTCTCTAGTTTATCCCTTGATTCTGTATTCATAAATGTTGTTATTGTTGCTACTTTTGTTTAGATTATTAGCTATGAACGGAATATTGGCTCTAAGATTATAATGGAACCCTTTGTCTATTTGAATTGATTATCTTATCTCTTTGGTTGGCACCATATGGTTTGGTTCAATATATTTATGCTTAATGTTTAATTGCTAAGGAATTAATGATTGTTTGGTAATCTATGAGAAATTGGGAAATGGACTGTAGATTGAGACCATAATGTGTTGGCATGTGTTTATGATTTGTCTGTACCAATGGACTGCATAATTTGCATATAGGATATGAATATACCTGTATGCCACGTGTGACCTTTGAGAACCAATGCTTTAATTCCTTGTTAGGGTTAATTTGTGACATCCCGAATTTTTTAGAATTTATAAATAAGAATTTAATAAATAAAATTCTTATTATCTGATGTTTTGAGTTTGAGTATGTGTATACGTGTCATATATTGTGAAATATGTGAATTGATGTGAAGAGGATTTAAATATTAATTTAATATTTATTGAATTAAAATAAATATTTTAATTGAATTATTTATTGAGTTAAATAAATAATTATGCGATTAATATGAAGAAATATAATTAAGTGTATTATATTAATTAAATGATTATTTAATATTTAATTTAATTAATATGTAATAATTTTATGTTATAGTTCTAATTTAATTGAGATAATTAAATTAGATGTAGTGATGTGGTAATTGTTACATGAAGTTATAATTAGCGAGTAATTATAATGTGACAATTTTATGTGATTAATTGATGTTAAACATTTAATTAATTTAATTAATGTTAAGATTTAATTAATTAAAGGATAACATTAAAAAGATGTGTTAAAGGATTTATTAAAAGAATAAAAAGAGTTTTTAAATCCGTTTTGCCAAACAGGGCCTTAACTACTAAAAATCTGTTTTTAAAATAACTTGTTTTGCCAAACAAGCCTTAGGGCTTTTTAAATTCCAAACTTTGTAACTGATAAGTGGTTTTATAACTACTTATTTAGATATCAACTGACTTCGATTGTTGTTTAATCTCATGTGTTACCGTAGCTTTTCATCCATTTTTACCTTCTTTTGCAGATTTCTGTATTTGGAACTCTTCGGGTGCATTTTGAGCTGAAACGGATAAAAACGGGAACAAAGAGCATGAAATGGGGCAACGTTTAAAGAAGAAATGGGCATGGGGGATTGGCAGAAGCCATGAGCAGCAAGGATCAAGGAGGGAGTCAGAATAGGGCAGCAGGAACAATGCACCAGCAAAGCAGCAGAATTTCAGAACCTGAGCCTGCGCAGCTGCGCCGGCTGCAGGCATAGAACCTGCGTAGCTGTGCCGGTCTCCTCACTGGCCAGTTGACTTTGATTTAATTGGCAGCTTTGGTTTGTTGGGAGCAGCAAGGCTGGCTCGGCTGGATGAGGCATATAAGGGCTGATATTAGGCACATTTTGGAGCATCTCCCCTGAAGGGAGCTTAGCCCTAATCTTCTTCTTCTATTGTCATTTTCTTTTACATTTCTTGTCTAGGAGTAGAATAGACGTAGAGATTAGACTAGTTTATAGTAGTTAATGTTTTAGGGTTTTATTAGACTTGATTGCTGAAACATTTGAAGAACATCAAGGATTCGTATTTTGATCAAGAGGAACCAGATTTGCATTTCTTACTCTTATTTTCTCTTTGATTCATATTTGTGTTCTTACGATGCTTATTCAACATGTTGATGGTATGTTTGAGTTGTCTATGACTTAAAGTATACCTTGAGGTTCCAATAGAATCTAATGAGTAGTCTATGTTGATTTCTCTTCCATGTTGGTTCTTATTGATTGTGTTGTGATTGTCTACTGCGATATTTGTTTTCATTGCTTAATTGAGTCATGACCAATTACTGTGATAACCCACATGGGATTGAAAGACGAAGTGTGAGTTTAGATCTAATCGTAGTAGCGGGTGATTGTACGTTCATATGGCGTTGGACGTATAATTTATGCTTAGGATAGACATATACCGAAGCGCCGCTCGTAGTCAATAGAGAACTTGACCTTAAACCCTATTTATTTGTAAACACCATAGACATATAGGGGTTTAGATAATGTGGGTGTTCACGTGCGTTCTATCATCTGTAGATTGCACGTGATATGGAGTAGGTGCATCGAAAGATGGCCTTCTCTCACGTTCGTGTTCTCGGCTAACTATCTTGACTATTGATTTGACCTAATTGGAAGTATGTTGATTTAGATGAATCATTAGGGGAAAATTGGAATCTCTTGTCTTCATTATCTGATTTTAACTCTAGAATTAATTAGTTTAAAGTTAATTGCTTGCCTAGTTTAACTTATTTTTAATTCATCCTCTTTACCATCCGTTTAAATAAGACTGAGATGATTATGTGCTAGTGGTTTGGTGTCTTTTATCCATTAATTCTCCGTGGGACGATATCTATACTTACACTTTATTACTTGTTGACCGTGTATACTTGCACGAATATATTGATCGGTAAAACGACCAACAAGTTTTTGGCGCCGTTGCCGGGGAATTAATTGGATAATTGTTTGCCAACATTAGTTTAAATCAAATTAGTCTTACTTTAAACATTTTATTTTTATTTTTGTTTAATTCTCTTCTCATATTCTCTTTTCAGGTACAATGGACTTAAATTTCTATCCATGGAACTGTACAAGACAAGAGCAACCAAGGGAAGCAAGCACTGATGGACTCGACCCAATTGCCACACTCTCAGCACAGTTAGAGGAGCTCTCGAGAAAGCTGGATACTGTTTCAGTCCAACAGAGTCGAGAGCCAGTGACTTCATATGACTATGGTGCTGGAGCTTATATGAGCCATCAGGAGCCTATCAGTTATGGACAGGAGCAGTATGGGGGTGGTTATTCCTACACCGAACCTTATCCCACTTATCAGCCAGATTGGGGGTATCACCCAAGCCCTTCAGCAGACTACTATCAAGACCAACACTGGGATCCAAATCCCGCATATGCCCCGGAATGCACCTTCCGGACTCCAGTTTTCGAGCCTCAACACAATTTTGAGGGTGACACAGAATATGCAAGATTGGAGGAAGGAGGTGACATATCACTGAAGGACATCTTGATTGAGCAACAGAAGTCAGTCAAGAATATCCAGAACTGGGCAGAGCAAATTAGTAGGGCCTTGATGATAGAGGATGAGCAAGGGCAGACCCATACTGTGAGCTATCAAGAACAATACGAGCCAAGTCCAAATTATGTACCCGAACCCCCTTATCAATCCCCATGTTTACAAGGAGAACAGTCTACAATGGACTTCAGGCATAGGAGCTTAGAAAGCCAAGAGGAGATGCTTAGGAGCCAAGAAGAATCGAGCCAAAATTTTCAGAATTAGATGGCCCTAATCCACAATGCTCCCACCAATGAGCCTCAGTACATGGAGCCCGTGACTGAAACTGAAAAGGAAGGATTGGAAATTATGTGGGGGAACTCATTAGCATCAACAAAGGAGATCTTGGTCGAACAAGAGCAGTCAATTGAGGATCTTCAAACTTGGGTAGAGCAAATTAGCATAACTTTAAGGAATGAGTAGGTGATTGAGCAAGTAAATGAAGCTCAAATGCCTCCAATGACTGAAGCCGTAAGTTATGAACCCCAAGATACATGGTGCTATGAGATGGATGCAAAAACTGATAGAGAATCTGAAGTGCAATTGCAACTGGACGAGCCAAAAGAAATGGAAATAGTGGAGCCAGTTGGGGATGTGGAGTATGAATGTGAACCAACAGTGAAAATCCCCCAAGAGCCTTCTCAGCCTTCGTGGAACAAGCCAGTCAAGTTTGCACACCCTTTCCCCCTTGGTAGCCACATCACAGAGACGGGTCTCGATGACATGAGAGATTCTGCAGTCTTGACACCATGGTGGTCAGAAGAAAAGAGAATAGAAGAAGAGTCCGTTGTTTGTTCTATGCTTCCATGCCCAGATCATTTCACATACACAACGGGACCATTGCCTAGCTCCCCTACCTTCCGTACGTGGAATTCTTGTTCATATCATGTGCTAGGTAGTTTAAATCTGCATTCGCTCCTACTGGGAAGCCGCCAAAGTCACACAGCTATTCTGATGGATGGAGGGGTTCTCCAGTATCGTCGGGGAGTTGGGTAGCAGTGGGTAGACACAGTCGAGCTAGAGGACTGTAAATCAAGCGCTAGATGGGAGGCACGCCATCATTTCTCTCTCTCTTTGTTTAATTCTCCATTACCTACTTCCCATCATCCCTCTCTCTATCTCTATGTTTAATTCTCCATTTATATGCTTTCTATCACATTTCCTTCCCCCTCGTTTAATTCTTATTAGTTAATATTTATTTTAAATTTTTGCATACTTTAGCAATTAGGAATTCATTGCCTACATTTTTGGTTTTAGGCATGAATGCATATAATTTTTGGGACATGAAATGCTTATTGAACATAGTATGATGCGCTGACACATTTCGTATACGCACGTAAAGAAATTTTTTGGGATTCAAACGGTTAATGGACATATTTTCGTTGCACGTACATGTTGCATACATTTTTGGGACTTAAAAGTGTTTTGATCATATTTTTGAAAATGAGCTTATTGCTTATGTGCGTATATAGAAATTTTTGGGATTTGATATGCCTATGATTATCCTCCTTATTGTTTATTTTTCTCCATTAATGTTAATTCTCTGCTTAATAGTTAATAGTTAAAGCAACATTTTGTTAGTAGGGATTTAATAAAATTTATGTGGTTTGGCAGGTAAAATGTGAATGTGTAGCATGCCTAAAGCCAAGCCCATGGTCAAATGCAATTGAGGAAATGCAAAGCAGAGTATTGAAGTTTCTGGAACTTGGCGCGCCCGCGCCAAGGCAAGCATGACCACCCGAGCTGCCTCGCTGACTATCAGACAGGCTGCTGGCACTTTACTCCCTGCGCAGCTGCGCCTCCAATGCACTAGTACCTTGCGCAGCTGCGCCGTCCTTCCTTCTTCCTGCAAAAATTTTTAAATTAAAACCGGTCCTTTCTTATTTCTTGAATACTCAGCAGCCTGCATTCTAAAAACCTACCGAGTGAATATACCTCTCTCCCTCACTCGGCATCTCTCTCTCTCATGCCCCAAAACCCATTAGCCCTAAATCTTCCTACCTCTTCATCTCTAAAACCCTATAGACTCCATCTCTATTGAACCCCTCACTGGCCTTATTCCATTCACTGCCACTGGAGCAAACAAGGTTTCAGGTCTATTGTCCAAATCAGGGGATATCAGTAAGGAGTTGCAGGTGTTCTAGGAAGTGTAAGGTGTGTTCTGCTCATCTCAATTCATCCCAATCTGTGTTACAACTGAAAAGGAAAGGTCCAATTTCGAGTTTCTTGGGGGGTGCACTCCAACTGTTTGATTCCGATCCTGATAAAGAAAGAGGCTTAGTGTTTGGCTGATTTTAGCAGTGGACAGAGTGAGAAGGTTTGCAGAAATTTGTGGGCAATTGAATTCTTCATTGCATTTGGGTTTTAAATTTCATTAAGTCTGCAGAAAAATTGGACAGAGTTTAGGGGCATCATTGTTGACAGATTTTGGAACCTTGAGAGAGGGATTCATAGGCAATTAGAGAGCATTCCTATCGACTGATCAACCTTAGGTGTGCATTCTATCCATTTGCTTACTTCAGAGTTCCGAATTCGCCCAACGAAACAGCATGCCTAAGAGAATCAGAACCCCACCTCCTCCTTCTCCTCCATAGACTAGTGAGCACAGCGAGGGTAGTTCCCACGAGACCTTGGACGCCTTCAGATTTATAGACTTGACTGCCCAGCATTATTGTGTGAACGTGCTAGATAAAAAGAACTGTGTAAGGGAAAGGGGGTTGAAGCCGAACAAGGACGACGGGTTAATGAAAAGGCAGATAACCGAGCATGGATGGGCACTAGTTGCAGCCACACCACTGCCAGCCCCGATTCCCCTGGTTAAAGAGTTTTATGCCAATGCACACGAGGCGCAAAATGGGATATCTTATGTGAGGGGGAAGCAGGTGCCGTACACCAAGCATACTATAAATGAAATTTTCAAGCTGGACACTATTCCTTCTGGCCCGATAAATTGGGCCGAGTCTCAGCGTCATGAGACTAACTTGGACAGACTGATAAAGGAATTATGCAAATCGGGCACCAAATGGACAACATACTCAGGCACGACCCGAAAGATAGGTTTCCCTCAGACTGCCCTGAGTCGATACGCCAAGGCTTGGTACAGCTTCATTTGTGCGAGCATTCTTCCTTCGAGCCATCATGCCGAGGTCACCACTGAGCGAGCTACCCTACTCTACGACAGCATCAAGAATAGACGGATTGACATTGGACACATTCTGAATCAGTCCATGCTGAAGTTTATGAGGGGGAGAACCTCAGGAGCGATTCCACATGCCTCGGTGATTACACGCTTATGTTTGGCTGCTGGAGTGGTATGGTATAATGAAGAGCTGCTGCGCCCGATGCGCGATATAGACCATACAACCATCCAGCAGTACACCATCTGGCAGGGGGCAGAGTCTCATCCCCGAGGACTGGGGTTTGTGCGAGATGATGATTCTGATGAGGATGAGAACGATGAAAAAGACGAAGAAAATGAGCCAGAGCAGGCTCAGCAGGCGGCAGGGCCAACTCCCGCACAGTATGCTATGCAGCAGAGGGAGATTCGACAGCTGAGGAGACGGATGGATACCACATACATAGACTTCCAGACTTATACATCCGGTTTCTCCCAAGCTTTATCTCATGCATTCGGGCAGTTGGGCATACATGCAGAGTTTCCTACATTTGGCATCGACAGTCAGTACCCTCCTCCAGACACACCAGCAGAGCAGATTGATAAGGAGGAGGACGACGAGTCCGAGTAGGGGAGTTCCCTTTTTACCTTTTTACCTTCAATGCGGACATTGAACATTTTAAGTTTGGGGGTATTAGGGGGTTTATTTGCATGTAGTTTAATTCATATCATATTACATTTTGTTTAGTTCATTTAGTGCATGTAGTTCGTATTTTGTTTAAATTGTCAAATTTTTAAAATTTTGGTTTTGTTTTAGTTAACTGTGTTAGGACATGTTGCATGACATACTGCATAAATCCAGGTTGAAGTTGGTTTGTGAGTTAGTGGCCTATGATGAAAACTAAAATGAACTGATGGGAGACTTAAGCTTGATTTCAATGTCATATATGTAAATCCTTATCTGTCAGATACTGTGTAACCAGTGAGCACGATAGAGTAACCACCATGACATGCTAAGTCAAAGTTTCACATATTTATCTTCTGGTGGAAAAACTATGTTTTAATAAAAGAGTTTAAGTTCGCATATAATAATGACTAGACTGTTAAAAGCTTAAGTTTGGGGGAAACAGGGGTTTTGCATGCTATGTGGGGAGATGGAGCGTAAAACGCACTCCCCTTTGAAAAGAAAAGAAAACAAAAGAAAATGCATTGAAAAAGAAAAAAATAGAATAAACACTTCGGCTACGTCGAGTTTTGTGGCCTTTGATATTCGAGCAAGTAAGCCCTAGGGGTGTCTCTACACCCAGCGCCCTAAGGCCGTCTGGTCTGGGAGTCGTTGGTCGAAAGCTCGCTACATGGATATCATTGAAAAGCCTAAGAGGACTAGGCATTGCACAGTCAAATGTGTACACGAAAAAGTGCGAATACGCCCTCGTGAGTCAATAAAAAGAATAGTAAACCCCTGTTGTCTCTTAACTAAAGTAATACATGGTTATAGTTAGAAATTATCTGATTTACTGCTTTCTTTGAATTGAAACTGGTTTTTCCCCTAAGAAGCATAGTATGTGATTTATTTGTTGAAAGCATGTTTAATGGTTGCTAGACACACAACGCACATTGCATCAGTGTTGACAGATTTGGATTTGCAAAGTTATACTTTTGATCTTGTCTTGGGTTGCTTATCTGTTTGACTGGCTGTGGTGTTTCTGAGGCAGTGCACTTGAATATCTATTCTGACAGAGACCTGAATTCACTTTCATGCTAGTGTAGGTTGCATGCATTCTAGTTATTTGCTTTGCATCTGTGTTTTGTTTTGTTTATGTTGCTTGAGGGCAAGCAACGTTTAAGTTTGGGGGTATTTGATAAGTGGTTTTATAACTACTTATTTAGATATCAACTCACTTCGATTGTTGTTTAATCTCATGTGTTACCGTAGCTTTTCATCCATTTTTACCTTCTTTTGCAGATTTCTGTATTTGGAACTCTTCGGGTGCATTTTGAGCTAAAACGGATAAAAACGGGAACAAAGAGCATGAAATGGGGCAACGTTTAAAGAAGAAATGGGCATGGGGGATTGGCAGAAGCCATGAGCAGCAAGGATCAAGGAGGGAGTCAGAATAGGGCAGCAGGAATAATGCACCAGCAAAGCAGCAGAATTTCAGAACCTGAGCCTGCGCAGCTGCGCCGGCTGCAGGCATAGAACCTGCGCAGCTGCGCCGGTCTCCTCACTGGCCAGTTGACTTTGATTTAATCGGCAGCTTTGGTTTGTTGGGAGCAGCAAGGCTGGCTCGGCTGGATGAGGCATATAAGGGCTGATATTAGGCACATTTTGAAGCATCTCCCCTGAAGGGAGCTTAGCCCTAATCTTCTTCTTCTATTGTCATTTTCTTTTACATTTCTTGTCTAGGAGTAGAATAGACGTAGAGATTAGACTAGTTTATAGTAGTTAATGTTTTAGGGTTTTATTAGACTTGATTGCTGAAACAGTTGAAGAACATCAAGGATTCGTATTTTGATCAAGAGAAACCAGATTTGCATTTCTTACTCTTATTTTCTCTTTGATTCATATTTGTGTTCTTACGATGCTTATTCAACATGTGGATGGTATGTTTGAGTTGTCTATGACTTAAAGTATACCTTGAGGTTCCAATGGAATCTAATGAGTAGTCTATGCTGATTTCTCTTCCATGTTGGTTCTTATTGATTGTGTTGTGATTGTCTACTGCGATATTTGTTTGTATTGCTTAATTGAGTCATGTCCAATTACTGTGATAACCCACATGGGATTGAAAGACGAAGTGTGGGTTTAGATCTAATCGTAGTAGCGGGTGATTGTACGTTCATATGGCGTTGGACGTATAATTTATGCTTAGGATAGACATATACCGAAGCGCCGCTCGTAGTCAATAGAGGACTTGACCTTAAACCCTATTTATTTGTAAACACCATAGACATATAGGGGTTTAGATAATGTGGGTGTTCACGTGCGTTCTATCATCTGTAGATTGCACGTGATATGGAGTAGGTGCATCGAAAGATGGCCTTCTCTCACGTTCGTGTTCTCGGCTAACTATCTTGACTATTGATTTGACCTAATTGGAAGTATGTCGATTTAGATGAATCATTAGCTGAAATTGGAATCTCTTGTCTTCATTATCTGATTTTAACTCCAGAATTAATTAGTTTAAAGTTAATTGCTTGCCTAGTTTAACTTAGTTTTAATTCATCCTCTTTACCATCCGTTTAAATAAGACTGAGATGATTATATGCTATTGGTTTGGTGTCTTTTATCCATTAATTCTCTGTGGGACGATATCTGTACTTACACTTTATTACTTGTTGACCGTGTATACTTGCACGAATATATTGATCGGTAAAACGACCAACAGTAACTCATGTATTAAGTATAATTAATATATTTATTATATGGGTTAATTAATTAGCAGTTATATTATATTAGTATACGTATTATCAGTTATATGAGTTTATGTTAATTTATTCTAAGCCTAAACTAAAAGAAGAAAAGAGAAAGGGAGAAACAGAGAAGAGAGTTCAGAGAAAGTTGAGAAGAGAAGAAATTCTCTAAGGAGTTGAGAAGATTTTTGAGAATCAAGGAGGAAGAAGAAGATTGTTAATCATCTTCTATTCTAAGAATTGAAGGTAATAATCTAGCCCTAGAAACTCTAGTTTATTATTTCTTGAGTTCTTCATAAAAATGGATTTTTATGATTTATTTGTTAAGGAATATATAATATAGGTTCGTGAGTATGAATAATTTGGTCTATGTGGTTATAAGTGACTTTCCAGTAATCAAATCCATGAAAACAAGTTTTACATGAAGAATTGTATTCTTATGAGTTTTATTATATTGGTTGATTTTAGAATGAAAATTGATGATGTAGTATGTATTAATATGCAAAATTGAAAGATGTTCATGATACTATCTTCCATAACGAAAAATAATGCATGTATTATGAATGGAATCGGTTGAGAATTGAAATTTTGGTGAATTGTTTTGTTAAAAGTATAAGTTTTATGAAAATAACAATTTACAATGAACTAACTTGAAAAATAGTTTCTTAAATATCAAAATTAGTGTTTGGTTGTGATATGTTATGTAAATTGATCATAGATTATAATAATATATCAAGAAACGAACAAAACATGATTTGAATCATTTGATTTTGGTTAAAAATGAACTCACAGTGTTAATTTTCGTTAAGAACGCTTAAAAATGGTGTTTTCTTCATAATCATGAAATTAGGTGTTTTGATTATGTGTTGTGGTGTTATTGTATGTTAAAATCATGTTAGAAGTGTAAGATTTTATTTGTATAAAGTTTCATGTACATTGTGTTGGTTAAAATTAGACTTTGGTGCGAAGAAATAAGCCAAGTCGGCTTATTTCTCTACAAGTTCGAGAGCTAGGGAACCCAACAGCATGGGGCCCCGCCCTAGCAGGGTATTTACGGGGCTACAAGTTGTCTGGAATGGTTTAAGTAGTGTAATGCAAAACTGCTTTGACCTTCTGTAGTAAAACGACCATACCGTTTTCATACAAACTCCGATTGAGGAGATTCAAGATGAACCGGAACGAGCACGAGTAGACCTACAACTTTTGTTCTTTAACTTTTTTGATTTGAGGTGGTTAGTAGGGGTCGAAATGGTCATCTTTGTGACTGATGCGTATTCAGAGGCAATCGGAGGGTGTCGGACATGCACATACACAAGTATAGTGCTGTCGACGATAATAGATGTTGTTCTAAGTTATAAAACATGAATGTTAGTAAATATAATAATGCTTAACATTAATAAATGATGTATTAGATAAGTTATATAAGCACACTAAGCATACACAAGAGAGACGAATCGGGCGTGTGATGAATGAACGTCGAAACGCCGTGACAAGTGTTAATGTACGTAAAAAGTGTTTCAATTCAACTGAAATGAACACTATAAGATATGAAAGGGGGTTAATATAAAACCAATAAGGAGTCTTAGCAAGACTTAAACACTTGAATGAACTTCGAGTATGACTAATAAGAAATATAGTGAGATATAAATTGAAAGTTAACACAATCTAATTGAACATTGTGTATTAATTAACAGGAAGGATTATGAGATGTGGACTAAAATTACATTACAACTACTATGCTTTGCTATGTGACTAATAGTTGATGTACATGATTATATAATTGTGTAGGGCACATAAAGAGCAGATAGTTGTAAGCTGTTAAACTGTTATTGGTAAACAACGATCAAGGCAAGTCCTTCAGTTCCTTTTTTCTACGTGAACTTTGTAAGAACTGTGAATTTCATGAATAATTTTTTTTATTGATATAATAAGAAAATGAATACTCATTGGAACATAAATGTGTACGAGTTATGAGAAAATTAATTCGATTATATTAAATTGAATTTATAATAATTGAGGAAATATGGAGAATTGCGACTCGTAGAATGCCTTGTGTGGCATGAGAATGGAAAAGATGATGGTTTAATTAATTCAAGAGGAAAATCGATAAGTGAAGGATTAATTAATTTTACATTGTTAATTAATCATTGTGATTAGTAAATAGCCTACTAATGAGTAATTGTTAATAATATGTTATTATAAATAACAAAACATTTACGAGTAAGTAATTGATGAATATGATAAGAGTTATATTTAATTGATTATTTGTTGAGTGCAATACATGTGATAGTTAATCGTACAATAATGTTATTAACTGTTATTATGAATAATAATCGGTTAAAGAGTAAATGAATTATTAAGTGAATAATTAATCTATATTAATTGTTAATTGTTATTATGAGAAATATAATAATAATCTGTTGATTTAGTATTTTTGCAAGTAATGATTTGATACTAAGAAAATGGTTTATAAATATAATAGGATTTATATTGTTGAGGAATGTGATTATTTATCGTATAATAATAATCGATAAGGGTAAGTAATGAAGGAATTACTACGTGAACAATTAATCGATATTAATTGTTATTTACTTTCTATTATGAGAAAATAGAATATTAATGATGATTAATTGATAATGTGTTGATTATTATTATTGCGAATAATATAATGATAATAAGCAACTTGTTTATAAATATAATAAGATTTATATTTATTTAACGTGATAATTAATCATATAAATGTTAGTTAATTACCATGGAAATTAATAACTTCATTAATTTATGAGGAATGAATTGATTAATATTTTATTAATTGCCATTATGAATAATAAAAATAAGTAAGTTATTAATATAATGAGATTATATTAATTACTATGTGCAAGCATGCAAAGTAAATGTATAATATATAATAGCTACCTATATGTTATATGAAGTGTAATGCAATGTGACTATACAATTGTATATAAACTATATTACAATGTGACTATACATATAGAACTATATGTTATGACTAATTAATTAAGTTGTATGAATATATCATGAGGTTATGTGACATTGTTAAAATAGTACATCACAAATATATAGTAAACAATTGTGACTTAATAATAATTTCAATAATCTAATTGAAATAATATAATAATGATAATACCCAATTGAATTATATCCGGTATTAACAAAATGTACATGAATTATATGTTGAATATATGTATCCCTACTTGCTAGATTGTAATATTAGTTATCGATTGAAAGTGCATTGTGACTCTAATTATAATCTAAATATATAGTATGAATATATATGTAATAGCCTAAGTATATGATATATGTTATAACATTTCATTGTACAATTGCTAGAATGCTGAGATTGAAATTTGCTTGTCCCATTATATGAGACCCATTCTCCTTCACGTGTGTAGCATACAAGCTACTCTACTCTATATTCTCAATTTCATCAAACAATTCATAGCTCTCTATTCCTCAAACTCAGCAATCCTAGCTCATGATTATGGGGGGGAGTGGGCACCATGATTTGATTCACCAACCATTCCATAACCTTCATGCAATTTGTCAATCCATTGGTTTGATTCATGGGAAGATAGCATTGTCTGTATATTATTTTCTCTATAAATATTACCCATCTCCTTCAATTTGATTTGCTGATAAATTTCTTGAGTTAAGAGTAATACACATATTAGTATAATAGCATTGTGAAGTAGCAGCAAGTTCAGATTGTAATCAGAGAGTTGGGAATCCAGTTGGAGCTGTTTAATTCATAGCAGAGGTATAAAACTCTTCATTCATGTTCTTCATTTTTGCTTCTCTGAGATTTGCTAATTCTTGAATTAAGCATGGTTATCATGATAAATTGATTGGGTTGTAATTGTTGGTTGTTATATAGACTTAGTAACATCTTAGATTGCAATGTGGCTTACTAGCAATCGAATTCATACAATAATTTCCATGTTTTTCATTTTGTCTTTGAGATTTTTTAGATTTTGAATGTTACATGGAATTCATGATTCTGCAATTTGATAATGTTAAATTGTTGCTATATTAACTTGTAAACATATTGGTAATACAATGTTGCTAGTTATAAATGAATTCGTGAAGAATTTCTGTGAATTGGGATAAAGTCTGCCAAAGCAGACTATGTTTTGAACTGAACCAGGCACGGCGCAGCTGCGCCGGCATTACACTGCGGCGCAGCGCAGCTGCGCAGGGCCCCTGCTGTAGATTTTGATTTTTTGTATACTGCTTGCTATCTGCTAAATGTTAGTTGATGAAATGAATTAGAACAAGCATGATTAATACATATATATGGACTTGTTAAACTAGTATGAGCATGTTATATTCGAATTGCTTATGTGAACGATGAAGTGCTAGATTTCCAAAATGAACTCAGAATTTCAAATGGACGTTGACTCGTTGTATCCATTTTAGACATTCTGACTTTTGAGACACGTTTGTATGACCTAGAAACACATGAAATGTATGTTCACTCGTGTAGATAAGTTTCATAATGAAATACGAACGTGCAAACCTCATTAGTAACGGAAATGTAAGTTTTACAAACGAACTTTTGACATGTGTGTAACATATTGATATTCTGATTTTCGAGGCATGTTAGTATAAGGTAAAGACGCATGAAAGACATAATAACTTATGTATATATGGTTCATAGTATGACAAGAGCATGTTAGACCTCACTAGTAAACATTTCTAACAAAAATGCAAGTTTTGAAAGTTAATATTGACATGAAAAGACCATATATACATTCTGATTTTTCGGGCATGTTTATATAACCTTGAAATGCATGTCGGACCTATTGACTTATGTATACGGATTTCATGATGTAACACGAAAATGTTAGTAAGTCTTACTAATAAAAATATAAGTTTTGATTGAGAACCTTAACATGTTATTTCAAGTTTCGTATTCTGGAGTTTACGGACATATGAGATAATACTTGTAGACCCACTCATGTATCATACATGTATATATACCATGCTAGATGCCATGATATCAAGTTAAGCATAATTGAAGCATGTTTTCGAACTAATAACAATGATAGTTACATGTATGCGATGTGAATATTCATGAGTATGCTTAATACAAGTTATATGATTTCCTTATGTGTTTAAAAGGCGAGCATGTTAGACTTTGTGACTTTATAACCTTGAATGGACTTAAGTTATTAAGGGTATTAACTTAGAACCTATATCATGTAAATTGAACATGATAGGGTTGAACGAGCATGAAAGTATCCTTTAAATTGAATACATGCTATGTGATATCATATGTTGATACTTGAATCTGATTTTGACGGTTAATTTATAGAAATGCCATAATTTACTAAAATAAAATACATTTAGTATTGATTATGAGATGTTAATGATATGAGAATATATTTAAACTCAAAAAGAGGAACGTTGAGGATAAAGGTATATTAGTCAAGACTTGTGAATTAAATATGATACTATATATGACTGTATAGTAAGATTAAAGATTTGACTTATATGTGGATGGTATATATGAGATAAAGTATAATGTTAAACTGTATGACTAATGGATATCATATATATATATATACGTAACTATATTACGATAGGGTTTCGAAAGTGTCGATTTATTTAACGAGGATAAACTACGCATAAGGCAAGTTTCCTGACTTACACTCATTTATAGTGCAAGTATCCGAACCCTACTTTTATTGTGTTGCAAGTATCCTATCTTAGTGGTTACTTATTCGAGGAACGTCGTAAGCAAGTTCCCTAACTTATACTCTTTCATTGTGCAAGTTTCCTTGAAACCGTTCTTGTATATTAATTGCAAGTATCTGACTACTCTTTTATTGAGAAAGTATTTGATTCATACTCTTTATTGAACACATATTCGAGCTTGTACTAACTTTGGTTGTACGAGTAAATAGGTGCTAGAATAATTCTTGTCTTACAAACTTATATTTCATTGTTTGATTTAAATCACGATTATATTCTTCAAATTATTGTTGTGAGTATTGAACTCATAAATTATTCTTATATAAATTGTTGAAATTATCTACGCCATTTAATTCGACTAGACCAATATCATGAATTAGAAAGCAATCCACACCAATTGCCTTGGTGCAGACTCTTATAAATTGACTGAGTTGAACAACCCTCGTAAGAAGGGGAACTATATAGTCGGAGTGCCGACAGTAGTGTGGTAGGCTATGCATAACACCAGGTACGATAGGCTGATCCCCTAATTGTACTTGGTTGGGTTACCAAAAATATTTTTGGTGATTCTAGTAGAAGTTCGTGGTTCTTAGCGACCACTCAGTATCCAGTATTTATTAACTTGAAACTTTGAATTCATTGGATTCTTTATTAATCTTTGGTCCACAGCGACACTCAGTGATATCTATTCATTCACTTGAAATTGTTGAAACTTTTGAAACTTTTAATAAGTTCTCGACCCGTAGTGGTCCTTATTCAAATTCACGGAATAGATTTGAAAGTCATTGCTATTTATTTTGTTCACAACATTCTTAATTGAAATCCTGAGCGATTAATTACCGTTTTTCCCTTGAGATTTAGAACTGTATATATTCCTGTTCACATTTATTGGCGTATTACTTGCTGAGCAAATTTGTTGCTCACTCTTGCTTCCCATAAATATTTCAGTTAGGGCAGGGAAAGGTGGAACCCCAAGACAGGACAAGTGCGAAGGCAAGGCTATGGAGTAGCTGTGCTTTTTCTATATTAGGATGTTTCCGTTATGTTGTATTAAGACTTATTTAATTGTTATGTATTAAGAAATGTTTGGTTTAAGTTATGAAGTGTATTAGTAATAGTTTTGAGACTTGGGACGAGAATATTTATGTTATATCAATGTAAATTATTCTATTATTCCATTGTTTGATATTTTAGTTGTTATTAGAATTAGTACGTGATGAACCGAATTCGAGATCAGTGACGGTCTAAATTTGGGGGCGTCACAAACTTGATGATGAACTATTTTAAATTATTTTGCAAAGAGCATGATATGTTATATATGTTGCAAGCATGAAATGTCAAAGTCAATTTATGACTACATTGATTGATTAAAGAATGTTGATTGAGTAAGGAACTCAATCTTTATATTTGTTATGTGAATTAAAGCATGTATGCCATGTTACTTTGATGATTATGAGATGTATGTTGAGCATGTTATTATGTGCTATGTGATGCATGAAAACTGTTAGGTCTTGCTGAGCTGTCGAGCTCACTCTTGCAAATAACCACTTTTGCTGGTCAAGGATGCAAGGTAATGATGCGTGCTAATTGAATGTAAAGATCAATAGCGATGCAAGAAATTATTTATTCTAGATGAGTAATGTGTTTGTTTTGGATGTATTATGTGACGCCCCCAAATCCGGGTCCCCAGAACCTCGGACCTGGTACGTTACGATACATCATTTCTATAACTATTACGGAAGATATAAACATAAATTGTTTGTATAATAACTTTTACAACATAATTCCCAAGGTCTGTACCCTTAACTTAATACTTGCATTCAATATCCTACACGACATACAATGTCATTTGTATCCTATACTATTACCATTTTAACCGTATAAAACTCCATCCTGGAACTTGTCTTTGCCTTTGCCTGTATCCGAAGTTTTGTCTTAATCTGAAAAATTTATCATGATATAGCAAGGGTGAGCAACAAATTTGCCCAGTAAGTTTAAATACAATAAGGATATATCATGATTGAAAGAAAGAATAATAAGCTGACAAACTTTCAATAATATAGGAATTGTGAAAGAACATGAATCAATAATGCTGAATAGTCAACAATGAACATGAATAAATTCAACTGAACAATATGGTAATGAAGGTGATCAGCCTTTCATACCTGATGAACATATACAAAATGTACAACGTACGAATCAATAAATTATAGATGTGATGTAATCAACAATGATTAATCACGAACATGCTTTACAATAATAACTCGAGTTCGAGTTAGAAAACTTGCCTGCACCGTCGATTACTGCTACACAATATAATTTAATCGCTTTATTGAAAAGACCTATTAGTTATAAGATTGATCCTTCAATTAGTGTAACATACCTTATCCCATAATGCTATTACTTTAAAAGTAAACCATCTAACACTTAACCACATAGTCAAATATTAGATATCCTCAATATCATATATATTTACAAGTCTAAACCAAGCACACATCGAGTCTTTAATAATATTCAATATAGTATACTGAGTGGTTTCCCAAAAATAACTAATAAATTAGTTTCCGTCTCGTCTACACTGTTTTCGCAGTGAGTTAGATCGGTTACTAATTCGTAGATACCTTCCCCATATGAAGGAGTCGTTTAGCCCAGCTACTATACATCAACCATTAAAGGGTACGATTGCACTACCTTAGACTTAACACTTAATCGTTCCTTTATAAGTTATTATTATAACTCGATAAACTATTTACTATTCAAGAGACTTAATATCTCATTTCAGTAAGCTGAAACCAAACTGTTTCCTATTCCTGACATTTCAGTTTCCATTTTAGCAAGCTGAAACCAAACTGTTTTCCTAACATTTTCAGTTTCCATTTCAGCAACCCGAAATGTTCATTTCAGGAAGCTGAAATTCCTTTTTCACGAAAATACCAAAACAGCTTATTATTTTCCTATCCTTTGGCCAATTATATATACATATATTCCATATTCAAAAAGTATTTTTCTGGAATTTTTCAACTCACTTAAGTATTTTTTAAAAATCCATTTATAGTTAATTCCTTAACAAATTAGCTACCTTACGCTAAACTCCAGGAATTCCCAACTCTTGGCGGGATCTTATACATGTTAACATGGACTTCCAGTTTAAATTTCGTGGCCATCAGAGTTATACAACTCCGGTTATAGCAATTTTTGTCGAAAAAACACAAATATTGAAATAGTCATAACTTGCTCAATTTAAGTCGGAATGAGCTCATTTTTGGACACAAGCTACTTTATAACATATCTTTTAATGTCCCAAAAGATTGAAATTTTTTTTCAATAATCAAGTGGAAGAAACTGCCCTTGGAATTTCCAGACAGATTGCTTTTTTTGACTTTTCAGTTTTCACGTCCTTTGCTAAAAACTGTCCAGACGGAAATCTATAACTCTTTTTTCAGTGATTTTACTTGAAAAAGTTAGAAGACTTCTAGATCTAACTCCAAAAATTTACCACAGTTAAAAATTCAAAATACATTAGGAGATATGGTCGTTTCCATTTCATACTTCATTTTCACAAAAATCTATTTTTCAAAACTTGGTGATTTTTAAAAAATCTTTCATATTCTCACCTAATAACCAACATAATCCATCATCAAACATCATAACACAAACTAATACCAAATATATTCATGGATCTATCATGATCCATGATCTCATACCTCAAATAATAATCAAACACAAGATAAACACAACCAATGTTAAGAAAAATTATTTTTCTAACTTTTGAGAAACTTAGCTTGCCATTTATGCTTTAGATCAAATTTCTAACACTTGAATATGTTAAATCTATATATGAATCTAAAGAAAATACATAGATTAAAGGGTTTATACTTTCAAATCAAGAAACCCCCTTTTCAACAAATCAATCAAAGAAAAGAGAATAAAACTTAGAAATTATACCTTATCTTGCTCCTTCTTCTTCTTCTTCTTCTTCCATAGAACCCTTTCTCCTTCCTATCTCCCTTCATGGGACTGCCGCCCATCCTTCTCCCTTCTCACTTTGTTCGAACTCTCTTCTCTTTTGTTGTGACGCCACCAAATCCGGGTTACCTGACCCTTGAGTTTGGCGCTCACGATCCAATATATAAATATTATCTAACTACCCATTTATTTATGAATAGAAATATACATCTCATTAACTGATATTGTTAATACATTGTCCCAGGTTTTCTAACCTTAACATAACAAATATACCCTTAGATATACAAAAAGGGTTATACAAAATAACATAATAAATATGTTTATTATAACTACTCCAGCAATACACCTTTGTCTTTCTCTGCCCCTCCGGCTACCTCGTTCCTAGCTGAAATATTGTATTTAAGCAAGGGTGAGCAACAAATTTTCTTCTCAAGTTAAATTATACAATAAAGTATAAGAATCAAGAATATAAGACTATCGATTTGATAGAATATCACCAAAGTTCAAAGGACTTTGAAATAGCTGAACAAATCGTTAATCAATAACAAGACTTTCTCGCATTTTAGGCAAAACAATAATTCGATAGTGAAAGAGTAAAACGCTTTCGAAATTTCTCAATTGAATAACAAGAATCAATTCTACGCAATAACAAAGTGGAATATTATCCAGATTTTATGCTGAGCGACCCTACAGGATCTTGACCTTCTCGAGTAACTATCAAAGGTTTTACTTTGAAGTACCCAAGTGTATCAGATAACCATAAAGATTAAATCATACCCCTCTGCAAGTATATAAAGTGATCAGCTCCATTATACCCTATATTATGCATAATACTTATATGCGTGCAACAGCCAAATATACGACCACAAAGCCCCTTTTTATATAAAAAAGTTATTCTTCTCAGTCTTATAACCAGAATTCGAATCACAATAACGAAATACAATGATTTCAATATCTAATCGCTTTCTCGATCTAGCCGGAATAATTGGCATTGACCTGTCAATAATAATTGAGTTCTCTTCTCGAACCTATCAAGTTTCAACAAATGTTCGTCTAGCCAAAACAATTAGCTACGACATATCTCAACACGATTCAATAATAGACCAGAATTAACTGTACTATTTGCAATCAATAATAACTTCTACGGATGTGAATAACCAACAACAGTTTCTCCAAATATATTCTCAAATCAATAATTCAATTTGAATTAATAAACATGCACTAACTGCGAATAATCAACAATAATTCTCAGACGTGGTATAATCAGCAATAATTAACCACCACTGTATTTGAAAAGTAATAACTCGAGATTGAGTTAAGGAAACTTGCCTTCTTCGTTAATTACTGCTACACAATATATTCTATTTGCGTTTGAAAGACTTATAATTAACAATATCGGTCTCACAATTAGCACAACACATAGCACTAAAATTTACAGTTAATATATCTCCTAGACACATCATCACATAGTCACATCAATGGTTATAACCTGTATAAACACTTATCAAGTCTAACTATTTCGGTTTGGTTGGACTTCGGTCTCAATTCGGTGTCCTGGTCACCCCATCCGATAATTAGCACATTTATTGTTAATTAACTAGATCTCAAAGCTTCAATATTATTTTAGAGAAGTCATATATCATTTCAGTTTCCATTTCAGCAAGCTAAAACAAAACTGACATCTCTTCTGACATTTCAGTTTCTCATTTCAGTAACCTGAAATGTTCATTTCAGGAACCTGAAATACACTATTCATGAAAATACAAAATTAGCTTATTATTTTTCTATCTTTTGGCCAATCATATATACATATATTCCATACACAAAAAGATTTTTTCTGGAATTTTTCAACTTACTTAAGTATTTTCCAAAAATCCATTTCTAGTTAATTCCTTAAGAAAATAACTACCTCACGCTTAACTCCAGAAATTCTCAACTCTTGGCGGGATCTTACACATGTTATCGTGAGTCTCCAGTTCAGATTTCATGGCCATTGGAGTTATACAACTCCAGTTATAGCATTTTTTGTCGGGAAATCCCAAAAATTGAAATGGCCATAACTTGCTCAATTTAAGTCAGAATGAGCTCATTTTTGGACAAAAGCTACTTAATTCCATATACTTTCATGTCCCAAAAGGCCAGAATTTATTACAATATTTAAGTGGACGAAATTGCCCTTACAATTTCTGGACAACCTACTATTTTAACTTTTTCAAATTTTGCTTCTTTTACTAAAATCAGTCCAAGCAAAAAGCTACAACATATTTTTCAGTGATTCCACTTGGATCTATTAGAAGACTCATATATCTAACTCCAGAATTTGACCACACTCAAAAATTCAAAGTAGAATGAGAGATATGGTCAGTTTCCGTTTCATACTTTGTTTTCCCAAAAATCTATTTTTTTAACTTTTGGTGATTTTTAAGAAAATTTCCATATTTTCACATAAAACCAACATAGCTCATCATAATACTTACTTGAACCTCATATAATCATAGATCTAACATGATCCATGATCTAATTCACCAAATAATCCACAAACACAAGATCAAACACAACCAAAGCTAAGAAAAATTTGATTTTCTATCTTTTGAAAAGCAAAACTCATATTTCACACTTTAAATCTAACTTTTGATCCACAAAAGGGTTCAATCTATTCATGAAACACTTTTAAATATATGGATCTATGGTTTTAAATCTTAATATTATACTTTTACAAAAATCAAAACTTAAATCATAACAAAAGGAAAATAAACTATAAAAGTAGAAATCTTTTATACCTTTGCTTGATTCTTTCTCTTCTTCTTCCTAAACCTAGATTAGGAACTTAATAAACTATCAAAAACTCTCCCTCTCTTTCTTTTATAGTGGCCAAAATATCACTCTCTCTCTCTCACTATATCTTACTTGCTTTGTATGCTAAGGAGAAAATATAATGAAAGAGAAAGTGAAATGAAAGCAATCCGTAGGTAGTGGGTTATTAGATTATAGAGATATACTTTACATATATCAAAACCTTCCAATATCTATCTCTCTCTCTCATAATCATTTAAGCTTTCTTGGACTCTTAGTTAAAGTGGTTGGGTAAAAAAAAAATAAGAGCAACACAAGGCTTGACACCTTGCAAAAGTTATTTACGAACTAAAGTACTATAATGATTACATGCACTCCCCTTTTCTCTTCACTCATAACCGACCACATAGCCTTTCAAATCCACCCATATTTTATCCTTCCTATCTCTTATCACTACATGAGATTACTTGCAAGAAACACTAAATGTGTTGTCCCCATTAATAAACTAACACCTCTAAAGTATTCTACCAACTAAAGTAATTTACTAATCATCATATCCACCCATTCTCCTTTCCCACATAATTCGGACACATGGCCCTCTCATCCACTCAATTTTGTTTTATTAAATACTTTAGATAATGACAATAATGCCCCTCCTTAAGTGGATTTAAATTTGGTCAAGCTTGGGCTCCAGTTTATTTCTTTTTGGGCTTGCTAATTTCAATTCTTTTGCCTACTAATTAAAATGAGCTTGGGCTCCAACCATTAATTAATTGTGCCACTAATATACTTGCCCTTTACATATAATATTGGGCTAGCTTAATGATTTAATTGTTCTTAAATCAAATTGGCTACACGTCCCATGCTTAAATAAATAAATGGGGCTACAAATTAATTCTTTGAGCCATGAAAATAACATAGTTCCCTACTCATTAATTTATATCTTACCATAATCATTTAGTTAGGGTTTCCTTACACACATTTGTAGGTTAATTCCTTACTCAATTATCTTTAATTTCATAACCCAATTAGACTTACTTTACTTAGGTTATAAAATTAATTAATTGAGATGTATAAAATAAATCTCATAGGGTTAGTATATATTTAAATACTATCATTCTTCCATATTATAACCCTTACATTATTTAATTATTATATCTAATATATATATATTAGGTCACATAATTTTATTCTTAATTTTCTTTAGACGCTAAATAAATATATACACATTCATAATACATATTTATTCAATCACGTACATAATTCACATATGTCATAACATATTCCCTTAGTGTATTAACTTAATAGCCCTAATTGACTTAATAAGTTATAAACACTCACATATTCATCAATACAATTATTATAACTGTATTTTCTATCGAATCCCTATCCGTAACTAAGGTTAGGGCTTCTATTCTCTGTTAAACAAAAATTGTACTCATATTTCTCAGTCAATACACAATTTGACCACTTTGATAAACTCGTATCACAGATACTCAGCACAATATTGATAATCAATATCAATATTAAATAATAATAAAAAAGTTATTCAAAAAATTTGAATTATGTGAAATTCTGGGTTCTCATATTCTCCCATCCTTATAAGAATTCCGTCCTTGGAATCACCGCTTTCTTATTCTCTACAATCTTTTAAAGTTGTATCATCAATTTATTCTTATCAACACAATATTCATTTGTGTCTCATATACTAACCTGTGACTTGAATCTATAAAAGAAAATAATTCACAGTGATATCTATCCCATATTTCCCACATAATTTAATTACTCAACTAAATTGTTACCTGTCACCACCTCCTGGGCACCTACTGCATCTTGCACCGTCATGTTGAATGTATGGGCCGTTGGTCTTCCTGGCTGTGCAGGTCCTATAATCATCAGGGTTTCGCCACCGGGTCCCTTGTTGGTACTTCCGTTCTCCATATTTTTCTTCGGACAATTCCGAACCAGATGATCTGTCGATCCACACGCAAAACAACCTTGTATTTTCTTCAGACTGGGACAATTGGGCGATATGTGTCCCTCTTGACCACAGTTATAACAGACTCCCTTCCTCTTCAGATAAATTCCTGGATGATTCTTCCCATAAGTCACACAAGGCTCACCTCCCTTCCTATTCTCTTCTGACTTATTACCCGATTGGGTATTCTCACTCCATTTCCGCTTGTTCGGATTACTACCACCACTACTACCTCCTTCATTTGTTTTCTTCTTCTTCTCCTGATGATATCGGGATGTAGCTTCGCTTCCCCCTTCAGCAATTATCGCTTTGTCCAACAAAGTCGCAAACGTATTAATCTGCAATACAGCTACCTTGTTGAATATCCTTGGCTTCAATCCATTCTCAAATCTTCTCGCCTTTCTTGCCTCCGTGTCCACCTGATGAGGTGCAAATCTCGCTAACTCATTAAACTTAGCAGCATATTCTGATACCGACATATTCTCTTGCTCCAGTTCTAAAAACTTGACTTCCATCCTGGCTTGCATACTCGGTGAAAAATAATTCTCAAAGAACAACTCTTTAAACTTTGTCCAAGTCACTACAGCTGTCCCAACTCTAGCCTGATTGGTTTCCCACCAGTAATTGGCTTCTCCCTTCATCAAATAGGTGGCAAAAGCTGTTTTTTGCTCTTCTGCCACTCTCGCAATAATAAATGCTTTCTCTATCTCCTTTACCCAAGTTTGGGCTTCAATAGGATCCGTAGTTCCCTTGAATTCTGGTGGTCCTACCGCTTTAAAATCTTTAAAGTTTGCCAATCTATTAGCTGGCTGTTCTCTTGCTCTTGCTCTTGCTGCTGGCGCCCTATATTGCATAGCTTGGGCTAACATATCCACAAAATTCTACATCGGGTTTGCTTTAACCTCCTTCATTATTCACTGATTGCTCTTCTCTTTGATTTTGATTCTGTCGTCTAGGCGGCATTATCTGATTTAAATGAAAATCTTACATTAATCCTTTTTCTCTACACAAATTCTTATTAGTAACATAAGAATTTAACACAAATTTCTTATATAATCGCATATTTATTCAAATAGCACATAGTACTTTTAGTACTTAACACCTACTGTTATAATCAGCCACTATCCCTTTTTGATAAATATCGGGATTAACAACACAACCTTACACAAAAAGTTGTAATTACCACAACTTTACACAAAGTTATAATTTTCCAAAATCATCTTAATATTTATATTGAAAATAAAGATTACATTTATACAAACAGATATATTACATATACTCACTCATTGTTCTCGATATTACATTCTTTATATTACACCTTGTTACCAAAAGGTACTACTGCTTATACTTAAGTTGTCTACAATCTATTCCCTTCTCCTGCCTTCTTACTGGGACACTTGTTAAATTCGTGACCCATTCCTCCACATGAAAAACATTTTCTCATATTCGGCTTAGGACAATTTGGAGAAATATGTCCTTCTTGTTTACAATTGAAACACACGTTCTTCCACCTCATATATTCTCCCAAGTGAGTCTTTCCACACTTGTCACAGACTTTCTTCTTTTTCGGGTTTGAGTTCCCTGAGTTATTATCACTGTCGTTGTCCCTTTTTTGCTTATTGCTTCTCTTCTTTTGCTTGACTACTCCCTCAGATAATCCACCACCTTCAGCCTTCATTATTTCTACTTGTGTCTTCAGTTCGTTTCATTCTTCGGTCATCGCGTAATGCTCGCTTCGTCTTCCATAACTCCTCCAAGAGAAATACTTTACTCCGGAGTTCTTGAACTTCTGCAGATACTTGATCTTTTTCTCCCATTTTGGTCTTAATCTCTGTCTCCATCTTAACTTCTTCGGACTCTGCCTCCTCATCTTCATTCAGATACATTTCGGGATACTCATCATGATCACTCCCTAGATTCACCATGGGTTTATCTTTTCCAACTTCCTCAACTGACTCGCTCTGTACTGGCACCACGGCTACTGGCATTGGTGCAACAGCTGCCAACACTTCTGTACTCATTTCATCTTCTCATGACATCCTACAATCAGTTTAAACAACTTGATTAATACTTTACTAGTACGAATTCCATACTCACTATGTGTCCACACATCTTTCTATTGATGTATTTCGGCAATCCCTCACTTAGTACTCTAAATGAGTTTTCTCTATCTCGCTTATGGTTATAATCTTAGGGTTTTTCCCCCACTTAAGGTTTATAACCTATAGCTCTGATACCAACTTGTGACGCCCCTAAATCTGTGTTACCTGACCCCCGAGTTTGGCGCTCACGATCCAACATATAAATATTATCTAACTACCTATTTATTTATGAATAGAAATATAAATCTCATTAACTGATATTGTTAATACATTGTCCCAGGTTTTCTAACCTTAACATAACAAATATGCCCTTAGATATACAAAAAGGGTTATACAAAATAACATAATAAATATGTTTATTATAACTACTCCAGCAATACACCTTTGTCTTTCTCTGCCCCTCCGGCTACCTCGTTCCTAGCTGAAATATTGTATTTAAGCAAGGGTGAGCAACAAATTTTCTTCTCAAGTTAAATTATACAATAAAGTATAAGAATCAAGAATATAAGACTATCGATTTGATAGAATATCACCAAAGTTCAAAGGACTTTGAAATAGCTGAACAAATCGTTAATCAATAACAAGACTTTCTCGCATTTTAGGCAAAACAATAATTTGATAGTGAAAGAGTAAAACGCTTTCGAAATTTCTCAATTGAATAACAAGAATCAATTCTACGCAATAACAAAGTGGAATATTATCCAGATTTTATGCTGAGCGACCCTACAGGATCTTGACCTTCTCGAGTAACTATCAAAGGTTTTACTTTGAAGTACCCAAGTGTATCAGATAACCATAAAGATTAAATCATACCCCTCTGCAAGTATATAAAGTGATCAGCTTCATTATACCCTATATTATGCATAATACTTATATGCGTGCAACAGCCGAATATACGACCACAAAGCCCCTTTTTATATAAAAAGGTTGTTCTTCTCAGTTTTATAACCAGAATTCGAATCACAACAACGAAATACAATGATTTCAATATCTAATCGCTTTCTCGATCTAGCCGGAATAATTGGCATTGACCTGTCAATAATAATTGAGTTCTCTTCTCGAACCTATCAAGTTTCAACAAATGTTCGTCTAGCCAAAACAATTAGCTACAACATATCTCAACACGATTCAATAATAGAACGGAATTAACTGTACTATTTGCAATCAATAATAACTTCTACGGATGTGAATAACCAACAACAGTTATTCTTCAAACATATTCTCAAATCAATAATTCAATTTGAATTAATAAACATGCACTAACTGCGAATAATTAACAATAATTCTCAGACGTGGTATAATCAGCAATAATTAACCACCACTATATTTGAAAAGTAATAACTCGAGATTAAGTTAAGGAAACTTGCCTTCTTCATTGATTACTGCTACACAATATATTTTATCTGCGTTTGAAAGACCTATAATTAACAATATCGGTCTCACAATTAGCACAACAAATCACAACACATAACATTAAAATTTACAGTTAATATATCTCCTAGACACATCATCACGTAGTCACATCAGTGGTTATAACCTATATAAACATTTATCAAGTCTAACTATTTCGGTCTGGTTGGACTTCGGTCTCAATTCGGTGTCCTGGTCACCCCATCCGACAATTAACACATTTATTATTAATTAACTCGATCTCAAAGCTTCAATATTATTTTAGAGAAGTCATATATCATTTCAATTTCCATTTCAGCAAGCTAAAACAAAACTGACATCTCTTCTGACATTTCAGTAACCTGAAATGTTCATTTCAGGAAACTGAAATACACTATTCACAAAAATACAAAATCAGCTTATTATTTTTCTATCTTTTGGCCAATCATATATACATATATTCCATACACAAAAAAAAAATTCTGGAATTTTTCAACTTACTTAAGTATTTTTCAAAAATCCATTTCTAGTTAATTTCTTAAGAAAATAACTACCTCACGCTTAACTCCAGAAATTCCCAACTCTTGGTGAGATCTTACACATGTTATCGTGAGTCTCCAGTTTAAATTTCATGGCCATCGGAGTTATACAACTCCGATTATAGCATTTTTCGTCGGAAATCCCAAAACTTAAAATGGCCATAACTTGCTCAATTTCAGTTGGAATGAGCTCATTTTTGGACACAAGCTACTTAATTCCATATATTTTCATGTCCCAAAAGGCCAGAATTTATTACAATATTTAAGTGGACGAAATTTCCCTTACAAGTTTCGGACAGCCTACTATTTTGACTTTTTCAAATTTTGATTCTTTTACTAAAATCAGTCCAAACGAAAATTTACAACATATTTTTCAGTGATTCCACTTGGATCTATTAGAAGACTCATATATCTAACTTCAGAATTTAACCACACTCAAAAATTCAAATCAGAATGAGAGATATGGTCGTTTCCGTTCATACTTTGTTTTCCCAAAAATCTATTTTTTCAACTTTTGATGATTTTTAAGAAAATTTCCATATTTTCACATAAAACCAACATAGCTCATCATAATATTGACTTGAACCTCATATACTCATAGATCTAACATGATCCATGATCTAATTCACCAAATAATCAACAAACACAAGATCAAACACAACCAAAGCTAAGAAAAATTTGATTTTCTATCTTTTGAAAAACAAAACTCATATTTCATACTTTAAATCTAACTTTTGATCCACAAAAGGGTTCAATATATTCATGAAACACTTTTAAACATATGGACCTAAGGTTTTAAACCTTAAAATTATATTTTTACAAAAATCAAAACTCAAATCATAACAAAAGGAAAATAAACTATAAAAGTAGAAATCTTTTATACCTTTGCTTGATTATTTCTCTTCTTTTTCCTAAACCTAGATTAGGAACTTAATAAACTATCAAAAACTCTCCCTCTCTTTCTTCTATAGTGGCCAAAATATCACTCACTCTCTCTCTCACTATATCTTACTTGCTTTGTATGCTAAGGAGGGAATATAATGAAAGAGAAAGTGAAATGAAAGCAATCCGTAGGTAGTGGGTTATTAGATTATAGAGATATACTTTACATATATCAAAACCTTCCAATATTTATCTCTCTCTCATAATCATTTAAGCTTGCTTGCACTCTTAGTTAAAGTGGTTGGGTAAAAAAAAATAAGAGCAACACAAGGCTTCACGCCTTGCAAAAGTTGTTTACCAACTAAAGTACTATAATGTTTCATAACCCAATTAGACTTGCTTTACTTAGGTTATAAAATCAATTATTTAAGATGTACAAAATAAATCTCTTAGAGTATTTAATTACACTACCTAACATATATGTTAGGTTATATTTCTTTATTCTTAGTCAAATAGTAAACCTTATAGGTTATTCTTAAAAATTTTAAATCCACCAAAATCCTTCACAAAAATGTCAAATCCATACACTTATTTTCTGTCTAGGTCTATTATTTAACCTTAATTTAATCATTTAAGATTTTAATAAATTGTCTAAATTCTCGGGTTGTCACATATTGTACTTGTTAAAGTTGTAAAGTTGAGCTATCCGATGTATAGTGGATATTGCTTGTGATGTAATACTTTATATAGTAACTTAGAGGAAGCGATTCATGTAATAGAATTGAATGAAATATTTGTAATGTAAAGGATGCAAATCAGGGAAATAAAGAAAGATTGTATAAAAGTTTTAAATATTTCGTATTTTTAGTGATTTTAATATCGAATAATGATGTAAAGATAGATTAAAGTTGTGTATTGTTAACGATCGAGAATGAGAATTATATTGTAAGAATTTTGGGGTTGTTACAGTTGGTATCAGAGCTGATAGGTTATACACCTTAGGTAAGAGTACCTTAGGCTATGACCTTAGGTTAAAAGAATAAGAAGTTAAGTTTAAGTTACGTATAATGAAAATGTGATTCTTTTCATATATGTAGATGTATAGGATGAGTTAAGTCATAGAAATGTTATAAGAAGAAGATTAGAATGGCGAGGGATAAAACTCGAATAAAATATTGAGTAACGTGAATGATATTAAATTCTTAAAGGAAGAGCTAATAAATAAACAAGAAGATTCAAAGAAGAATCTTGAAGAGCTATGTAGATAAGAATCAGGAGTTGCCTAACTCCAATAATAAAGATGACTAATAACGATGAATAGACAAAGTTTATAAGATTAAAAGTATAAATGAAATCATAGTATGATATGATGAAAGGTAAGATAAGAAGTTTTTAAAACAAAATGATAATGAGATAAGAAAAGAATGATAAGAAAATGATTATAGAATAAGATCACGGCGTGATCTTTTAAAGTTGTAAAAGACAGACGGTCTGTAATGATTGAATAGTTATAGTTTGATGTTATAACGAGATTGTACTATGATATAGTACGAGATAAACTCACGAGGAGTTATAAATGATGAGATACAGAAGTCTGTATCGAGTATAGAACGAGACGTTATAGGTAAGATAGAGTTAAGTGGGATTTCAATTGAGGACTCATGTGGTGGCTGAGTTGTACAAACCTCTGTATGGGTAGGGATTTTATGCGTACACTTAGTTTATCATATTGATAATCATTGGAATGTTGGTGTCGCGCTATCGATATATATATGGTGAGAAGGTGATTCTTGTCCCATGTTTATATTTGATAGTTAGAGTCAATAGAGATTAGATTAGATGATATTAAGATTTCATTAGATGATCTTAAGGTTAGGCGAGTTCTTAAAATTCATACTTATGGTAAGTTCGTGATTCATAGTCGTATGTATATTTTTGAACCCCTAAGCATATAGACAGTCTCTGATCAGTTCTTTGACTACGTATTACTAGGACAAGTTCTTAAACTCATATTATTGTGGCAAGTTCTTGAACTTTCAAAGTATGGTAAGTTCGATGAACTATACTGGGTATAGAAAGGTTATGGTATAGAAAGCATTGATGTTGTTTAAGATTGATAGAATGATTAAGTAATGGTGGAGTAAAGAGTTATATTGATGGAGAAAACTTTGATATTCTAAATGTCCTAGCTTTGCTAGATTTTCAAAATTTATTGACTTCGTGCTGATGTTGTACTTCTGTTTTTTTCTTGAAAAACATTGGATCAAATGATGGAACCAATGAAATTTTAAAATAGTGCTATTATTCACATGTCTATGCTAATTGATTTAGCTAGACAAAAATGATTTTAAAATTTCAAAATGTATTTTATATATGCATCATTTGATATGGTGTAGAAATAATAATCGAGAAAGTTATCAATGCAGTTAAACCTAGTGTTGGATGTGATCGTATGATCGTCAGCCTACTATGGTATGATGTAGTATGACGACGTCATGTAATGACGAAATCCTCAACGTATCATTTCTACAGTACGGTATCAGGATATTATGAAAAGATTGACTTATTAGTTTTGGGTTCCTTAAACTATAAGAAAAGGGGAATTTATTTACTTTTAGTTCCCTTAAACGAAAAAAAAAATTATTTTTATTTTTTTGATTTGGCTAAGTATATATATATATATATATATATATATATATATATATATAATTCTATTGATGTCCGAATTATTGCTAGAAGTCTATGCTATTTGATTCAGCTAGACAAATGTTGAAAGATGTTTATGAAATTCGAGCGTTCTTGGTCAAACTATGCCAAACCAAATTATTTTGGTGCAAATTCAGATGTTAAGAAGCTGAGGTGAACAACCCTATATAAGGGGACATGTTATCGGAGACAATAGTTTCGAGTGTAACGCATATAGTCGTTACGATGTACTACGTTTGTGCACGACGTAGGGGTACGATAGGCTGACCACCTAGAGTACTGATGCGGTTTTATAGTGTGAAGTACCGGGGGTGAAGCACTATTAAACCTAAAAATAAGTTCAAGGTCTTGCGACCACTCAGCATGATTTGGAATCTTTTAAATTCCTGAGTTATTTATAACAGTATTTCACATTATCAACTCAATAATTCATATTATTTGAATAATATTATTAGATAGCATTATTGACAATGTCTAAGGAAGTTCTGTCTATGAGGGGTTATTTAATTGCACGCCAGTAAGGAGAAGTCCTTATCGAAAGGCCCCCTCTGTCCTGGGAACGACCTGGTTGTTAATATTGTAGTTCTATAATATTATTTGTGAATAATTAATTATTGATTTATATGATAAGGAAATATTTATTTTGTGGATATTAAAGAAGGAATTGGCGCTGGTGAGTTTTTATCAATATTTTGGTGTGAGAAATTATCTATTTTTGGATTTCGGATAATTTATGTTTGGAATTTGGGAAAAACTTCCTTCTGCAAAGTTGTAGAGAATTAAATTTCCTATGGAAGGACATAGAATTTGTATTTTTCTGACGAAGGGGCTATTTGTTATGAATTATTGAAGTTTCGGAAAATATATATATTTTTTATGGGCGGGCCCCACTTTTGGTGGAAAATTTTTTAGCCGCCAGGCGGCAGAAATTTTGAAAAATATATAATATTTTATTCATTTAGTCTCCTTTGGCATCCTAAGCTTTTCCTATAAATAGGGTGCTTAGGTTAGAATTGAAAATCACACCAGAATCATAAGTTTTCTCTCTCTATAATATCGAGCGTATTTTGTGAGTATTTCAATACTTTGAGTGTTGCTATTCAGTGCAAGTTTTCTTCGGTATTATATCCGATATTCCAGTCAGATGTACTATCTTTTTGAGGTAAGGGATGTTATTTTCTTTCGTAAATGATATTATTCTTTTCAATATCATTATACAGAAATATTGTCATGGATTTTATGTTGAAATTCTTACCTTTTTCGTCGGGGTTACTATTCACGTATACGGCACTATTCACGAAAAAATTAAATTTTCTTCTATTTGTCCAAATTGCTTGTTAAGGTTACTATCTTTGATTGTATCCAAGTTTTGAGCTCTATTCTTGAATTTTGCTCCATAATTGATTATTACGAGGTATTTTTGAATTGGATATACTAAAATACAAATCCTTAGTCTTTGTCTTTTATCTCACTGGATTCGTTTTTTTTTTTAAAATGTTTTTCATCATTCTCAGTCCTAAAAGGTGATGTAACTGAATATCTTTGGCCTGTAGAGCAAAGATGAATGATTACTTGATGAATATCTTTGGCCTGTAGAGCAAAGATGAATGATTACTTGATGAATATCTTTGGCCTGTAGAGCAAAGATGAATGATTACCTGATGAATATCTTTGGCCTGTAGTGCAAAGATGACAGGTGTTGAGATGAACATGACCACTGATGATACAAATGAATATCTTTGGCCTGTAGTGCAAAGATGAATATTTGATTCGAGATGTATATTGATTGATGTTACAGGGATAAAATATTGATGATGGACTTTTAAATCATAGAAGATAGTAGACTTTATTCTCTGCTTAATTCTTCTAATGAACTGTTATTTCCGCTGCGAATATTGATCTGAAGTTGGTTGTCCATTATATTTTATCTGATTTGTTGAAGACTAACGATAATTTATTTTTTCATTATCTTAGTCATAATATTCTTTACTGAGCTAGTTGAGCTCACCCTTTTCATCTGTTGTCCTCTTCAGGAAATGAGAATGTCGCAGGGACTAGTCGGGGGACAGAGTGATGGTCCGAGTTAGAGCAATAGTAGTCCTCACTATTTCTGATAAATAGTGTGATAATAATTGTAATGAGGACTTAGTTTGAATCTTAATATTTTCTACATATTTGTATTGACACTCACAGTTGTGTGGTCGTATTTTGCACGACCGTATGATATAAAGTTTGTATTTGAATTCTGTACCATGTATTTGGCGACTCATAATGGGTTGGGTTGAATGGACCTATTCTGGGGGCGTCACAGTTGGTATCAAAGCTTAGGGATATGATCTCTGGCGGAGATCGGGGAATAGAACTAGGAGGGGAGAGACGAGTAAATCCTTCGCTAGTGTGTCCTACCTAAGCTTATGTGGTATTTAATTGGTCAGTCGGAGCATAGGGTTATTATGTGATATGTTAATTTGTTTACTTAACCCTTGTTTTATGGCAGTATTTGAGAATGGCAGCTGAGAATGTTAACAACGAAGTGAATGAGACCGTGGAAACACCTTTAATCGTTAACTAGGAGAACGTGCAACAAGAAGGCAATGTTCATCCTGAAAATAATGTTGGTCAGACGATAAACGATGAGATGTTTAGAAGTTTTTTGCAGTTTATGCAAAACCAGACGAGGGAGACTCGTGTGCAACATACAGGTGGAGATAATAACAGCACACGAGCTGTCACTGCTAAGCAGTTCAAAGAATTGGGACTACCAGAGTTTCTGGGAAAGCCAGATCCGATAAAGGTGAAGACGTGGATTAAACTAATTACCAAGATATTTGATGTCTTGGGATGTACAGAGGAACAGAAGGTTCCATTCGCCACGTTTATGTTCCGTGGAGAGGCAGATTACTGGTGGGAATCTGTGAAACGTACCCAGCCTGCCGCACTTAAGATGTCTTGGGAAGCGTTCCAGAAACTGTTCAATGACAAGTACTTTCCTGAAAGTATTCGTCATATGAAGGAAGTAGAGTTTATCCGACTGGAACAAAACAACATGACGGTATCCCAATACGAGGCTAAGTTCGCGGAGCTGTCCAGGTTTGCACCTCATTTGGTAGAGAATGAGGAACGTATGACGCGGATGTTTCTAAGAGGTTTGAAACCTGAAATACGTCAATACCTCATTTTTCATAAATTTTCTTTATATTCGGATGTAGTAAATAGAGCCCAGTTATTAGAACGAGATAATGATTATGTTCAACCGAGGGACCACAACCAAGGTCGTACCGGTGGCAGCAGTCATCGGAGCAATGACAACCAGCGAGGAGGAAAGTATGACAAGCGGTAACCACTCCGGTGGTTATCGTGGTCATGATAGTAGAAGAAGCGAATCGGGGGGAGATTTCAAGAAGAGAAGGTACAACAATGAGAACGTGAAGACGTCGACATTAGCACCAGCATCAACTGTTTCGAGGGGAGGAGAACGACCACCGGTCGTATGCTTTAAATGCGGGAAAGAGGGACATATCAGCCCAAACTACCCACAACAGTTCAAAGGATGCTATAACTGTGGAAAAGAAGGACATATAGCTCGAGATTGTCCTGTTACGAAACCAAGTTCAGCGGGGGTGGTTATTCCAAAGGCGGTTGCAGACAAGTCAAAGTCGGTGATTCCTGGTAGAGCGTTTGTCGTGACAGCCCAAAACGTGAGGAATCCACACGAGGTGATTACGGGTAAGCTGATCATAAACTCTTGCGAAGTTTATACCTTGTTAGATACCGGTGCTACCCATTCCTTTATTTCACCTGCTTGTGCTCAACGTTTGAACTTGACTTCTGATAAATTAGACTTTGACTTATCTGTTGAAACTCCGTTAGGAGAAACCTTTGTTACATCTACAGTTTACAAATCTTGCTTGATTCAGATTGGTACCCTTACCTTACCTGTTGATCTTATATCTTTGAAAATACTTGCATTTGACGTGATTTTAGGAATTGACTGGTTAACCACTTACCAGGCCAAAATTGATTGTTTTCGTAAGGTTGTTAGTTTTCATATTCCTAATCAACCTGTTGTAAGAATTCAAACCACCAAACCACTAAAATCAGTCAATATCATTTCAAATCCCAAGGCTATTCGTTTATTAAAAAACGGATGTCAAGCTTTCTTAGCTCATGTCACTGATCTAAACCAGAATACATCAGATTTGAATGATATTTCCGTTGTTAATGAGTTTCCTGATGTATTTCCCGAAGAACTTCCCGGTCTACCCCCAGAACGTGAAGTTGAATTCTTTATTGACCTTGAGCCCGGTACAAAGCCCATTTCTAAAACCCCATATCGAATGGCTCCTATTGAACTTCAGGAGTTAAAGATCCAATTACAAGAATTGTTAGACATCGGTTTTATTCGTCCTAGTACGTCTCCTTGGGGTGCTCCTGTTTTATTCGTAAAGAAGAAAGACGGGAGTATGCGACTTTGTATTGACTATCGGGAGTCGAACCATGTCACCATCAAGAATAGGTATCCATTACCTCGTATTGATGACCTGTTCGACCAGTTGCAAGGAGCGCAATTCTTTTCAAAGATCGATCTTCGTTCTGGATATCATCAGTTGAAGATTAAAACTGAGGATATTCCAAAGACTGCTTTTAGAACACGGTACGGGCATTACGAGTTCTTAGTCATGTCTTTTGGATTGACTAATGCTCCTACTGCTTTCATGGATATGATGAACCGTGTATTTAAGGAGTATTTAGATCAATTCGTTGTTGTCTTTATTGATGACATTCTCATTTATTCTAAAAGCCGTGAAGATCATGAACACCATTTGAAGTTAGTACTTCAAAAGATTCGTGAGAACAAGCTATATGCTAAGCTGAAGAAATGCGAGTTTTGGCTTGAGGAAGTAGCATTCCTTGGGCACGTGGTATCGAAACGTGGAGTATCTGTGGACCCGGCGAAGATTGAAGCAATACAAAGCTGGGAGCAACCTAAGTCGGTGACTGAAGTACGAAGCTTTCTGGGCTTAGCTGGTTATTATCGGAGGTTCGTAGAGGGATTTTCTCGAATCTCTACTCCATTAACTCAGTTGACTCGGAAAGATACAAAATTCGTTTGGAGAGAGGAATGCGAGAAGAGCTTCCAAGAGCTCAAGAGAAGGCTCATTTCGGCACCTGTTCTGACAATACCATCTGGTTTGGATGGATTTGTTATTTACAGCGATGCTTCGGGCAAAGGGTTAGGATGTGTTCTCATGCAACATGGGAAAGTCATAGCCTATGTCTCGCGACAACTCAAAGAATATGAGAGGAATTATCATACTCATGATCTAGAGTTGGCAGCAGTCGTTTTCGCGTTGAAGATCTGGAGACATTACTTGTACGGAGAGAAAGTGGAGAGTTATACGGATCATAAGAGCCTTAAATATTTCTTCACTCAGAAGGAACTCAACCTGCGGCAACGACGTTGGCTTGAGCTGTTGAAAGATTACGATCATACTATCCAATACCATCCTGGAAAAGCGAACGTGGTAGCTGACGCGTTGAGTAGAAGATCATATGTGGGAACGAGTGCGATGATGTCAAGTATACGCGTAGAACCAGCTTTGATTGATAAAGTTAAAGCTGCTCAAGTTACGGATGCGGAGCTGATGAAGATGAAGAAGAAGGTGCAAGAAGGTGCAATTCCAGAAGCGAGAATCGATGAAGATGGAATACTTCGAGTCAACTCCAGACTTTGTGTTCCTAACGATTCCGACTTGAAGTATAGAATCATGATGGAAGCACACAACACACCTTTTGCGATCCATCTTGGGAGTACTAAAATGTATCGTGATCTTCGACATACATTTTGGTGGGGCAATATGAAGAGAGAGATCGCGGAGTTCATCTCGAGATGTTTAACTTGTCAACGTGTAAAGGCGGAGCATCAAGTGCCGAAGGGTCCATTGCAACCACTGGAGATTCTGAAATGGAAATGGGAACAGATTTCGATGGTCGTTAAGGGTCTTCCCAAGGTTTCTCAAGGCTTAGATGCGATTTGGGTTATTGTTGATAGATTAACCAAGTCTGCTCATTTCTTGCCGATACGAGAGACTTATTCCCTTGAACGTCTTGCTCATATGTACGTGAATGAGATTGTGAGATTACATGGCATGCCAGTATCCATAGTTTCGGATCGTGACCCCAGATTTACTTCACGATTTTGGATCAGTTTGTAGAAAGCTATGGGTACGGATTTACGATTCAGTTCGGCTTATCATCCTCAAACGGACGGACAATCGGAAAGGACTATCCAAACTCTTGAAGATCTATTGAGACTTTGTGTTCTAGACTTCAAAGGGAGTTGGGATAAGTATTTACCATTGGTGGAATTCTCCTACAACAACAGTTATCAGGCAAGTATAGGCGTAGCTCCATTCGAAGCGTTGTATGGGAGAAAGTGTCGCTCTCCAGTATGTTGGAACGAGGTGGGTGAAACAACGTTGTTGGGACCGGAGTTAGTACGTATGACTACGGAAAAGATCCAAATAATCCGACAACGTATACAAACAGCACAAGATCGACAAAAGAGTTATGCGGATCTTCATCGAAAGGACGTGGAATTTAACGTTGGGGACCATGTATTGTTACGTATTGCTCCGTGAAAAGGAGTTACAAGGTTTGGGAAGAGAGGAAAGCTTAACCCATGATTCATTGGTCCATTTGAGATTCTTGACCGAATAGGAAATGTGGCTTATAGACTCGCTTTACCTCCAAGCATGTCTCGTGTTCATAACGTGTTTCACATATCCGTGTTACATAAATATGTGAAGGATCCAAATCACATTATTGAGTTAGAACCAGACGAGATAGCCAAAGATTTAACGTACGAGGAGGTACCTGTCAAGATCTTGGATAGGAAGGAGCATGTCCTACGCTCGAAAATTGTACCTCAAGTTAATGTTTTGTGGAGAAACCATGCAATTGAGGAAATGACCTGGGAGTTGGAATCGGAAATGAAAGCGAGGTATCCTCACCTTTTCGACATACCAGGTACGTACGTCAATTTCGAGGACGAAATTTCATAAGGAGGGGAGGTTGTAAGACCCCAACTTTTATGAATAAAGATTTAGTTTTCTTTATATATTATTTCGAAACAGTAAGGTGTTGTTTTGATAAATATGAAAGTTATGGGTGAAATGTGCAAACATTTTTAAAATGAGCAAGTGGTTATAAAATATTCTTATTGTCGGGGAATATTCGTTTGGTCGTGGAATATTCTTGTTGTCGGGGAATATTCGTACGACGGCGCAGCTATTTGTGGGCCCCCACAACGGAATAACTGTCGAATATAGAAAGCGACAGAAATAACTTTTTTACAAAATAACGGCGTGGTTGTTACCGTTAGTACTGTTGAAATACCCGGTGATTAAAATACAGTGATACACGGTGTTGCACAGTAGCACACGGTATTGCACAGTATTTCGAATTATTGAGTCTTACGTGAGAAGCCATTACTCAATTATTGTTACAGTAATTACTGTTCAATATTTTATATTATTGACTCAATAATTGCTACGTTGATATTTTATATTATTGACTCAATAATTGCTGCATTGATATTTTATTGACTCAATAATTGCTACGTTGCTATTTTTTTATGATTGATTCAATAATGGCTACAGTTGATATTTTGTAGTATTGATTCAATAATTGTCGTTGCACAGTATTTCACATTATCAACTCAATAATTCATATTATTTGAATAATATTATTAGATAGCATTATTGACAATGTCTAAGGAAGTTCTGTCTATGAGGGGTTATTTAATTGCGCGCCAGTAAGGAGAAGTCCTTATCGGAAGGCCCCCTCTGTCCTGGGAACGACCTGGTTGTTAATATTGTAGTTCTATAATATTATTTGTGAATAATTAATTATTGATTTATATGATATGGAAATATTTATTTTGTGGATATTAAAGAAGGAATTGGCGCTGGTGAGTTTTTATCAATATTTTGGTGTGAGAAATTATCTATTTTTGGATTTCGGATAATTTATGTTTGGAATTTGGGAAAAACTTCCTTCTGCGAAGTTGTAGAGAATTAAATTTCCTATGGAAGGACATAGAATTTGTATTTTTCTGACGAAGGGGCTATTTGTTATGAATTATTGAAGTTTCAGAAAATATATATATTTTTTATGGGCGGGCCCCACTTTTGGTGGAAAATTTTTTAGCCGCCAGGAGGCGAAAATTTTGAAAAATATATAATATTTTATTCATTTAGTCTCCTTTGGCATCCTAAGCTTTTCCTATAAATAGGGTGCTTAGGTTAGAATTGAAAATCACACCAGAATCATAAGTTTTCTCTCTCTATAATATCGAGCGTATTTTGTGAGTATTTCAATACTTTGAGTGTTGCTATTCAGTGCAAGTTTTTTTCGGTATTATATCCGATATTCCAGTCAGAGGTACTATCTTTTTGAGGTAAGGGATGTTATTTTCTTTCGTAAATGATATTATTCTTTTCAATATCATTATACAGAAATATTGTCATGGATTTTATGTTGAAATTCTTACTTTTCCAGTCGGGGTTACTATTCACGTATACGGCACTATTCACGGAAAAATTAAATTTTCTTCTATTTGTCCAAATTGCTTGTTAAGGTTACTATCTTTGATTGTATCCAAGTTTTGAGCTCTATTCTTGAATTTTGCTCCATAATTAATTATTACGAGGTATTTTTGAATTGGATATACTAAAATACGAATCCTTAGTCTTTGTCTTTTATCTCACTGGATTCGTTTTTTTTTAAAATGTTTTTCATCATTCTCAGTCCTAAAAGGTGATGTAACTGAATATCTTTGGCCTGTAGAGCAAAGATGAATGATTACTTGATGAATATCTTTGGCCTGTAGAGCAAAGATGAATGATTACTTGATGAATATCTTTGGCCTGTAGAGCAAAGATGAATGATTACCTGATGAATATCTTTGGCCTGTAGTGCAAAGATGACAGGTGTTGAGATGAACATGACCACTGATGATACAAATGAATATCTTTGGCCTGTAGTGCAAAGATGAATATTTGATTCGAGATGTATATTGATTGATGTTACAGGGATAAAATATTGATGATGGACTTTTAAATCATAGAAGATAGTAGACTTTATTCTCTGCTTAATTCTTCTAATGAACTGTTATTTCCGCTGCGAATATTGATCTGAAGTTGGTTGTCCATTATATTTTATCTGATTTGTTGAAGACTAATGATAATTTATTTTTTCATTATCTTAGTCATAATATTCTTTACTGAGCTAGTTGAGCTCACCCTTTTCATCTGTTGTCCTCTTCAGGAAATGAGAATGTCGCAGGGACTAGTCGGGGGACAGAGTGATGGTCCGAGTTAGAGCAGTAGTAGTTCTCACTATTTCTGATAAATAGTGTGATAATAATTGTAATGAGGACTTAGTTTGAATCTTAATATTTTCTACATATTTGTATTGACACTCACAGTTGTGTGGTCGTATTTTGCACGACCGTATGATATAAAGTTTGTATTTGAATTCTGTACCATGTATTTGGCGACTCAGAATGGGTTGGGTTGAATTGACCTATTCTGGGGGCGTCACAATATATGTGTCATATATTGTGAAATATGTGAATTAATGTGAAAAGGATTTAAATATTAGTTTTAATATTTATTAAATTAAAATAAATATTTTAATTGAATTATTTATTGAGTTAAATAAATAATTATGTGATTAATATGAAATAATATAATTAAGTGTATTATATTAATTAAATAATTATTAAATATTTAATTTAATTAATATGTAATAATTTTATGTTATAGTTCTAATTTAATTGAGATAATTAAATTAGATGTAGTGATATGATAATTATTACATGAAGTTATAATTAGCGAGTAATTATAATGTGACAATTTTATGTGATTAACTGATGTTAAACTTTTAATTAATTAAATTAATGTTAAGATTTAATTAATTAAAGGATAACATTAAAAAGATGTGTTAAAGGATATATTAAAAGAATAAAAAGAGTTTTTAAAATCATTTTTCCAAACAAGGCCCTTGCATTGTTTTAAATCCGTTTTGCCAAACAGGGTCTTAACTACTAAAAATTTGTCTTTAAAATAACTTGTTTTGGCAAACAAGCCTTAGGGCTTTTTAATTACCAAACTTTGTAACTCATGTATTAAGTATAATTAATATATTTATTATATGGGTTAATTAATTAGCAGTTATATTATATTAGTATACGTATTATCGGTTATATGAGTTTACGTTAAGTTATTCTAAGCCTAAACTAAAAGAAGAAAAGGGAAAGGGAGAAACAGAGATGAGAGTTTAGAGAAAGTTGAGAAGAGAAGAAATTCTCTAAGGAGTTGAGAAGATTTTTGAGAATCTAGGAGGAAGAAGAAGATTGTTAATCAAAGTTGTTAATCATCTTCTATTCTAAGAATTGAAGGTAATAATCTAGCTCTAGAAACTCTAGTTTATTATTTCTTGAGTTCTTCATAAAAATGGATTTTTATGATTTATTTGTTAAGGAATCTATAATATAGGTTCGTGAGTATGAATAATTTGGTCTATGTGGTTATAAGTGACTTTCCAGTAATCAAATCCATGAAAACAAGTTTTACATGAAGAATTGTATTCTTATGAGTTTTATTATATTGGTTGATTTTAGAATGAAAATTGATGATATAGTATGTATTAATATGCAAATTAAAAGATGTTCATGATACTATCTTCAATAATGAAAAATAATGCATGTATTATGAATTGAATCGGTTGAGAATTGAAATTTTGGTGAATTATTTTGTTAAAAGTATAAGTTTTATGAAAATAGCAATTTACAATGAACTAACTTGAAAAATAGTTTCTTAAATATCAAAATTAGTGTTTGGTCGTTATATGTTATGTAAATTGATCATAGATTATAATAATATATCAAGAAACGAACAAAACATGATTTGAATCATGTGATTTGGGTTAAAAACGAACTCACAGTGTTAATTTTCGTTAAGAACGCTTAAAAATAGTGTTTTCTTCATAATCATGAAATTAGGTGTTTTGATTATGTGTTGTGGTGTTATTGTATGTTAAAATCATGTTAGAAGTGTAAGATTTTGTTTGTATGAAGTTTCATGTACATTGTGTTAGTTAAAATCGGACTTTGGTGCGAAGAAATAAGCCAAATTGGCTTATTTCTCTGCAAGTTCGTGAGCCGGGGAACCCAACAGCAGGGCCCCCCGCCCCAGCGGGGCTTTTGGCCTAGGAACTCCCGCCCCAACGGGGCTACAAGCCGTTCAGAGTGGTTTAAGTAGTGTAATGCAAAATTATTTTGACCTCCTGTAGTAAAATGGCCATAACGTTTTCATACAAACTCCGATTGAGGAGATTTAAGATGATCCGGAACGAGCACGAGTAAACCTACAACTTTTGTTTTTTAACTTTTTCGATTTGAGGTCTTTAGCAGGGGTAAAAATGGCCATCTTTATGACTAATGCGTATTCGAAGGCAATCAGAGGGCGTCGGACATGCACATACGCAAGTATAGTGCTGTCGACGATAATAGATGTTGTTCTAAGTTATAAAGCATTAATACTAGTAAATATAATGATGCTTAACATTAATAAATGATGTATTAGATAAGTTATATAAGCACACTAAGCATACACAAGAGAAACGAATCAGGCGTGTGACGAATGAACGTCGAAACACCGTGACAAGTGTTAATGTACGTAAAAAGTGTTTCAATTCAACTAAAATGAACACTATAAGATATGGAAGGGGGTTAATATAAAACTAATAAGGAGTCTTAGCAAGACTTAAACACTTGAATGAACTTTGAGTATGACTAATAAGAAATATAGTGAGATATAAATTGAAAGTTAACACAATCTAATTGAACATTGTGTATTAATTAACAGGAAGGATTATGAGATGTGGAGTAAAATTATATTACAACTACTATGCATTGCTATGTAACTAATAGTTGATGTGCATAATTATATAATTGTGTAGGGCACGTGAAGTGTAGATAGCTGTAAGCTGTTAAACTGTTATTGGTAAACAACGATCAAGGCAAGTCTTTCAGTTCCTATTTTCTACGTGAACTTGATGATGAACTGTTTTAAATTGTTTTGCAAAGAACATGATATGTTATATATGTTGCAAGCATGAAATGTTAAAGTCAATTTATGACTACATTGATTGATTAAAGAATGTGGATTGAGTAAGGAACTCAATCTTTATATTTGTTATGTGAATTAAAGCATGTATGCCATGTTACTTTGATGATTATGAGATGTATGTTGAGCATGTTATTATGTGCTATGTGATGCATGAAAACTGTTAGGTCTTGCTGAGCTGTCGAGCTCACTCTTGCAAATAAGCACTTTTGTAGGTCAAGGATGCAAGGTAATGATGCGTGCTAATTGAATGTTAAGATCAATAGCGAAACAAGAAATTATTTATTCTAGATGAGTAATGTGTTTGTTGTGGATGTATTATACTTGTTAAAGTTGTAAAGTTGAGTTATCCGATGTATAGTGGATATTGCGTGTGATGTAATACTTTGTATAGTAACTTAGAGGAAGCGATTCATGTAATAGAATTGAATCAAATATTTGTAATGTAAAGGTTACGAATCAGTGCAATAAAGAAAGATTGTATAAAAGTTTTAAATATTCCACATTTTTAGTGATTTTAATATCGAATAATGATGCAAAGATAGATTAAAGTTGTATTGTTAACGATCGAGAATGAGAATTATATTGTAAGAATTTTGGGGTCGTTACATAATTCGCATAGGAATGTGTAGGATTATCGCCTAGCTTGGATGTTCTTTTCTGTTGTATTCCCGTTCGAGTGGATTAGAGAGGATATGCTTATACGTACCACGGAAGAGGCGTATGAGTACTTGTGAGTTCTCGGTCGACATTCCTTCGTGGCCACTAAGACCAAAGAAAGACAGTTAGGATATTTGACGAAACATAGCACACCAAGTGTTTGACAAAATGCTAGTGTGGGGTGAAGTTATGATCTTAGCTTGTAGCGCCTTAGATAGCAATCGTTATCCATTTACTTACTTTGATAATTAGATTTAACTAGATTAATTACACATCTTTTATTTAATATGTTTGAATAAGACTTAAGCGATATAAAGTCGATATTTGGTTAATATTAGGAGTAGTTCCTCGTGGGTTCGACATTTCTCTTATCACTGTATTACTTGTTAGACCGCGTATACTTGTGCGTGTTTAGTGATCAATTTTCCGACCAACAATCCTTCAACAGTTCGACTTCATCGATGTGGCCCAAAAGTCCATCAAAGGGCAAGGGATTGCGGATCATCTGTCGACAGCACCGACGGGAGGTTATGAACCTCTTGAAATCTATTTCCCTAAGGAGGAAGTGATGAATATTCAGCTGGCCAGTAGGAAAGATATGGGTCAATTCTGGAAAATGTATTTTGACGGCGCATCTAACACTAAAGGCGCAGAAGCAGGGGCAATTCTGGTGTCCATCACGGGAGATCAATACTCGTGGCAACTAAGTTGCGTTTTAACAACTCCAACAAAATAGCAGAATACGAAGGATGCATTGTGGGGTTGAAACTGGCTCAGTCCATGGGAGTTAAACGGTTAGCTATATTTAGAGATTTGGAACTAGTCATCAGACAGTCCACCGGGGCCTACGCCACCAAGGAATTACATCTATTGCCTTACATTCTCCATGTTATCAAATTGGCAGGAGAGTTTGAAGACATTGCCTTTATGCATATCCCTCGGAACCGAAATGATTTCGCCGATGCTTTGGCTACATTAGCTTTATTGGTAAACCTATCAGCAAGAAAGGGAATGCTTGTCATCCCTTTCACTGTACAAAGTGCACCATCATATGGAAACAGCGTGGGGGAAATATCAGATGAGATAGCGCCTATTGGACCACCTTGGTACCACCACATTAAAGAATATTTGCCAGACAGATAAACCCATGAAGGAATAAGTTAAGCCGCAAAGAAGCGAATACAGAAGATGGCCATGAATTTCTACCTAAGTGGAGATGCTCTCTACAAGAGGGACCCATGCGTAGGCCTTCTAAGAGTCTAGACAGAGATCAGGCCCTAGAGACTTATGAATGAAGTGCATGGTGGGGTGAGCGGAGCCCATATGAGTGGACCTCTGCTTGCCAAGAAAATTCTAAGGACGGGACATTATTGGATATCCCTCAAAGCTAATTGTAACGATCATGTCAAGTGGTGTTATCAATGCCAGATCCATGCCAATATTATTCATGCACCTCTGAATCAGCTGCATTGCATGTCATCACCATGGCCCTTTTTTATGTGGGGAATGGATGTGATCGGACCTGTTAAGCCTAAAGCCAGTAACGGTCATAGATTCATCTTCACTATGATCGACTACTTCACCAAGTGGGTTGAAGCAGCTTCCTTCCCCAAGGAGGTCATCGTTGGTTTCATCAGAAAACAACGTCATCTGTATGTATGAACAACCCGAGGTTATCATATCGGACAACGCGAAGAATCTGAATAATGAGATGATAAGGGAATTGTGTGGCAAGTTCAATATAAAACACCTCAATTCGGTTATTTATCGTCCGAAGATGAACGACGCGGTGGAAGCTGCCAATAAGAATATCAAGAAGATAATGATGAAGATGTCAACAAATCATCCGAGATGGCCTAATTTGTTGCCTTTAACTCTACTTGCATACCGAACGTTGACTCAAACCTCGACTGGGGCAACACCCTATTCATTAGTCTATGACATGGAAGCTGTACTTCCTATAGAAATGGAGATGGAATCGCTAAGAGTGATGCTAGATTCCTAGATAAAGGAGAGCCAATGGATACAAGATCGATATGATCAGTTATCTATGATAGATGAAAAGAGGGCGGCTGTTATCTTTCACGGCCAACTATATCAGCAGAGAATGTCCCGATCTTACAATAAGAAGGTGTGACCTCGAGAATTTAAAGAGAATTACTTGGTATTAAAGAAGATCATTCCAGGCCAGGATGCAGCTAAAGGAAAATTTGCCCCAAATTGGGAAGGACCTTCGTTGTCAAAATAATTCTGTCAGGTGGAGCCTTGAAACTGGAGGAGATGGACGGTGAGGAATTTCCATAATCAATCAACTCCGATTCTATGAAACGGTATTATGTCTGAGACCCTTTTTATTTGAACTGGAATACTTTGTCTTGATAAAAAAAAGAGAAAAAAAAGAAAAAGAAAAAAAGAAAAGAAAAGAATATATATATATATATATATATATATATCAAGTCCAATTTTCAGGTCTGAGCCTGAACTACGAAAGACCTGATCTCCCCAAACCACGGGAGTACGTAGGCAGCCATTGATGGTGCTGTCTAACCCTCGAAAAAGAATCCAAAAACTTTCACCTTATATCACCAAACACTAACCTTCAATATCCTAACCTATACAGAAATTGAAATATACCCCAAACCCGCCAAGTCGACGACTCATGTGGAGAGCACCTAACGACACCTCAGCATCGCCCTGCCGAATCTGGCGCAAGTATGACGAGACCAGTTCTATGTCGACATAATAAATCATGAAGCGAGAATGGTAACAGTGTACAAAGCTAGACATGCTTAAATAAGGGAAGTGAACTAAACTTGTTTCCTTTTATATATACAACTGTTTAGAATACAAAAGTTGATTCTAACATGTGACAAAATATAATGACATAGTCTGTACAGGAAAATAAAATAGGGCTATAAGTTGGCGATAAGACGAATCAACATATCCAAATATCCAGCCGTTTCTGCAGTCTGAGGAGCAGCCCTAAGCTCCTGCTCCATCGTATCAACGCGGCTCAACAGATCTACTGCCATACGATAAACAGCCTCCTAACTCTATGCTACACCCTGAACATGACCAGTGAGTCCATCTGCAAAAGTCTGGGCAGCATCTCTATCAGCCATGGCCTGATCTCTGGCAACAAAAGCTGCATCTCTCTCAGCAATAGCAGCATCCCGACTAGCTAAGCTGGTCAACATCAGGGACTGAGCTTGATCCCTCTCAAAGGACACCAGACAAATCTGTCTATCCATCGCCTTCATAGAAACTGATGACGAACTTGGAACAGTACTAACTAAAGAAGCTTTCAACTCCACGAAAAAAGCATCCTCGGTCGGAGATATAGGATCCTTCGTAGGCTCCTCATCATTAGCAGACCAACCCTCATCATCAGATAAAGACCCCGCATTAACCTGATCGGCTGCATCTGGTGCTAAATCCGACTCTAGCCAAGTTGAGTACTCTGCAGATCGGCCCGAATGACAGTCTCTCAACTCCGCTGTCTACCGATGGGACCAAAACCAGTAGACCCAAGCTAGATCAGCCTCAGTAGCTGAGCAGATGGGGAAACGATAGTCCTCAGTCCCTTCAAATGAATGGACATCCTGATACTGATCAAACTGGCCCATCACTGCCAGAGGATGATAGGTCGTCACACCCCTCAAACCAGCCAAGGGAAGGAAATCCAGATCGGCCACATGGATGGTGAAACTCAGAAAGGAGCAATAGCCAGAGTACATAACTATATCAAAAGGTTCCTCCATGGCACCCAAGAATGTAGTCCAAGACGCCTCATCGATGCAGAAAGTCGGGCGGTAGGAATAGATCTGCTACATGCCATGTCCAAAGCAAAACCCATGACGACGAAGCCGGCCAATCGGTATAAGGTGGCCCATGAACCAGATGTATAGAAGAACGGGGCTACCTCTAAACTCCTGATCCCCAACAGTTCGGCAGAAGGATGCCAATATCAATGTCTTCCCCAAGATGAGAGGGAGAATGGTGAAGTCATCTCTGAGAGCCCTGATAGCCATCAACATCCCGACATCCAGGTGGTCAGCATAAAATGGCATATATAAATATGATTTGAGGCACATGACCAGTGCATCCACTCGCATAGTATGCCATCTTTCCTCTTAAATGGCAAAATCTCCATGATGAACGGTGAAGCTATCTGCAGATGAAAAATGGTCTATCATGAAGTCCATAGAAATGATGTGGCTATAACCCACCTTGGTCAGAACAATTGCCCTCCTCAATCCAGTGACTGTCACAAACTAGCTGCGCATATGGCCCGTCGCCATCCGAGCACATGGTCCCTCCATCGATAACCCGGAGATGCGACCATACTCCTCCAGTGTAGGAGTTAACTCATCAGAACCAAACCTGAAAACATGCCTCTCAGGAATCCAATGAACAAGCATGCTATCTACAAATCCCTCCGGCACCTGGAAGGATAATAGAGACATAGAATGGCCTAACATGCGACCTACGATGATTCGGTTTGAATATAGCAAGATGTCATACCAAACTCTTAGATTAGTGGATATCCGACTAGGCAGAGAATGCTCAAGACGAGCCACTGTAGAAGAGGCCATTTATAAAAACTGTGTCAAAAAGACCATACAGGGGTCAATCTCTATCAAATTATTTTAATATGTATGAAGCATGCATCATAATGAGTGATAATATAGCATATGCAATAAATAAATAGAAAACATCATCCTACAAAAATATTTGCAAAATACATCAGTTTTATATATACATCACTGTCATACCTATGATACATGTGAAAACTAAGAAATAAAAAGTACAGGATACTGGGGCACAAATGCCCAATGACTAATAAGGCGGCTGTAAGTCAATGCCGAAAACCTTTATAAAGGTGCTAGAATCATAAAACTGATCAACCAGGGGCAAGTCACCTTGAGTGGGTATATCCTACATGTATGAGCGATAAGGCATATCCGACACATCTGGGCGATAGGCAAAGGGACCACCTCCATCATCAAAACCACCCGTACCTGATGATTTAGCCTCATGAGAGCCACTAGTACCTGAAGGTCCAGCCCCATGATCCCCTCCCAAATGGTGGCAGTACATCGACAGCCTCTCCACCTGATGAGTCAAAGCTGTGATCTGAGTCTGATGAGAAGGCTCTCGGAAGCATGCTATCCAGTCCATCATTACAAGAGACCACGGAACCACATCTCCTAGAAACTAGGTAGCTCGGGTCTGAGCTCCTATAGTACGAGGGCCCCGCCAAGTGAAGAAGTTATCAGAAGTGATAGGACCATCTGACAGATGAAACCCCTCATATCCGGCTGTAGGAATCACTGTAATCAACTGAGAGAAAAGCCAGAATCACTTAGCCGGAGGATGGTAAGGGAGGCGAATCTCCCCAGTGATACATCTGAAAGTATGCTCTCCGAGGTAGAGCTCCCAACCTCCATCAAACAAGAATGGAATCCGATGAGTAGACAGATAATACTCTGGCCCTATCGGTAGACCATCCTCAAATCCCTCAGACAAATGCTCTATAGAATAGAGGACCCGTGCTATGTCGAAAGTCGACAATGTCTCCAGATAAAGGGGGCATGGGTGAAGCCCTCCGCGACTAGGACCTCTGATAAAGTAGTCTGGTGCCATCTACGCCCCCAAGGGTAGGTATCCAAGCCCAGAACATAGATGGGGCGAAGACAAGGAAGCCTCTCATAAACCAAAAACTATTAATCTAAAGAACCCGACATTAGTCATGGAAAAAGATAAACCAATCGAGATTAAGATAAATGAAATTTAGTCAAGATGACTCACCAGAAGAAACGGGTAGAATCTAAGCCATGCATCGATAAATCCCTCAGATCATAGCTGCATCCCGTGAAGGAAGATCGTGAATGTAAAAGAACCCCAGTCGTAGTCCCCTATGCAGTCTACGTCCCGAACAGCTCCCACCAAGCAAAAAGGGACAGTGGAGGAGTTGTTTAAAATGAAACAACTCCTCAAGATGGTTAAGTATAGACGCCGCAAGATGCATTCTCTCTCCCTCAAATCCGTAGGTAATGGCTGCTGTAAAGTGCCTCTGGCAGCATCGACGCTCAAGCATCCAGACCGAATACTACGAGCTTTAAAGGCCCGCTCCTGAGAAGAAAACCCCAGAAGGGTGTGAACAGATGTCGGAGTAATACCAGCCTCCAAAGGCACTCTGTCTCCAGTGAACTCTAGATCGGTGATATACCTCCAATCCATAGGTGTCATTATGACCTCACAATCTAGGAGATGAAGAGACTGACTCTGGTGGAACCATCTCTCAGATAAAGCTCGTAAATAGTCCCAGGGGCAGCGACGGGGAGCAATGGTGAAGAAGGCCTGAAACCCCAAAGAATCCAATCGAGCTCGGTACTCAAGGTGAAGTGACTGATACAGAGAATATACACTAAACTAATTACCCCTGGGCCGGGTAAACTTTGGAACCTGCACGACATTAGGGTTAAGAAAACAGATTATTAGCAGAAAAGAGAAATTAAGAAAAAATAATGTAAAGATCATATACCTCATTTGCCTGCAAATGAATAGAGGGATGAAGGCTCAGGTCCATACCTAGCAAGTCAGGAACGACTACCTGAATACTAGGAAGAAATCTGGGCACTGCAGTGGGCTGAGGCGGAACCTCAGGCTCAGGGATATCCTTCTCATCTAAATAGGGCCTGTCCTCATCAAGAGGACGATGCACCGATTCTGTCAAATGATGAACCTGCCTATTAATACACAGAATGGAAATATCAGAGGCAGGACTTCGACTGCGAACTCCAAATGAAACCCGGCGGGATGAAGAACTACTAGGTCGATTAGAATCCATACCAGAACAGTGAGTTCGTAGGATTCAAAGTAAGGTCAGGTATATTCCTATCCTTTTAAAAAATTCAAATTTTCTATTGCGTAGAGATAATATGATCCTAGGAATATAATTTAGGTCATAGCATCATGCATGTCCTACAGGTGCCGTTATGTGTACATTATTTCAACTTATATCCTAGCATATCTAAACATGTATATAGGACCCTGTCGTCTAACTCACAAAATTTTTGCCAAAGTTTCCCCTATAAAATGGACTATCCACATGCCCGAAGCATGCTTTAAACCACCCTATGAGGGTATACCATCACAGCCAAGTAGATAAATAATAGTTTAAACAGTTTTTCTAATTCATAGTCAAAATACATGTCTAGACTAATTGATAGATTGTAATATATCGCATCCATAAGGTCCATAAGATGATACGTAAGCATGAATTGCATTATAACATGTCAATTAAGCTATCTATGCATACATGTTCAATATAATGCGTTTAATGAAGAAAGTACGATTTTTCACAGATAAAAACATGAAAAAGTGGAGTCTATATGTTTTCTGTAGTGCGTAGAAGGAACGTACTGTAATGGATCGCTCCAAATCAAGCCCAAACTGAGTAGATTTGAGATGGAAGGTCGGATTTTTCAGAGGAAACTCGAGAAAACTCAAATCAAATGCATAAAAATGAGCCTGCCCGAGGGTATTAACCCAGCCAAGGACAACCTCAGCCAAGGACAACCTCAGCCATACCTGCTCCAGCCACAGGTATAGCTGCGACTGCCCAAGGCAGGGCCCGCGGCTCCTCTTTTGGTAAAATATAGTCCAAAACGCATTTTTTCAGGTCTAAAAATGGGTCTTTACTTATAAAGGTGCCCTTCCGGGTCATTTTTAGACCCTGAAAACCCTGAAAACCCTTCAAAAAGGCAGGAAATCAATGAAGATCAAAAATCCCGACGGTGAATGGTGGAAGACCATAAATTATGATCCGAGTCACTTTTATCGACCCCGATGATGTAATTCGTTTGTAACAACCCAGTGAAGGCATCAGCTCGACCCCCGATGATGTAATCCATTGACAACAAACCAGTAAAGGCATCAGCTTGACCCCCAATGATGTAATCCATTGGAAACAAACCAGTGAAGGCATCGGCTCGACCCCCGATGATGTAATCCGTTGGCAATAACCCAGTGAAGGCACCGGCTCGACCCCCGATGATGTGATCCGTCGGAAACCACCCAACGCAGGTCAGCTCGGCCCCGATAATGTAATCCGTTGGCTACAACCTAATGTGGGCGTTGGCTTAACCTCGACGACATAATCCTTATCTTCCCCAGCAGGGGGGAGTGACCCTTTTATAATCTCACGTATCATTGCATACTTTATACATGACATTGCATCATCAGATAGACCTTGTCATGCATTCTCCGTGTCTAGTAATCTTTGTTGTGTTTATTCCATTACATTGCATAAACATGACAAAGAGGGGCATATGTAGACACTCAAAAATTTGCTTTCTTTATACTAACCTTGCAGAAGGGCAAGAGCATAATTGTACTTTGGAGACAACCCCGAGGTGGGGCAAAAGCATCTGATCACCCCAGAGATAACCCTGTGGATGATTCAAAGGGCCAATGACATCCAAACATGACGTGAACCGAACAAGGATCGCAAAGCTGAGAAAGTGTCCGTAAGAAGTCACCTTGGCAAACATCAAACTGCGTGCTATCAAAGATGAGCCAGTTAACTGCACTCGGGAACCGGAAAATACCTTTCAGCTACCATCATCATCTTCCCGGACCCCAATTCAGTCAAACTCAACCTTATTCCGTAGCCTTTCGCAAAGACTTTCTGGGATTTTTGGGAACAAAGCTCAACTTTCTCTAGACCGAGAATAAAAGAACGAACTTTGAGGAGGCAGGGCCCAAGGGGCCCAGTCGCAGCTGTATTTACGGCTAGCCGTAGGTGTACCTGCAGCTGGTCTCGGGGCTTTAACTCAACAGCATTAGCTCATTTCAAAAAAAAGAAGAAGTTTTAGAGAGAAACTAATTTTAGAGAGAGAAACCCTCGGGTTTGAGCAATATATACACATTTTGAGTTGGTAATCTTGGTTCATACATACTTTGAGTCTCAAGAGTTTTCTTAGTTGATCCCGAGCGATAAAAAGCTTGTTCACGCGTCCCCAAGGTGAAAAATGCCCTTTTCGGGACACTTTCTTTGTAAATATTACTTTAAATACTAGATTTATATGATATATTATGTAGACATCGTTAAACTTGTTGTTTTATACATATATTGTTATGTAGGTGGTAGATCCATAGATCCCATTAGTTATTTATTACATATTTAGTTGTAAATCAAGTCCGGAGACTAGGTCTACCTAGATCTAAGCCGGATCTAGCCATTCGGGGGGTTATAGAGCATGTAGTTCTAACCTATGTGCTATATCAGTTTAGATCCATGGTAGATCTAGATGTTTTATCGGTTTTGGTCCATCCCGGTCACTTCGTTGAGCCCTAAATCTACATCTAGAGGTGAGGGGGTCCTAATACCTTGTGATGGGGGGTTTCAACTGATGAAACCACTAGATCTTGAGTTTAGGATTTGTTGTACATATGTTTATTTCCATAAATGTGAGCCTAGGAATCCCGAGGTCGAGATCTACATATTAGATTTTGACTAGATTCCCACGATGGACTTTTGCTTGTGTTGTAATGTTTAAATAATATCGAATCATTGTACTTGTAAATATTAGATCTTGAAGGCTTCGTCACGATAGATTGGATTTAAGATCTCATAATAATTAAAATATGTGATTGTGGATGCTCGGTTCATTGAGATGGCTTTCATGCCCGATGATGATCCGACTCCTTTTAATGCTTTTCACATGTTTAATCACCAAAATGACTTTCCAATAAAAACCACAAAGAGCTTTCATAAAGAAAAAGGCGATTCGAGGTAGATCACCTTAAAAACGTAAAGATAATGAAAAGGAAGTATTGAAGTCCTCAATTCCTAGTCGGGCGAAGGATTTGAAAACCTTATTTTCCAAAACATCATTTCAATTCATATATCTTGTTTAAAATAAACTTTTTGCTAAATCAAATCCTTTGTACCTAGGTGCAAAAGAGGTACAACACTACTTTCAAATAACCCAAAAATGAAGACGTATAATGAAATGAGTAAACTTAAAATAAATAACACACACACACACACACTCACACACACACACACACACTTTATGTATATGAAATCAATAAGATGCGGTAACCGTGTTTTTCACGGAAGTCGGGGGGTGCCTAACACCTTCCCCTCGCTTAAGCAAGCCCCCGAACTCTATGAATCTCGGGTATCCAAACCAATCTTAAGGAGTCACACACTAGACCATATTGCAAAAACTTCAACATTCGGATGAGTTGGTACATCCATTTAAAACCATACCAACTGGCGGCTCTGTCTCATTCGGTCCAATCATCAAAAATTAAACTTTGTAAAATAAGTCGACTAATGTCTATTTTTTCCTAAATCTCACCCTTCAGATGAATTAACCAACATAGCAGAATAAAAAGGGGTAAGAAACGATAGGAAAAGCGGAAAATAAAAGAAGACATCTAATCTTCAAACAAAAAAACAAAACTAGCGAAACTCGCGCAGGAACGCGTATTTTTCCATGGTGTCGACACCAACCATAAACCAAACCGTACACTGAACCCCACGATCATAGTGTGGTCTCACTTCAATCATGGAACTCTCTCACAAATCATGGAGTGAACCCGACCATTAGAAAGTGATTTAACAAATCGTGGAGTGCTTGTAAATCGTAGACCACTCCTGCAGAGTGACCAAACACTGAAAATTCCTACTCCAGACCTACTTAAATACTTACAAATTCTTAATAAGACTAATTCCAGTCTGTCAAAAGTATAATAGTGTAATAATGACGAGTTGGGAGAGCTAAAGAAGGAAATGGAGATATAAGTAATTTAGAAGTATTAAGAGAATAAAGTAAAACTTGACAAGGTGTCATCTGGTTAATAATAAATAATTACATAAACAATTCAGGCATGATGAACTGTTATAATTCTGAATAGGAGAATTTTGTAGTTAAGCCTACATCAATTATTATAACTCAGCAGGGATTAACTATTAGGATGGCTTATAATTAATGTAGGTTATCCGAAGAGCAGAATTGTAGAGTTAAATAATAAGCAGCAGTTCAGGCAAGTTCTCTAACTTACACAACTTTGGATATTGTGCAAGTACCTAAACTTATTTCTTTTGTGCAACTTACACAACTTGGTGCATTATGTAAGTTCCCATACTTTGAGTAAACGAATTATTGTTACCCAAATGTTTTATTCAGAAATTGATTTTATATCTTGCTGTTGTTTCAAGCATTGAACTTATCGTTCTAAATGCATTATAAAAGTTGTCTAAGTTATTTGTTTCGGCTAAACTAATATCATATGTTAAAAAGCTATCCAAACCAATTAACTTGGTGTGGACTCTTATAAATCTACTGAGATGAACAACCCTCATTGAAGGTTAAATTATATAACTGTCCAGGAACTGACGTGTGCGCCTACTAGCATGTTTAAATGTTATGCATAACATAGGGTAATTTAGGCTGATCACCTGTTGTACTTGTTTATATTGGATTTTCAGTATAATACAGTAAATTTTAGCAGTAGTTCTTGGTCCTTAGTGACTACTCAATGTTAAATCTTCTTGAACTTTGAAATGATTAAACTTTTGAATCTTGATGATATCTTTTAGTCCATAGCGACTCTTATTTAGAATAATTATTACTTCTGGTTTTTGTCGATCTATCATTTACTGTTATACCCTTGAGATTTCGAACTTTATAACTGTTCACCCTTATTGCTATATTACTTGCTGGGCAAATTTGTTGCTCATTCTTGTTCTCCTAAAAACTTTACAGTTAAGGCAGAGCAAGGCAGTACCTTCGGAAATGACAAGGGTAAGGGCAAGGCTACAGAATAACTTTAGTCCTTAAGATTAGGAAAGCTATTATTGTTATTATTATTATTATGTATTGAGGGATGATTAAATCATGTTTTAAGTTATGTCCTAGACTTATTTATGTATTGTTATAGTGATGATTACGAGACCTTGGGACAAGAATATTTATGTTATAACAATGTAAATTATTCTACTATTTCGTTGTTGGTGATTTTAGTATGATATTAGAATTAGAACGTGAAATCGAATTCGAGGTATACGTACCTGAATTTGGGGGCGTCACAACACATAATTGTATAGAGATAGAAACTAGAATTTAACCAAACACCCTTCGTCTTGAATTCTTGTTATTTCTTGGTGGATCACCTCTAGAGGCCAAACACTTGGGTGGCTAACTATAGACACTCGAAATTTTGCTTTTGTCGTACTAACCCTGCAGGAGGGTAAAAGCATTATTTTACTTCGGAGACAACCCCGAAGTAGGGAAAAAGATCCCGGTCATCTCGGAGACAGCCTCAGGAATGGTGAAGAGGACCAATGAAGTCCAAACATACCACAACCCGATTGAAGATCGACGAGCTGAGACAGTGATAATCGGAAACTACCTCAGCAAACCTCGAATGACGTATCATCGAGAGATAAGCCTACAGACTGATATCTGGACCTGGAAGGTATCTCGGCTACGACTATCAACTTCCCGAACCCTAGTTCAGTTAGACTCAATCTTATCTCATTGCGTTTGTCAAAGACGGTCCGAAAGATCAAACGGCGGATGTCAGCTTCTACCGAATCAAGACCGAAGGAGCAATAACCAAGTAGGGGGGGTCCCACTTGGGTAGCCTTGACCATGTATATGGCTGGCCGCATACATGTATGTGGCTACCCGGGACAGATTATAAACCCCCATCTTAGTTCATTTAGAAAGAGAGAGAGATATGTTTAGAGAGAGAGAGTTTCTAGAGAGAAGGAGGCTCGGGTGGAACTCTTCTTCACATATTTGAAGCTCAATCATCCCACTTAGTATATACTTGAAGCCGTCTTAGTGTTCTTACTTCAACCCGGGAGTTAAAACGCTTGTTCACGCGTCCCCCAAGGTGAAATAACGCACTTTTAGCTTCAGTTTCTTTGTAAACTATGTTCAAATGATAGATTAATGAAATATCTTGTTTGAATCTAGCTATACTTGTTGTATTTTAAGCATATCGTGTAATAGTTGGTAGTTTTTATGTTTCTACCGGTTATTTTGTGCTTGATACGTTGTATATAGTCTTCGGAGGCTAGATATACCTCAAGCTAAGCCTAATCTAGCTCCTGAGAGGTTATTAAGAATGAAGCTTTAACCCAGGAGCTATAACGGCTTAGATCCGTGGTATATCTATGGATTTATCATTTTTGAATAGTCCCGGTTAACATGTATAGCCCTAAATCTATATTTAAAGGTAAAAGGGGGGCCGAATCGGCGTAAACGGTGATTTCAAGCGATGAAATCACCTAGTATCAAAGCCGTGGACGTTATGTATACGTAATATTATATAAATCATGTGAGCCTAGGAATCCCGGTGTCGAGATCCCCGAATGGATCCGACTTGATTCCCACGATGGACCGGTTTTTACGTTGTAAATGCTTTAAATACCGTAAATATCGATGTATATGTAATATTTGGATCTTGAAAACAAACTTGAGGGGCTCGGATTCAAGATCCCATGATAGTAAAAACTTTCATTACGGGAGCTCGGTTCATCTAGATGGCTTTTATGCCGATGATGATCTGAACTTTCTTAACGCTTTAGCATGCATATCATCAAAATGATTTCTCAAAGAAAAAACCACAAAAAGCTTTTGATGAAATAAAGCGATTCGGGGTAGATCACGTAATTAACGTAAAGAATAAAAGGAAGTATCGAAGTCCTCGATTCCTAGTCGGGCAAAGGATTTGAAAACCTTACTTTCTAAAACCTCATTTCAATTCATATATCTTGCTAAAAATGAACTTTAGATTAAATCAAATCCTTCGTACCTAGGCGCAAAAGAGGTACAACACTACTTTTAAGTCACCAAAAAGACTTAGAAACCTACTAATAAAGCTTTCAAAATCAAACACACACACACACACACACACACACACTTTTTGCATAAGAAAATCAATAAGATACGGTACCGTGCTTGCACGAGAGTCGGGGGGTGCCTAACACCTTCCCCCCGCTTAACCTAGCCCCCGGATTCCACGAATCTCGGGTTTCAAGACCAAATCAAAGAGTCACGCATTGGACCATCTTGCGAAAAACTATTAAAACCCGGATGAGTTGGTACATCCATTTCCAAAATACCAACTGGCGACTCTATCTCAATCGGTCCAATCAATAAAATCAATCGTTCAAAATCGTCGACACATATGTCGGTACCGGTTTCCTACAAAATTCACCCTTTAAAACGGAACCCTAAAGACAAAGCAAAAGCGAAAGGGAAAAGAATAAAATAAGGAAATCGGGGCACTCCTCTCTCGTCCCACGAACAAGAGACGAGGGCAAACTACTCCAAAAGAGAAAAAAGAGACCTCCTCCTTCAACAAAAAGGGAGACCGAGGACTTGATTTTCCGCCCTGCGTCGACAGGTGGCGACTCTGCTGGGGATCAAAGAGGGCTTATGCCGCGATCAAACTTTTTGATTTTAATTCTGCATATGCATTTGTGTGAATGATCTTTGTGTGTGTCAATCTTTTAGCATTTTGTATTAGTGCCTCGCACAATATATTAGTTCTTCGCACAATGTCATCATATTACATGCGGTGAGGACGTGAATGTATGTGAATGTATGTTGTGTGGTACCTCCATTAGGGGGCAATCCCGTCGGTTGTTTATTACTGGACTCCTATGGATGTTTCCATTATGAGGCTCAGGAAAGGCACCACTCAGATCCGCTCCAATCGAAACATGGATGTTTTCATCAAGTAGATTGCGAAGATCTGGGAACCAATTTCAAACAGCCCGTGAGAGTAACCCTAAGATAGGTCAGCCTCTGATAAACCAAATGCGCGGTGTGCTTCTTCATGCCCCATTTAAATATTTTGCGTATATAAATGACCGTTATCTGGAACTGTCATACATACATCTTTCATACCCTGTCATCAATTCGACTAACTTGTTGTATTGCAGGAAAAGATTAAAAAACCATTAAACTGATGCACAACATATCATGCATCCCTATCCACAAGTATCTAGTCTAAACTAGATATCGGTTGTTGTGCAGATTGGTCCTAAAACCCGATCTCGAGCCAAAAAGGCGCTTTCACTAGTCCAGATGGCTAAAGCAAGTTCATCAGAACCCATACCAGTATCTCGAGATGAATTCGAGGAGTTTAAGAAGCAAATGGCCGAGATGACGACCCTGTTAAAAGAATAGTGCAAACTATCTCAGGAATCTAAACACAAGAGTTCGACTGAATCCTCTGTGCTAGGAGACATGAAAGTACCCGAAAAGGAAGGTGATACCCATACGTCCTACACCTATATCTCCCCTCGATGTTGAAGTACCCAAGGAGGCCCTGATCCAGAAGACGACACGGGACATCACAAACCTCCGGGAGGACAAAGACACTGGAGACATTAGGAAGAAAGTTAGATAGATGGAAGACGATATCCGGTCTATGAAAGGGACGAGATCCCACGGGAGCGTGAATTACTCGGATTTGTGTATTTTCCCAAAGGCGAGATACTCGGATAAGTTTTAAGTCCCCGAGTTTGAGAAATACAACGAACTGGGAGACCCATACATTCACTTGAAAGTCTACATAGGTGAACTTGGAACTTACGCTGAGGATGAAAACCTAAGGATGCAGTTGTTTCAGAAGAGCCTTACCGGTGAAGCCCGCACGTGGTACGCAGGGATAGACAATTCTAAAGTCAGAGGTTGGGAAGATTTGGCCCATGCTTTCCTCAACCAATATAATTTTCAATCCCAGATGGCACCTGATCGCTACCAGGTTACCAAAGTCAGAAAGCTGGGCAATGAATCGTTCAGAGAATACGCGCAGTAGTGGAGGCGAATGGTGGTCCAAGTCAGTCCACCAATGGATGAGGGTGAGATGGTGACCACCTTCATTGATATACAAGAAGCCCCTTTCTATGAGAGAGTCCTTGCCGGGTTAGGAAAATCCTTCTCCGAAATGATCAAACACGGGTAAATGGCAAAAATGGGTTTGAAGTCTGGAAAAATCAAAGACCTCGCTGCTTTGGAAGCCGTAGCCGAGCACATACAGTCTGGAAATTATGCAAGCGCTCCCAAGAGAGGATCAAAGAGGAAGGAAGAAGATGTCTCGTTAGTATTGCAAGGACAATCTGCTAACAAGAGCCCTAACTCACCTATCCAGAGGCAGAACCCTCATCCAACGAATTTTTGAAATCCTACAGCAATGAAAGTTGGAGAAAACAAGCGAAGAAGGATTTTTCACTCCTTTAGGAGACTCCTTGGAAAATATATTAGCCCTACTGATCACCCAGAAGAAGATCATTGAGCTCGCTCCACCTTCCGATCCAAATGGAAGGCAATTCGATTCCAGCAAGAAGTGCGCCTACCATTCCAACTCACCAGGGCATGATACTTAGGAGTGTTGGACTCTGAAGCACAAAATTCAAAACTTGATTAACAGCGGGGAGATTATAGTCAAAACGCCTGAGCAGCCGAATGTCAATAACAACCCTCTGCCTCAGCATACGGAGGAAGGAGTCAATATGATCAGTGCCGGAAGCAAGGAAAATCGTAAATACCTGAGGAAGATGGGAGAGTTACTGCAATATGGGGATACCCTAAAGAAAAGTATGGGGTAGAACAAGAATTGGCTTCAATCAGAGCGTAGGTGGATTAGCTAGCTAAATTGGTGGTATACCAACACCAGTTGACCCGACAGCTCATCGACCAGGTCTTATAAAAGCCAAATGACCTCATATCTATCCAAGATGTTTCCACCTCCAGAAGGGATCGGATCCGTTACCCAGAGCAGCAATTGGACGATCACTCCCCAGGAACTCCAGACCAGCAATTGGACGATCACTCCACAGATCGTCCGAAAAGGGTAAAAATCGGGAAGCGACCACTGACAGGGAGCTCCACCTTTATCTATATTTATGTCTGTTTTATTTCATTTGTAGATTGTTATTGCCAGTTGTCATATTAACTGATGAACCTTTTTATAATTGACGACTACTTGTATATATTTAGCAATAAAGTTTTTGTATCAGGTTTCCAAATTTGCATGTCTCTAGCCACGTCCATGGTTTGCCGAATTTGAGTAATGATTACGATTTTGACATAGAATTGGACTTTGACTTGATGGGAATCGAGCAGGAGGAAGGGGATGATGACGCGGTGCCCAAGAAAATCAAAGCATGGGTCGAAGATAAACCTAAACCCAACCTCGATCAAACCACCACCATAAATATCAGAACCCCCGACGATCCCAAAGAAATATAGATCAGAACCAACCTTCCTGCTAACCAAGAAAAAGAACTAATCCAACTCTTAACACAATTCAAGGATGTTTTTGCCTGGTCTCATGAAGACATGATAGGTCTATCCATCGATATCGTCGTCCATTGACTACCAATTAAAGAAGGGTTCAAACCAGTCAAGCAGAAACTAAGACGGTTGAAACCAGAATGGAGCCTGAAGGTCAAAGAAGAAATTATCAAACAGTTCAAAGCGGGAATCATTATGGTGTCAACGTACCCTGAATGGTTGTCCAATGTAGTCCCAGTGCCGAAATCTAGAGGAAAGGTGCGAGTTTGTGTAGATTATCGAGATCTCAACAAAGCCAACCTTAAGGATGACTTCCCAGTGCCGTTCATCCACGTATTAATCGATAACACTACACAGTTCGAGATGTATTCTTTCGCTGATTGCTTTGTTGGATATCACCATATCATGGTTGCTGAAGAAGACAGGGAAAAGACCGCCTTCATTACCCCGTGGGGAACCTTCTGTTATCAAAGACTAGCTTTTGGCCTTACCAATGCTGGGGCTACTTATCAAAGAGCCATGATGACTTTATTCCACGATATGATGCACAAAGAAATCGAGGTGTATGTGGATGATATCATCGTAAAGTTCCGGCAGGCTGATGACCATTGCTCCCATCTTCAAAGGTTGTTTGAACGACTTCGCAAGTTCAATTTGAAGTTAAACCCAGCAAAGTGTGCTTTTGGGGTGAAATCGGGCAAACTACTGGGATTTCTGGTGAGCAACCGGGGCATTGAATTAGATCCTGCCAAAATTCAAGCCATCACGAATGCCTGAACCAAAGATAGAGAAGGAAATCTGAGGCTTCCTGGGAAGAATAAACTTTATCAGCTGGTTCATATCGCAGTTGACGGCAACCTGTGAACCCATTTGCAAACTATTAAGGAAGAACTCTTCGGGAAAATGGAATGAAGACTGCCGAAAAGCCTTCCACATCATCCAGAAGAGGTTGATTGAAGCACCTATTTTGGTACCCCCAAAGGATGGGATTCCGTTGTTCATATATATCTCGGTCAACTCCAATGCTATGGGTTGTCTACTGGGGCAGAAGGATGACATTGGGAAAGAAAGAGCAATCTATTATCTCAGTAAGTGCTTCAGCAGCAGAGAACAGAAATATACTCTGATCGAAAGAACTTGTTGTGCATTAGCTTGGGCAGCCACCAGGTTACAGCATTATTTGCATGGCCATACCACTTATCTCATATCGAGGATGGATCCTTTGAAATACATCTTCAGTAAACTAATTTTGAACTGCCGTCTATCTAAGTGGCAGTTAATCCTTCAACAGTTCGACATCATATATGTCACCCAAAAGTCCATTAAAGGGCAAGGGATTGCAGATCACCTGTCGGCTGCACCAACAGGGGGTTTTGAGCCTCTAGAAATGTATTTCCCCGAGGAGGAGGTGTTGACTGTTCTCCTGATTGATAAGGAGGATCAAGGTCAATTCTGGAAAATGTACTTTGACAGTGTATCAAACGCTGAAGGTGCCGGAGTCGGGGCAGTCCTGGTATCCATCATGGGAGATCAATACCCCGTGGCAACCAAGTTGTATTTTAACAACTCCAACAATACCACAGAATATAAAGGGTGCATTGTGGGGCTGAAGCTGGCTCAGTCCATGGGAGTGAAACGTTTAGCGGTGTTTGGAGATTCGGAACTAGTCATCAGACAGTCTACCGGGGCATACACCACCAAAGAATTGCATCTACTACCGTATTATCGACATGTTCTCAGATTGGTAGGGGAATTTGAAGACATTGCCTTCATGCATATCCCCCGGAACCGAAATGATTTCGCCGATGCATTGGCCACATTAGCTTCACTAGTGAACCTGTCAGCAAGAAGGGGAATGCCTATCATCACCTTCACTGTGCAGAAGACACCGTCATATGAGAACAATGTAGGGGAGATATCAGATGAGATACTACCTGCGGGACCACCTTGGTACCACCATATAAAAGAATATCTGCGAGATCAGTCAACCCCGGAAGGGATGAGTAGAGCCGCGAAGAAGCGAATACATAAAATGGCTATGAATTTCTTCCTAAGTGGAGATGCTCTCTATAAGAGAGATCCAGGTGTAGGCCTTTTGAGATGTCTAGACCGGGAGCAAGCCCAGCGACTTATGAATGAAGTACATGGTGGAGTATGCGGAGCATATATGAGTGGACCTCTACTTGCCAAAAAGATTCTGAGGACAGGACACTACTGGATATCCCTCAAAGAGGATTATGATGATCATGTCAAGCGTTGCTATCAATGCCAGATCCATGCCAACATTATTCATGTGCCTCTGAATCAACTGCATTGCATGACATCACCATGGCCTTTTTCCATATGGGGAATGGACGTGATAAGACCAGTTGAGCCTAAGGCCAGTAATGATTATCGATTCATCTTCACTATGACTGACTACTTTACCAAGTGGGTGGAAGCAGCTTCTTTCCCCAGGGTCACCAAAGAGGTCATCGTTGGTTTCATTAGAAACAACGTCATATGTCGATATGGACAACCGAGGTTATCATATCAGACAACGCGAAGAATCTGAATAACGAGATGATGAGGGAACTGTGCAGTAAGTTCAATATCAAACACCTCAATTCGGTTATTTATCGACCAAAGATGAACGGGGCGGTGGAAGCGGCTAACAAGAACATCAAGAAGATAATGATGAAGATGTCAGTAAATCACCGGGGATGGCCTGAGTTATTGCCGTTAACCCGACTTGCATATCGGACGTCGACTCGAACCTCGATTGGAGCAACACCCTACTCATTGGTATATGGTATGGAGGCTGTACTTCCCGTCAAAGTGGAGATGGAATCACTAAGAGTGATCCTTGAAGCCCAGATAGGGGAGAGCCAATGGATACAAGATCGATACGATCAGTTATCCCTGATAGATGAAAGAAGAGATGCTGCTATATTTCACGGTCAACTCTATCAACAGCGAATATCTCGATCTTATAACAAGAAGGTGCGACCGAGAATTCAAAGAGCATGATTTGGTACTGAAGAAGATCATTCCGGGCCAGGATGCAGCTAAGGGAAAATTTGCCCCAAACTGGGAAGGACCCTTTCTTGTCAAAGCAATCCTATCAGGTGGAGCTTTGAAATTAGAAGAGATGGATAGTGAGGAATTCCCGCAACTGATTAATTTCGACTCGGTGAAACGGTATTATGTCTGAGACCCCTTTTCACTTTCTGACTGGACTGCTATGTCTTGATAAAAAAAAAGAAAAGAAAAAAATAAAAAAATAAAAGAAAAAATATATCAAGTCTAGTTTTTCAGGTTTGAGCCTGAACTACAAAAGACCTGATCTCCTATCTGTGAAAGTACGTAGGCTGCCATTTATGGTGCGGTCTTACCTTTGAAAAACAACCAAAACCTCATCAAATCAAACCAAAAAACATCAAAATCTTATCAAATCAAACTCAAACCCAAATAAACCCCTTTTAAACTTTTCAGGTCTGAGCCTGAACTACAAAAGACCTGATCTCCTATCTGTGGGAGTACGTAGGCAGCCATTTATGGTGCGGTCTAACCTTCAAAAAAATTCAAACACTTTCCTAACATATACAGAAATCAAAAACCTATCCATCAAGCCCAAACCAATCGACGGCTCATGTAGAGAAGACCTAGCGACATCTCAGCATCACTCCTGCCGAATTTGATGCCACATGATGAGACTAGTGTTATGTTGACATAATAAATTATGAAGCAAAAATGGCAACAGACATGCGCAAACAAGGGAAGTGAACTGAACTTGCTTCTTTTTAATATATACAACTGTTTAGAATACAAAAGTTGATTCTAACCTATGACAAGTGATAATAACAAAGTCTCTACAGGAAAATGAAATAGTGCTATAAATCAGTGGTGAGACGTGCCAACATCGCCAAATATCCAGCAGTTTCTGTAGTCGGGGGAGCAGCTCTGAGCTCGTGCTCCAACATATCAACCCGCCCAGCATCTCCGCTGCCATGCAAAAAATCTCCTCTCAACTCTGCACTACACCTTGTACGTGATCGATGAGTCCATCTGAGAAAGTCTCAGCTGCATCTCTATCAATGATGGCCCGATCTCTGGAAGCACGGGCTGCATCTCTCTCAGTGATAGCAGTATCCCTACCAGCTATGGTGGTCAATAACAGAGCCCGAGCCTGATCTCTCTCAAATGTCACCAGCTAAAGCTGTCTATCCATCGCCTCCATGGAAACTGAGGCCAAACGCGGGACAGTGCTCACTAAAGAAGCTGTCAACTCTGTAAATAACGCATCCTCAGTCGGAGATATTGGATCCTACATCGGTTCCGCCGCATCCGTGGACCAACCATCATCATCAGATAAAGATCCTGTACCAACTTGATCTGCGGTCTCTGGTGCCAAATCCGACTCAAGCCAAGGTGAATACTCTGCAGAGCGGCCCGGGTGGCAATCTCTAAACTCTGCTGTCTGTCGATGAGACCAGAACCCATAAGCCCGAGCCAAATCAGCATCGGTAATTGAGAAGATGGTGAATCGATAATCCTCAATCCCCTCAAAAACATGGACCTCCTGGTACTGATCAAACTGACCCATCACCACCAGAGGATGATAGGTCGACACATGCCTTAAACCCGCCAAGGGGAGGAAATCCAGGTCAGTGACATGGGTGGTGAAACTCATAAAGGAGCAGTACCCAGAATACATGACTATAGCAAAAGGCTCCTCCATGGCACCCAGAAATGAAGTCCAGGATTCCTCGTCGACGCAAGAAGTCGGGCGATATGAATAAACCTGAGACAGGCCATGTCCAAAACAGAAACTATGACGGCGAAGCCGCCCTATCGGTATGAGGTGCGTCATCAACCAGATGTATAAATGCACTGGACTACCTCTGAACTACTGATCACCAGCGTCATGGCAGATAGAGTCTAAAATCAATGTCTCTGCCAGGATAAGGGGCAATATAGTAAAATCCTCTAGAAGAGCCCTAACAGCCACCGACATCGCCACATCCAGATGATCGGTATAAAATGGCATGTATAGATAAGCTATGAGGCACATAACCAAGGCATCCACGCGGGCAACATACCAGCGCTCCTCCGAAATGGCAAAGTCTCCGTGATAAACAGCGAAGCTATCCGCGGAAGCAAAATGCCTAAACATAAATTCCATGGAGATGATGTGGCTACCACCCACCTCAGCCATCACGACTGCTCTCCTCAATCCAGTCACCGTCATGAACTGGCAGCGCATATGGCCCAAAGCCACTCGAGCACATGGCCCCTCTATCGACAGTCCTGAAATATGACTATACTCCTCCAATGTAGGAGTCATCTCGGCTGAGCCGAATCGGAAGACATGACGCTTAGGAGTTCAATACCTGAGTATCCCGGCAACAAATCCCTCCAAAATCTGGAAGGACAGTAAAGACATGGAGTGGCCCAGCATGCGGCTGACATCAATACGATCGGTGGATGGTAGCTGGTCATACCAAACCCTCAAGCTGGTAGCTATATGGCTAGCAGGAAGGTGGTCCAAACGTACCACTGCAGAGGATGACATCTGTAAAACTTGTGTTAATATGACCATACAGGGGTCAATCTCTATCCAATCATTTAAATATATCTGAAGTATGCATCATACTAATGATAAAACAGCATGTGTGATGAATAAATAAGAAGCACCATATATAAATATCTGCCAAGTACATTAGTTTCATAAACATCACTATCATACCTATGATACATGTGAAAACTAAAAAAAAAGTACAGGATATTGGGGCACAAATGCCCAATGACTAACAGAGGACCTATGGACTTGCCCCCTCATCAAAATCATCCAAGAAGGTGAGGGTCTCATCAAACCGATCAACCTGAGGTCATCTACCTTGAGTGGGTGCATCCTGCTGATCCGACCGATAAGGTGTCTCTTGCGTATCTGGGGGAACGGTGAAGGGAACATCTCTATCCTGGAAGCCACCAAAACCTGAGGGTCCAGCACCATGGGAGCCACCACTGCCTGACGGTCCAGCCTCATGACCCCGAGAAGCAAAAGTGTGAGCCAAGGACGGGTCCAAGCCATTGTAACTACAAAAGGCCGACAGCTCCTCTAACTGAAGTTTCAAGGAAGTAATCTGATCCTGATGAGATGGATCCTGAAAACACGATATCCAGTCCCTCATCATGAGGGATCCTGGAACCAGATCGCCCAAGAACTGGGTAGCCCGGGTCTGAGCTCCTATCGTGCGCCGGACCCACCAAGCTATAAAGTCCTTCGAAGAGATCGGACCCTCAGACAGGAGGAAACCATCAAACCCCAAGGTGGGAATCGATGCAACTGACGAAGTCAGAGGCCAAAAGCACTGGGCTGGAGGAAGATATGGCAGACGAATCTCCCCAGTAATGCATCGAATAGCGTATTCTCTAAGGTAGAGCTCCCAACCTCCATAAAAAAGGAATGGAATCCGGCGAGTCGATAAATAGAACTCTGGCCCTGTCGGCACGCCATCCTCAAATCCCTCAGCCAAGTGCTCACCAGAATATAGGGTCCACACTATGTCTCGAGCAAGCAACGTCTCCACTTGCAGACGGGCATGGGCAAAGTCCTCCGCGACCGGGACCTCAGACAGAGTAGACTGATGCCATCTACATCCCCGGGGATAAGTATCCAAGCCTAAGACAGAGGTAGGGCGAAGACAGGGAAGCCTATCATAAGCCCAGAACTGTCAATTCAAACAAACCCTCCATCAGTTGTGGGAAAAGAGAAATCAATCAAAAGGCAAATAAATGAAATTCAATCAAAAAGACTTACTAGAAGAAACGGGAAAAATTTGATCCAGGCGTCGGTAACTCCCTCGGCTCGCAGTCGCATCCCATGCAGGAAAAGAGCGAATGTGAACGACCCCCAATCGTAGTCCCCAATACGGTCTATATGTCGAACAGCCTCTACCATGCTGAAGGGACAGTGGAGGAGTTGTTCGCTATAAATAATCCCTCATGATGGTCAGGAACAGACGCCACAAGATGCGATCCCTCTCCGCCAAATCAACAGGCAACTCCTGCTGCAAGGTGGCTTGAGCTGAATCAACGCCCAGGCATCCTGGTCGAATACTACGAGCCTTGAAGGCTTGCTCCTAAGGAGAAAACCCTAGGAGGGCACGCACAACAGCCCCGATGATAGACGGCTCCAAGGGCACCCTATCCCCGGTAAACTCCAAGCCAGTGATGTACCTCTAATTCATGGGAGTCATCATCACTTCATAATCCAATAGATGCAGTGACTGACTCTGGTGAAACCATCTCTCACCAAAGCCTGCAAATAGCCCCCAGGGCAACGACCGGGAACAATGGTGAAGAAGGCCCCGAATCCCCAAGAATCTACGATCTCTCTGTACTCGGGATGTAGCGACTGATACAGAGCGTAGATACTGAACCAGTTACCCCTCAGCTGGGTAAACTCTGGCACCTGCACGACGTCAAGGTAAGAAAACCCGTCTATATCAGAAAGGAGAATAAAAAAACCAATTAATCCCATACCTCATTCGCCTACAAGTGAATGGATGGATGGTGGCTCAAATCCTTACCCAGCAAATCTGGGACCTCTACGTCAATGCCTGAAAGAAATCTAGGCGCAGTAGGGAGCGGAGGCAGAACCTCAGGCTCAGGAATGTCCTCGTCCAGGAGTGGCTGATCCTCCCCAGTCGGCAAGCGAGTGGGCTCGGTCAAATGCTGCACCCGTCGGCTAATACGTGGAACAGGAACCTCAGGATCCATGTCTGAACAATAAGTTCGTAGGAATTAAAGCCAAGTCAGGTATATTCTTACCATTTGCAAATTTTAAATTAAACACATAAAATATGATCATCACATCATGCATGTCTTACATGTGTCATTAAATGTGTATGTCATTTGCGTCTTAGTACATCAATAATGTATCTATGACCCGGACATTTGGTTTATAAATTTTTTTTGCCAGAGTCTCCTTTATAAAACGGACTATCCACATGCCCAAAGCATGTATTAAATCACACTATGAGGGTACATCATCACAACCAAGCATGCAAAGATCAATTTCAATTGTTATTCTAACACATATATATAATGTATGTCTAGATTAACTGATAAATGACAATATTCCGCTTTCATCCAATCCATAAGATGATCTGTACACATGCATTACATCATAACCACATTTATCTATCTATACATGCATACATGTTAGATATATTGCCTTTAAGAAAGGAAACACGTGTTTTAACCAACGAAAGCATGAAAGAACAGAGTCTAGACATTACCCGTAGTCCGAAGAAGGAATGTACGGTGACGGATCGCTCCAAATCAAGCCGAAATCAAGTAGAAATGAGAAAGAACTCGGTTTTTTAAAGAGAAATGACAAGAAACCCGAATGGAATGGGTGAAAAAAAGGCCTCCCGATGGTATAGGCTCGATCACGGGTAGCCTTGACCATGGTTGCTCTAGCCGCAACCATGTATGCGGCTACCTTAAGTGGGTCCCGCGGTATTTCATTTGGTAACACAATGCACAAAACGTGTTCTTTTGGGTTCAGAATGGTCACATTAGGAAAAATGATGCCTTTCCGGGAAAGTTTGAAACCCCAAAAACCCTAAAAAATCCTCCAAAATAGCAGAAGTTCGGCGAAGATCAGACAACCCGACGTTGAACGCCGGAAAACCAGAAAATCAGTCGGCTTGACCCCGACGATGTAATCCACCGATAACAAAGTAGTGAAGGCATCGGCTTGACCTCGACTATGAACTCCACTGACAATGAATCAGTGAAGGCGTCAGCTTGACCCCGACGATGTAATCCACAGACAACAAATCAGTGAAGGCGTTGGCTTGACCCCGACGATGAAATCCATTGACAATAAATCAGTGAAGGCAACGGCTTGACCCCGACGATGAAATCCACCGACAATGAATCAGTGAAGGCGTCGGCTTGACCCCGACGATGAAATCCATTGACAATAAATCAGTGAAGGCAACGGCTTGACCCCGACGATGAAATCCACCAACAATGAATCAGTGAAGGTGTCGGCTTGACCCCGATGATGTAATCCACCGACAATAAATCAGTGAAGGCGTTGGCATTGGCTTGACCCCGATGATGAAATCCACCGACAATGAATCAGTGAAGGCGTCAGCTTGACCCCGACGATGAAATCCACCGACAATAAATCAGTGAAGGCGTCGGCTTGACCCCAACGATGAAATCCACGGACAATGAATCAGTGAAGGTGTCGGCTTGACCCCGACGATGAAATCCAATGACAACGAATCAGTGAAGGCGTCGGCTTGACCCCGACGATGTAATCCACAGACAGCGAATCAGTGAAGGCGTCGGCAAATCCCCAATGGTGTAATCCATTGGCTACAACCCTACGTAGATCGGCAAATCCCTGATGAATATAATCTATTGGCTACAAACCAGTGAAGGTCGGCAAATCCCCGGTGATGTAATCCGTTGGCTACAACCCTACGCAGATCGGTAAATCCCCGATAAATGTAATCCATTGGCTATAAACCAGTGAAGGTCGGCAAATCCCAGATGATGTAATCCGTTGGCTACAACCCTACGCAGGTCGGCAAATCCCCGATGATGTAATCCGTTGGCTACAACCTTACGCAAATCGGCAAATCCTCGATGAATGTAATCCGTTGGCTACAAACCAGTGAAGGTCGATAAATCCCCGATGGTGTAATCTATTGGCTACAACCTTACGTAGGTCGGCAAATCCCCGATGATGTAATCCGCTGGCCATAACCTAGTGAAGGAATCAGCTCAACCCTGATAAAGAATCCGTTGGCTACAAACCAGTGAAAGCATAGACATGACCCCGATGGTGCAATCCGTTGATTATAATTTAATGCAGGTCGACTCAACCCTGATAAAGTAATCCTTAACTTCCCCAGTCGGGGAAGTAACCCTTTTATACATCTCACACATCATTTCATCGATTATACATGACATTGCATCATCAGATATACCTTGTCATACATTCTCTGTGTCTATTAAATCTTTTTCATGTTCATTATATTACATTGCATAAACATGACAAAGAGGGGCATCTGTAGACACTCAAAATTTTGCTTTTGTCCTACTAACCCTGCAGGAGGGTAAAAGCATTATTTTACTTTGGAGACAACCCCGAAGTAGGGAAAAAGATCCCGATCATCCCGTAGATAACCCCGAGAATGGTGAAGAGGACCAATGAAGTCCGAACATACTGCAACCCGATGGAAGATCGACGAGCTGAGACAGTGATCATCGAAAACCACCTCAGCAAACCTCGAAAGACGTACCATCGAGAGATAAGCCTGCGGACTGATATCTAGACCTGGAAGGTATCTCGGCTACGAGTATCAACTTCCTGAACCCTAGTTCAGTCAGACTCGATCTTATCTCGTTGCGTTAGTTAAAGACAGTCTGAAAGATCAAACGACGGACGTCAGCTTCTGCCAAATCAAGATCGAAGGAGCAATAACCAAACCTGGGGGTCCCACTTGGGTAGCCTTGACCATGTATGCGGCTGGCCGTGTACATGTATGTGGCTACCTGGGACAGATTATAAACCCCCATCTTAGTTCATTTAGAAAGAGAGAGATACATGTTTAGAGAGAAAGAGAGAGTTTCTAGAGAGAAGGAGGCTCGGGTGGAACTCTTCTTCACATATTTGAAGCTCAATCATCCCACTTAGTACATACTTGAAGCCGTCTTAGTGTTCTTACTTCATCCCGGGAGACAAAATGCTTGTTCACGCGTCCCCCAAGGTGAAATAACGCACTTTTATCTTCGGTTTCTTTGTAAACTATGTCCAAATGATAGATTAATGAAGTATCTTATTTGAATCTAGCTATATTTGTTGTATTTTAAGCATATCGTGTAATAGTTGGTAGTTTTTATGTTTCTACTGGTTATTTTGTGCTTGATACGTTGTATATAGTCTTCGGAGGCTAGATATACCTCAAGCTAAGCCTAATCTAGCTCCCGAGAGGTTATTAAGCATGAAGCTTTAACCCGGCAGCTATAACGGCTTAGATCTGTGGTATATCTATGAATTTATCATTTTTGAATCGTCCCGGTTAACCCGTATAGCCCTAAATCTATATTTAAAGGTAAAAGGGGGGCCGAATCGCCGTGAACGGTGATTTCAAGCAATGAAATCACTTTGTATCAAAGCCGTGGATGTTATGTATACGTAATATTGTATAAATCATGTGAGCCTAGGAATCCCGGTGTCGAGATCCCCAAATGGATCCAACTTGATTCTCACGATGGACCGATTTTTACGTTATAAATGCTTTAAATACCGTAAATATCGATGTACATATAATATTTGGATCTTGAAAACGAACTTGAGGGGTTAGTCTCGAGAGCTCGGATTCAAGATCCCATGATAGTAAAAACTTTCATTACAGGAGCTCGGTTCATCGAGATGGCTTTTATGCCCTATGATGATCCAAACTTTCTTAACGCTTTAGCATGCATATCATCAAAATGATTTCTCAAAGAAAAAACCACAAAGTGCTTTCGATGAAATAAAGCGATTCGAGGTAGATCACGTAATTAACGTAAAGAATAAAAGGAAGTATTGAAGTCCTCGATTCCTAGTCGGTCAAAGGATTTGAAAACCTTACTTTCTAAAACCTCATTTTAATTCATATATCTTGCTAAAAATGAACTTTTGATTAAATCAAATCCTTCGTACCTAGGCGCAAAAGAGGTACAACACTACTTTCAAGTCACCAAAAAGACTTAGAAACCTACTAATAAAGCTTTCAAAATCAAACACATACACACATACACACACACTTTTTGCATAAGAAAATTAATAAGATGTGGTACCGTGCTTGCACGGGAGTTGGGGGGGTGCCTAACACCTTCCCTCCCGCTTAACCTAGCCCCCGGATTCCACGAATCTCGGGTTTCAAGACCAAATCAAAGAGTCACGCATTGGACCATCTTGCGAAAAACTATTAAAACTCGGATGAGTTGGTACATCCATTTCCAAAATACCAACTGGCGACTCTTTCTCAATCGGTCCAATCAATAAAATCAATCTTTTAAAATCATCGACACATATGTCGGTACCGATTTCCTACGAAATTCACCCTTTTAAACAAAAACCAAAGACAAAGCAAAAGTGAAAGGGAAAAGAATAAAATAAGGAAATCGGGGTACTCCTCTCTCGTCCCACGGACAAGAGACGAGGGAAAATAACTCCAAAAGAGAAAAAAGTTTCCTCCTCCTTCAACAAAAAGGGAGACCGAGGACTTGATTTTCTTCCCGGCGTCGACACTAACGTTGATCAAAGAAAGAAATTAACCTGGTGGATTCAAGTAGAATGCGAAAAGGATTTGGAGTTGAACTCGTACTTGAGGAAGCTAGAATCTTCAAGGGTATGAATCTTATTCTTAATATTTTGTTTAATTAATAACTGTGCATAAAGGATGATCCTGGTATAAGGTTTGTAAAATTTTAAAACTCCGATTTACCATGCTTTTACGTATTTTATGCAATTTGATTGTGTCTATGAATCTTACAAACCTAACACTTTTCAGGAAAGGACCGACATGATTGTCGACTAATTTGAAAAGATTTATTTTTATAATTGGGCCAAATGAGACAGAGTCACCAGTTGGTAAAATTTTGAAAGTAGTGTTGTATCTCTTTGGACCTATGCACGAAGGATTTGATTTAACAAAAGTTCATTTTTAGAACAAGATATATAGCAATAACGTTTAGAAAATAAGGTTTTTAAATACTTCGTCAAATAAGAATCGAGATCATTTGATACTTCCGATTATTAAACTTAAATTTATTATGTGATTTTGAAAGTAGTGTTGTACCTCTTTGAACCTATGCACAAAGGATTCAGCTAAATGTTCATTTTTAAAAAATATATGTATAAAAGTGACGTTTTGGAAAACAAAGTTTTTGAATCCTTTCCAACTTTAGGGCTCCGCCTGATAAGATTGCTTTGACAATAAAGGGTCCATCCCAATTCAGGATAAATTTTCCTCTAGTCGCATCTTGGCCCGGGATGATCTTCTTCAGTACCAAGTCATGCTCTTTGAACTCCCGAGGTCGTACCTTTTTGTTATAGGACTGGGACATTCGTTGTTGGTTTAGCTGATTGTAAAAAATAGCTGCAACTCTCTTTTCATCTATAAGGGACAACTAATCGTATCGATCTTGTATTCATTGGCCCTCTTCTATCTGGGTATCTAGTATCACTCTTAGCGATTCCATTTCTACTTCTATGGGGAGTACGACCTCCATGTCATATACAAGTGAATACGGGGTGGCCCCAGTAGAAGTTCGAGTCGATGTCCGGTATGCGAGCAGTGTTAAAAGTAACAAATCAGGCCATTCCCGGTGGTTTGACGACATCTTCATCATTATCTTCTTGATATTCTTATTGGCAGTTTCCACCGTGTCATTCATCTTTGGGCGATAGATAACTAAGTTGAGGTGCTTGATATTAAACTTGCTGTATATTTCCCTCATCATCTCGTTATTCAGATTCTAGACATTGTCTGATAATGTAACCTCGGGTTGTCAGTATCGACAGATGACGTTATTCCTGATGAAACTAATGACGACCTCCGTAGAAACCTCGGGGAAAGATGCTGCTTCTACCCACTTGGTAAAGTAATCAATCATGGTGAAGATAAATCTGTGACCGTTACTGTCTTTGGGCTCAACGATTTTGATCACATCCATTCCCCACATAGAAAATGGCCATGGTAATGTCACGCAATGTAGCGAGTTCGACGGTGCATGAATAATGTTGGCATGGATCTGACATTGATAGCAGCGCTTGACGTGATCATCATAATCAACATTAAGGGATGACCAGTAATGTCCCGTCCTTAATATCTTCTTGGCAGGTAGGGGTCCGCTCATGTGTGCTCTGCACACTCCACCATGCACTTCATTCATAAGTCTTTGGGCCTGATCTTTGTCTAGACACCTTAAAGACCTTTTCCCAGGTCTCTTTTGTAGAGAGCATCCACACTTAAATAGAAATTCATTGCCTTCTTCTGTATTTGTTTCTTTGTAGCCTAGCTCACTCCTTTGGGGGTGGATCTTTCTCGCAAATACTCCTAAATGTCTTGGTACCATCGTGGTCCAGTAGGAGCTATTTCATCTAATATTTCTCCCATGTTGTTTCTGTAAGATGGTGCATTTTGCGCCATAAAGGTGATAACAGGTATACCTTTCCTTGTTGATAGGTTCACCAATGAGGTTAGCGTAGCTAATGCATCAGCAAAGTCATTTCTATTCTGAGGGATATACATAAAATCAATGTCTTCAAACTCTCCTGCCATTTTGATAACATGGAGGTGGTATGGCAATATATGTAATTCTTTAGTACTGTAGGCCCTCGTGGATTATCTGATTACTAGCTCTGAGTCTTTGAATACTACCAATCATCTTACACCCATGAAATGAGCCAATCTTAACCCCACAAGACACCCTTCATATTCCACCATGTTGTTCGAGTTATTGAATTGCAACTTGGTTACCGCGGGGTACTGCTCCCCAATGATAGATATAAGAACTGCCCCTGCCCAGGTGTCTTTCGTGTTTGCGATGCCGTCAAAGTACAATTTCCAAAATTAACCCATATCTTCTTTATAGGTTTGCTGGATCGCCATCACCTCATCGTTAGGAAGTATGTTTCAAGAGGCTCATAACCTCCTTTTGGTGTTTCCGATAGATGATACGCGATCCCCTATTCCTTAATGGACTTTTAGGTCACGTAGACGATGTCAAAATGTTGAAGGATTAGCTTCCACTTGGATAATCAGCAATTTAACATCGGTTTGCCAAAAATATACTTTAAAGGATCCATATAGGAGATGAGATAAGTTGTATGGCCGTGCAGGTAATGTTGTAACCTCATGGCGGCCTAGGCCAATACGCAATAGGTCCTTTCTATCAGTGTGTAATTTTGCTCTCCATTACTAAATTGCTTGCTGAGATAATAAATGGCCCTTTATTTGAATATATCATTTTTCTGCCCCAACAGACAGCCCATGGCGTTGCAGTTAACTGATATGTATATGAACAATGGGACTCCTTCCCTTCGGGGTACCAGAATAAATGCTTTAATCAACCGCTTTTGGATAGTGTGAAAGGCCTTTTGACAGTCTTCATTCCATTTCCCTGAGGAGTTCTTTCTTAACAACTTGAAAATGGGTTCACAGGTGACTGTCAATCGTGAGATGAATTGACTGATAAAGTTTATTCTCACTAGAAAACCTAAATTTCCTTCTCAATTTTTGGCTCGGGCATCTCACTGATGACTTTTATCTTGGCTGGGTCCAATTCGATGACTTGATTGCTCACAAGGAATCCTAGAAGTTTACCGGACTTCACGCCAAAGGCACACTTGGCATGGTTCAGCTTTAAATTATATTTGCGAAGGCGATCAAACAGCTTTCGAAGATGAATACAATGGTCATCTGCCTCTTTGGACTTTACGATGATATCATCCACATATACTTCGATCTCTTTATACATTATGTCATGGAATAATGCCATCATAGCCCTCTGATATGTAGCACCGACGTTGGTGAGGCCGAAGGCCAATATTCTATAATAGAAAGTGCCTCAGGGGGTGATGAAGGCGGTATTTTTCTTGTCCTCTTTAGCAACCATAATCTGGTGGTATCCGAAAAAGCAATCGACAAAGGAGTACATTTCATACTATTCTGTATTGTTTATCAACACATGGATGAACGACACTGGGAAATCATCTTTAAGGCTGGCTTTGTTGAGATCTTGATAATCTACACAAACTCGTACCTTTCCCTAAGACTTTGGCACTGGGACTAAATTAGACAACCATTCAAGGTAGGTCGATACCATAATAACACCTGCTTTGAATTGTTTGATGATTTCTTCTTTGTCCTTTAGGCTCCATTATGGTTTTAACCGTCTTAGCTTTTGCTTCACAGGTTTGACCCCTTCTTTAACTGGCAATCGATGAATAACTATGTCTGTGGATAAGTCGATTATGTCTTCATGAGACCAAGAAAAAATATCCTTAAATTGGGTTAGGAGGTTGATTAGTTCTTCTTCTTGGCTAAATGGGAGGTTGGTTTTGATCTATACCCCTGGACCTGGTGCTACATGGTACTACATTCTACTCATACATTCCATTGAAACACCTCAATATCACGCATAAGTTTACTAAACATACATTCTATTCATTCTTTCCCAAGTTCTCGAAACCATTACATTGTTCTGTGTCATAATATCAGTAAATACAATACTAATACTATACTATTACAAAGGTCTCTACTTGTCCATCTTGGACTTGCCTTTGTCTTTCCCGGATCCTTCGGTCCGTTCATTCCTTGCTAAAAACATTTAGTTTAAGCTAGAGTGAGCATAAAGAGCTCAGCAAGTTAACATTTTATCTTGAAACCACAAAATCAAAAATCATATCTATTCCACTTCAATAGCTGTACAATAGTTATGAAGTACTTCTGAACAATCAAAATATTGTTTTGATTTCTTTAAAACCATTCCCAAGGACATAGTCTCTTCGAAATCTTTCCTGGTCAAAGACCACGAACCAACACTTGATTCCCATTTTTGAAAAGGACAACCCGACACTAAGGCCTTAAGCCAGATATATCTTACGAGTACGTCCAGGTGATCAGCCTGTAGTACTCTATGTTAATCAACATTCATTCATTAAACGTGTTTACATTTAATCATTGGCAACCTCGCGTGCCAGTCGAATTAACGACGTAAAAACATTTGTCTTTCACTCTCAGGTTCCCCTAAGAATCCTTACCAATCACTTGGCATAGGATAGCTTCAATATATATATATATATTCTGGAAAGATTTGTGGAAAAACCCACCAAAATATATTTACTTTTTGTAGCCGAAACAATTGGCATCGACCATTCAACAACTCTTTTATGTATAGTCAGATATGCACAATGATCTCTTGTTCAACCATAAGGTATAAACAAGAGTTAGAAAACTTGTATAACGCCATGTTAATACAAGAGTTAGAAAACTTGCATCAAGTATAACTTGAACGAAGTTAAGAAACTTGCCTTTGCTTCTCTTACTCTTTAAGGTACGCTACTTGGTCTTTACCACTTCTACAAGCATAACACATTGTATACCAATGAGAATTTCATAATCAATATACAATGTATTTACCTAACTTCTCCTTCTCGCATAACTTAATCGAAATGTTAAACTAATAACATTCGTTCAAGTTATTTAACGTTCATTACGGCTTATTAACATTTCTATGTTATAACCCGATCTCTCATTAATCACCACTAAGTATGATAATCAATGTGATCGTTACTTATTCTTCAACTTAATCTTTGGTTTACAGTTTATGCTTCCAAAGTTAAGTTCATTTATGTTTGATTAGCGTTTACTCCTTATAACCCTTAGTTAAACAAGTTGTTAAAAGGTTTCTATTCATGTTCATTGATTACTTACTAACCCTTTAGTCATTGAGGAAAAGGTTAAGTGAGTAATCAACTTGGTCAACAATTTCCCTTGTCTGGCGCGGCCAGCGCTAGAATTCCCTTTCAAGTGGCGTGCCCCGCGCTACTCATGCAGGGGATCTTAGCTGGGCTGGCGTGCCCAGTGCCTGGTGAAGCTTCTGGGCGGCGCGGCCCGCGCTACCTCTGCAACTCAGAAATTTTTTCCTAAGTTTAAAGATTTTTGAAATTCCCGAGGCTCGTAACGTATCCGTTATAACTCGGAATTAGCTCGCTCCAAAGCCTAAAGTTCATAAATGATATATTCTATCATCCTATCAAGTCAGAATTCATTTTTGAATCCGTTGGTGAGAAATTCGCCGATTAGTCCATTTCTACATTTTCGTCGAACGTTCGTGAACGTTCAACGCTCGTTTCTTCGTTTTAAGTCGGAATCAATCCGTTCTTGCTCTCACAAGTCTTATTTACTTAAATACACATGTTAGAATCGAAAACCCCAGTTTTTGAGTGACACAAAGACTTTTGACTTCCAATCCGAGAAATCTACGTTTTCGACGATTATCGTCTAATCGTGTAGCTTCCTCTGAATCTTCATTTTTCGTTATTCTTACTTCAAACCAATTGGAATCAATCCAATGGTTGATTCTAACCATTCAAAACGTTCAAGTTATCTTGGTTTAACTTGTTCATTAGTCCATTTCTTATAAATTCTTTTAGTTCTTCATTTGTTCTTAATGAGTTCTTATTACTTAACATGTATGACTTCTTAAGGTCCCTAATTCACCATTTCTCCATCCTTATTACTTCTCCATAGGCATAACTCTTTAAAACACTTCTCTATTTAAACTATTAATAAAAGAAGAAGAGAGTTTTACACTTTTTTAGGTTATACCTTTAAGGTTCTTGGTTGAGCTTGAGTATGGAGACTTAAAGGCTACTTCTTCTCCTTGGTTGATGAGTTAAGATTAGGTTAAAGCTTGCTCTACCTTCTTCTCTCTCTCTCTCTCTCTCTCTCTCTATGGGATGATAGAATTCTCAAGCAACCAAAATGAGGAGGCGAGCTCTCTTATTTATAGAGATTGGCAAGGCTTGGGGTAGAAGAGTCCTTTAGGCCCAGCCTCCTCTCCACCTCACACACCCATGTCTTGCCTATGTCCTCCAATGTGCTAGCATGTGCTAGCACATGGGCACCTTGTGCCTCCACATGCTCTCATGTGTCCAACATTGCCCCCCATGTCCCACATAGGTTGTGGGTTGACCCATGGGTTAAACCCACTCGTTTACCCAATGGTTCGACCCATGATTTATCTTATTGAATTTTAATTCCAATTCAATTCATTTTAATATATTTACTTCGTATAAAATTTGTATTATACGACGTATTAATTCTCGTATCTTCTCCATTTTATTCTCGTATAATACCTCGTAGTATACGCGTATTCTTTCCATATAATAATTATTTATTATTATACGTAATCAATTAAATCATTGATTTCACTTTTCCTAATGCTTAGGATTTTAAGTCCCTATACCAAAACTTCGTGAGCTATAACTGAAATATTATTACATATTCCATCATGCCCCAAAATCTTATCATTACACTGTTTCTCAGAATTTCAAAATAAATTCCCAAACAGAAATGGATAAATAGTGATTTTTGTACTTTTCTTCTGAGAAAACTTATTCGTGGCTAATTTAATTTTTCACGGTATATTACCGCCAAATCCTTAGATAGAATGTCATTCCGACATTCCGAACTCTCAAAAGAGCTTAGGGTTATATGAACCTTAACCTTTAGGGTCAAAACCTAACCCTTAAGATTTGATGAATAGTGTCTATTTCGTCATTTTCTCGAAAGACTTTATTTTTGTCTTAAAAATTCACATTCATTATTTCTAGCGCATAGCCAGAACACTAACCATTTCTAACTTTTCTAGGTTATAAATTGACCTTCAATTTGCTTACTCAATTACATAAACAAATAATCGAATTTTATTCAATAAATTAAATAAAATTCATTTACATAATCGTTCGATTTTCTAGGGCATTACATTCTCCCCCTTATAAGACGTGATGTAATCAACAAGGATTAACCACTAGCATAATTGAAAAATCATAACTCAAGGTTGAGTTAAAGAAAACTTGCCTTTATCGCCGACTACTGCTATGCAGTCTATTTAGCTTCATCTGAAGACCTAATATTAATAATACCGATCTCCACATTAGAATAATATCATCGCAATATCTATTGCTAATTACAGTTATAAAATAACCTACACACATTATCACATAATCCTATCGGTCAACAGAACACATAAGACCTAGTATCAAGTCAAACTATTTCAGTCTGAGTTGAGTTCGGTACTATTTCGACCTCCCGATTGCCTAATCGGATAATTATCGAGCCTAATATTAATAATACTCTACTTAAACACTATTAACTTAGATAATTTATTAATCAGTTAAAATATTTTTCACAAGCTCATAATAATTTTCAAATAATTAATACCATTTATAATAATTTTTTAATCAATAATATCATATTTAAATGATTTAAATACCACAATATTCCATTATCATTAATATTTATTTAATTTCAAATATTAATGAAATACATGTCATAATATTATAAGTTATTTATAATATCTCAAAGTATTTTTAATACCTTAATATCACTTTTAAATAATTTTAAAATATTTAAAATCATTATTAAATAACTACTATTAATATTAAAATATTAATGTAATTCATGACAAAATATTAAAAGTTATATTTTATAACTTAAAACATTTTTTTATAACCTTAAATCATTTTTAAAACATTAAAACCATTTTTATATAATTTATTTAATACAATTATTAAATAAATTTATTATCATAATATTAATCTATACCTTCATTTGATTACCATTTAATATTAATTAAATAGTAATTAATTAATTACCTTTAGTTATTATATAACTAATAAATAATAGCCAATTAGATCTATTCATTATATAATGGTAACTAGATAATGAATAATCAAATTATTATTTGTCTTTAATTATTATTTAATATTAATTAAATAATAATTAATTAATTTCTTATCCTTGAATAGTAAATAATTATTTTATTTACTTTATTAGTCTTTAATTATTCCTTATTATTATTTAAAGAATAATTAATTAACATTTGGCCTTATTTATTATCTAATATTAATTAAATAACAAATAATTAATTCATTTCATAAATCTTTAATTATTCTTTCTTATTAAAGTTAAGAATAATTAATTATTACTTGTCTTTATTCATTATTTAATATTTAATTAAATAATAAATAATTAAAACCTTTTATGTTAATGTAATTAAGTAATTACATTATTACTACTTAATCTTTACTAAAATATTCTTTAATCATCATTTAATATCAATTAAATAATAATTAATCAATTGTTAATCATAATTAAATAATAACTAGTTACTTTATGAACACTAATTCTACTTAATTATCATTTAATATCACTTAAATAATAATTAAATAGTTAATTATATTTAATTTTGTATGTAATTAATTTGCTAACCATTTAATGGCTTTAAATAATTATTTTTAATAATTAATTACTTTCACTTATTTACGATTATGCCATTCTCGCCTAAAATTTTTCAGATTTGGCATCCTTTACGGAAACACTTGTAAAACGAAATCTACAACTCGGAATTAAGTTCTGTCAAAGGCGTTGGATTCGTAACTTCTCAAGCTACAGTTTCCATTTATCAAACACTCAATTTGGATCTGTCTAGATTCCGAAAAACATCCCCAAAGTGGCTGGTCGTAAAAATTTTTTCTTGTTTTTCCAACTAGAAAGTGTTTTACTAAAAATTCCATAACTTATTCATTCCTTAACATTTTTGTGTCATTCAAAAGGGATTATACTCATAACTTATAGCTCTAGCACAACCAACAAGTAAATCTCAAATATCAAAAATGAATCTTCAAAATAAATCACATGGATCTCACATATTAACTAAAAAAAATTCTGAAAATCTCACTGGCCTTGCCTTATCCAAATCTTTCAACAACATCACACATACATGACCAAGTTACACAACGTAAATAAACATCTAACCTCTTCATAAGGTTTTCACCAACAAGAACATAAAAATTTATGGATCAAAACAAGAATAACCAACTACATAAAGCCTTAACTAATACTTGAAATACTTTTATTTTTTTATACCTTCCTTTGTTGGCTATTCTTCTCTTCTTTCCACAATAAGATATGGACTTTGGGTGCATGAATGCCTGATCACTTCCTCTTTTTCCTCCTTTCTTAGTCGTGACCTCCTTCTCTCTCTCTCTCTCTCTCTCTAATTTCTTTTACAATTTTGGAGAGATAGATGAAAGAGAAAGGAAATGAATTTTTGTTTGATAAAAAAAAGTATAGATATGTTTTGTATATCTAATATACATCTCCCCCATCTTCTTTCTTTCTTCCTCTCTTAGCCGTATACTCCCTCCATTATCCCCCATTTTTGGTTTATTTTTAATTGCTAAATTTGCCTTAATCAAATGACATTAAAGTCCCTACACTAATTTGGCCAGTTAGCTACCATTAAGGGCAAAATTGTCATTATGCCATCACTAGAAAAGGATAAAATGGTCCTTAAGTCATCTTAAGGAAATTTTCTAGAAATTTTCTCATAGGACATATTTGTCATAATCAATTTTCTTTAAGGACAAAATTGTCATCTTACTATAATTAGGAAATTTCCTAGAAATTTCCTTTAAGGATTCCATGGTCATTAACAAATTTCTCTTAGGACAAAATTGTCATTTTCCTATTACTAGAAAACTTCTAGCAATTTCCTTCTTAGGACACCAAAGTCATTAATAATTTTCTGTTAGGGCAAAATAGTCTTTTGCCACTTCAAGGAAATTTCGTAGGAAATTTTTTAACAATCATCACCCATCATTACTAGTGGGGTCCACTTTATATATCAACATTTTCCTACATTTAACTCAAGTATGGTTAGTTCCTAACCATAGTTATTCTGCTAGCACATATCCCATTATTTTGGGTTATTAAATAAATTCTCATTGGGCTACCTAATAATTCTTTTAGGCTTGATAATAAAATAAATGGGCTATATAAATTAACATAGTCCACTAATTTTAATTATATCCTACCCTAATTATTTAATTAGGATTTTTATTCACTCAATTTATACATCAAATTCTTACTCATGTACATTTAATTACTTAACCCAATTAGACTTGTTTTCCTTAGATTATTTAATTATCATTCCTAATATATATATTAGGTTACATAACTTATATTCTTAATTCTCTTTTGTATACAAAAAAAATGTATACACATTATATAATGTATATTTATTCAATCTATTTCATTATTCACATAAGTCATCACATATACCACTTTTAATTCTAATTTTGACTTTTCTCCATAAAAGTCCACTGTTGACTTTGACCAAAAAGTCAACCTTTACACATTTTGTGTTTATTGTCTTTTCTGACTAAACTTGACGTTCCGGACGCAACAGAGCAGTCCATGCTTCAAACTTATATCTCTAACTCGAACTTTGAGTTTTAACGTACTCCATTTTTATTGCTAATCATATTAGCTATTAGCTTTATACTTATTCCTCTTCTTATTTGCCAATCAAGGCCAACATTCCAGCTATGCTAATTACTAACATAGTTTTATCTTGATTTTCATATCCCTAACGTAATTCATCATTCCTCTTGCTAAAATATATAGCACCTTACTAAGTATATATATATTTCTATACATATACTCATCTTCGTTTAACCTCATAGCTTTTCTTCATGTTAAATTTTATTTCCTAAATAAAATTTCCACATGTATCATTATAACATTTCTTACACCATTTAGTTCACAATAATTTTTATAAGTATCGTAATACCTTATTCTTAACACTCCTTCACACCCTTTCTAGGGTTTTAAAATTTTGTAACCCATATTTTCGTTATTCCCATTCAAATAGCAAACCCTATAGGTTTTACTTAAATTTTTTTAATAAATTCTAAAATTCTTATCTAGGTTTTATTCTTTAACCTTTATTTTAATCATTTAAGATTTTATAAATTCTCGGGTTCTCACATCAACCCGAGCAGAAAGGATTGGAGTCTGAGAATAGATGATGCACTTTGGGCATATCGAACTGCATTCAAAACTCCTATTGGGATGTCACCACATCGGATTGTGTTTGGGAAACCCTGCCACTTACTGGTTAAGATGGAGCATAGGGCTTTTTAGGCAATCAAGCTGTGCAATATGAGTTTAGAAGCAACTGGAGTACACAGGAAGCTGCAGTTGCAAAAGTTGGAAGAATTGAGGAATGAAGCCTATGAAAGTTCCAAGATTTACAAGGAAAAGATAAAAGCCTTTCATGATAAGCAAATTATGCGAAAAACCTTTGTTGTGGGACAGAAAGTTTTGTTATATCATTCTCGGCTTAAGTTATTTCCAGGTAAATTGAGATCTAGATGGGTTGGTCCTTTTGTTATCAATAATGTGTTTCCTCATGGTGTAGTTGAGATTCATAGTCCAAGTACAGGAAAGATTCTTAAAGTGAATGGACATAGATTGAAACCGTTCTATGAGGGATATCAAGTGGAAAATATTAAGATGGTGGAACTAGATGATCTGGTCTATGAAGAATGAGAAGAGAGATATGATGTCGAGCCAAAGACGTTAAACAAGGGCAGCTACTTGGGAGGCAACCCAAGCACTCAGATTTAATTTTTTCTCTCCCTTTACTTTTTAGTTTTTGCATGTTAGTTGAATAATATTCTTTGCTTTGCATGATTTTCTTACATTGGGGACAATGTAAGGTTTGAGTGTGGGGGGAGGTTTTAGGTTTTTCTTTAGGGATATCAATCCATTCTTGATAAGAAATTTGAAAAATTGATGTTTTTTTGAAAATTTTTGAAAAATTTGGGTTCTATAATTCTATTTGCCTATGTGTTCCGAAGGTTACAGTCAAAGATTGAAAATCAATGCTAAAATTCAAAATATGTTTGATGCTTAATTGGTTAATGATTGATGAGAACTAAACCATGATCCATACTAATTGATTTGAATTAAATTCGTATTTGCATAAAGAACTTGAACATGTGATATATGCTTAGTTGGCTAAGTTATTTGTGGAGTTGTCTATGTGCACTAATCTTATGCTTTAGAACTATTGAACTACTTATGCTATTTACAGAACCATGTGGAAAAAAAATTTAGAAAATTTGTGAATCATAGTGAAAATATGCTTAAAAAAATTGAAAAAGAAGCAAAAGAGAAACCATGTGATGGGATGAGATGGAGCGTAAAACGCACTCTCCCATAAACACGTGTGAATAAGTGAGATGGAGCATAAAATGCACGCACTTATAAAAGAAAGATTGAGAAAGGTGAAATGGAGCATAAAATGCATTCACCGGAACCAAAAAGAAAGATGGAAAGGTTCTTGAAAAAATAAAGCAGGAAAAATATATTTTGAGTATTGAGCGGTGTGCACGGTTTTTGCTCCATGATAACTAAGTTGAGTAAGTGTGTGGATCATAGAAGAGTTATTTTTGTGGGCACAATTTGATTTAATGAAATTCAATGGTGAAAAGGCACGATTGTTGTTCTGAGTTAATTGATGAAGCAGTGATTATGTTTTTGTGGGTTTAGTGTTGATAATCATGATTTGATCTTGAAATCTTTTGACATAATGGTTGAATAGAATTTTTCTAGAAATCAAACTTTTGGTTCACACGAGGACGTGTAAAAAGATAAGTGTGGGAGAATTTGATGAATATGAAAAATGTTATATTTTTATTCCTTAATGCTTAATCTTTTGTATTTATTGTGCCTAAATATACTCGTTGTTCTTATATTTTTATTTTAGGTACAATTAAAGGGTTGCATGACTTTGAAAATAATTTGGAGACAAATCAAGCATTATTATCAAATTGGGTAGCGGCTACATAATCATTAATTCAATTTAGTGATTTCAAGTTGGCAGTTACATTACATATCACGTGGGTTTTCATTATTCACCAGGTACATGCAAAAGAAAGAATGTTAATTAGCATATTCAGCAAATTCCTTTTCAAGTCATCAAAGCATATATTCATATCATATGGGTTATTCATGTGGGCCAATGTAGGGGATTTCCTAATAATTTCCTAAGCCATTCACGTGGGGTCAATGCAATTAACATATTCAGCAAGCTAAGATGTGAATCATCATCAGTAATCATTATTCATAAAAATCATTTACGCGAAAAGTGCAAAATCCGAACGCGACAAGGAGTTTAAGTACACGGCAATTGTGGTATTGTTACTTCTATTAGATTTAGGATTTCTTTTTAGACTAATATTTATTTTTAAATTGGATTTTATTTCTTTATGGAAATTAGTTATAATTATAATTCATTTTAGGATTTGGATTCTAATCCTCATAGGATTTAGGTCTTTGTTTAACACTATAAATAGAGGATGATAGTCAGGGTTTTATTCATTCAATCTTCTACCAATTCTCATACCTCATTAAAGTGCAGACTTGGAGCATGTCAAGCTAGTTTCTTTATTCAGTTCTAAAGGGAGGTGGAACCTTGTTAAAAGTAATTGATTAATTGAGTATTATTATTTATTCCTTCTTCTGTGAAATTTCTTATGATAATCTGTTTTCATTGGTTGCATGATAATTGATCTAATTAATTTGATATGGCCAATTGAGTTAATTTAATCATTATCATATGCTAGATTAAGATTGCTATTACGTGTAATTGATATCTGTCTTCATCATAAGTAGCTAATTAGTGATACTAATTGTGGACAAGCTTTTGTGTATTGCTAAGATTATCAAAAAATAAGTTAAACAAATCGAGCTTATGTGTTTGTTGCTTGGATTAGCCTAATTCTCTATTTCTTAATGCTTCTATCATATTAAATCTAGAGAGCTTGTTCTAGGTTGTATGCTAGTTGAATCTGGTGAAGAGATTATTTCATACAGTGAATATCTAAGGAGAATTTTGGATAGCAGAGCTTATTGTTATCTAGGGATAATAGTTTCATTGAAGGGTAAACAATAACAACTTGATTAATTGATTTTTGTACTCGGCAAAACTGAATTGTAGAACTAAAGTTTTTACATATTTGGTTAATCTCATTATTAATTCTATTTTTCTTAGTTTAAAAACTAATTTCAAAACCCCCCCATGTTTTAAAATAGTAGAATAATTCTAAAACAACATTACTCTCTGTGGGATCGATCCTTGCTTACTATTGTGCTAATTATTTAAATTTGTGAAATGAAAGTGAGGTTAATTTTGGAGTGTCAACAACAGCTCCCAAGGATCCGGGGGTGGTAAGAATTCCGTGATCTTTCCTTCATTGATCAACATTCATAGGATTTCTTCCCTATATTGATCAACATTCATATTTTTGTTTGGCCACAAATTCCCGTCGGATGTGAAATCTAGATTCTGTTACCATCTTTTCTGTCCATCTGCTTTGTTCTTGGAGATGAATCTGATCTCTCTTTGGAATTAGGACAAACTTAGAAGATGTGGTGTTGATCTACCCTCATAGGACTTGGTCGATCAGCTGTCTGGTCACTTGGTGTTGGTACATGATCAGGTCCGCTAATTGGTCTACTTGTACCTTGATTGAGGCCAAGTCTTGCTCCATCACATGTCTTTCTTCTGGGTAACCCGATATTGCAGGATCATCCATAGTGGGGGCTTCTCCCAATTTCCTCAGGTATTTGTTGTTTTCTCGACCTCCCACGCTGATCATATTGACTCCCTCTGCATTATGCTAAGGTAGAGGGTTGTCCTGAACATTAGGCTAATATGGCATTTTCACCATAATTTCCACACTATCAATTAGGTTTTCAATCTTATGCTTTAAGTTCCAACAATCCTGAGTGTCATGACCCGGTGCTCCGGAATGATAATCACATTTCTTACTAGGATCAAATTGTCTTCCGTTAGGATCAGCAGGTGGAGCGAGCTCAGTGATCTTCTTCTGTGTTACCAGCAATGCCAATATATTCTCTAACGAGTCTCCCAGAGGAGTGAATACCCTTCTTCGCCTATTCTCCCCAAGTCTCAGTGCCATAGGATTTCGAGGGTTTGCAGGAGGTTAGAATGCAGGATAATTACCTTGATTCTGTTTAGGCGGGTGATTAATCTTATATCGGATTGCCCTTGCAATATTAAGGAGACATCTTCTTCCTTCCTTTTATGGACCCTCTTGGGAGTGCTCGAGTAGTTGCCCGATTGTATATCCTCTGTCACTTCCTTCAAGGCGGTGAGGTCTTTGATTTTGCCAGACTTAAAACCCATTTTTGCGATTTCCCCATGTTTCATCATTTAAGAAAATGGTTTGCCTATTCCTTCCAGGACTCTTTCGTAATAGGGTGTTTCTTGGATATCAATTAAAGTGATCACCATCTCAGCTTCATCCATTGGCGGGCTGACTTGGGCTACAATGTGCCTCCACCTCTACGCGTACTCCCTGAATGACTCATTGCTCAGTTTCTTAACTCAGGTCACTTGGTAGCAATCAGGGGCCATTTGGGATTGAAAGTTGTACTGGTTGAGGAAAGTGTGGGCTAAATCTTCCTAACCATGGACCTTGGAGTTATCAATCCAGGCGTACCAAGTTCGGGCTTCACCAGTAAAGCTCTTTTGAAATAACTGCATTCAGAGGTTCTTATTTTTGGCATATGATCCGAGCTCACCTATGTAGACCTTTAAATGGGTGTAGGGATCCCCCAATCCATTATACTTTTCAAATTCTGAGACTTGAAATTTATCTGAGTATCTTATCTTTGGGAAAAATACATAAGTCAAAATAATTCACACTCCCGTGGAGTCCCCTTAATGGATCGGATGGTATCCTCCATCTATCTAACTTTTTTCCTGATATCTCCAGTTTCTCTGCCTTCTCAGAGGTCTATTATTTCCCTCGTCAGATTCCTATCCGGGGCTTCTTTGGCTGATCCGATGTCGAGTGGGGATACTAGAGTAAACACATGTGTATCACTATCCTTTCCCAGTACTCACATATCTCCTTGTGCAAAGGATTCGGTCTGAGTTTTCAGTTTGGGTTCCTGAGCTATCTTACACTGTTCTCTTAATAATACGATTATCTCAACAATCTGTTTCTTAAATTCCTCAAACTCCTCTCGAGATACGGGAATAGGTTCTGATGAACTGCCGTCGGCCATTTTGACTAGTGGTGATCATGCCATTTTTGCTCGAAATCGAGTTATAGGACCAATCTACACAAAATCGACATCTAGTTTAGTCTTGATATGGGTAGATGATATGAATACATGTTATGATATGCTTCAGTTTATGGTTTTTTTAATCTTTTCCTACAAAACAAGGGGTTAGTCGTCTTGATGACAGGATAAGAGGGATGTGTAAATGACATTTAAGATGGATAACATTTATATATTCAAAAAGTAACATGGCATGAAGAGACATCTCATGTGTTTGGTTTATCAGAGGCTGACCTATCTTAGGATTACTCTCACGAGCTTTTTGAAATTGGTTCCAAGATCTTCATAATTTACTTGATGAAGACATCCATCTTTCAATTGGAGCGGATCTGAGTGGTGCTTTTCCTGAGCCTCACAAGAGAACACTCTATAGAGTCCAGTACTAAACAACCGACGAGTTCGCCTCCTGATGGAGGAATCATACAACATGCATTCACATACATTCATCGTCCTCACTGGATGCAAATGATTACATTGTGTGAGGCACTAATATATTGTGCGAGGCACTAACATAATGCGATTAAAGATTGAGACATTCATCACACACAAAGATCATTCACACAAAATGCAAATACAAAAAGGAAATAAAAAAGTTTGAACGCGGCTTAAGCCCTCTAATGTCCCCAGCAGAGTCGCTACCTGTCGATGCCAGAAAAATTTCGGTTTCGTGATTGTTTCTACCCTTTGTATTTTGATATGTTAATTAATTTGTTAATGGGTGAGATTTTTAAGAAAGGACCGACATGATTGTCGACGAATTTGAAAAGTTTTATTTTTATGATTGGGTCGAATGAGACAGAGTCACCAGTTGGTATAATTTAAATGGATATACCAACTCATCCAGATTTTGAAGGTTTTTGCAATATTGCCTAATATGTGACTCCGTAACATTGGTCTGGAAACCCGAGGTTCATATAATTTAGGGGCTTGCTTAAGTGGGGGAAGGTGTTAGGCACCCCCCGACTTCCGTGAAAACACGGTTACTGCACCTTATTGATTTCCTAAGCATAAAATGTGTGTATGTGTGTGCTTTTATTGTGATAAGTGCTTTGACTTAATTCTTTATTCTAAGTCTCATTTTTTGAGTTATTTGAAAGTAGTGATGTACCTCTTTGGACCTATGCATAAAGGATTTGTTTTAACAAAAGTTCATTTTTAGAACAAGATATATAGCAATGACGTTTAGAAAATAAGATTTTTAAATCCTTAGTCAAATAGGAACCGAGATCCTTTGATACTTTTGATTATTAAACCTAAATATAATATCTCATTTCGAAAGGTGTTGTACCTCTTTGGACCTTTGCACAAAGGATTCGATTTAGCTCAAAGTTCATTTTTAGAACAGATATGTATGAAAGTGACATTTTGAAAACAAGGTTTTCGAATCCTTTGTCAAATAGGAATTGAGGTCCTTTGATACTTCCATTTATTAGACCTAAATATATATATATATATCCCCGAATCATTTTATTCTTTATGAAAACTCTTTGTGGTTTTTGATTTGAAAATTATTTTGGGTGATAATGCATGAAATAAAGCGTCAAAAAGGGTCGGATCAACATCGGAAATAAAAGCCATCTTGATAGATTTGATCTCCCACAATCATAAATTTTCACTATCACGCCCCTCGAACTCGTTTCAAGATCCAAAATTACATGTACAATGATTTTGCGTTATTTAAACATTACATCGTAAACAAAAGTCCATCGTGGGAATCTAGTTGAGATCCGATTATTAGATCTCGACCCCGAGATTCCTAAGCTCACATTAATATACTTAAACATATATATACAATATATCTAGACCCGATATTAGTTGATTTCATCTGTTGAAATCCCCCTCTCGAGCCATTAGGACCCCCTCACCTCTAGATATTAGATCTAGGGCTTAATGGGGTGACCGGAACAGATCAAAAGCATTAAAACATCTAGATCTACCATGGATCTAATCTGATCTAGCATATAGGTTAGAGCTTCATGCTCCATAACCATCCAAAGGGCTAGATCCAACTTAGATCTAGGTAGATCTAGTCTCTAGACTTGATTTTCAACTATATATCCACAAAATAACTGGTAGAATCTCTAGATCTACCAACTACTACGCAAAATATATATACAAAAACAAGTTTAACTAGATTCACACAATATATATAATAAATCTAGTATTTAGAACAACATTTACAAATGGAAAAGACCAAAAATGAGTGTTTTTCACCTTGGGGAGCAACGAAACAAGCTTCTTTTAGCTTAAGATCGATCTATATCACTCTAGACACTCAAGATGTACAAGATCTATGATTAAACAACTTAAATGTGGTGAAAGATGTTAAGACTCGAGGGTTTCTCTCTCTAAAACCGCTTCTCTCTTTAATTTCTTCTTCTTTTTTTCTCTAAATGAGCTGCTGACTACTGGATAAAGGCCCCGGGGCCAGCCGAAGGTGTACTTACGGATAGAGCGCATGGGTCTCTGTAATACCCGAGAATTTTTGAATATTATGAAATGAATATATTAATAGAAATGAATATTTATTTGAATATAAATATATATGTGTTGCGAGATGAGCTCATTCAAATGAATTCAAATTGAATATATAATAATTGAGGTAGAGTGAGGAGTTTCTGTTAAAAATGTTGAAATGCCTTGTGTGGTACGAGAATAGAAACAATAATGAGCTTAATTAAGCTTAAGTGATAAGCCTTGTGTGACCTAATTAATTTTCTAATCTAGTTGGGTCATTGAATTAATAATGTATTGGACTTAGGATATATCCAAGCCCAACAACATTAATGTGATATGTTATAAGAATTAAGAGATGTGGCCTAATCAATTTATGTGCTAGATTAAATAATAGAGTCCATGTGCTTTAGTGTGCTTAGCCCAATTGATTTAATTTGATGTGACCCAATGTGTAATGTATGATGATAGGAATATGTATATATATATACATGTAGATATGTATGTATGTAGTTGTATAATAGAGGTTGTAAAATGAGGTGTGACATTGGAATGTGAATAATTATTATTTAAAACTATATGATGAAAGTAAGCTTAACTTATGTGAATTACTAAGTGGTATGAAAGAGTCTTATGTGACCCCATGATGTGTGTGGGAGTATTTAAATTGGTATTCTCAACCTATGAGGGAAAATGACATTTACTAAATAAATAATTATTTTAATATGTATGTAGAATTGGAATAATGAGTGTTATGGAAAATAATATTGGTACCCAACTAAATTATTCTAGTTTAGGGTAAATATTATTTGAAATAAACCAATGTACATGAATTATATAATTCTATGTGTGTAATGTATGAGTGAGTGTATATGTATGCTCATTTGGGGACAAATATCAAATAGACCCATGTATGCTAGTAGTAATATGAAATGCTGAGTATTATAGTAGTGTCCCAAAATGAGTGTCTTTTTCTTTTCTTCTTCACGTTAAAGGCCATTAGCCTAGTCCCTCATTACCAAACTCAGAGATAGCAAATCATGAGGAAGGGAGTGGTCTAAATAGTGCTCCTCCACCAAATCCTTCATACCCATCAGCTTCTTCTTCATTCCAATGGTTTAATTCATTGAGCAAAGCACAAATTTGGTCACAAGCTTCCTTATAAATGAAGACCTTCTCATTCACAGACATTTTTCTAAGTTCTCTATTAAACTTCAGAGTTGTGTGTGAGTGGAGCATATACTATCTGCAAATTGAAGCTAGAGTAGCATTTCAACTTCACAAAAGGTAATATCCATTTATATGTTCTTAAATTCAAGTTTTGCAAAGTTCTTAGAAAAGGACTAAAATACTTGTTTGAGTTGGAAAATTTATGGTTGAATCTATCAATTGATGCTAGATAATGTAAATATGGTTGAATACGAAATCAACGGAAGTTAAACGAAGTAAATTGGTCAAGTAACGAATCCGTAGCGAAGAGAATCACTAAATGGGTTAAACTTTGAAAAATGGCAAACAAATCTTGAAATTAATTCTTGAATTTGATTGTTTATGTGTTTGGAGTTGTTGGAATCATGCTATGTATGTTGGGTAGTACGTTTATGGAGATTATATATAGTGGGTAGGCTTAAAATTGCTGTTTGATTTTGATTTGGGAAAGTTTGGTCCGCAGCAGGGGAAGAAATTTCGAACTGAAACAGCTATGCCCGCCCCGGCGGGCTTCCTATAATGCAATTGTCCGCCCCGGCGGGAGGTGGCTAGAGAACTTAGTAGCCATATCTGGGCAATGCAGCCCCGGTGGGCTTCCTGTAGTTTATCTGCCCGCCCCGGCAGGGGGTGGCCAGGGATCCAAAACTTAGATGTTATTTTTGGACCTTGTAACCTAACCTAACTTAACTTAAGGAGCTTACATAATCCTTAAACATGTGTCAATGCGTATTGCACGATGTTTTAGTAGGATTAGAGTTTGAGTTATAATCTTGTGAAAGAAAAGTTAAAGGACGAAGACCATGTTTATAAAACCTTACGCCTTTTTGAAATCTAACCTTTTTAGCATGTATTCGCAACTTAGTTAGTTTTATAAATACATATGAAATGTGAAATCAAGGTACTTTACATGCTTACCTTGTTGGTCATGAGATTTTAGTATTTGAAAACCAATTGAGATGAAAACTCTACGACTTGTATTGAGAACTATTGAACAAACTATGATAACCGACATATTCACACATCTAGTTAGACACGTTATAAACTACGCAAGCATGAACTAAAAGAGTTTCTAAGTAGACAACCAAATCTAATGCATGCAAGCATGCGTAGAAAGGCTGTTTAGCATTATTATATGGTTTAATGAGTACTATGGTTAGTCTTTGACATAACAAGCTTTCTTGGCTTTGTAAAATGAAGATTTATGAATAGAACTATCCATTGTTGAAAGTAAATAGAAAAGACCAAACCTAGTTTAAAAGTGCCTTAACATGTATGTATGAATGCCTTAAGCTATAATACACGGCTCAAGCAATATTTTAAGTGTTCAAGCATATAGTGACCTTATGGAACTAAGTTTTGCCAAGGTGTTTCTAAGGTTTTCGAAACAATGTGGATTATACATTTATGATTTTAAATGTGTGTTGAATACATGGATAAACATATGGGTAATAAAAGTATGTTGATATATGTTTATAAACTTTTGAATGTTAAGTCCAAAAGGTATTTGCAAACTATAAAGCAATGATTAGAAACTATGTTATTTGACTTCATGGTGATTTATAAACTAATTTTTTTGTGCTATAAGTACGCAAGGTGTGTAATGGAGTATGTAAGGATTCTGTCCCTAGAATCACAACTAAAACAAAAATCTCATCCGCGCTATTCTTCCCCCCTTAAAAAGATTTTGTCCCCAGAATCGATATATAAGGGATTACACAAATAATTAAGCAAATAACTGGGGATAAGTTTTCTTCATTACATATTCGAGTTCCCACGTAGCTTCTTCAGCACTATGGTTCCTCCAGATTATCTTAACAGAAGGTATCACTTTATTTCTAAGTATTTGTTCTTTTCTATCAACTATTTGAACAGGAACCTCTTCATACGTTAAGTCTTTATCAAATTATAAAGGCTCATAGTCTATTACATGCTTGTAGTCATGTATGTAAGGTCGTAACACAGAAATATGGAAAACGTTGTGTATATTATCTAGCTCCGGAGGTAACGTAACCTCGTGAGCCACTTCGCCAACCCTCCTTAGTATCTCGAAAGGTCCAATAAATTGGGGACTCAGCTTTCTCTTCTTGCCAAATTGAATCTTTCCTTTCCAGGAAGATACCTTCAGGAAAACGAAGCTTCCTGTTACAAATTCTCGATCCTGTCGATGTTGATCGACATACTTCTTCTGTCTGTCTTGAGCAGCAACCAATCTCGTTCTGATAACCTTGACGATTTCAGCAATTTGTTGCACCAATTCTGGTCCCAATAGTTATCGTTCTTCGACCTCATCCCAGCATAATGGAGTCCTGCATTTCCTGCAGTACAATGCTTCATAAGGTGGCATGTTAATACTTGCATGGTAACTGTTGTTGTAGGCGAACTCCACCAAGGATAGATGATCATCCCAGCTTCCTTTGAAGTCCATAATGCAAGCTCTCAGCATGTCCTCTAGCATATGAATCGTTCTCTCGCTCTGGCCATCGGTCTGAGGATGGTACGCCGTACTCATTCGTAATTACGTTCCCAAGCACTCTTATAAACGCTTCAAGAAATTTGACGTGAAACGTGGATCTCTGTCTGACACAATCGACACCGGAACACCGTGTTGAGAAATAATTTTCTTAGCGTAGAGTTTCGCTAACTGATCCAAGTTGAACTTAATCTTGGTCGGTAGAAAATGGGCTGACTTCGTCAGTCGATCCACTATCACCCATATCGCATCAAAACCCTTCTGAGTCGCTGGAAGACCAACCACGAAATCTATCGTGATATGCTCCCACTTCCATTCCGGAATCTCTAGCGATTGCAATAATCCACTCGGTCTCTGGTGTTCTGTTTTGACTTTCTAGCACGTTAAACATCTCGTAACGCATTCAGCAACGTCTCTCTTCATATTCGGCCACCAAAAATGCTATCTGAGATCCTGGTACATCTTCGTACTCCCAGGGTGAATCGAATATCTCGAACTATGAGCTTCGCCCAAAATTTCTTCCTTAACGTCTGGTACTGGCGGTACCCAGATTCTCCCTTCAAATCGTAGAAGTCCTTCATTATCGATCTTGAACTTAATTTCTTCCCCATCGGCTATTCTCTATAGGATCTTCTCGTACTCCTCATCGTGAAGTTGTGCCTTAAGGAGGGAAGATTGTAATGAATGAGAATTTTATATATGAATTTTAATATTTAAATAATTAAATAAATATTTTAATTAATTTTTTTTATTGAGTTAAATAAATAATTTATGTAATTGTTGTGTAGTAATTTAATCGCAATATGTTAATTAAATGAATATTTAATATTAAATTATTGTGTAAGCAATTTTATGGTATAGTTCTAATTTAATTGAGATAATTAAATTAAATGAATATTATGTGGTAATTGTTACATGAGATTATGATTAGCGAGTAATTATAATTGTTATGTGGCAAATTTTATTTGGTTAATTGATGTTAGCTTTAGCTAAATTAAATTAGGATGTTGGAATTTAATTAAATAAAGTTTAACATTGAAAGTATGTGTTAAAAGATTTATTAAATAAAATAAAAGGGTCTTAAATCAGTTTTGCCAAACAAGGCCCTTAAATCTGTTTTAAAGAGTTTTTTCCAAACAGAGCCTTAACTACAAAAAAAATCTATTTTTAAAATTAAAGGGTTTTTGCCAAACAAAGCCTTATGGCTTTTGATTTTCAAACATGTAAAACTGATATATTTATTAAGGAATTAATTGTCAATTATTTTATGATATAATTATATGTATTAATTAGTTATTAGTAATATATATTATATAATTATATGTATAATATATCATATCAGTTAGTGTATTATACTACGTTAGATATAGAACAAAGAAGAAAAGAATAAACAGAGAGAGATGATAGAAGAAGAGGAAGGAGAAATCTTGATCAAGAGCAAAACATAAACACTATCTTCATCTTCTTCTCCTAATCATCAAGGGTATAATCCTAATTCTATTGTTATTTTATGTTCTTCCATGTTTTCGTAATAAGAACTTCTCTGTAAAATATTTGTTCTTGAAAATTGTGTGGTTATGAATTATACATGTTATATTGTGTATATATATATATATATATATATATATATATATATATATATACGCTTATATATGATTTGTATGCATAATTAGATAGTTTAATTCATGTAAATATGATGAACATGAAGAAATCATGTTCATCAAAAGTTACAGTGAATTAGTTTTGATAAAAGGTCCTTTAAAATCAAAATTTATGTTTGATTGTAAATTATTGTATAAATTGATTATAGATTATGTAAATATGTCAATAAACGAATTCAATATGCTTTGAATTGTGTATTTTGATTTAGAAACAAACTCACAGTATTCAATTTCATCAAAAACACTGAAAAATATATTTTCTTCAAAATTTACAAAATTAAGAGTTTTAATTATGTGTTATGATGATTATATATATATATATATATATATTTATATAAAAACATGTTAGAAGTTTTAAATTATGTTCTTATAAAGTTTTATATGCATTATGTTAGTTAAATTCGAAATTTGGTGCGAATAAATAAGCCAAATTGGCTTTTTCTCTACACAGTTCGTGAACCAAATTTTCCCCGCTATAGGGTGCCTGCCCTAGCTGGCCTTTCAAGGCCAAAACACCAGCCCCGGCAGGGGGGAGGGGGGTGCAAAACAGAAATTTTTGTTTCTTTGTTATGTGACTTTTGGTTCGTATTATGAAAAGCTAACCTAATGTGATGTATTTGATAACATGTTAGGCATACATTAAGATGCTAAAGTGATTCATTAATGTATTTTAAATGATTACTTTGTAAATAGGAAATCTATAAAGTAAGTTATAATTTGATTAATTATAATTTAATTAATATGAAAGTATGACTTAATCTTATAAGTTGATTATGACTTGATTACACAAATAGTTTGATTGATTATTAAGATCGTATAATTTGATTGTTATATGATAATTGACAATTAAACCTAAGAATAATGAGTTAGCTTAGATGGGTTAACTAGTTATATGTATTAGCTATATAGTAACTAATTTATGTTACTATTGTAAATTACGTGTACGTAGGATTAATTGAGGAACGTGCTTAAAATTGATAGTTTGCGCTTGAGGCAAGTTGTTCTATCCTTTCTTGATTACGTTTATGCAAGTTATTGTATTCTCTATAATTTCTATATTGAATAAATATCTTATCGAAGTTCATTATTGAAGTTAATTATTGAGTTAATGTGACCTTGACTTAATTGTTCAAGCAAGGTCTATCTTATCTTTCAAATACTTTAAGTTTAATTCTAAAGCATAAGTTATTTCATAATTCCTTATTATCTTATTCTTATTAATTATAAGTGGATTCAACTACTCCTTAGTTGATGATAGTTGAACTCCAAATTATCCTTTTAGCTTATCCAAACCAAACTTCTTTAATACGGACTTGTTATTAAATACTAAGATGAACAACCTTATTTAATAGGGGATTACTATGCGAAAGCGTTAAGATGGTTGTACACAATACATGGTATGAAAGGCTGATCCCCCTAAGTACGAGTTAAGAGTCCATATAGTCTAACGACTGCTAAAGGTTTTAAATAGAAATGTTTATAACCTGGGACATAGTTCAAGGTCTTATGACCCTCAGATGATTTCTATATTCGAATTCTAAATGTTGACGAAGAATTATTATTCAATTCTTTATTATTGATAAAGGAAATGTTATTCTAAATCATTTGAAGTATTCAGTTTATGTCCCCACTATTAGTCTATTATTGATTGTTATTCCAAGTGAGCTTTTGTTTGCTCACTCTTGCAATTAATAATCATTGCAGCTAAAGTCAAAAGTGTTGACGCACCGTCAACAAGTAAAGGAAAAAGCAAGATGAACAAGTGAAGACTTGTTATGTTTTGATTATGATGTGTAATAGAATTTTATTATGTGATGTTTATTTTTCCGCAATTTGTTTGTGTTAAGGTTAGATAACCCTGGGACATTTTGAGAAAGGTTGTAATCCTTTTGATAAGGAAGATTTTATTATTTATTTAAGGTTGTAATTTATTTTGCATTCCTTATTATGGGTAGTAGTTATGTTTGATTTAGATAGTGAGCACCGAATCCCGTGGAATTGAAGTACCCGGATTTGGGGGTGTTGCAAATTAGACGTAATGAACGTTAAATAACTTGAACGAATGTTATTAGCTTAAATTTCGATTAAGTTATGTAAGAAGGACAAATTAGAATTTACATTGTGTATCCGTTGCGGATTCTCATCGATATACTATGTGTTATGCTTTGTAGACGTGGTAAAGACTGAGTAGACTACATGTAAAGGTTTAAGAGACGCAAAGGCAAGTTTTCTAACTCTTGCATTAACGTTGTGTTATGCAAATTTTCTAAACTCTTGTCTATACGTTATAGTTGGACAAGTTATCTTTGTCGATGCCATTTGATTTGGCTAGACTGAGACTTAGCATATTTTGGTGGGTTTTTCCACAAATCTTTCCAAAATGTATACAATGTTGTGATCCTATGCAAGTTGATTGGTACGGATTCTCAAGTAAACATGAGCATGAATAAAACAAATGTTTTTACGTCATTAATTCGACAGGCATTTGAAGTTGCCACCAATTAAACGTAAACACGTTTAATGTATGAATGTTGATCAAAATAGAGTACTACAGGTTGATCATCTGGATGTGCTCGTAAGCTATATCGAACTTACGGGCTTCATGCCGGGTTGTTCCTTTCATGAATGAGAACTATATGATGGTTCGTGGTCGTTGACCAATACGAATTTCGAAGAGGCTATAAAGTCCTTGGGAATGGTTTTAAAGGATTCAAATTGATATTTTGATTATTCTTAAGTACTTCGTAACTATTGTATAGTTATTGAAGACCAAATAATATGATTCTTGATTTTGTGGTTTTAAGATATAATGTTTAACTTGCTGAGCTGTTTAACCTCATTCTTGTTTAAAACTAAATGATTTCAGCTAAGTGCGAACGGATCGAAAGATCCCATAAAGACAAAGACAATTCCAAGATGGATAAGTAGTGACCTTTGTAATAACATAGTATTAGTAATGTAATAACTGATATTATGATATCGAACGAATGTAATGGTTACGAATAACCTGGGAAGGGATTAATAGAATGTAGTAATTAGTAAACTTATGCATTGTTATTGATGTCTTCAATTGAATGTATGAGTAGATTGTAGCACTGTGTAGCACCATATCCTGGTTTTGAAGGTACCCGAATTTTGGAGCGTCGCATTATCTGAAGATAGAGAATGTTGGTGACAACCCCAACGTCGAGTTCAGAAATGTCCAAAAGCATCAGCCAAGGAAGAATCTTCCCCATATAGTGAAAGTAGTATGCATACAAGCCAATCATGTATGATGATAAAGCATATACTTTGTAAACGATCTTATTTATTTATTAATAAAAGTATTCATTTATTAAAGACATTTAATTATCTACATGATGTTGTATTTATAGTATGTAAATAACCCATAGTTTTAAGAAATGCTTTTAAAATCATGATGTTGATCATGCTAATGAGATCTAAATTCTTAGAAAGCTTAAAACTAAAATAGTTTCCAATCGTGGGATTACTAAAAAGTGGATTAGTAAATCCGGATAGATTGGTACATATGTTGCTTGCTCAATGGATAAGGATGATTGATCTCATGATCATTTGTGTGGGAACACTAAAGCAAGTATGTAGGTGCTTATTGGAGAATAAGTTCACTGAACGTGACTCGCTATGGAATACCTAATGGAGTTTTACTTGACTGTCAATAGGAATTCCTAATGTGATAGTAGTACAAGTGATCATTGGACTAGAGATCATCATAGTATCTTGTGTGTAATGAATTATACTTTGACTTATTCCTTACGACCCTCAAGGTATATCAAAGGGTATGCTTAGGTATAATGAATTACATATGGAGATAATGAATGATCAATAAAAAATCTATCACTTCTAGTAAAAAAAGAGATATGTCTTATGTGATCCGTTAAATAAAAACTCAGTAGTCCTTGGCCAAGGCAGAATGAAATTAGAAAGGAGTTTCTAATTTGCATTATTTGGAGTTGTGCATTTTCTAATCGAAATACATATAATTAAATAAAATAAAATTTAACAGTAATTTCATGCCTTATATTTAATTGGGACATTGTATGGTGGAAGGATTGAATTGTACGGTAACTATTAACTCACAGGTTCTTTTATGATTAATGTTGAAATCTATATTATCTAGAAAGTCGTTGATCACTAGGGAGGCTTATCTCTATTGTAGAATAAATATTATTTATTTAAATAGATTAATAGTTTAATTTATTTATTTAAATAAAATTAGAATTGTTCTAATTGATTTATTCACAACCGGTTTAATATGGAGAACCTAAAGGTCACACCATAAAAGGAAGAATAATTATTTAAGAATGTAATGTCATAATCGTAATAATATGTTAAGTGTAATTAATTTAATCAATGGTGATAGAATAAATTAAATAGCTTAATATTTATTATTTAATATTTTAGAAATATTAAATATAAATTAATAAGTGGAGTCTTATTAATATTATTACAATTATTATTATTTTAATTTCTAAAGGAGTTCAGGAATTAATTTAATACCGGTACTCTAAAATACTCCTAATGAGATTAGGAGGCAAATTAATTAAAGGAGTTTAATTAATTAATCCCAGTATGTTGGGAAGCATAATTAATTAAAAAGGTTTAATTAATTAATTAAATGAAACTCAATTTCTAATTAGAGTAGAAGGGTTGACTAATATCTATATAAGAGGAGTTTTATATTAGATATCAGTAGAGGTAATTCCAAGAGTTAGAGAGTACTCCTTTTCTATAGAGGATTGAAAACTAGGATTTAGCCAACCACCCTTATTCTTGAGCAATTCTTCTTTCTTGGTGGATCACCTCTAGAGGCCAAACACTTGGGTAGCTAACGTTGATCAAAGGAAGCAGCCAATCCAGGAGATTCAAGGAGATCACGAAGAGCAAGGAGTTGAACTCGTACCTGTGGAAGCTAGTTTCTACAAGGGTATGATTCTGATTTATCCTTCTCTTTCTATTGATTGATAATTGAGCACAAAGCATGATCATGGTGAGGGTTTGTATAAAATTTTTAAAATCTAATTTATCGCGCTTCCGCCCTTAATGTGTGATTTGATTACATGTATGCGTAACATACAAACCCAACTGTGGTATCAGAGCCTAACTTTGTGTTAATTATCAATTTTATGATTCCATGTATGAATTGATGTGAGATTGGATCAAATTTCCTGGACAAAAATTGATTTATGCAGATTCTGTGATGAACAGCGCGACCGCGCCACGTCCCAGTTCATTCTGGGCGCGGGCGCGCTGCCTGCAAAACAAGATCCAGCTAACAGCGCTGCAGCGCCGCGCCCCAGTTCAATCTGGGCGCGGGCGTGCCACTGCATATTTTGAAAAACTGACTTTTGTATAATTAAAGTAAATAGTTTATTTAATTAATAAAAGTTTAAAATAAAGATGTTTATTTTATCTGAAATATGATTTAAGATTGCTAAAAATTAAAGTAGTTTAATTTGGATTTGATTTTTGATTAAAATAAAAGAGTTTATTTTGTTTCAAAACTAAAATTTAGCAAATTTTTGTCCATTAAATGACATCAATACATATATGGAATGTTTTTATTATTCATAAGATGAATGTTTATTCCTTGATGCATATGGTGATATGTATGATAATAAATGGTGTTGATTATGAACTGTTGACCAACGTGATTGGATTTTATTTTAGTTGAATGCTTGAATGAATTAGTTTTATTAAATGGGGTCTGCATACCTCGTCTTCTCTATTTTTTTCTTGATGTAAAATTCTATCTCCCTTCTATGTACTTCCCCTTGACTGCTAATCAAGGTTTCTATTTAAATTAAATAGTTTAATGTAATAGAAATAGTTAGAATTATCTTGAAGAAATTGGAGACCAAGGAGCGTGTGAAGACCCGTTTGTATGGAGCCCGGGTTTAAATGTAATCGTTACGTTTAAATTTAAATTCTTGCACTCCTAGGTTTGACCTTTTGGTTCACTTGGTGGCTCTAGTGAACCAAACTAGAATAAAAGTCCATAATCAATCCGGGTAGAATATAGTATTCTATATGTGCATGTTAAGTATTATATATATTATATTTTATGTAAACATGCTTCGCATGTTTAATAAATGACGCGTATTGTATATATATATATATGTGTGCATGCGCGCTAAAAAAGATGAGACAAATAATAACAAACCCCTCAAAGAAATCATATTAAGTCTAAAGATTTCAACGATATTTGGAATATCGAACGTCGCCTTTTAGCATGATAAATTAATAGATTATTAAATATTTAATATGAGTTTGTTGTGCACACACAAGGCAAGTATTAAGTATTTAAGATGTTAATTTAATCACATTTGATACTTATAAAGAAAATTGGACAATATTGTTTTGTTGTGCACACACGATGATAATATTTTTCTTTTTTGAATATATGGAGTGCTAAGTTGGACTTAACTTAAATTATTTTAGTTCAGATGTGCACACACTTGACCATTATGAACTAAGAGGCAGAATACAAGGAGTTACATGTTGATGTAATTGATAAGAGTTGTCTACCTATTTATTTATATATGGATTTGTTGTGCACACACGAGGCTATATACATTTGAAATGAGATCCTTAATCTCACTAGCAAATTTTTAATTAGATGTTGCCGATTTATATAAGTGAGGGTAATATAGTTTGAAGAAAATAGTATGAGATACCAATTTAAAATAACACCTAATTTATTTTGGTATATAAAATTAATTAAATGAATATTTGCTAAAATGTTGTCGTTTCACATGCAGAAATTTAAAAATATTGAAAGCACTAATTTCACTGCGTATCATACTTAATGCTAACAAACTGACCAGACCGAATTTCACAGACTGATTAAGGAATCTGAGAATAGTTCTTACTGCTGAAAAGATTTCTTATGTCCTAAATTCGTCTATCCTTGGAACTGTTCCAGAATTAGCCTCTGAGGAAGAGATTGCCACTATTGTAAAGTGGCAAGATGATGCATCTGTGGCTCAATGCATCATGCTCGCAACCATGAATAAAGAGCTTCAGCGTCAGTATGAAAACATGGATGCTCCTACTATGTTGCTTCACCTGAAGGAGTTGTATGGTGAACAAAGTAGGACTACTAGATATGAGATATCTAAGGAGCTCTTTCGATCTCGGATGTTCGAGGGCACTACAGTTGAGACTCATGTCCTAAGGGTGATCAATTAGATTGAACGCCTTGGACAGCTTGGGTTCGTCAGGGATGGGGAGTTGAGTCAAGACTTAGTCTTGCAGTCACTCCCTGAGACCTTCTCGCAGTTCGTTGTAAATTTTCACATGAATAAGTTAGATGTCAGCTTGCTTGAATTACTTAACATGTTGAAAACTGCAGAAGGTCACTTCCCATCCAAGAAGAACCATGTCTTAATAGTGGATTCTTCCAAGAAAAGGAAGAGACCCAATGTATCTTCTAAAAAGAAGAAATCTAAGAAGGCTAAAGGCAAGGTGAATACAAAGGATCAAAAGAAACCTGATCTAACTAGCAAAGGAATGTGCTTACATTGCAATGAGTCGGGTCACTAGAATAGGAACTGCAAGAAGTTTCTAGCAGAGAAGAAGCTTGGAGAAGCTTCGACTTCCAATCAAGGTTTGCTCATGATTGAAATTAATTTTTCAGAAAGTCAAAATTCTACTTAGGTATTGGATACCGGCTGTGGTTCTCACATTTTTAATACTGTGCAGGGACTGGTCAGAAGTAAAAAGCTGAACAAGGATGAGGTTTTCCTACGAGTGGAAAATGGAGCAAAAGTTGCTGCATTAGATGTAGGAACTTATTGTTTAGCACTGCCTACGGGCAAGTCCATTTATTTAAATAACTGTTATGTTGTTCCGAATATCATTAGAAACATTATTTCTATTTCTGTATTAGATATGGATGAATTTGACATTATAATAAAGAACAACAGTTGTTCTATTGATAAAGACAATATTTTATATGGTGTTGGTAATTTGCGAAATGGACTTTATATACTTGACTTGCATGGAAATATACTTCAAATAGAACAAACTAAGAAAACAAAAAGAGATGATGCTAATTATACCTATATGTAGCACTGTAGACTCGGTAATATCAATGAAACAAGATTATCCAAGTTGCATAAAGATAGACTCTTAGATGTGACGCCCCCAAATCCGAGTTCCCTAACCTCAGGTTTGGTGCTCACGATTAATCATACATATCATATCTAACTACCCATTCATTATTGAAATACATCATTCATATTATTACTTAATAGAACTTATAATAATATCCCATGTTAACTAACCTTGACATAACTTACATACCCTTAGCTATTCAAAAGGCTTACATAATTAATTTACATAATGTAACATAATAATTAAAAGTCAATAATAACTACTCCTGAGCTTTGCCTTTGCCTTTGTCCCAGTTAGAATCTTCTGCTACCTCGGCCTTAGTTGAAATGTTTTATTTAAGTAAGGGTGAGCAACGAGTTTGCTCAGCAAGTTAAAGTATACAATAAAGGATATATATCATGAATAGAAGAGTCTAGCTTCTATAGAACTTCAACACTAATCAAAGGATTTCGAAGTAGCTAAATAATAATTCATTTTCAATAACAAGACTTTCTTAAATTTCATGCTGAATAACATATCAAAGATGAAAGAGTAAAATTCTTTCAAAGATTCAATCATATTTAAGTGAATAAGAAGAATTAATAATACTGAAACAATATTCAATATAGTGGAATATTCCCAGATTTCATGCTGAGTGATCACATATGGGTCATGAACTAATAAAGGCATTGTATTACCAGTTCATTTACTGATAGACTACCTCAAGAATATAAGTTAGTTATAAAAACTAAACTATACTCTTCTGTAAGTACTTGAAGCGGCCAACTCCATTGTACCTTATATAATGCATAATACTCACAAAAAGCGCATGGGTCGTTTTACGACAATAAAGTTTGTTCATCTCAGTCTTACATCATGAGTCCGCACCACAACAATATGATTTGGATTGTTTTCAAAGAAATACTATGATTTCAACATATAATATCAATATTGATCTAGCCAAAATCAATAGCATAGATCTTCCAATAATAAATCAGTTCATAATAAATAAAACTATCATGCTTTAACAAATATTAGTCTCGCCAAAACAACTAGCTGAGACATGGCTCATAAACAGTTCCAATAATAGAATAAGAATCAATTGTACTATGTCCGAATAACAATAATCATTATAGATGTGAATAACTATCAATAATTATTCACTAATCACACTCTGCAATTAATAACTCAAGTTAGTTAGGAAACTTGAAATAAATGGGAATATTCAATAATAATCTTAGATGTGGCATAATCAATAATAATTATTCACTACCATGCTTGAAAAATAATAACTCGAGTTTGAGTTAGGGAACTTGCCTGATTTGTTGACTACTGCTACGCAATTTAAGTTAACTTCTTTTGTAAGACCTATCATTAATAAGATCGATCTCTCAATTAGCACCACATATCTTACCTATAGTAATTTATCTAACATGTAATCACATAATCAAACATTAGATAACACCTTAACACCATACGTATTCATAATTCTAAACCTAGCACACATCGAGTCCTTAATAGTATTCAATATAGTATACTGAGTAGTTTCCCACAAACAACCAACAAATTAGCTTCCGTCTCGTCTACACTATTTTTCACTGCGAGTTAGATCGGTAGCTAGTTCGTATATACCTCAGCTCTGTGACACCCCCGAATCCTGGTCCTCTGACCCCGGTCCGGTCGTCACGATACAATACAAATATCCACCTCTAAACAACATACAATAACTAAATGCGGAAATATAATAAACGTATGTCGTTCATTCAAAAGATGTTACTAGTCCCAAGATTCGATAACCTAAATACAAACATACAAACATACCCTAGAATAGTTATTAGGGTTCTTATTACATAACAGTAATTCAATTAAACATAAAAATAAAGTCTGCTCCTTGCAAACTAATCCTACATCTTCCCTTTACCCTTGTCATTCCCTGAAGTCTCGGGCTTAACTACAATATAAGTCATGATATAGCAAGAATGAGCAACAAGTTTGCTCAGCAAGTTTAAATACAACAATAAAGGATATATCATGATGAAAAGAATATACCTGACAATGAATTCAACAATATGAATATCAGAAGCAGAATAATAATTGCTTTTAGAATAACTGATAGTGAAGTAGACTTTTGAACTAGAAAACACTAACGGAACCAATAACTGATTTACCATTTGGTTACTGGCTATAGAATAAGTACTTTAGGGGATCAGCCTCGCGTACGCCATGTATATGCATAACATTCAACTCTGCTGTTTGTATCTTATAATAGATACCTGGGGTACTCCCCTATATATAAGGGGTGTTTTTTTCAGTCTAAGAATCCATACCATCAATTGGTCTAGATAGCTTTAATAAAACTTCATACAATTATCTGACCGAATAAGGGTTCAGACTCTATCTGACGCAGTTCAAGAATTATAAAACTTTTAAATAAGGTACAAGTCCAAGACTGTACGAACTCAAGTGCACCAAGTGCGAATATCAATAAAATTGATGTGGAATAATTGTAAAGTAATTAAACCACCTAATATCATGCTTGGAAATAAAGTTCAAACTTTATATAATTAACTGTTAATACGATAATAACCTGCTCAATATAATATGAGAAGGATAGGAACTTGCACAATAAAGAGTGTAAGGGAACTTGCATTCAAATCAAGTGAAGTTAAGAAACTCGCTTACACGATTCATTGAATAAGGTAGTGCAAGAATTTAGAATACTTGCATTCAATATAACAATTAAATGAAGTTAGGAAACTTGCCTGTTTGCTCAGCTACAAATAAGTTTTAGCTTTAATTAACTTATGTCGAAACGACCTAACATTAATAAGCCGGCCTTTCAATTAGCATGTGTAAACAAATATAAGTCTACACTTACAAGAATCTACTTATCATATAAGTTTATCATATAATTCACGTAAGTTAATCTAATCATGTCTTAGATTTAATAACATTAGATTATCTAGTTTCTATGCATCAATATAGGCTTGAACACATAGCACTTCAAGTTACTGATATAAATCAACACACATGCTTTATCAAGTTATTAACTCAAATTCGAAACATAGCATGCTCATTTTACGTTCACGTTAAGGTTATAGGTTTTCATTCCGGTAAACCTTAAGCAAATCAAATCCATATTATTTAGCCACAAAAATTATATTGTCATATAACGAGATTAACAATACTTAGTAAGCATGCTCGTACGTACACTACACCTATATACTTTAATCCACATAGTTTATGCTTGAAATTCAATCTCTATGAATAAGCATGCATAGGCGATATTCATGTAGGATGTTCATGTCAACATGTCTATAGGCATAATGAAATCCTAATATGTATGCTTGCATGCTCACAACATAACCCACATGGTAATTGATGTTATTATCTTTCAAATCTTAAGTTTCTTTGAAAAGTATATTAAGTCCACAAAGGTCGTTTAGTGTAAACAAAGTGTTTCGTAACCATGTGTCACATGTATGAAAACACACTACTAAGCCATATAAACGCTTTCACATGGTCAGAATCTAAAAGACATTAACCTTGGTCAAGTTTGCTTCAAAAGTTCTTAAGTGTCTTACTTTTGAAATTGGCTTAACTTTCAATTTAGTATGATAGTGTACGATTAACACTTTAAACCTTCATTACATGTCAATATAGACCATACGGTCATGCTTGCCAAAATCAAAATATACATAATGCGTATATGCTCATAACAAGTTCACTTTAGCAAACTCTAAGTTCATTTATAAACTTCAAGGCTTTTCATTAATAATGTGTATTAATAACATTATACATGTTCATACTACATGTATGTACTCATACCTACATATTAACCATGTCTACATGCTTGCCAAATAAGATATCATATGATTGCATACAATAGTTCTACAACAGAAATTAAAAACAGAATCTGCAGAGGGGCGCGGCCGCGCCCCATTTGTACTAAGGAGACGCGCGGCCACGCGGCTCCGTTTCCAAACCAGGAACGGCTGCTGGTCGGCAGTTTCAACAACCCAACTCACAATTTCATACGAATTCACTTCTATTCCAGCTATGTAACAGTTCTAACAAGCTTATATCATCATATAACACTTAACCAACATATTCCATAATTCAATTAACATCTATCTCAACATATTATGAATTTGACAATGTAGAGCATGAATGGAATTTTACAGAAAATGAAGAAGTTGAATGCAATTGATTATACCTCTATAATTGCTTTGCTTGAATTAACAAATCTCCCTCACTGATATCTCACAATAACTCACTCTCTATAACCTTCCCTAGCAATATAATTCTCAGCAATGAATGAAGGAGAAGAGATGTCATATATATAGGCAATTTGTATATCCAGACAATGTAATAATCCTCTAAATCAAACCCATTGATTGTAAGGTTGTTCAATGGACAAGAGAGGGTGGTTGAGAGTTGGTGCAATCCATCATTATCTCCACTCCCCCATAATCATAAGCTATACTTTGTGAAGAAAATGAGGAGAAGTAGAGTAGCTAGGCATATGGGTGTTTCACGTGAATAAGAAGTTGAGCACTCAATGTTGGACAACAACTGAACTCAGCAACTTGGAAGGTGTATATTGTATGTTAACACTTGGTTATAAATATACATCTACACACATTATAAGTATACTTAAGTTATATAATATACACACACTTCATTCCATGTATACATAGATTATACATTTAATTAGTGTTACAATGTCATTTCAATTGAGCAACTAATAATACAATGCATTGAGTATGTACATATATACCAATCATATAATCCATGTACATTATCTATTAACACCAAATATAATATAATTGTGTATTGCTCATTATTCATTACCATAACTATTATTATTATAATTATAATAACTTAATGAAATCATTATCAATTAATAATGTCTATTGGTATTAATATAAGATAGTAGGGTGTTCATTAAAATTCTACCCACACATATCATGTTACGTAAGTCATACTATTATGTCACTCACATAATGAAATTACTCTTACCATATAGTTAATATATATAATGTATAGTCATATTGATGTGTAACCCACCATATATTATATGTTTATGTATCACATGCTTGTATAAAATAATAAATTAATTAAATATAATATTATTATATTTATTAATCTCTTACTTATTAATTATTATTTATTCATTATAAATAAATACATTATTAATCAATTACTCATAATTGCAATTAATCAATATGTTCAACTCCCGCCACTATAGTCAAACAAATTGAATATTTAATTACTAATCACCTTATCAATTCTTTGATATTAAAGTCTTAGGGTCGATCCACTAATTTAAATTACCCATTAGTGACTCCTTTAATTATTTCACAAATTCACATAACCACATAAGGTTTAAATAAGTTCACAAAACTAACTCATAAAAATTTAAAATCACATATTAAATTAATAAGGAGTTTAAAATTCATGGTTGTTACATCCCTCCCCCTTTATAAAAATTCCGTCCTCGGAATTGTATAAATAAGGTTACTCAAATAAAAACGGATAATTTGCTCTCATTTTCTCTTCTAGTTCCCACGTAGCCTCTTCGACTGCGTGATTCCTCCAGAGAATATTAACGAAATGAATGATCTTATTCATCAGCTTCTGTTCCTTCCTATCTAGTATTTGGACAGGAACTTCGTCGTATGATAAGTCTTTCTCGACTTGGATCGGCTCGTAGGAGATAACGTGCTTGTAGTCTGGTTTATACGGCCGTAACACTGACACATGAAACACGTTGTGAATGTGCTCAAGTTCAGGAGGTAACGCCACCTCGTACGCCACTTCACCGACTCGCCTCAGAATCTCGAACGGTCCTATGAACCTAGGGCTCAACTTGCCCTTTTTCCCAAAACGAATCTTCCCTTTCCAGGGAGATACTTTTAGAAAAGCATAACTTTCTAATTCAAAATCTTTCTTCTGGCGATGTAGGTCCGCATACTTCTTCTGGCGATCTTGAGCAGCTACCAGCCGTGCTCTTATCACCTTGATAATCTCTACTGTCTGCTGCACCAATTCTGGTCCCAACAGTCGACGTTCACCAACTTCATCCCAACACAACGGTGTTCGACACTTTCTCCCATATAGCGTTTCGTACGGTGGCATTTCGATACTAGCGTGATAACTATTATTGTACGCGAACTCTACTAATGGAAGGTGATACTCCCAGCTATCCTTGAAGTCCATTACACAAGCTCGGAGCATGTCTTCAAGTGTTTGAATTGTTCTTTCGCTTTGCCCATCGGTCTGCGGATGATACGCGGTACTCATTCGTAACTGCATCCCCAATCTCTCTTGAAGACTCTTTCAGAAATTCGATGTGAATCGCGGATCTCTATCAGATACAATAGATACTGGCACCCCATGTCTCGAGATAATTTCCTTGACATATAATCTGGCTAGCTGGTCCAAACTATACTTAATTTTAATCGGAAAAAAGTGAGCTAACTTCGTAAGACGATCTACAATTACCCATATGGCGTCGTGCCCATTCTACGTTGCCAGAAGTCCCACCACAAAGTCCATTGCGATGTGCTCCTACTTCCATTCTGGAATCTCTAACGGCTATAGTAACCCGCTTGGTCGTTGGTGCTCTGCCTTGACTCTCTGACAAGTTAGACATCTGCTTATGCATTCCGCAATCTCTCTCTTCATTTTTGGCCACCAAAAGTTATGACGCAAATCTTGGTACATCTTCGTGCTTCCTGGGTGTATCGAGTATCTCATACTGTGTGCTTCTTGCAAAATCTCTTCTCTCAGTTCTGGTACTAACGGTACCCAAATTCATTCTTCAAACCTTAGCAGTCCAGTGCTATCAATCTTGAATTTCAAATCATCACCTTCAACAATCCGCTTCTTGATAATATCATAATCTTCGTCCTTCTCTTGTGCCTCCTTAACCTTGTATAATAAAGTCGGGCTTGCTGTCACTGTAAATAATTTCTCGTTAGTCTCCATCGGATACTTAACCTCCAAATTTAGTCGTTCAAAATTATTCACTAACTCTTCTTGAACAGTTAACTTCGATAACTTCTCTCCGCCTTTTCTGCTCAAGGCATCTGCCACTACATTTGCTTTGCCTGGATGGTACAGAATCTCACAATCATAATCTTTGATCAATTCTAGCCATCGACGTTGCCTCATGTTTAATTCTTTCCGTGTGAAGATATACTTCAGACTCTTGTGGTCAGTATATATCTCACACTTCTCACCATAAAAATAATGCCTCCAAATCTTCAAGGCAAAAACTACTGCTGTTAATTCCAGGTCATGAGTCGAATAACCCTTCTCCTAATCTTTCAGCTAACGTGAAGCGTACGCAATGACCCTACCGTGTTACATTAGTACACAGCCAAGACCCTTGTGTGACGCATCGCTATACACTACAAACCCTCCCGTGTTATCCGGTAAAGCTAACACAGGTGCTTGACTAAGCTTCTTCTTCAATTCTAGGAAACTCTCTTCACACTTCTCCGTCCAAACGAACTTAACTGTCTTTCTAGTAAGATTGGTCAACGGCGATGCTAATTTCAAAAAATCCTGGATGAATCTCCGATAGTAGCTCGCTAATCCTAAGAAACTCCTGATTTCTGTTGGCGTCTTCGGCTGCTCCCAATTGCTAACCGCTTCTACTTTTGCTGGATCCATCGAAACACCATTCTTGTCGATAACATGCCCCAAAAACTGCACTCTCTGCAACCAAAATTCACACTTAGAGAATTTTGCATACAGCTTCTCTCTCCTTAATGTCTCCAACACTATTCGAAGATGCTCGGCGTGCTCTTCCTCCGTCTCCAAATACACCAGAATGTCGTTGATGAATACGACAATGAACTTATTCAAATACTGTTTGAACACTCTATTCATCAAGTCCATAAATGCTGCTGGCGCGTTCGTCAATCCGAATGACATTACCAGAAACTCAAAGTGTCCATACCAAGTTCTGAATGTCGTCTTTGGAATATCCTCCGGCCTCACCTTCAGTTGATGGTAACCGGTCCTCAAGTCAATCTTTGAAAAGTACTTTGCCCCCTTCAACTGATCAAACAAATCGTCGATCCTAGGCAATGGGTACTTGTTCTTAATGGTGACCTTGTTCAACTCTCGGTAGTCGATACAAAGTCTGAGCGATCCATCTTTCTTCTTCACGAATAAGACTGGCGCTCCCCACGGTGATACGCTCAGTCGAATGTATCCCTTATCCAATAACTCTTGTAATTGAGCCATTAGTTCTTTCATCTCTACCAGTGCCATAGGATACGGCGCTTTGTATACCGGTGCTGTCCCTGGTGCCAAATCAATAACAAACTCAATTTCTCTATCCGATGGTAATCCCAGAATCTCATCTGAGAAGACATCAACGAAATCCCTTACAATAGGTATCTGACCTAGCTCACTCTCGACTCGTCGAGTATCAACCACGTGAGCCAAATAACCTATACAACCCTTCCTAAGCAATCTCTGCGCTTGCACCATCGTCAGACAATGAGATTGTCTCGGTGATTTACTACCATGAAATACTACCTTCGACTTATTCGGAGTCTTAACGTGTGCGCACTTCTTCTTACAATCGATAACTGCTTCGTGATTAGATAACCAATCCATTCCAAGGATTACATCAAACTCCCCCAAATGAATCAGTATCAAATCCATGTTGAGCTTAAATCCCAGCAATTCAGTATAACAGTTCCTATGAATGTATTCTACGGGGATAATTTCCTTGTTTGCTACTTCTACATTCATAGGGTGTTCTAATCTTTCACGGGGTAAGTCTAACTGTTTAGCAAATTCTTCGAAAAATAAAAGAGCAGGTAGCACCCGAATCAAATAACACATATGCATCTATATTGTTGATTGGGATGATACCTGACACCACGTCCTTGGACTCCACCGCATCCTGTACGGTCATGTTGAAAGTGTGTGCCGTTGGTCTGTTGGCTTGACTGGCTGGCCCTCCGATGCTCAGTCTGTTGTTGTTGTTGTTGCGATTGCCACTAGCTGCATCACCCTTTCTCTTCAGGCAGTCCTTAATTTGATGGTCTAGGGATCCACACGAGAAACACCCTCCTTTCTGCTTATTCGGACATTGAGGAGCCATGTGCCCCGGTTGTCCACAACGGTAAACAAACACTCTTTCCCTTCATGCACTCCCCCGAGTGATTCCTCCCACAGTTGTTGCACTTTACACTTTTCTTGGCCTCTCCCCCGGACTTATTACCTCCAAAGGATTGGCTCTCCGTCCATTTACGCTTGTTGGGGTTGCTGCCTCCGCTGCTTCCCCCTTTCGGTCCTTCATGTCCGGTCTTCTTTTCTTATTTGAATCGAGCGATGGCTTCATTGCCTCCTTCGGCAATGATAGCCCTTTCGGGTAGATCAGAGTAAGTCTTAATCTTCAATACCATGACTGCTTTCTGCACCCATGGTTTTAGTCCTAATTTGAACCTCCTTGCCTTCCTGGCTTCCGTGTCAACCTGATGTGAAGCGAATCGGGCCAACTCGTTAAATCTTGCCGCGTACTCTGCGACAGACATACTACCTTGTTTCAGTTCCAGAAACTTAACTTCCATATCCTGTCGCATAATCTCCAAGAAGTAATTCTCGAGAAATAGCTCCTTAAATTTATCCCAAGGAATAACTCCTTCGCCTGCTCGTCCCTTATTGGCTTTCCACCAATAGTTAGCTTCGCCCTTCATCATGAAAGTGGCAAAACTCGTCTTCTGTACTTTGGCCACTCGTGCGACTTCAAACACTTTCTCCATCTCTTCTATCCAGGTTTGGGCTTCGATTGGGTCCAAGGTTCCCCGGAACTCCGGTGGTCCTACCAATTTAAAGTCCTTAAAGCTCTCCAAGTGATGTCCTGCCTGCCCTGCTGCTGGCTGGGGTCTATTCTGCATTGCCTCAGTTAACAAGTTAACGAAGTTCTGCATAGGGTCGACATTTTCTCCTCCGCCATTATTAACGGATCCTTCCTCCCTTTGGTTCTGCAGTAGTCTCCTAGGCGGCATGATCCTGAGGAAAGGAAGAAAACATTAGGCTTTATGTGATATGCTGTTAGCATTAAGAAGTTTAAGATGTCTATCAATCATATGTGATTCAAATAAACAACTTCAGTATCACAATAAAACCCGATGGGTCTCCTCAACCCATCACTTACATACTCTACTTGAGTTTCTACTAAGGTTATAACCTAGGTTTCGCATTCCTAACGTTTATAACCTAAAGCTTTGATACCAACCTGTGACACCACTGAATCCGGGTCCTCTGACCCCGGTCCGGTCGTCACGATACAATACAAATATCCACCTCTAAACAACATACAATAACTAAATGCGGAAATATAATAAACGTATGTCGTTCATTCAAAAGATGTTACTAGTCCCAAGATTCGATAACCTAAATACAAACATACAAACATACCCTACAATAGTTATTAAGGTTCTTATTACATAACAGTAATTCAATTAAACATAAAAATAAAGTCTGCTCCTTGCAAACTAATCCTACATCTTCCCTTTACCCTTGTCCTTCCCTGAAGTCTCGGGCTTAACTGCAATATAAGTCATGATAAAGCAAGAATGAGCAACAAGTTTGCTCAGTAAGTTTAAATACAGCAATAAAGGATATATCATGATGAAAAGAATATACCTGACAATGAATTCAACAATATGAATATCAGAAGCAGAATAATAATTGCTTTTAGAATAACTGATAGTCAAGTAGACTTTTGAACTATAAAACTCCAACGGAACCAATAGCTGATTCACCCTTTGGTTACTGGCTACAGAATAAGTACTTGAGGGGATCAGCCTCGCGTACGCCATGTATATGCATAACATTCAACTCTGCTGTTTGTATCTTATAATAGATACCTAGGGTACTCCTCTATATATAAGGAGTGTTCTTTTCAGTCTAAGAATCCATACCATCAATTGGTCTGGATAGCTTTAATAAAACTTTATACAATTATCTGACCGAACAAGGGTTCAGACTCTATCTGACGCAGTTCAAGAATTATAGAACTTTTAAATAAGGTACGAGTCCAAGACTGTACGAACTCAAGTGCACTAAGTGCGAATATCAATAAAATAGATGTGCAATAATTGTAAAGTAATTAAACCACCTAATAGCATGCTTGGAAATAAAGTTCAAGCTTTAAATAATTAACTGTCAATACGATAATAACCTGCTAAATATAATATGAGAAGGATAGGAACTTGCACAATAAAGAGTGTAAGGGAACTTGCATTCAAATCAAGTGAAGTTAAGAAACACGCTTACACGATTCATTGAATAAGGTAGTGCAAGAATTTAGAATACTTGCATTCAATATAATAATTAAATGAAGTTAGGAAACATGCCTGTTTGCTCAGCTACAAATAAGTTTTAGCTTTAATTAACTTGTGTCGAAACGACCTAACATTAATAAGTCGGCCTTTCAATTAGCATGTATAAACCAATATAAGTCTACACTTACAAGAATCTACTTATCATATAAGTTTATCACATAATTCACGTAAGTTAATCTAATCATGTCTTAGATTTAATAACTTTAGATTATCTAGTTTCTATGCATCAATATAGGTTTGAACACATAGCACTTCAAGTTACTGATATAAATCAACACACATGCTTTATCAAGTTATTAACTCAAATTCGAAACATAGCATGCTCATTTTACGTTCACGTTAAGGTTATAGGTTTTCATTCCGGTAAACCTTAAGCAAATCAAATCCATGTTATTTAGCCACAAAAATCATATTGTCATATAACGAGATTAACAATACTTAGTAAGCATGCTCGTACGTACACTACACATATATACTTTAATCCACATAGTTCATGCTTGAAATTTAATCTCTATGAAGCTTGAACTTTATTTTCAAGCATGCTATTAGGTGGTTTAATTTCTTTACAATTATTCCACATCGATATTATCAATATTCACACTTGGTGCTTTTGAGTTCGTACAGTCTTGGACTCGTACATCATTTGAAGTTCTATTATTCTTGAATTGAGTTAGATAGAGTCTTAACCTTTGTTCGGTTAGACAAGTATATAAAGTTTTAAAAGCTATCCAAACCAATTGATGGTAAGGATTCTTAGACTAAAAGAACACCCCTTATATGATAGGGGAGTACCCCGGGTATCTAGTATAAAGATACAAATAACAGATCTAAATGTTATACATACACATAGAGTACGCGAGGTTGATCCCCTCAAATACTAAATCTGTAGCCAGTAACCAAAAGGTCAATTAGCTATTGAATCCATTGGAGTTTTATAGTTCAAAGTCTACTTGACTATCAGTTATTCTAAAAGCAATCGTTATCTTTGCTTCTAATATTCATATTATTGAATCTTTCTAATATTTATATTGTTGAATTCATTGTCAAATATTTTCCATTCATCATGATATATCCTTTATTGTTGTATTTAAACTTACTTAGCAAACTTGTTGCTCATTCTTGCTATATCATGACTTATATTGCAGTTAAGGCTGAGACTTCGGGGAAAGACAAGGGTAAGGGAAAGATGTAGTGATAGTTTGCAAGGAGCAGACTTTATGTTTAGTTTAATTACTATTATTATAATTTAAACCCTAATGACTTTTATAGGGTATGTTTGTAATGATGTATTAAGGTTATCGAATCTTGGGACTAGTAACACCTTTTGAATGAGCGACGTACGTTTATTATATTCCGCACTTTAGTTATCGTATGTTGTTTAGAGGTGGATGTTTAGTATTGTTTCGTGATGACCGGACCAGGGTTAGAGGACCCGGATTCGGGGGTGTCACAATGTGTTTAAGATAATTTGAAGTCTTATATATATTATGTGTGTACTTGGATATTACTTTCATAAGGTACGACATGGTAGTTTAAAGCGTTATAAGCTTGTGATATGCATGTTGTGGGTGTAGACTCATGTATTGTCTAGTTAGCGACTTATGTTGTAAACCACGTTGTGAGTTGAACTTAAGTAAGAAGTTCAACGGTTTAAACGTCATGGTTATGAACCAATTGGTGTTGTAAACATAATGTAAAATGTAGGATAATTGTGGAAGTGGTTTGTAATTGTAAAGTGTAGCTTGCGCTTGAGGCAAGTTTCCTAAATTTTTCCTTTACGTTTATGCAAGTCTTCTAATTATACTTTTTCCTTGAGCAAGTTTCATATTCTAACTTGTTATTCTTATGCAAGATATTGTATTCTCTATAATTTATATATTGAATAGTAATCTTATCAAGTTCATTATTGAATTAACGTGACCTTGACTTAATTATTCAAGCAAGGTTTATCTATCTTTCAAATGCTTTAAGTTATTTCTAAAGCATGCTTATCTAATATGAAGTTTATTGTTATGACTCATACTTGGTTCATAATTCTTGTATTATTGAAATCTTAATTATTGTGAGTCGATTCAACTACTCCTTAGTTGATGATAGTTGAAAACTCCAAATTTTCTTTTAGCTATCCAAACCAAACTTTCTTTTGTGCGGACTTATATCAAATACTGAGATGAACAACCCTATTTATTAGGGGAGGTTACTAAGCGAAAGTGTTAAATGTTTGTGCACAATACATGGTACGAAGGGTTGATCCCCCTAAGTACGAGTTGAGAGTCCATAGTCTAAATGATTGTTTAAGGTTTTAAACAAAAATATTTATAATCTAGGACATAGTTCAAGGTCTTATAACCCTCAGATGACTTCAATATTCGAAATTCTAAGTATTAATGAAAGAATTATTATTCAATTCGTAATTGTTGATGAAAATAAAGTTAATCAAATCTTTTGAAGTTATTAAGTTATGTCATATTATTGTTGTATTCCAAGTGAACTTTTATTTGCTCACTCTTGCATATTTCATTATCCCTTGCAGTTAAAGCTGAGAATGTTGACGTACTATCAACAAGTAAAGGGAAAGGCAAGATGAACAAGTGAAAACTTGTTATCTTTGATTTGATTGTAATAAGATTCGTTTATGATATTTTTTTCCCGCACTTATTTGTTTATGTTAAGGTTAGCAAACCTGGGATATTTTTGGATTAAGGTTGTAATTCTTTTTCATAAGGAAGATTTTATTTAATGATGAGGTTGTAAATTATTTTGCATTCCTTATTATGTGGTAGATGTATGTTTTATTTTAGATAGTGAACACCAAATCGTGTGAAAATGAAGTACCCGAATTTGGGGGTGTCACACAATCAAATATAGGCCCAATTTTCAAGCAGCATTCACACACGCATTTTAATTTTAAGGGAAATATTGAAAAGATGCGGTACCGTGTTTACACGGGAGTTGTGGGGTGCCTAACACCATCCTCACACTTAACCAAGCCCCCGAACTCAAAACTTTATTTTCAAAGATCAAGTTTCGACAGTGTCCAGCAATTGGGCCTCTTTTAAACAAAACTCGGTTGAGTTGGTACAACCATTTTCAAATCTACCAACTGGCAACTTTGTAAAACGTTCAAATCGTCGACATGATACATGTTGGCCTTTTTCCTAATAAACCCTTCAAAATCTTTTTCGCAATAAAAAGAGTGAGGGTAGAGATAACTTAGGAAGAGATAAAAGATCCGGGTTGTGACTCGACCCGCAGATTTTTTAACCAACGTCGACAGGTGGCGACTCTGCTGGGGACGGTAGAGGGCTTAGGCCGCTTTCAAATCTTTTCAAATATTTCCCTTTCAAAACTCCGAATGCGTGAAATTATGCGTCTCCCCATTGAATGAATGCGTGAATGTTGCATCTTTACATTAAATGAATGTGAATGAATGCTTTCCTGTTTTTTTAGTGCTTCGCACCCATATTAGTGCTTCGCACAAACTGTCGTCATATGCATAACGGTAAGGCACAATTTATGTGAATGTATGTTGTGATTCCTCTTATAAGCAGACAAAACCCGTTGGTGATAAGTAATGTCTCTGGGAATCGGCTAAGGCTCTGGGGCTCATGAAAATGCACCACCTAGATTCGCTCCAGTTGAAAGATCGGATTAATTTCCCCTCTCGTAGATTGTGATGATCTGGGGACCTTCATGCCAAAAAGCCAACGCGAGAGTAACCTAAGATAGGTTAGCCTCTGATTAACCAAATTCGACGGGAAGCTTCTTCATGCCTTCCTCTTTCAATTCAATGTCAAGTTTTCAATATTTAACTCTTGTCATCCTGTCATCAAAATAACTAACCTCGGTTTTGTAGGATAAGAATAAAAAACACATCTTGCATCATATCCTTACTTACCTCAGGAAATTGACACGCCTATGTTTTGTTGTAGGTAAAAAATTGGTCCTGTCACTAGGTCTAAGTCTAAGAAAGCACTGAGTCCATCTACGGACATGGCTTCAAGTGCTCAAACAGAGTCCATCCCTGTATCTAGGGAAGAGTTCGAAGGACTAAGAAATCAGATAGCCGAACTAGCCGGTTTTCTGAGAGAACAAAGCAAGGCCTTTAAAGGGAAACAAGCCCAAACTCAAACAGAACCAGGAGCACCTGGTTGTAATCAAGAGACTGAAAATGCCGAGACTCAGATTCCTGGACCATAGAACCAGGACACAACCAACAAAAACCCTGAAATAACCCCCTCAGCAAAGAACAGGAGGCCGGTGACATCATGAAGAAAGTACAACAAATGGAGGAAACTCTCCGGTCTATCAAAGGGACTGGGCATTCGGCAGTGTTAATTATTCCGATCTTTGTATTTTCCCCGGGGCTCGTTATCCTAAGAAATTCAGAACCCCCAATTTTGAGAAATATAATGGATTGGGAGATCCTTATACCCATCTGAAAGTATTCATTAGAGAGCTCGGATCCTATGCAGAGGACGAGAAGCTTCGAATGCAACTATTCCAAAAGAGTCTAACTGGAGAGGCCAGAGCCTGGTATGCCCGTCTGGACAACTCTAAGATTCACATCTGGGAAGAGTTTTCCTATGCCTTCCTCAGTCAATACAGCTTCTAATCTCAGCTGGCTCCAGATATATACCAAATAACCAAGATCAAGAAAAAGAACACTGAATCATTCAGAGAATATGCCCAGCGATGGAGACAGGTCGCAGCACAAGTTATCCCAGCCATGACTGAGTTTGAGATAGTCATGACTTTCATCGATATTCAGGAAGCTCCGTATTACGAGAGGGTCCTAGCAGACATCAGAAAACCATTCTCTGAAATGATCAGGCACGGTGAAATGGCAGAAATGGGGCTCAAATCCGGGAATAAAAAAGATCTGACCGCCCTTGAAGCTGTTGCTGAACATAGCAAGTTCAAAAATTATAGGAGTAATCCCCAGAGGGTACATAAGAAGAAAGATGAAGAAATGTCCTTAGTATTGCAAGGACAGAATCCAACGGGCGAGTCAAATAGTATGCCCATTCAAAGGAGGAACTATACCCCTTTTCAAGCTGCAACACAGCCTTCAAACCCTCCATTCCAGAAACATATGGAGGTTAGGAGGCGAAGAACTTTCACCCCTCTAGAGGATTCACTTGAGAACGTATTCAAACTTCTAACAGCTCAAAAGAAGATTGTACAACTCCTTCCACCAACCAACACTGGTGGACGAAATTTTGACCCAAGCAAGAAGTGTGCTTATCACTCTGGATTTCCAGGCCATGACACCCAAGACTGTTGGTCTCTTAAGCACAAAATTCAAGACTTGATTGACAGCGGAGAGATTGTCGTCACAAAGCCTGAGCAACCTCATGTGTAGGACAATCCTCTTCCATAACACAAAGAGGAGAATGTCAATATGATCAGCACCATAAGTGGAGAAGGATCCAAGTACCTCCGTTATGTAGGAGAATTAACTCCATCCAGTAATAGCAGCCCAGACAGTTGGGAAATGTCAGAAACGCGGTTCTTGATAGAGCAGGAAATCAAATATATCAAGAAGCAAATCGAATAATTGGCAGAACTGATAGTCTATCAGCATCAGATCACCAGAAAGATGATCAAACGGGCTAGCCGGTCTAACATCGATTGTCCTCCCACACCGGAGGTCAATTCCAAGACCATAGTCGGTCTCATGAGCATGAACCCTGGACTGACAAGGGGGTCGAAGAAGCAAGTGTCCAAACCGATAGGAAATTCTTATTTTAGAGGAACTTCACCAACCTAAACCAGTCAATGGAAGAAATCCTCCAGATGCTAATCAACGAGGGAACGGTTGCAGACTTGTTACCTCCGTTAAACCCTTAAGCAACAAAATTCAAACCTGACCAAGTATGTCAGTACCATTCCAATTCACCTGGCCATGACATTGAGGATTGTTGGTCACTTCGTAACCTGATTCAAGACATGATTGAAAGCGGGGAATTGATAAGGGGAAGTCAAATTCTTAATCTCCCAGATAACGACATTCTCTGGATCCCCACTGTATGGAACCAGAACACAGTAGCTGTCATCTCCTATGATGAGGAGTCAACTCTCAAACCCTTAGTACTGCCAGGGAAAGGGGTCCAAGAAATACAAAATCTTGTGAAGGTGGCTACACCCGAGCCTCTGATCTTGCCCTTCAGACCCCAGTATCCAATTATTAGTCTGAAGAGGGTCCCATGGAACTACGGGAACGATGAAGGTTCCACCTCCAACAACATTGCCATTGTGCCAAAGGATAATCCATTATACCTGCCTCAGCGGGTGATCAAACCAGTCATTAAAGCTAAAGCAAAGGTGGCTGAAGAGAAAATCGAAGAGTTCCTCAACAAGATGGGACACAATAAAATCAAAATAGTGCAAAACTTAAAGGATGCACCCAAGCAAATGTCCATCCTCGATCTGGTCTTATCTTTAGTGGATCATCGCAACATTCTAGTGAAAGTTCTAGAAGAAGCCCATCTGCCACATACCGTAGATGCCGAGAAATTTCGTCACGTGGTGGAACACATTTTCAACAACAATGTGATATCCGTCACTGACGATGATATCCCTGTAGAAGGAATATGCCATCATAAGTCCCTACATATAGCTGTGAGGTCTTTCGGGTATGTGATCGGAGGAGTGCTCATAGATGGAGGATCATCCCTCAACATCTGTCCCTACGATACCTTGGAAAGAATGAAGATCAACCCGAACCGGATCAAAACCAGTCATGTGGTCATCCGGGCTTTCAATGGATCGCGACGCCAAGCTATAGGAGAAATATAACTACCCTTGGAGATTGGCCCACACACTTTCTACGTATCCTTTCAGGTGCTCAACATAGCCACTGGATACAACTTGCTGTTGGGCGGACCATGGATCCACATGGCAGGAGCAGTGCCATCCACCCTCCATCAACAGCTCAAATATATTATCAACGATAACCTCATCACGGTCAATGTCAAACCAGAATACCCTGTCTACATACAGGGAGATATGCCAGTGATCATCCTGGATGAAGGGATTGAACCTGCAAGTTTTCAAGGTCTGGAGGTGAGCGATACCCATTATCTACCTATTGGGGCACCAACTATGAAGCCTAAGGTCTCCACCGAAGTAATGACAGTGGGCCAGGAAATGGTATCTTTGGGTTTCCAACCTGGAGAAAGGTTAGGAAAGAATCATTAAGGTATCAAGAGCCCGATACAAATCCCAAGTCAGACTAGGAGAGCCGGGTTGGGATTTTCATCCCTGGCAAACCACCGGAACCCACATAAGCACCCTAAGGCTTGTGCTTCCACCTCTATACTGCTGCCAAGCCTCACTAATGTCGAATGGGGTAAAACCAATGAGGAAGATCCCTATTGTGGTATCAGCCATGCTGTTTCCTCCAATCATACTCGTCAATGAAAGAAAAGCCTTCAAGAATGAGGCAGATAGCGAAAAGGGAAAAAAAGATCCTGTACGAAGGACGAGACCCATTCGCTAACATGCGGGTCATCATAAACTACGAGGGTATGAAAGATGAGATCCCAGAAAGTGAAGACGAGGATTAGATTCAAATTCCTCACATCAAGAAGGAAAAAGGGGGCAGTTCAAAGAAAAACCCCGGCCCTATTATAAAGGATGTCTCAGTAATCATTCAGGAAGAGACAGATAATCACAAATCCATGATCCTCCCGGTTCATAAGGATCTGACCTTGGATAACTGGAGCAATGACGCTTGCCTCAGTCGAAAAGGGTAAAGGGGTAGAGAGAGTCAATCTGCCCTTTAATCATGCTTTCATTTACTGCTTACTTTTGATTGCATAGCTATAGCAGCAACTTGTCATGCTCTGCAGAATGCTATATATTATTTAAGCAGTTGTATATATCTAAGATTAAAGCCTTTTTGTTTTCAGGACCCAAGCGTTGGATGTGTTTGTCTCTGTTGATGAAATGCCAATATGTCAAAGTGACTACGACTTTGATGTAGAACTGAACTTCGACTTGATGGATATTGATCAAGAGGAGGAAGATAACTATGAGGTGCCTGAGGAGATCAAAGAATGGGTCAAAGACAAACCCAAACCAAACCTCGACCAAACCACCATTATCAACATAGGAACCTCCGAAAACATCAAAGAAATTCAGATAGGTTTAGACCTCACACCAGACCAAAAAGCCGACCTGATTGAACTCCTAACACAGTTCCTGGATGTATTTGAATGGTCATATGAAGACATGATTGGCCTATCTACTGATATTGTCATCCATCGAATGCCCATCAAAGATGGATTTAAGCCAGTCAAGCAAAAACTCAGGTGATTGAAACCTGAATGGAGCCTGAAAGTCAAAGAAGAAGTTGTTAAGAAATTCAAAGCCGGAATCATCATAGTATCCACATACCCAGAGTGGCTGTCAAACATAGTTCCTGTACCTAAGCCTGGAGGAAAGGTACGGGTCTGCATGGATTACCGGGATTTGAACAAAACCTGTCTCAAGGATAATTTCTCGATACCTTTCATCCACATCTTGATAGACAATACGACGCAGTACGGCATGTATTCCTTCGTGGATTGCTTTGTTGGTTACCCTCAAATCATAGTTGCTGAAGAAGACCAGGAGAAAACAGCTTTCATCACTCCGTGGGAAACCTTCTGCTATAGGCGACTATCCTTCGGCCTCATCAATGCCGGTGCCACGTATCAGCGAGCCATGATGGGCCTGTTTCATGACATGATGCACAAAGAGATAAAGGTTTATGTGGACGACATCATCATCAAATCCCGGAGGGAGGATGATCACATCGACCATCTACGAAAGCTGTTCAACAGGTTGACCAAGTACAACCTCAAGCTAAATCCCGCCAAATGTGCTTTTGGCGTCAAAGCAGGCAAGTTGCTAGGATTCTTGGTGAGTAATTGAGGTATCACGCTAGACCCTGCCAAGATCAAAGCCATCACTGAAATGCCAATACATCGAACAGAGAAGGAGATACGTGGGTTTTTGGGGAGAATCAACTTCATAAGCCGATTCAATTCCCAGCTCACAGCAATCTGTGAACCCATATTCAAGCTACTAAGGAAGAATTCCTCCACCAAATGGAATGAGGATTGTCAACAAGCCTTCCTTTCCATTAAGAGACAGCTGATCGAAGCACCTATTTTGGTACCCCCAAGGGATGGAGTTCCCTTGTTCATATACCTATCCGTTAATACCAATGCAATGGGCTGCATGTTAGGACAAAAAGATGATAGTAGCAAGGAAAGATCCATCTACTACATTAGCAAAAGATTCAGCAGTGGTGAACAGAAATATACCCTGATTGAGAAAACATGATGTGCGTTAGCATGGGCCGTAATGAGGTTACAGCATTACCTCTATGGAAACACGACCTACCTCATATCCCGTATGGATCCACTCAAATACATATTCAAAAAGCAAATGTTGAATTATCGACTGTCTAAATGGCAGTTGATCCTACAACAATTCGACATCGTCTACGTGACTCAAAGGTCAATCAAGGGTCAAGGCATTGCAGATCAATTAGCTAAAGCACCATCAGGAGGGTTCGAGCCCCTGGAGACCTATTTCCCATATGATGGAATCATAACAATTCAACAACTCCAACAAGAGAATACAGTCCAACCATGGAAAATGTATTTTGACGGATCAGTAAACATGGAAGGTGCCGGAGCTGGGGCAGTCCTTATCTCTGGTACATGAGAACAATATCCTGTGGCTACCAAACTTCAATTTGGCAACACCAACAACACAGCCGAGTATGAAGGCTGTATAATGGGGTTGAAACTAGCCCAATCTATTGGTATAAAACACCTAATGGTCTTTAGAGACTCTGAGTTGGTCATTAGACAATCCACTGGGGCATATCACACCAAGGAACTAAATTTGTTGCCCTATCATTAGCAGGTCGTCAAAATATCCCTAGAGTTTGAATACATAACCTTCAGCCATATTCCACGGGGTAGGAATGACTTCGCTGTTGCATTGGCAACATTGGCTTCATTAATCTGCATATTCGACAGGAGTGGGATTCCCAACATCAAATTTATAATTTAGAAGGCCCCTGACATATAGGAATTACATTGGAGAAGTATCAGATGAAATACCTCCTTTCAGTCAGCCTTGGTATCAAGACATCAAGGAATATCTACGAGATAGATCTACACCCGCTGGGGCAAGCCAATCCGAGCTAAAGAGGAGATGTCCTCTACAAAAGAGATACTGGAATAGGCCTGTTAAGATGCCTTGATAAAGAGCAAGCCCAAAGGCTGAAGGATGAAATCCACGGTGGAGTTTGTGGTCCACACATGAGCGGTCATCTGCTGGCCAAAAAGATATTAAGAACATGGCATTATTGGATCTTTCTCAAAGCTGATTGTGATGATCACGTCAAGAGATGTTTACAATGCCAAATACATGGAAATGCCATACATGCTCCTCCAAATGAGCTACACAACATGAGTTCACCATAGCCTTTCTCCATGTGGGGAATGGATGTGATCGGTCCAGTGGAACCCAAAGCCAGGAATGGTCATCGATTCATCTTCACCATGATCGATTACTTCACCAAATGGGTCGAAGCAGCCTCTTTTCCCAAAGTCACCAAAGAGGTCATCATTGGTTTCATTAGAAACAATGTCGTCTGTCGATATGGACAACCGGAGGTGATCATATCAAACAATGCCAAAAACATGAAAAATCAAATGATGAAAGAACTGTGCAGCAAGTTCCACATCAAGTATCTCAACTCCGTCATCTATCGGCCCAAGATGAATGGTGCTATCAAAGCAGCCAACAAGAACATCAAAACGATTCTGCAAAAAATGTTCACCAATCACAAAGAATGGCCTGACTTGCTGCCTCTAACCCTATTAGCATACAGGACGTCAATGCACACTTCTATTGGGGCTACCCCCTATTCATTGCTTTATGGCATGGAAGCAGTCCTCCCCATAGAAGTAGAGATATAATCCTTACGAGTGATGATCGATGCTCATATAGACGAAGGTCAGTGGTTGCAAGACCGATACCACCAATTGTCTCTGATCGATGGAACAAGTGATGGGTTTGTACGAAATCGTGACGCAATCAAATTGCAAAAATTAGCGGAAGCATGGTATATCAGAGTTTAAAAAATTTCTACAAAACCATTACCCGGATCATCCTTTATGCAAATTATTAATTTAAAACGATAAATAAGAAGTTATGGAATCATACCCTTGTAGAACGAAGCTTCCACAGGTACTAGTTCAACTCCTTGTTCTTCGTGATCTCCTTGAATTTCCGGGTTAGATTCCTTTCTTTGATCAACGTTAGCCACCCAAGTGTTTGGCCTCTAGAGGTGATCCACCAAGGAAGAGAAATTATCAAGAAGGAGGATGTTTGGCTTAACCTTAGTTTTCTATCCTCTATAGAAAAGGAGTACTCTCCAACAATTGGAATTGCATCAAATTAATATCTATTATAAGACTTCTCTTATATAGACATTGGTCAACCCTTCTAATCCTATTAGACATGGGATTTCTTTTAATTAATTAAACTCCTTTAATTAATTTAGGCTTCCCACCACATGGGAATAATTAATTAAATTCATTTAATTAATTTGTCTCCTAATCTTATTAGGAATAAATGAGAGTACTAAATATTAAATTAATTACTAAACTCCTTTAGAAATTAAAATAATAATAATTGTAATAATATTAATAAGACTCCTCTTATTAATTTATATTTAATATTTTCAAAATATTAAATAATAAACATTAAGCTATTTAATTTATTCTATCACCATAGATTAAATTAATTATACTTAATGCATTATTACGATTATGCCATTACCTTCTTAAATAATTATTCTTCCTTTTATGGTGTGACCCTTTAGGTTCTCCATATTAAACCGGTTGTGAATAAATCAATTAAAACAATTTTAATCTTATTTAAATAAATAAATTAAACTAATAATCTATTTAAATAAATAATATTTATTCTAAATAGGGATAAGCCTCCCTAGCGATCAACGACTTTCCAGATAATATAGATTTCAACATTAATCATAAAAGAACCTGTGAGTTAATAGTTACCATACAATTCAATCCTTCCACCATACAATGTCCTAATTAAATATAAGACATGAATTTACTGTCAAGTCTTATTTTATTTAATTATATGTATTTCGATTAGAAAATGCACAACTCCAAATAATGCAAATTAAAAACTCCTTTCTAATTTCATTTCACCTTGGCCAAGGATTCCTGGGTTGTCATTTAACGAATCACATAGGACATATCTCCTCTTTTACTAGAGGTGGTAGATTCTTTATTGATCATTCATTATCTCCATATATAACTCACTATACCCAAGCATACCCTATATATGCCTTAAAAGGTCTTAAGGAATAAGTCAAAGTATAATTTGTTACATACAAGATACTATGATGATCTCAAGTCCAAGGATCACTTGTACTACTATCACATTAGGAATTCCTATTGACAGGCGAGTAAAACTCCATTAGGTATTCCATAGCGAATCACGTTCAGTGAACTTATTCTCCAATAAGCACCTACATACTTGCTTTAGTGTCTCCACACAAATGATCATGAGATCAATCATCCTCATCCAATGAGCAAGCAACATATGTACCAATCTATCCGGATTTACTAATCCCCTTTTTAGTAATCCCACGATTGGGAACTATTTTAGTTTTAGAGCTTTCTAAGAATTTAGATCTCATTAGCATGATCATCATCATGATTCTAAAAGCATTGCTTAAAACTATGGGTTATTTACATATTATAAAAACAGCACCATGTAGATAATTAAATGCCTTTAATAAATGAATATTTTATTAATAAATAAATAAGATTGTTTACAAAGTACGTGCTTTATCATCATACATGATTGGCTTGTATGCACACTACTATCAATCTCCCACTTGCACTAAAGTCAATCGCCATGGTATCTCATACCCATTTTCTCTAAGTGACGATCAAACTGCTGTTGTGTTAAAGCTTTAGTTAATGGATCTGCAATGTTGTCTTGAGAGTCTACACTCTCCTCTTTCAATGATTTGTTTAATCAAAGTGCCGCAACACATGTTTAGATTCAAGATGAGACTTAGGAACTATTCCTAGTTCTGTAATGAACTTTTTATCTAAAACATCAACTTGCAGCTTCACTTACAGTTATATACTCTGCCTCTGTCACTGAATCAGCAACTGTTTGCTGCTTGGAACTCTTCCAACTCACTACGCCTCCGTTCAAGGTAAAAACATACCCCGAAACAGATTTACTGTCATCTTGGTCCGTTTGAAAACTTGAGTCTGTGAAGCCCTCGAGTTTTAATTCAGACCCACCGTAGACAAGAAAAATATCTTTAGTCCTTCTCAAGTACTTTAGGATATTCTTCACTGCCTTCCAGTGCTCTTCTCCAGGATTCGATTGGTATCTGCTCGTTACACTAAGTGCATGAGCAACATCCGGTCTAGTACATATCATACCGTACATGATAGATCCTATTGCAGAAGCATAAGGGATCTTACTCATACGGTCTCTCTCCTCAGGTGTCTTTGGGGCCTGTTTCTTGGAGAGATGTATTCCATGGCTCATCAGCATGAGACCTCTTTTGGAATCTTCCATGCTAAATCTCTTTAGCATTGCATCAATGTATGTTCCTTGGGATAAACCAAGCATCCTTTTAGATCTATCTCTATAGATCTTTATCCCCAAAATATAGGATGCTTCTCCCAAGTCCTTCATGGAGAAGTGTTTAGATAACCAGATTTTAATTGATTGTAGCATAGGAATGTCATTCCCTATCAGTAATATATCATCAACATATAATACAAGGAATGAAATTGCGCTCCCACTAACCTTCTTGTACACACATGGTTCATCGTCATTTTTGATAAAATCAAACTCTTTGATTGTCTCATCAAAACGAATGTTCCATCTACGAGAAGCTTGCTTCAATCCATAAATGGATTGTTGCAGCTTACAGACTTGATTTATTCCAACCTTTGAAACAAATTCCTCTGGCTGTGTCATATACACATCCTCCTCAAGTTTCCCATTGAGGAAGGCTGTTTTCACTTCCATCTGCCAGATCTCATAGTCGTTATAAGCTGCAATCGCAAGCAAAATCCAAATGGACTTGAGCATAGCTACTGGTGAAAAGGTTTCATCATAATCAACTCCTTGTCTTTGTTTGAAACCTTTTGCAACCAGTCGGGCCTTATAGGTCTCCACCTTGCCGTCCGCTCCAGTCTTTCTTTTAAAGACCCATTTACACCCAATAGGCTTAATGCCTTCAGGTGGTGAAACCAAAGTCCATACTTTGTTTTCATACATGGAGTCCATTTCGGATTTCATGGCTTCAAGCCATTTCCCTGAGTCTTTATTACTCATGGCCTGTTCGTAATTCAATGGATCATCATCATTCATGATGTGTACCTCATCGTCATCCTCTATAACGAATCCATACCTCTCAGGTATCTTCGGTACTCTCCCAGATTTACGAACAGGGTGTGGTATAGTAGGTTCTTCTACTTGGTCAGGTACCTGACTTTGATCCGTGGTAATTTGTGGTTCTTGAACTTCTTCAAGATATATCTTACTCCCACTGACCCCTTCATGGATAAACTCCTTTTCCAAGAAGGCAGCATGTTTCGCAACAAACACCTTTTGATCAGTTAGATGATAGAAATAATACCCTACAGTTTCTTTAAGGTATCCCACAAATCTACACTTTTCGGATTTAGTCTGTAGCTTATCATGTTCAAACTTTTTGACATAAGCTGGACAACCCCAAGTCTTAACATGCTTAAGATTTGGTTTCTTCCCCTTCCACATCTCATATGGAGTCTTTGGGACGGATTTGGTAGGTACCTTGTTAAGTAGGTATGTAGCCGTTTCTAGGGTATATCCCCAGAAGGAAATTGGAAGGTCGGTAAAACTCATCATGGATCGAACCATGTCTAACAGTGTTCGATTTCTCCTTTCAGATACTCCATTTAACTGTGGTGTACCTGGAGGAGTCCATTGTGAGATTATACCATTTTCTTTGAGACAATTGAGAAACTCACAGCTTAAGTATTCTCCGCCTCGATCTGATCGAAGTATCTTTATACTCTTGCCCGTTTGTTTCTCTACTTCACTTCTGAACTCTTTGAACTTTTCAAATGATTCTGACTTGTATTTCATTAAATACACATATCCAAATCTTGAGTGATCATCAGTGAAAGTAATAAAATAAGAATACCCACCCCGTGCACTTGTTGTCATAGGCCCACAAACGTCTGTGTGAATCAATGCCAACAACTCTGTAACTCTTTCTCCTCTTCCACTAAAAGGAGATTTAGTCATTTTACCCATGAGACAAGATTCACAAGTTGGATATGATTCATAATCGGATAGCTCGAGGAGCCCATCTTTATGCAACTTGGATAATCTTGTTTCATTGATATGACCGAGTCTACAGTGCCACATGTAGGTATAATTAATATCATCTCTTTTCCTTTTCTTAGTTTGTTCAATTTGAAATATATTTTCTTGTAAGTCAAGTGTATAAAGTCCATTTCGCAAATTTCCAATACCATATAAAACATCGTCTTTATAAATAGAACAACTATTGTTCTTTATAACAACGTTAAATCCTTCCATATCCAATACAGAAATTGAAATAATATTTTTAATAATATTCGGAACATAATAACAATTATTAAGATAAATGGACTTGCCCGAAGGCATTGCTAAATAATAAGTTCCTACAGCTAATGCAGCAACCTTTGCTCCATTCCCCACTCGTAGGATCACCTCATCATTGTTCAGCTTTCTACTTCTGACCAGTCCCTGCACAGTATTACATATGTGAGAACCACAGCCGGTATCCAATACCCAAGTAGAATTATGACTTTCAGAAAAATTAATTTCAATCATAAACAAACCTTGATTGGAAGTCGAAGCTTCTCCAAGCTTCTTCTCTGCTAGATACTTCTTGCAGTTCCTTTTCCAATGTCCCGGCTTGTTGCAATGAAAGCACATTCCTTTGCTAGCTGGATCAGATTTCTTTTGTTCATTTATGTTCACTTTGCCCTTGGTCATCCGAGATCGGAAGAGCTCCTTAGATATCTCATATCTAGCAGTCCTACTTTGTTCACCATACAACTCCTTGAGGTGAATCAACATAGTAGGAGCATCCATGTTTTCGTGCTGACGCTGAAGCTCGTTATTCATGGATGCGAGCATGATGCATTGAGCCACAGATGCATCATCTTGCCACTTTACAATGGTGGCAATCTTTTCCTCAGAGGCTGTTTCTGGAACAGTTCCAGGGACAGGTGAGTTTAGGACATAAGAAATCTTTTCAGCAGTGAGAACAATTCTCAGATTTCTTAGCCAGTCCTCATAATTAGGTCCGGTAAGCTTGTTTGCATCAAGTATGCTTCGTAGTGAGATTAGTGATTTAGACATTTTTAAAATTCTGCATGTGAAAGAAAACAACATTTTAGCAAACATTCGTTTTATTAACTTTGCATACCAAAATAAATTTAGGTCTTTATTTTAAATTGGTATCTCCCACTATTTTCATCAAACTATATTACCCTCACTTATATAGTTCGGCAACATCTAATTAAAGATTTGCTAGTGAGAATAAGGATCCCATTTCAAATGTATATAACCTTGTGGATAGCACAACAAGCGATATACAAATAAATAGGTAGACAACTCTTGTCAATTACATCACCATGTAATTCCTTTTATTTTGCCTCTTAAATCATAATGGTCAAGTGTGTGCACATCCGAACTAAAATAATTTAAGTTAAGTCCAGCCTAGCACTTTCATAAATTCAAAAAAGAAAAATGTTCGTCCTTGTGGATAGCACAACAAGAATAGATCGTTCAATTTTCTTGATAAGCATCAAATGTGATTAATTAACATCTTAAATACGCAATACTCGCCTTGTGGATAGCACAACAAGCTCATATTAAATATCTAATACTCTATTAATTTATCATGCTAGAAGGCGACGTTCGATATTCCAAATATCATTTGAACACTTTGGACTTAATATTATTTCTTTGAGGGGTTTGTTATTATTAGTCTCATCTTTGTTTAGCGCGCATGCACATATATATATAAAATACGCGTCATTTTATTAAACATGCGAAGCATGTTTGCATAAAATATAATATATATAATATTTAGCATGCAATATAGAATACTATATTCTACCCGGATTGATTATGGACTTTTATTCTAGTTTGGTTCACTAGAGCCACCAAGTGAACCAAAAGGTCAAACCTAGGAGTGCAAGAATTTAAATTTAAATATAACTATTACATTTAAATCCGGGCTCCATACAAACGGGTCTTCACGCGCTCCTTGCTCCTTGGTCTCCAATTTCTTCAAGATAATTCTAACTATTCTTATTACATTAAACTATTTAATTTAAATAGAAACCTTGATCAACAGTCAAGGTGAAGTACATAGGAGGGAGATAGAATTTTACATCAAGAAAAAAACAAATTAGAGAAGACGAGGTACGCAGACCCCATTTAATAAAACCCATTCATTCAAGCATTCAACTAAAATAAAATCCAATCACATTGGTCAAATAGTCCATAATCAATCCCCATTTATTTTCATACATATCACCATATATATCAATAAATAAATATTCATCTCATGAATTAAAACATTCCATATATATATGAGTATCATTTAATGGGCAATTTTAAATTGCATGAAATCCAATTTCAAGATTAAAATAAACTCTTTATTTTAATTATAAAATTATTTAGAATATAATATATAAATATATCATATTTATTTTTTAAAAAGAAGTCACCTTCTTTTATTAAAAGAGTCCTGCAGGTTTATTAAAAAAGTCCTTTCCTGATGGGTCACCTTCTTTTTGGAGTAAGAAAGAGAAAACACCTTTTCTTTGCAGAATTCAAGATTAGCACCAAAAAAAAAAATTGTGATTCGTCCCAAAAAAAGTCTTTTTTTTTTCTTAAAAAATATAATTTTATACAATAAAATTATGCCCAATAAATTATTTTAAATACATACCCATATGTATATGAAATCAAAAAAAAAAAATAATTGCATAAAGATTTGGCTCTGATGCCACTGTTGGGTTTGTACGAAATCGTGACGCAATCAAATTGCAAAAATTAGCGGAAGCATGGTATATCAGAGTTTAAAAAATTTCTACAAAACCATTACCCGGATCATCCTTTATGCAAATTATTAATTTAAAACGATAAATAAGAAGTTATGGAATCATACCCTTGTAGAACGAAGCTTCCACAGGTACTAGTTCAACTCCTTGTTCTTCGTGATCTCCTTGAATTTCCGGGTTAGATTCCTTTCTTTGATCAACGTTAGCCACCCAAGTGTTTGGCCTCTAGAGGTGATCCACCAAGGAAGAGAAATTATCAAGAAGGAGGATGTTTGGCTTAACCTTAGTTTTCAATCCTCTATAGAAAAGGAGTACTCTCCAACAATTAGAATTGCATCAAATTAATATCTATTATAAGACTTCTCTTATATAGACATTGGTCAACCCTTCTAATCCTATTAGACATGGGATTTCTTTTAATTAATTAAACTCCTTTAATTAATTTAGGCTTCCCACCACATGGGAATAATTAATTAAATTCATTTAATTAATTTGTCTCCTAATCTTATTAGGAATAAATGAGAGTACTAAATATTAAATTAATTACTAAACTCCTTTAGAAATTAAAATAATAATAATTATAATAATATTAATAAGACTCCTCTTATTAATTTATATTTAATATTTTCAAAATATTAAATAATAAACATTAAGCTATTTAATTTATTCTATCACCATAGATTAAATTAATTATACTTAATGCATTATTACGATTATGCCATTACCTTCTTAAATAATTATTCTTCCTTTTATGGTGTGACCCTTTAGGTTCTCCATATTAAACCGGTTGTGAATAAATCAATTAAAACAATTTTAATCTTATTTAAATAAATAAATTAAACTAATAATCTATTTAAATAAATAATATTTATTCTAAATAGGGATAAGCCTCCCTAGCGATCAACGACTTTCCAGATAATATAGATTTCAACATTAATCATAAAAGAACCTGTGAGTTAATAGTTACCATACAATTCAATCCTTCCACCATACAATATCCTAATTAAATATAAGACATGAATTTACTGTCAAGTCTTATTTTATTTAATTATATGTATTTCGATTAGAAAATGCACAACTCCAAATAATGCAAATTAAAAACTCCTTTCTAATTTCATTTCACCTTGGCCAAGGATTCCTGGGTTGTCATTTAACGAATCACATAGGACATATCTCCTCTTTTACTAGAGGTGGTAGATTCTTTATTGATCATTCATTATCTCCATATATAACTCACTATACCCAAGCATACCCTATATATGCCTTAAAAGGTCTTAAGGAATAAGTCAAAGTATAATTTGTTACATACAAGATACTATGATGATCTCAAGTCCAAGGATCACTTGTACTACTATCACATTAGGAATTCCTATTGACAGGCGAGTAAAACTCCATTAGGTATTCCATAGCGAATCACGTTCAGTGAACTTATTCTCCAATAAGCACCTACATACTTGCTTTAGTGTCTCCACACAAATGATCATGAGATCAATCATCCTCATCCAATGAGCAAGCAACATATGTACCAATCTATCCGGATTTACTAATCCCCTTTTTAGTAATCCCACGATTGGGAACTATTTTAGTTTTAGAGCTTTCTAAGAATTTAGATCTCATTAGCATGATCATTATCATGATTCTAAAAACATTGCTTAAAACTATGGGTTATTTACATATTATAAAAACAGCACCATGTAGATAATTAAATGCCTTTAATAAATGAATATTTTATTAATAAATAAATAAGATTGTTTACAAAGTACGTGCTTTATCATCATACATGATTGGCTTGTATGCACACTACTATCAACAAGGGCTACAGCCATTTTCCATGGGCAGTTGTATCAACAACGGATTGCTCGATCCGAAAATAAGAATGTCCGAATACGGCAATTCAAAGAAAATGACTTGGCGTTGAAGAAAGTTTTATCCAATCAAGATGAAGCTAAAGGAAAGTTCGCCTTTAATTGGGAAGGCCCTTTCATTGTCAAGGAAGTGTTGACTGGAGGAGCTATCAGACTACAAGAAATGGACTGGAATGAATTTCCCCAACTCATCAATTCGGACACCATAAAGAGGTATTATGTCTGAAGCATATGCATACCCGCATCCAGGTCCTACAAATCAAATCAGGTTTGGTTTTTCACTAGAAAGCCAGAACTACGAATGACCTGATCTCCCTCAACCCGGGAGTACGTAGGCAGCCATTTTTGGTGCGGTCAAACCAAATAAAAACTTAAAAACTCATCAAACCAAACTCAAAACCCAAGACAAATACATTTCAAACCTCTCTCATACAAAGCCAAAACTACGAATGACCTGATCTCCCTTAACCCGAGACTACGTAGGCAACCATTTACGGCGCGGTTTGACCTTCAAGAAAAAATAAAAACCAGTCCCAAGACACCAAAGACATACAGAAGCTAAATGCTATCAAGCTACCCTGGTTAACAGGCCCATCTGAGATACTCCCTGACATCTCAACTGTCAGTCCATCAAGGAGAAGCTCAAGATGCATCAATAACAGCGAGTCATGAAAGAAGTGGTAATCACTCAGCAATGACGATACATCTCCAAACAGGGAAATGAATCAAAAATATATTTCTTTGATATAAAATTATTTGATATATACATAATGCCCTGTACATAACAAAAATGGCTGATCTTGTATGTGCAGGAAAAATAAAGATAGTCTATGGACCCAAGGATAAGCGGGCCAACAATGCCACCATGACATCTCTCTCTGAAGATGGGGGAGCAGCTGCAAGTGCAATACCCTGAGCCTCCATACGGCTCAAAATCTCCACAGTCATCTACAGTGTGGCACTGTGATAGTCAATATATGTGCTCATCTAGGTAACCAGGTCGTGAGTGTAAGATCGAAGAGCAGTATTGTCAGCAATATGAAAATTATGGGAAGCTATAGCCTCATCCCTTTCTGCAAAAGCTATATCTATAGTAATCAAGGTGTCCTCGATCTCAGCAAAGACTGCATCTCTGGCTAAGCAGATCTAATCCCTCTCCATAACAGCTGCATCTCTGGCAGATCCGAGCTCCTCTCTCTCTCTCAAGGCAGCATCCTGAATGACTCGAAGTGACTCCCTCACAGCCAAAGCTATATCTCTGCCAGATAAGGCGGTCAACATCTGCGCTCTAGCCGAATCTCGCTCAAAGGTCATCCTGAACAATGAATCAGCCAAAGTCATATATGTCCCTGCAGGAATAGTCGGTGGATCACTGACCAATGCCGCTGTCAAACCTAAGAATAGCTCATCCTCGATGGGAGACTCAGGATCCTCCATATTCTCCTCCTCATTAGAGTCCACAATCAGAGATGAAGGGGCATCTGTTACTGCTGCCATATCTGCCTCCAACCATATAAAATACCTTGGAGAACAGTCTGGGTGGCTACTAGAGAAATCACCCCCTCTCTCTATGAGTCCAACACTCATATACTCTGATCAAATCGGCTGATAACATAGACGACACCGACATCCTTTGATCAGCAGACCCCTTAAATCTGGAATTGATCAAACTGACCCATCACTGCCAAAATATGATAAGTGGTCACTCCCCTCAATCCCGCTAGGGGCAGATAGTCCATGCCAGATGCATGAGTAATAAAGCTATATGGGGAGGCTAACCTTGAGCGTGGCAAGATCAAGAACGGATGCATAATATATGACAAAAATGCTGACCATGTCTATGCATTAGTACACTTCGCAGACTAAAAGGAGTAAGATGTGGTTACCTCGCAGGTGAAGCAATATCCATGGGGAAATTCCATCAGTCGAATATGGGACATAAGCCATACGTACAGCAAGACCGAACTGCCTCTGAAAAACCCCTCCAGGTGGGTACAACAGTGGGTGACTGACCTCAGCGTCTCAGCCAATATTATCGGGATGATGGTGCTACCCTGTCTAAGGGCCCTAACCACAACTATCAACTCGATATCCAAATGGTTAAACATGCATGGGTCAGTCAAAAATACCCAATAAAGTCAAAACTGCATGTTTTTCAAAAGCTAAATCCTAAAACCAGCATGGGTCAGTCAGAAATCCCCAATTGAGTCAAATTGTATGTTCATTTAAATACTCTACCTCTGGCTCCCCAGGATGGGTCCCACTCCCCTGGGCTTGGTTCGGTTTGGGTTAAAACGGAGTTTCTATGCGCTGCTATGTCAAATCTAAAGATAAATCGCTACGCGATTGAACAGTTTGTCCTGAAATCCAGCGTTTAAGCAGCGTAATTCTGACAGAAAGGAGGACACTCTGGAAACCCTTGGTATTCATCCAGAAGTTATATCCGGGGATCAATAATGCAAACTGCTAAGAAATTGTCAAAAAACTGTGTGAAACTGCCAAAAACTGCCACTTTCGAAGTATTGGGTACAGACCGAGTTCAATTCAGCCGTTGGCTCAACCCCAGCGAAGTTTCGGGTACAGACAGAATCCAATTCAGCAGTTGGTTCGGCCCCAGTGAAGTTTCGGGTACAGACCGAGTTTAATTCAGCCGTTGGCTCAACCCCAGTGAAGTTTCGGGTACAGACCGAAACCAATTCAACCGTTGGTTCAGCCCCAGCAAAGTATCGGGTACAGATCGAATCCAATTCAGCAGTTGGTTCAGCCCCAGCGAAGTATCAGGTATAGACTGAATCCAATTCAGCCATTGGTTCAGCCCCAACGAAGTATCGGGTACATACCGAATCCAATTCAGTCGTTGGTTCAGCCCCAGCGAAGTATCAGGTATAGACTGAATCCAATTCAGCCATTGGTTCAGCCCCAACGAAGTATCGGGTACATACCGAATCCAATTCAGTTGTTGGTTCAACCCCAACGAAGTATCGGGTACAGACCGAGTCCATTTCAACCGTTGGCTCAACCCCAATGACGTCTTAGCCATAGGAGCAACCTCCGCGAAGCATCAAGAGTGATCCGGTGACGGAAACAATTTAGTAATCCATCCCCGATGATAGAATCTATTATACACATCCTCAAAAGGAGCACCAAGGTAGTATCAATAATATCGACCTCATCAGAATCTTTGAAGCTATCGTAGAGGATGTCATCCCCAACAGAACAAGACGAGAACCACCTGTGATAGCTTAGCTTTGACAAGCATGTCAGTGGTTCCCCCACCAGTAATCATTTGACAACGTCCACCCTAGGCTATCATGAATGACGTCATCCCTAGTAGAAAGTGACGAAAATATTTTACGGTAGCCTAGTATTGACATCCCCAGCAGAAATGTAGAAAACATTTCAATTTATCATCATCAAAAAAACATCGACAACACCAATGGGAGTCAAACCATTGGTCTCAGCTCTAACACAAGCACCGATACAGGTAAATAATTTGCGATCCGATTTGCGATGCCATTTGCGAAGCAATTTGCGATGCGATTAGTGAAGTGATTTTCGATGATATTGGCAATGCGAAGTGCGACCTACGATCTCCAAAAACATTTCAACATTTATTGCATTGCATCATTAATATCTTTGCATTTCAAGTGTCTAGCAAACTTTATCATACTCATTCCATTACATTGCATGAGCATGATAAAGAGGGGCATCTGTAGACACTCAAAATTTCCTTTCCTGTTAATAACACTGCAGGAAGGCAAAACCGGCCATCAAATCAACTCCGATCTCTAATCGGACCGTTAGATCAACCCCGATCTCAATATCGGGTCATCAAATCAATTCTAATCTCCAATCGGATCGTCAGATCAACCCAGATCTTAATATCAGGCCATCAAATCAACTTTGATCTCCAATCGGACCGTCAAATCAACTCCGATATCAATATCGGGCCATTAAATCAACTCCGATCTCCAATCGAACCATCAGATCAACCCCGATCTCAACATCGGGTCATCAAATCAACTTCGATCTCCAATCGGATAGTCAGATCGACCCCGATCTCAATATCGGGCCATTAAATCAACTCCGATCTCCAATCGGACAGCCAAATAAACCCTGATCTCAATATCGAGTCATCAAATCAACTCTAATCTCCAATTGGACCTTCAGATCAACCCCGATCTCAATATCAGGTCATCAAATCAACTCTGATCTCTAATCGGACCGTCAGATCAACCCCGATCTCAATATCAGGCCATCAAATCAACTTCGATCTCCAATCGGACCGTCAGATCAACCCCGATCTCAATATCGGGTCGACATATCAGCCCCGGTCTCAATCCGAAAGGTACAGTTAAGCCCCGATCTCAACCCGGGAGGTACAGGTCAGCCCCGATCTAAGCTCGGGAAGTCAAGTCAACTTCGGGAGCAAACCTGAAGCTCCACAACATCTCTAAGAGGAAACCTGGAATGACCAACTCATCTTTAGAGACAACACCGAGGATAAACAGACTCGAAGGGGATCTAAGTCCTGGAAATAACTCCCAGAAGTCAACTAAAGGCCATACCGACACTAAAGGGAACTCCGGGAGGGGAAAAATAGTCATTTTACCAACTCCAAGCCGATTCAGTCAAACGTAAGCCAAATTGATGCCACCAAGGTCAGAACGAACTATAACGACGATCCCGAGTGCAAACAGCGCAAGACAACTCAACGGATAAACTGCGGAGAATCGAAGACCAGGTTATGAACCTGTCTTCTTGTACCTAGAAAATTTTTTATCCCATGTCATTGTGACACTCTCGGCGAGGGCTTTCCGGAAAGGTATAGCAAGCCTTAAACAGAAGCTCTGATCAAAAGTTAGAAAGTTTTGACTTCGACCTCGCGTTGCTCGGAGTGCATGTACTTCGGGACGACTCAGTCGGACACATGGGCCACACCAGGGGAGCTGCACCTCTTCCTGTAACAGCAGCAGGTAGAGCTGAGGCTCCCTGGCCTATAAATAAATGTGCCCCCCTCATTTTCAAGAATTCTGAAATGCAGCGAACCTCTGCCCGTTTGATTTTCTAACTTTTTTACCTCTTCCAAACCCAAATTTTTTTACTCTAACACGTAGATATACCCACATACTACTACATATCAGAAAATAACTGGTAGATTCTGATGTTTAGAGCCTACGATTTGGCAAAAAGCCTGTATAGCAGTCCATTGTAAGTATTTTTACGATCAGAAAGTGATTTCTACTTGTTTGCACTGTTTTGCACTTGCATATCAAGTTTCGTTTCTAAATATTCCCGGAAATTAGTTTTGTGGCCGTTTTCGTCAAAATTTGATACATTTTTGTACATAAACTCAATTTCTGGCATTTCTACAACTCGGATTAACGACCCGTCAGCTCTAACAGCTTCAGTGCACTAGCATCTTCGTTTTAAGCAACTTTACCGGATTGGGTTATCTTCCCAGTCTGGGTTTGACTTTTTTTGTGTTTATTTAACTATATATATACTAACTTTTCAATTCTGTCAAGCCCGGATGTCAAATCTGAGGTAGTTTACTACTTTTATATATATTTATGCATATATAAGCAGCCTTCACCACAATTGGGTTCTATTCCCTGTCTTGGTTGACTACATTTCTATCAATATATATATATATATATATATATATATATATATATATATATATTTCAGTCCGGCCTGGATTATTCTGTGGCCTTTTTACTACTTTTATATATATATATATATATATATGCATATATAAGCAGCCTTTACCATCACTGGGTTCTCTTCCCAGTCTTGGTTGACTACTTTTTGGTTTATATATATATATATATATATATATATATATATATATATATATATATATATTTCAATTCTAGTCCGTACACCGGAGTGAAAACCCATCGCCCTTTACAGCTTTTATATATATAACTGCGTATATATATTGCTATTACTTGTTTTTATTCAATTAATGCTTTAAATATTCATTTGATATGAATCGACATTTTTTAGTTACAAAAGCAACCTCGTGTCCCTTAGATCGCTATCTAGTGGGAACGAGACGCTTTGGCCGTGCGAATCGAGATATATTGAATGAATCCTCGGTTCTAGCAATCTTGGGATATATATCTATTTTTGTACAAATTTGAACTGTGCAGGTTTATTGGCTACTCATATGTGAGCCTAGGAATCATGGAATTCATGATCAAACTGATCAGAATTTGATTCCCACGATGGGCAAACTCCGATTTACGAATGTACCCTGCCGATTTTTCTGTAGAAATGTACATACAGAAGGCCTTAAAATGGTTATCCAGATTTAAGGTGTCAATATAGTGGAAATATGGTTTGTCGTGTCAGAGGTCCTCCGATGGCTATCATGCCCATGAGGAGACTGATATGTGTATTTATTTCTGTGGTCGAAGATGCTTCGCAGCCCGACAATCACCGTTCAAATTGAACGTTAAGGCTAAAAAGATAAAATTGAAAGTAACGACATGTTTCAATTCCTATGTTAGCGTTCAATCAAAAGACAAGCATTTTGCAAATCAAATTAAATACTTTTGCAAATCAAATCAAAGACTATTTCCAAAATAAGTCAAACCCTTTGTATATAGGCTCAACGAAGCACTTCCTTACTTTCAATCAATCAAACATAGGCCTAATTTTCAAGCAGCATTCACACAGGCATTTCAATTTTAAGGGAAATATTAAAAAGATGTGGTACCGTATTTACACGGGAGTTGTGGGGTGCCTAACACCTTCCCCACACTTAACCAAGCCCCCGAACTCAAAACTTTATTTTCAAAGATCAAGTTTCGACAATGTCCAGCAATTGGGCCTCTTTCAAACAAAACTCAGTTGAGTTGTTACAACCATTTTCAAATCTACCAATTGGTGACTCTGTAAAACGTTCAAATCGTCGACATGATACATGTTGACCTTTTTCCTAAAAAACCCTTCAAAACCTTTTTCGCAATAAAAAGAGTGAGGGTAGAGATAACTTAGGAAGAGATAAAAGATCCGAGTTGTGACCCGGCCCACAGATTTTTTAACCAACGTCGACAACGTTCTACTTGAATCCACCGGGTTGATTCCTTCCTTTGATCAACGTTAGCCATCCAAGTGTTTGGTCTCTAGAGGTGATCCACCAAGAAAGAGTAATAATTCAAGAAGAAGGGTGTTTGGCTAAACTCTAGTTTCCTTCTCTCTAGAAAAGGAGTGCTCTCCCAACTCTTGGAATTAAAATGTCTAACCTTGTTCCATAATAAGACTTTCTTAATTATAGATGTAGGCAACCCACCTAAACAATTTAGGATTATGGTTTTATATTAATTAATTAAACTTCTTTAATTAATTAAGCTTCTCAATCCTATTAGGAATAAATAAACACTTTTAATTCATTACACTCCTAATCTTATTAGGAATATATATGCGAGAGAGATAGAGTATCTTATTAATTAATTCTCAAACTCCTATAGAAATTAAATAATAATAATAATAATAATACCAATTCTTATTAATTTATATTTAATATTTCTAAAATATTAAATAATAAATATTAAGTTATTTAATTTATTTCATCACCATAGATATAATTAAATATAATTAACTTATTATTACGATTATGTCATTTGCTTCTTTAATAAATATTCTTCCTTTTATGGTGTGACCTTTTAGGTTCTCCATATTAAACTGGTTGTGAATAAATCAATTAGAACAATTCTAATCTTATTTCAATAAATAAATTAAACTAATAATTTATTTAAATAAATAACATTTATTCTACAATAAGGATAAACCTCCTTAGCGATCAACGCTTTCCAAATAATATAGATTTCAACATTAATCATAAAAAGAACATGTGAGTTAATAGTTACCATACAATTAAATACTTCCACCATACAATGTCCCAATTAAATACAAGACATGGAATTACTGTCAAGTCTTATTTTATTTAATTATATGTATTTCAATTCTCAAATGCACAACTCCAAATAATGCAAATTAAAAACTCCTTTCTAATTTCATTCCACCTTGGCTAAGGATTCCTGGGTTGTCATTTATCGAATCTTATAGGACATATCTCTTCTTTTACTAGAAGTGATAGATTCTTTATTAATCATTCATTATCTCCATATATAATTTATTACACCCAATCATACCCTTTGATATACCCTAAGGGTCATAAGGGACATGTCAAAGTATAATTCATCATACACAATATACTATGATGATATCAAGTCTAAGGATCACTTTTACTACTATCATATTATGAATTCCTATTGACAGGCAAGTAAAACTCCATTAGGTATTCCTTAGCGAGCCACGTTTAGTGAACTTATTCTCCAATAAGCACCTACATACTTGTTTTAGTGTCTCCATATAAATGATCATGAGATCAATTATCCTCATCCAATGAGCAAGCAACATATGTACCAATCTATCCGAATTCACTAACCCCCTTTTTAGTAATCCAACGTTTGGGAACTATTTTAGTTTTAATCTATCCAAGAATTTAGATCTCATTAGCATGATCATCATCATGATTCTAAAAGCATTGCTTAAAACTATTGGTTTATCACATATTATAAAAATAGTACTATGTAGATAAATAAATTCCTTTAATTAAATAATACTTTTATTAATAAATGAATAAGATTATTACAAATTAAATGCTTTATCATCAAACATGATTGGCTTGTGTGCATACTACTTTCAGTTGTGTGGGTGTTTAATTGACTACAGCCGACCTCCAGACGAGGTTTTCTCTAATTTACCATAATTTGTAGTCTGCTGATAAACTTACATAAATTTGAATCACTTTAACTACATATATACAATTAATGTAGAGAAAAGAATCATGTTGAGGGTGTTTTTTCTTTTTTTGGTTTGTGAATGCTACTTTTCATTTTAAGTGGTGAATATCTCAGGTGAACTTAGTCGACTGGCTGAAGCAAATGGTTTCTAACAGGAATTTAGAATGAGTTTTGGATCCAAAGCTTCCATAGAAGCCTTCTTCGAGGGCATTGAAGCTAGCACTTCTAGTAGCTTTGCATTGTGTTGACCCGAATAGTCAGAAGCGTCCAAAGATGGGGCATGTTGTACATATGCTTGAAGCTGAAGAGTCCCTCTACAATGTATGTGTGTTATTCTGTTCTAGAGACTTACTTAGTTAACATTAAATGCTTACCTTGTGTGAACGGGTATACTGAAAATAAATTTCCACTACCATAACGTACGTGGATTTGTCCGATGAATGATTGTTATGCTTTAAATTTATAACAATGACATACTAGTAATGCACGTTGACAAAAATATCAATTTAAGTAATTAGCGCTCTGCCATAAACTGCACTTTTATAGACTATGCACAAATATTACTCTCTTTCATAACAACTAATTTGTTAACTAGTCATTTGTTTTTCACATGTTATGCATTTAATTATATTTCCAATCACCAACATGCAAGTCTCTATTATTTCCTCGTTTTCAGTGATATTAAAATGTTAATCCATTCATATTGTATAATATTTCTTTTGTTCAATCTAAGATTAAAAAATTATCCGAGTATAAGATTAGAAGATATTGAAAGTTGCATTTGATGCACTATGTAAACCATTTGAATCTTCCTTGTGCATTGATGTCTTAGAAGGGCATGAAGATTTAACGTTGTGTGGGTGTACTTGAAAATAAATTATGTATACTTAATTAGGTGAGTTTTGGGACTGTTGATATATTATGTGCGAACTACCACCACTACATCAGTAAACAGATAAGAAGTAACATCTCGCCATAATTTTCTGACAAGATCTAGCTATCCTAATATGCCGCCTGTGACGACCCGAGAATTTATAAGATTTTAAATGATTAAAATAAATGTTAAAGAATAAAACCTAGATGAAAATTGAAGGATTTATTTAAAATTTTCAAGTAGAACTTATATGGTTTCTTATTTGAATGAGAATAAAGAAAATATGGGTTATTAAATTCTAAAACCCTAGAAAGGGTGTGAAGGAATGTTAAGAATAATGTATTACGATACTTATAAAAAATAATGTGAACTAAATGGTGTAAGAAATGTTATATAGGTACATATGAAAATTTTATTAAGAAATTAAAATTCACATGAAGAGATGCTATGACGTTAAACGAAGATAGTATATGTATAGAAATATATATACTTAGTAAGGTGCTATATATTTTAGTAAGAGGAATGATGAATTACGTTAGGGATATGAAGAATCAAAATAAAACTATGTTAGTAATTAGCTTAGCTGGAATGTTGGCCTCGATTGGCAAATAAGAAGATGAATAAGTATAAAGTTATTAGCAATAAAAATGGAGTAAATTAAAACTCAAAATTTGAGTTAGAGATAAATTTTTGAACCACGGACTGCTCGGTTGCGTCCGGAACGTCAAGTTTAGTCAGAAAAGACAATAAACACAAAATGTGTAAGGGTTGACTTTTTGGTCAAAGTCAATAGTTGACTTTTATGGAGAAAAGTCAAAATTTGAGATAGAAGTGAAATATGTGATGATTTATATGAACTATGTATGTGCTATGTATATGATTAAATAAATATACATTATATAATGTGTATACATTTATTTTGTATATAAAAGAGAATTAACAATAAAGTTATGTAACCTAATATATATATATATATATATATATATATATATATATATATATATATATATTAGGAATGATAATTAAATAACCTAAGGGGTTATAATATGGGAGAATGTTAGTATTAAAAATATATATTAACCCTAAGAGATTTATTTTATATATCTCAACTATTAATTTTATAACCTAATTTAAGCATGTCTAATTAGGTTAAGTAATTAAATGTACATGAGTAAGGATTTGATGTACAAATTGAGTAAATAGAAACCCTAATTAAATAATTAGGATAGGGTAGAATTAAAATTAGTGGACTATGTTAATTTATATGGCCCAATTAATTTCTCAGCAAGCCCAAATTATTTTTACGAGTCGCCCAACTTAGCCTAATCTTTTAGCTAGTTAAAGAGGGGCATTTTGGATATTTAGTAAAGCTAAATATTACAATAAAAAGAAAACAAAATGGGCTAGAAGAGGGGAGAGGGGCGGCCCACAAGGAATGGGAAAAAGAGAGCATGTGGTGTAATGATTACATTATTTTATGGTGGATAAGTGGGCTAGGTGTCACAAGATTAATGGAGCCACCCTTCACCTTATCTAATATGTAATCATAAGAGAGAGAGAATGATAAGGATTTGCAAGATGTTGGATAGATATGATGTAGATATAGAAGAGAAAGTGGGGAAAGTATAAGAAGAAAAAGAAGAAGATAGGATAAGATAGAAAGAGATAAGAAGAGAGGTAGAGAGAGAAAGAGAAAATATAAATCAAAGTCACTTTCTCTCTCATTTTCATCTACTCCCACCCGACAATATAGAGAGGGAATAAGGGGGAGAAGGATGCACTTAGTGGAGAAAATAAGAGAGGAGAAAAGGGAAGAAAAAACAAGGAAATCAAGATGGAAGAAATCAACAGGTTTAACTCTAAACAAGCTTATGTAAATTATTATTTTTAGTTGCTTGAATCAAAACTTGGATTTATGATTCAATACTTCAAAACATTAGATTTATATGTTTATAAGTCTACTATGTTTAGATCTATCACTTTTAAGTGACAAAAGTTAGATCAAAAGCAAGGAAAAGGAAACTATGTTTTAAAAGTTAGAAAATCTTGATTTTCCTAGCCTAAATTATGTTTTGCTTGGATTTAGTGTGTGTTTGGTGTAATAGATCATGGATCATGGTAGATCCTTGATATTAAGGTGTATTATTAGGTATTATGATAGTTTATGGTGGCTAATGCTAGATTAATCAAGAGATCATGAAAGTTTTCTTACAAAACACAAAGATTAGAAAAACTATTTTTGGAAAAAACGTAACCTGAAATTCAAAAGACCATATCTGCCATTCTATTTTGAATTTTTGAGTGTGGTTAATTTTTGGAGTTAGATATATGAGTCTTCTAATGGATCCAAGTGGAATCACTGAAAAATTCCTTGTAAATATTTGTCTGGACAGTTTTTAGCAAAGGACGCGAAAACTGAAAAATCAAAAATACAATCTGTTCAGAAATTCCAAGGGTGGTTTCGGCCACTTAATTAATGTAATAAATTCCAATCTTTTGGGATATTAAAATATATGTTATAAAGTAGCTTGTGTCCAAAAATGAGCTCATTCTGACTTAAATTGAGCAAGTTATGACTATTTTAATATTTACATTTTTTTCAACGAAAATCGCTATAACCGGAGTTGTATAACTCCGATGGCCACGAAATTTAAACAGGAGGCTCACGATAACATGTATAAGATCTCGCCAAAAGTTGGGAATTTCTGGAGTTAAGCGTGAGGTAGCTAATTTCTTAAGGAATTAACTAGAAATGGATTTTTGAAAAATACTAAAGGAAGTTAAAAAGTTCCTGAAAAATTATTTTTGTGTATGGAATATATGTACATATGTGTGGCAAAAAGATAAAAAAAATAATATGATGATTTAGTATTTTTTTAAGGAAAATTAGTGAATCCAAGTTGCTGGATTGAAGGATTAGTGAATCCAGGTTGCTGGATTGATGAATTAGTGAATCCAAGTTGTTGGATTGAAGGATTAGTAAATCCAGGTTGCTGGATTGAAAGATTAGTGAATCCAGGTTGCTAGATTGAAGGATTAATGAATTCAGGTTGCTGGATTGAAGAATTAGTGAATCCAGGTTGCTAGATTGAAGGATTAGTGAATCTAGGTTGCTGGATTGAAGAATTAGTGAATCCATGTTGCTAGATTGTAAGACAGATGAATCCAGGCTTGCTGGATTGGATGTCAATTTGAATCCATGCTTGCTGGATTGGAGGTCAGTTGAATCTAGTCTGCTGGATTGGAAAATAATTTACTAAATTAAAATTTAGTTTGAATCTAGGTTGCTAGATTAGGTATTCGGCTTACTAGATTATAAAGAAGGACTTATAAAATAAAAAGATTAAGTGTTAATTCACAAGTTGTATGATATAGTAGTGTTAAGTCTAATATAATACAATCGTACTCTTTAATGGTTGATGTAGAGTAGCTGGGCTAAACAATTCCTTCAGTGAGCAGAGGTATATACGAATTAGTAACCAATCTAACTCGCTGTGAAAACAGTGTAGACGAGACAAAAACTAATTTGTTGGTTGTTTGTGGGAAACCACTCAGCATACTATATTGAATATTATTAAAGACTCAATGTGTGCTAGGCTTAGACTTGTAAATGTATATGGTGTTAAGGATATCTAATATTTGACTATGTGGTTAAGTGTTAGATGTTTTACTTTTAAAGTAATAATATTATGAGATAAGTATGATATGCTGATTGAAAGATCAATCTTATAACTGATAGGTCTTACCAATAAAGAGATTAAGTTAAATTGCGTAGCGGTAATCAACTATGGAGGCAAGTTTTCTTTAACTCAACCTTGAGTTATATTTCAAAGCATGTTCGTGAATAATTATTGTTAATTATTCATATCTATACTAATTATTGATTCGCACCTTGTGCATGTTGTATATGTTCATCAAATATGAATGGCTGATCACCTTCATTACCATATCATTCAGTTGAATTTGTTCATGTTCATTGTTGACCATTCATCATTATTGATTATGTCATTCAGTTTTGAAATTGATTCATATGCTTTCACAATCACTATATTGTTGAAAGTTTGACAGCTTATTATTATTCTTTTCAATCATGATATATCTTCTTTTGAACTTAAACTTAATGGGCAAACTCGTTGCTCACCCTTGCTATATTATGATAATCATTTCAGATTAAGACGAAACTTCGGACACAGGCACAGGCACAGGCAAAGATAAGTTCCAGGATGGAATTATTATACGGTTAAATGGTAATAGTATTGGATACAAATGACATTGTATATCGTGTAGGATATTGAATGCATGTATTAAGTTAAACTTACAGACCTTGGGACATATGTTGTAAAAGTTATTGTATAAACAATTTATGTTTATATCTTTCGCAATAGTTATAGAAATGATGTATCATAACGTACCATGTCCGAGGTTCTGGGGACCCAGATTTGGGGGCGCTACACCACCATCTCCCACTCAATCCTCTATATGTTACAAGCTAAAGCGTGGAACATGCCGTGAGTTCTTACTTCACGTATCCTATCTTGAAATCTATAATGAGCTCAGTTATACCATTAATAAGCTTATTATCATATAGTTGCGGGCATATTTACATTTGAACTGTGATGAACATGCCATCTTTAAGCAACTATTGATTAATTAGTATTTCAAATGAGTGAGTGATTGTTTAGTTATGGGTTTAATATGGTGAAGATATCCTTCTTTTGACATGTAGCTAGCTAGAATTCATTCTCAAATGATTGTGTTGTATCTTCATACAAGGGAAATTTTCTGATCTGTGATGTTACTTATGGTTTTGATATCATGTTATAAATGACTTGCTTAATCCTACCAGTCAAAACTTGTGCGTTAGAGAAGATGCACATGTCTCTATAATTACTCTGTAAATTCTGATCCTTATTTTTTTGGGGGTATTATACTTGTTTTACTTCAATCCCTTTTCATTCCTCTTAATTTTTTTAGTTTTTTTTCTTATAGATCAAACATGCTTGAAATTCGACTTACTGAAAGGAATTTCTTTTTGTTAGAAGTCCGCTCTGTTTCTTAAAGGAATTTTTAGTTTTTATTAATTACATTGAAATAAGTGTCTGAGTCATTTTTATTTGCATTTGACATGTCCTCTTGATTTTGGCTATCTTCAGATTTGATTGCTAGTAGGCCAAGTTCTAGTGTTCTCGGGACTTGTGAAATTCTTGAAGTCAAGTGGTTAGACTATATAAAAATTTTGGTAGTTAACATTACTTGCATCTCCTAATATAGTTTTTTGACTTAAACTTGAATGAAATAGTAGTTTTGTTGTGAAGAATGAAAAAGTTTTATTTGTATTTAATATTTATATTTGTATTTTTTCCTATAATCCCAAGTGTTTTAGTATATTTCCTTATTGTGATCAGTATTTTTTTAAACAACCTATTAAAATATATGTTGCGATTATTTCTTTAATCAGCAGCCTTTATCTCTACTAATTTTGCAGATGATTGAAAGCAGTGCGCATGGACATGAATATGATGGAGTGATCTTTTCCCAACTTATATGTCCAAAGTCATTCATGAAACTCGAGCATATTTTTTTCTTTGTCTAACATCCTATATCTTAATATTTCTCTCATCTGTTTGATGTAGAACTTAATTGATCTTGCAAGATCTGAGAGTTTAAAAACTGAAACCACTGGACTAAAGAGAAAGGAAGGATCTTATATAAACAAAAGTCTTCTAACTCTTGGAACTGTAACCTTCAAATAATTTTTCTATCATAAAATTTGGGTGGAGTCTCTCACTAGTGAGTTTTGACATTTTTTTAAGACTTGTTACCTGCATATTTATATTTTGTGCCAATTTGTATCATTCCACTGCAAGCTATTACTTACCTTTTTAAAAGTATTGTTTTATATACGGGATTGTGTCTCTAGAAGTAAATAAATGTATTTTTGAAGAATTAATTAAAATATAGTTATTTAGATAAATTGAATCTAGAAATAGTTGGTCCTTTTCTATCACGGAAAATGCTCAACATATGTACCCAAAAAAAGAAAAGAATAATGTTCAACATATGTATATATATTTAATTAGCATAAGATGTTTAATTATGGACATTTGTTATTTTTGTTGATTTATCATGACATAATTACTAATTGTGTTTAGGGAACTCCTGTACAACCAACATACAAAGAGTGCGGGTATTTTATGATGCGCTTTATGAAGGAGATAGTTGAGAATGGTAGTTTGGACTTTGTGGTCAAGGTTAGTTATTTTTTTTAAGCTTTATTTTTTGCATAATTTATTTTCAAATCTTAACAAATAGGCGTGGGAGACTAAACTTATTGTTATTTTATTTAAGTGGGATAAGAAAAATAGATTAACGTACACACAAGAACAAATTAACAAAATACGGGGTGAGTGGGAAGCTTAGAGCCTCGAGTTAACGGTGGATGTATAGGGTTACACTTGTATTTTGGTTTTTAGACTGTTTTGCACATGATTAGGTAGTGCACCACAACTTAATTTTATGGATAGTTTGATATAATTTGTGGATGTAGTCAAATTCACAATTCAATATAGTAGTAATTATATTGAAAAGGTAATTTGAATTTGTAAACGTATGGTATTATTAGGATGTATTTTGAAAATGAGAATGCTTGATACATTTTGTCTTTAAATGAGAATTTAGAGCTTTTTTAGCTATATCATGACATTAGTAGTCCTTGTAACACCTACACAACATTGTAGGTACTTCTAAACCATTGTGTATGTATTTTCAAATATAAGAAGAATTTCTAAACGTTGTCAACATTTACTAAAACCGTAACTCTTTTTTTTCTCTAAAAGACGTATATGCATTATAGCTACAACTCTTTTGACAAAATAAACATTGTTGCTTGCTAAGGTAGAGATCCAAAAACGTTATATATATATATATATATATATACATGTATTACAACGTTTTTACGTCAAAAATATTGTGGAATCATACTATTTACAATGTTTTCACGCATCCAATACCTTATGAAAAACAAATATACAACGTTTTTTAAAAAAAAAAACGTTGCGTGATGTGTCAAACTACAACGTTTTTGACAAAATAAACGTTGCTTGCTAAGGTAGAGATCCAAAAATGTTATATATATGCATGTATTACAACGTTTTTAAGTCAGAAACATTGTGAAATCATACTATCTACAACGTTTTCACGCATCCAACACCTTATGAGAAACAAATATACAATGTTTTTTTAAAAAAAATGTTGTGTAATGTGTCAAACTACAATGTTTTAAAAACATTGTGTAAATGTGTCTATTAGATGACACAGCTAACCACGACGTTTCTGGGGACCAAATTACAACGTTTTTTAGGCGTTATATATTTACTTTTTTTTTTACTAGTGATGGAAAATTTCAAAAATTGATATTTGACCTAGGTGCATTAGTTATGATGGAGACTTAGTATGTGAGCTCTCGCTCTTGATATCATTTATTTCTCGTCAGTCGTACGCCAAGACACCTGTAAAAGGAAATCTAGAGATGATTGATTTGAGATGAGTATATACTTTTATAACCCAAGTGTTTGAGTGGGAGATGTTAGAAATTGATTCGGGTGGACCCGTGGATCATGGATATCCACTGGGTATGGATATTGGATAACCCAATTGTTAGGTTTTGTATGAAATCATAGCGCAATCAAATTACAAAATAGCGGAAGTATGGTATATCAAAGTTTAAAAAAAAATTCCACAAACCAATTACCCAGATCATCCTTTATGCATAGTTATTAATTAAAATGAAAAAGAAGGAGATTAGATTCATACTATTGTAGAACGAAGCTTCCACAGGTACAAGTTCAGCTCCTTGTTCTTCGTGATCTCCTTGAATCTCCAGGATTGATTCCTTCCTTTGATCAACGTTAGCCACCCAAGTGTTTGGCCTCTAGAGGTGATCCACCTAGGAAGAGAAATTATTCAAAAAGGAGGGTGGTAAACCCTAGTTTTCTATCCTCTATAGAAAAGGAGTACTCTCCAACAATTAAAATTTTGTCAACTGATATCTAACATAAGACTCCTCTTATATAGATATTGGTCAACCCTTCTAATCCTATTAGACATAGGGTTTCATTTAATTAATTAAACTTCTTTAATTAATTAGGCTTCCCAACATATTGAGAATAATTAATTAAACTCCTTTAATTAATTTACCTTCTAATCTCATTAGGAATAAATAAAAGTACTAATATTAAATTAATTCCTAAACTCCTTTAGAAATCAAAATAGTAATAACTATAATAATATTAATAAGACTCCTTTTATTAATTTATATTTAATATTTCTAAAATATTAAATAATAAATATTAATCTATTTAATTTATTTTATCACCATAGATTAAATTAATTACACTTAACATATTATTACAATTATACCATTACCTTCTTAAATAATTATTCTTCCTTTTATAGTGTGACCCTTTAGGTTCTCCATATTAAACCGGTTATGAATAAATCAATTAGAACAATTCTAATCTTATTTAAATAAATAAATTAAACTAATAATCTATTTAAATAAATAATATTTAATCTACAATAGGGATAAGCATCCCTAGCGATCAACGACTTTCTAGATAATATAGATTTCAACATCAATCATAAAAGAACTTGTGAGAAAATAATTACCGTACAATTCATTCCTTCCACCATATAATGTCCCAATTAAATATAAGACAAGGAATTACTGTCAAGTCTTATTTTATTTAATTATATGTATTTCGATTAAAAAATGCACAACTCCAAATAATGCAAATTAGAAACTCCTTTCTAATTTCATTATGCCTTGGCCAAGGACTACTGGATTGTCATTTAACGAATCACATAGGACATATCTCTTCTTTTACTGGAAGTGGTAGATTCTTTATTGATTATTCGTTATCTCCATATGTAACTCATTACACCCAAGCATACCTTTTGATATACCCTAAAGGTCTTAAGGAATAAGTCGAAGTATAATTCATTACATACAAGATACTATGATGATCTCAAGTCCAAGGATCACTTGTACTACTATCACATTATAAATTCCTATTGACATGCGAGTAAAACTCCATTAGGTATTCCTTAGCGAGTCACGTTCAGTGTACTTATTCTCCAATAAGCACCTACATACTTGCTTTAGTGTCTCCACACAAATGATTATGAGATCAATCATCCCCATCCAATGAGTAAGCAACACATGTACCAATTTATCCGGATTCACTAATCCTCTTTTTAGTAATCCAACGATTGAGAACTATTTTAGTTTTAAGCTTTATAAGAATTTAGATCTCATTAGCATGATCAACATCATGATTCTAAAAGCATTGCTTAAAACTATGAGTTATTTATATATTACAAAAACAGCAACATGTAGATAATTAAATATTTTTAATAAATGAATACTTTTATCAATAAATAAATAAGATCGTTTACAAAGTATATGCTTTATCATCATATATGATTGACTTGTATGCATACTACTTTCAATCTCCCACTTGCACTAAAGTCAATCGCCATGGTATCTCATACCCATCTTCTCTAAGTGACGATCAAACTGTTGTTGTATTAAAGCTTTAGTAAATGGATATGCAATATTGTCTTGAGAATCTACACGCTCAAACGTGACGCCTCATCTTTTAATGATCTCCCTGATTAAGTGAAATCGCCGCAATACCTGTTTGGATTTCTGATGAGACTTGGGTTCCTTAGCCTGCGCAACAGCTCCAGTGTTCTCACAGTATAAGGGGACTGCTCCTCCAATGCTAGGAACCACACCAAGTTCTGTTATGAATTTCTTCATCCAAACAGCCTCCTTTGCAGCTTCACTTGCAGCTATGTACACTGCCTCTGTCACTGAATCAGCAACTGTTTGCTGCTTGGAACTCTTCTAACTCACTGCGCCTCCGTTCAAGGAAAATACATACCCTGAAACAGATTTACTGTCATCTTGGTCCGTTTGAAAACTTGAGTCTGTGAAGCCCTCGAGTTTTAATTCAGACCCACCGTAGATAAGAAATACATCCTTAGATCTTCGTAAGTACTTAAGGATATTTGTCACTTCCTTTTAAATCTCTTCTCCTGGATTCGACTGATATATGCTCGTTACACAAAGTGTATGAGCGACATTCGGTCTAGTACATATCATACCGTACATGATAGATCCTATTGCTGAAGCATAGGGAATCTTACTCATACGGTCTCTCTCCTCAGGTGTCTGTGGGGCCTGTTTCTTGGAGAGATGTATTCCTTGGCTCATCGGCATGAGACCTCTTTTGGAATCTTCCATGCTAAGCCTCTTTAGCATCGAGTCAATGTATGTTCCTTGGGATAAGCCAAGCATCCTTTTAGATCTATCTTTATAGATCTTTATCCCCAAAATATAGGATGTTTCTCCCAAGTCCATCATAGAGAAGTGTTTAGATAACCATATTTTAATCGATTGTAGCATAGGAATGTCATTCCCTATCCGTAATATATCATCAACATATAATACAATGAATGAAACAGCGCTCACACTAACCTTCTTGTACACACATGGTTCATTCTTGTTTTTAATAAAATCAAACTCTTTGATTGTCTCATCAAAATGGATGTTCCATCTACGAGAAGCTTGCTTCAATCCATAAATGGATCGTTGCAGCTTACAGACTTGATTTGTTCCAAGCTTTGAAACAAATCCCTCTGGCTGTGTCATATATACATCCTCCTTAAGTTTTCCATTGAGGAAGGCCGTTTTCACGTTCATCTACCAGATCTCATAGTCGTAATAAGTTGCAATCGCAAGCAAAATCTGAATGGACTTGAGCATTGTTACTGGTGATAAGGTTTCATCATAGTCAACTACTTGTCTTTGTTTGAAACCTTTTGCTACCAGTCGGGCCTTATAGGTCTCTACCTTGCCGTCCTCTCCAGTCTTTCTTTTAAAGACCCATTTACACCCAATAGGCTTAATGCCTTCAGGTGGTGAAACCAAAGTCCATACTTGGTTCTCATCCATGGAGTCCATCTCGGATTTCATGGCTTCAAGCCATTTCCCTGAGTCTTTATTACTCATAGCATGTTCGTAATTCAATGGATCATCATCATTCATGACGTGTATCTCATCGTCATCCTCTATGACGAATCCATACCTATCAGGTATCTTCGGTACTCTTCCAGATTTACGAATAGGGTGTTGTACAGAAGGTGTCTCTACATGGACAGGTTCATCCAATTGATCTGTAGTGGTTTGTGGTTCTTGAATTTCTTCAAGATCTATTTTCCTCCCACTATCCCTTTTAAAGATAAACTCCTTTTTCAAGATGGCAGCTGTAATACCCGTGAATTTTCATATATTATTAAATAAATATATTAATGGAAACGGGAATTTATTTGAATATAAATGATTTTGTGTTATGAGATGAATTAATTCAATTATATAAAATTGAATAATTGTAATAATTGAGAAATTGGTGGAGTTTGCGATAAACTCGTTGATTGCCTTGTGTGGCACAGTGACGTAATATAAGAATGATTATATTAATTTAAGCGAACAATTAATCTATATTAATTGTTAATCGTAGAATATTAATTAATTGTCATCGTAGAATAATTGTTATAAAATATTAATGGTGATTGATTAATAATATGTGATTATTATTATTGCAAGAAACATAATAATAATGAGCAACGTGTTTATAAATATAATAAGATTTATATTAAAGTGATAATTAATCATATAAGGGTTAATTAAATTGTTATGGAGATTAACAATTATATTGATTGAAATATATAAGCTACATGTTTATGCCTATGTGACAATATGTATGTAAGTATACATTAAAATAGTACATCATGAATATATGATAAAAATATACCTGGATTATATGTGTACAAGTCACACTTACTACATTATGTGAATTATAGTGTGACATTTCAATTAAAGATATATGTATAATATATATATATATGTGTAGATAGCCTAAGTATTTAATACATATGTGTATAATGAATCAAGTGTGGTATGTTGCTAGAAGGCTGAGTTTGTTTTGCTGGGAGAGCCACTATCTCTTTCACGTGATATACTCAAGCTATCCTACTCCCCTATAACCTGAAAACTCAGCAAGCCTTCATAGCAATCATACAATGGGGTGTGGGCATGATGATGGCTTTCAACAACTATCTACCAACTTCTTCTTATCTAGCATGCAAATCAAACATACGTTAGTTTATTTTGAGAGTCAGAAGCATGGACTGTGTTTTGATTTTTACTATAAATGAAGCATCTCTCCTTCACATTTCATCTTGCTGAGAGTTTGCTTGAGTTTGATAAATTGAGAGCATATATAATATCAGTCTAGATTTGTAAGAATTGAATAGCTGCAAGCTCAATCATTTACAGAGGTATAATCCCTCTTCCTTTGTTCTTCATTTTCGTTTTCTGTTTCTGAAGTTATCTTCAAATTCTTGATTATGCCAAATTGGTTCATAATTGGTTTGTAGGACCCTTATATTGTTGTTATATGAACATACATACCTGATGGAACCACTATATAGCTTTCTTGACTTTCATTTCCATTGTTGCTCTGTAATTCTTGTAAAGCATCAAATTCGTGTGAAATTAGTTAGGGTTCATGAATTTGAGAATTGATAAATGCGATTGACTGTTATATAAGCATATATATGTGTTAGTAAGTTAAAAAGGTTAGTGTAATGGCATATGGGTATGTTGAAATCGATTAAAATGGAGGTTTTGGGTCGGTTTCGGCTGCAGTGTGAACTGCAGAGACTGTCCCCACGCCGCAGCGCCATTGTCCGCGCCGCAGCGCCTCCCACGCCGCAGCGCCTAATCCCAAGGCATTTTGCCGCGCCGCAGCGCCAGATTGTGGCTGCTGTTGCCGCGCCGCAGCGCCGTCCTCTATGTGCAGTTTTCTGCATTATGCAACAAAACTGTTATGTACTAATTGTTTGATTTTTGTTTAAACAAGCAGGGAAGCATGATTAATACATATATATAAACCTAATGAGGCAACGTAAGCATGTTTTAGTATATTAGCATGCATGGTTAACCAAACGACATATAGTTTGGAAACGAACTTAAAGTTTCATAAACGAACGTTAACATATATGAAGCATGTTAATATTCTGATTTTTCAAGGCATGTCGGTATGAGGTAGAGATGCATGAAAGACATATTAACTTATGTATATATGGTTCATAGTATGACAAGAGCATGTTAGACCTCACTATTGAACATATCTAACAAAAATACAGGTTTTGAAGGTTGATATTAACATGTAAAGACCATGTATACATTCTGACTTTTTGAGCATGTTTATAGGGCCTTGAAATGCATGAAAAGCATGTTAACTTATATATATAGGTTTCATAAGGAAGCATGGACATGATAGACCTTATTAATGAACTAAACTAACAAAGAATAAGCTTTGAACGTAAACTTTGGTATGTTATGACGAGAGTTAGAATATGATAATTTAGGACACATGTGATAGTACTCTTAGACTCATTCATGTGTCATGCATGTATATATACCATGATTAGTTGCCGTGATTAAAGTTTAGCATAAACGAAGAATGTTTTCAAGATAATAACATTGCTAGCTACATATATGCGATACGAGTACTCATGAGCATGCCTAATACAAGTTATATGAATATCTTATGTGTTTAAAAAGCGAGCATGTTAGACCATATGAGTTCGTGTCCTTGAATAGCTTTAAGTATTAACTTAAGAACCTATACCATGTACGATTGGATTTGGAAAAGTTATACAAACATGAAAGTATCCTTTAAATATGAATACATGCTACGTGATATTATAGGATGTTACTTGAACCCGATTTTGACGGTTAACTTAAGGGGATGCCGTAACTTGCTAAAATGAAATATATTTAGTATTGATTGCGATCTTATAAGATATGAGAATGTTTTTAAACTCTAAAGGAGGAACGTTAAGGATAGAAATTATATTCTATATAACTGTGTAGCTAGGTAAAACCTAACTTATGTGTTGATCGTATATTCGAAGATAAAATGTGAAGTTTAATTATATGACTAATGAATATCATATATATACGTAACTGTATTACGATAGGAATTCAAAAGTGTTGATTTGCTTTTCGTGGATAAACTACGCTAAGGGCAAGTTCTCTTACTTACACTCTTTTAAAGTGCAAGTATCCTAACCGACGCATTTACTTTATGCAAGGAAATCTATGATTGTGCAAGTTTCCTAACTTACACTCTTTTACTGTGCAAGTATTCTATCCTTGTATATTGCGAACTAGTTTCCTACTTAATCGGTTGAATTGAATTAGCATACTTGAACTCTTATTTCATTAAAGCTATTATTCATGTTGAACTTAGTATTGTTCTTGAATATTGTGAAAGTGTCTATGCCATTTGATTCGGCTAGACTTATATTATTGGAAAGCAACCCAAACTAATTGATTGGTGCGGGATCTTGTATTTGACTGAGAAGAACAACCTTATTTGAAGGGAATATATAATTGTCGGAGGACCGACGTGCACACTTGAGTATGATTGATTGTTATGCATAACGATGGTGCTTTAGGCTGATCACCTGTTGTACCTGTTTTTGTTGGATTTTCAATTTATTATTGTTAATTCTAGTAGAAGTTCATAGTCCTTAGCGACTGCTCAGTATTCAATTATCTTGAAATCTTGAATTGATTTGTTATTGAATCACATTGATATTATTCTGTCCTTAGCGACTGTTATTGAAAACTGTTGATATTCTTGTTATCCTTGAATTATCAAACCTTGCTATACCCTTTTTAAGAATTGAGAATTATATTACAAACCCTTATTGTATATTACTTGCTGGGCAATTTGTGCTCATTCTTGCTTTCCCTAAAATATTTCAGTTAAGGCAGAGCATGGTGAACCTTCGGGCGTTGATAAGGGCAAGGGCAAGGCAACCAACTAGCTTGTCTCTTTTATGTTTTTAAATATTTTAATGTTGTATTAAGATGATGTAGTAAGACTGGATTTAATTATATTTAAGCTTAAGTTAGATTATGTAATAAGTCGTTAATTGATATTATTATGTAATCTATTAAGTACTGTAGGTTGCGAGACTTGGGGGAATAATTATAATAAATCATTGTAAATTATTCTAGAATAGATTTTTCACTGTGATTGTGTGATATTTAGTTATTATTATTGTGATGTATTACCATGAGCACGTGATGAACCAAATTCGAGAGACCCCGTGACGGTCCTGGAATTTGGGGGCGTCACAGCAGCGTGCTTTGCAACAAACACATTTTGCTCAGATCTTGTCCCAAGCTTATCATTTTGAAACCTTTTCACATAAACTGAACATCCCTAGATCTTAACATGCTTAAGACCAGGTTTTTTCCCTGTCTACATCTCATATGGAGTCTTGGGAACGGATTTTGAGGGGACCTTATTTAGTAGATATGCAGTCTCTTCTAGGGCATAACCCTATAATGATACTTGAAGATGGGTAAAACTCATCATGGAACGAACCATGTCTAACAATGTTCGATTTCTCATTTCAGATACTCCATTTAACTGTGGTGTACTTGGTGGAGTCCATTGTGAGATTATACCATTATCTTTAAGACAATTGAGAAACTCACCGCTTAAGTATTCTCCACCTCGATCTGATCGAATAATCTTAATACTTTTTCCAGTTTGTTTCTCTACTTCACTTCTGAACTGTTTGAACTTTTTAAATGATTCAGCTTTGTATTTCATTAAATACACATATCCAAATCTTGAGTGATCATCAGTGAAACTAATAAAAAAAGAATACCCTCCCCGTGCATTCGTTGTCATAGGTCCACAAACGTCTGTGTAAACCAACGCTAACAACTCTGTAACTCTTTCTCCTTTTCTACTAAAAGGAGATTTAGTCATTTTACCAATGAGACAAGATTCACAAGTTGGATATGATTCATAATCAGATAGCTCTAAGAGCTCATCCTTATGCAACTTGGATAATCTTGTTTCATTGATATGATCGAGTCTACAGTGCCACATATAGGTATAATTAACATCATCTCTTTTTCTTTTCTTAGTTTGTTCTATTTGAAATATATTTTCATGCAAGTCAAGTATATAAAGTCCATTTCGCAAATTACCAACACCATATAAAATATTGTTATTATAAATAGAACAATTGTTGTTCTTTATTATAATGTCAAATCCATCCATATCTAATAAGAAAACATAAATAATGTTCCTAATGATATTTGAAACAAAATAACAACTATTTAAATAAATGGACTTACCCGTAGGCAGTGCCAAACAATAAGTGCCTGCAACTAATGCTGCTACCTTTGCTCCATTTCCCACTCGTATGACAACCTCATCCTTGTTCAGCTTTCTACTTCTGACCAGACCCTGTGACAACCCGAATTTTTAAAAATTATTAGAATAAGAATTTAATAAATAAAATTCTTATTACGAGATGTTTTGAGTTTGGATATGTGTATATATGTGTTATAGATTGTGAAGTATATGATTTGGTGTGAATATAGAAGATATATATATATATATATATATATTCATATATTGGGATGGTGAGGTTTAATAGTTAATTTAACTATTGAAGAAATTAAATGAAATTATTACGAAAAGGGAATTAAGTTAATCTAATTAAGTTGGGAATTATATTATGAAATAATATAACTTGATTACTGAATGTATTATGAATTAAATTTCATAACTAGTGTGAATAATTCACTTAATTAAAATAGTGAGTTAATGTAAAATAATTAGAATAAGAATTTAATGAATAAAATTCTTATTATGACGTGTTTAATAAAACAAATATTTTAATTAAAATATTTATGGAGTAAAATAAATATTCAATGGAAATTATTATGGAATAATTTATTTAAGTATGATGATATTAAATAAATTGATTAATATTTAAGTAGTAATTAGATGTATGGGTTAAATAAATTGTATTGAGACAATTTATGCAAGGAAAAAAAATTAAATAATTATATATTATAATTGTATAATTCATTTGAGTGAATTAAAATAAATAAGGGAATAAATATTAATTATTTTAATGAAAAGGTCTATTTTAAGTTAAGGGTTATGAATATAATTTCATAATGTATAAGTATAAAAATTATACATATTATAATTGTATAATTATTTAGTTTAGCTAGCTAAGTAATTTAGTAGTATGGTTAAAGTGTGACACTTAGAGAAAAGAAAATATATTATATAATAAGGAGATTATAAAAAAATAATTAGAAAGGGATAATTGGGTTCTAGCCAAACATGGCCTTTGAGACCCTTGGTTTTTGCAACTGCTGAGACTTTGGGTTTTTGTAACGGGCCGGGAAATAAAACTTACGCTTAAGTTTCACAAGGCTAAGTTAGAGAGAAACTGAGGGAGAGAACACTCTGAGAAAGTTGAGAGTAAAGAGGAGTTCTGTGATTCAAGGAAGAGGTATAAGATTAACCAAGTTATCTACATCATCTAGATATTTTAAAGAAGAAATCAAAGGTAATTGTCTAAATTTAAAGTTTTGTTGTTATTAAACTTCACTGTAAATAGTATTGGTGGATGATTTCTTAAAAAAATTGATTATATATGTTTTTGGGTATATATATTCTGTTATATATCATCTATAAGCAATTTTTAGGTAGTTGAATTCATGAAGTTATGCTAAAGATGAAGAACTTGTGTTCTTAATGAAATATGTATGTTATAGCGTAGTTAGAGTTAAAGTTTAGTTATGAAATCATGATGAAAACCTTAAATTGATGATGTATTATGATAGTACTCGAAAAAACGAAAACAACCCAAGTTGAACAAGTCAAAACGGATGTAAAACGAATTCGTAGTTAATGAATTCGCTAAATATGTGTAAAACATAAAAAATTAGCATGAACACTGAATTGAAACCCTTAAAATGAATAGTTAATATTTTTGAAGTGTTATAGTTATTATGTAGATGAGTAGTTCAGTGTTTCACGAATCCATAGAGTCAAAAATGGACTCAATTGGATGTGTATAACTCAATTTATGAAGATTAGAAAGAGAAAAGGGTCAGAAAATTTGCAAGAACAACAACTGGGAAAAATAATCGCGTAGCATGCTGCCAGTGGCCCAGCTACACTGCCCCAAGGCTATTTAGGGTGCAGCTACGTCGGAAGAGTTGTCAGTCCGGAACTGTTTTGACCTCCTATGGTAAAACAACCATAACTTTTTCATACAAACTCCGATTGAGGAGATTCAGGATGATTCAGAACGAGTACGAGTAGACTTACAACTTTTGTTCTTTAAGTTTTTCAATTTGAGGTCAGTAGCAGGGGTCAAAATGGTTATTTTAGGGACTGATGTGTATTCAGAGGCAATCGGAGGGCGTCGGGCATGCACGTATGCAAGTGTAGTGCTTCTGACGATTAAAGATGTTGTCCTAAGTTATAAAACATGAATGTTAGTAAATATAAGGATGGTTAACATTAATAAATGATTTATTAGATAAGTTATATAAGCACACTAAGCATACACAAGAGAGACGATTCGGGCGTGTGACGAATGAACGTCGAAACGCCGTGACAAGTGTTAATGAACGTAAAAAGTGTTTTAAGTTAAATGAAATGAACATTATAAGATATGAAAGGGGGTTAATATAAAACCAATAAGTAGTCCTAGAAAGACTTAAACACTTGAATGAATTTCGAATATTACTAAAAAGAAATATAGTGAGATATATGTCGAAAGTTAACACATCAAATTGAACATTGTGTGTTGATTAATAAGAAAGGTTATGGGATGTAGAGTAAAGTTTACATTAAAACTACTATGCGTTGCTTTGTGACTAATAGTTGATGTGCATGATAATATAATTGTGTAGGGCACGTGAAGTGCAGATAGCTGTAAGCTGTTAATCTGTTATTAATAAACAACGAACAAGGCAAGTCTTTCGGTTCCTATTTGTCTACGTGAACTTGATGAACTATTTTAAATTATATGATAGGTTATATGTGTTGTAAGCGAGCATGATAAGTTATATATGTTGTAAGCATGAATGTTAAAGTCAATTTATGACTACATTATTGAGCAAAGCATGTTGATTAAGTAAGGAACTCAATCTTTATATTTGTTATGTGAATTAAAGCATGTAGGTCATGTTACTTTAATTATTATGAGATGTATGTTGAGTATGTTATTATGTGCTACGTGATGCATGGAAACTGTTAGAACTTGCTGAGCTGTCGAGCTCACTCTTGCAAATAATAATTTTTGTAGGTCAAGATTTCAAGGTAAGGATACGTGTTAAGTGAGTTATAAAGATCCACATTTGTGACAACCCGGATTTTCAGAAATCGTTAAAATAAGAATTTAATGAATGAAATTCTTATTATGACATATTTTGCGTGTAAGTAAATATATATATATATATATATATATATATATATTCATATATTGGGATGATGAGGTTTAATAGTTAATTTAACTATTGAAGAAATTAAATGAAGTTATTACGAAAAGAAAATTAACTGAATATTATTTGTTAATTTAATTAAGTTAAAGATTATATTATGAAATAATATAATTTGGTTATTATTCCTTGTTGACAGTTGAATTATTATGAATTAAATCTCATAAATAATGTGAGTATTCACTTAAATAAAATAGTGAATTAATATAAATATAATTGTTTTAATAAAATATGAAGGTAATATATTACATGTAAGAGTAATACGTTTATGTAATGGCTTAATATATTATATTTAGCCAAGTGAATGTAAATGGGTATGAGAATGAGAAGAACCAATATAATTATAAATAAATATTGGTGTTAGGATTAATGACTAAAATAAATATTCAATGGAAATTATTATGGAATAATTTATTTAAGTATGATGATATTAAATAAACTGATTAATATTTAAGTAGTGATTAGATGTATGGATTAAATAAATTGTATTGAGACAATTTATGCGAGGAAAGGAATTAAATAATTATATATTATAATTATATAATTCATGTGAGTTAATTAAAATAAAGGGAATAAATATTAACTATTTTAATGGAAATATTTATTCTAATAGAGATGTTTATTTTAGTTACAAAGGTAATTTCATAATTTATAGTGTAGTAATTATACATGTTATAATTGCATAATTACTTAATGAGGCTAAATAGTTTAACAATAAAATAAAGGTATGACAAATGGGCCTTATAATAAGAGATTTATAATAATAAATTAGAAAGGTGTTATTTGATGCCAGCCAAACAAGGTCTTATGACCTTTGGTATTTTAAACATCTATTTGTATTTTAATTGATGCGTTAAAAACATTATTAAGGCTTTGTCAGTTTTATTCACGTAAAAATATTCCTAAGGCTAAGAAGAAGAAGAACAGAGAAGAAGAGAGAGCCTGGAGGAAAAAATTGAGAAGTTATTTTGTAAAATCAAAGAAGGAAGATGATTCAACCAAAGGTGCTCTAATCATCTAGATAATCTAAACAAGAATCAAAGGTAATAATCTAGCTTTGAGTTCTTAATTTTATTTTCTTGAGTATTCCTTGAAAAGTTGGATTTCTACGGTTAATTCGTTAAGGAATTAGTTATAGATGTTAATGGATATATTTAATATGCTTTATATCATCTAAAAGTGATTTTTAAGAAATCAAATTCATAAAGATGTGTTGGAAGATGAAGAAATTTGGGTTATGACTTAGTATATGTATTTTAGTCTATTTTAAGGCTTAAATTGATGGTTAGATCATGTATATAACCTTAAATTGATGATGTATTATGATAGTACTCGTAAAAATGAAAACAAACCAAGTTGAACGAGTCAAAACGGATGTAAAACGAATTCGTAGTGAATGAATTCGCTAAATATGTGTAAAATATAAAAAAGTAGCATGAACACTAAACTGGAGCGCTTATAAGGAATTGTTAATGTTTTTGAAGTGTTATAATTATCATATAGATGGGTAGTTCAGTGTTTCACGAATCCATAGAGTCGAAAACGGACTCAATCGGATGTGTATAGCTTGATTTATGAATATGGGATGGAAGAAAGGGTTAGGAAATTCGACAGAACCACAAACTGGAAAGAAAAATCACGTAACAGGCTGTCAGGAGAGCAGCTGCGCTGCCCCCAAGGCTGTTTGGGGCGCAGCTGCGCCGGGAGGGAAATTCAGTCCGGGACTGTTTTGACCTCCTGTGGTAAAATGGCCATAACTGTTTCATACGGACTCGGATTGAGGTGATTCAAGATGATCCAGAACGAGCACGAGTAGGCCTACAACTTTCGTTCTTTAAGGCTTTCAATTTGAGGTCGTTAGTTAGGGTCAAAATGGTCATTTTTGGGACTGATGTGTTTTTGGAGGCAATCGGGGGGCGTCGGGCATGCACGTATGCACATGTAATGCTCCCGACCATGAAAATGATGTTCTAACTTCCATAACATGACTATTAGGTATTATAATGATACTTAACATTAACCCTTGAGTATTAGACAATTTGGTTGGGCGTGCTAAGCGTGCACAAATGCGTGTCGTTTGGGCGTTCGAACAGGCAAGTTTGGCGTACAAACGTGCAAGCGTCTCAATGCCGTAACGAGTGTGTATGACCTTGTTTAATATTATATTTTTAATAAGAATGAAATATTATAGAGTAATGTAACCCAATATAGGAGCATGCAAATCACATGCAGAAGAGGCGAGTTAGGCGTGTGACGTATAAACGTCGAAACACCGTGTAATGTGGTAATACACTTAAATAGTGTTTCGATTCTAATGTAACAAACATTATTATATATGAAGTGTGGTTAATATAAAACCAATAGGTAGTCCTAGCAGGACTTAAACACTTGAATGAATTTTGAATATTATTAAAAAAGAAATATAGTGGGATATAAGTCGAAAGTTAACACCATCAAATTGAATGTTGTGTATTGATAATAGGAAGGGTTATGAGATGTAGAGTAAAGTTTACATTACAACTAATGTGCATTGCTATATGACTAATAATTAATGTGCATGATTATATAATTGTGTAGGGCACGTGAAGTGCAGATATCTGTAAGCTGTTAAACTGTTATTGGTAAACAACGATCAAGGCAAGTCTTTCAGTTCTTATTTTCTACGTGAATTTGATGATGAACTATTTTAAATTATTTTGCAAATAGCATGATATATTGTATATGTGTCGTAAGCATGAAATGTTAAAGTCAATTTATGACTACATTGATTGATTAAAGAATGTTGATTGAGTAAGGAACTCAATCTTTATATTTGTTATGTGAAGTAGAGCATGTATGCCATGTTACTTTAATTATTATGAGATGTATGTTGAGCATGTATTTATGTGCTATGTGATGCATGAAAGCTGTTAGATCTTGCTGAGCTGTCGAGCTCATTCTTGCAAATAATCACTTTTGCAGGTTAAGGATTCAAGGTAACGCTTTGTGCTACTTGAAAGAAATGAATCAGATGTAATGCATGAAGATTTATATACTTTGGCTAAATTGTTATTGTTTTGGACCCTGTTTAAGGTTTCAGATAATGTATTTGATAATGTATGATGGTTAACAGATGTTGAGTTGTAAAGTTTAAATGTTACCCGATGTATAAGGGTTATTGAAAGTGGTTGTAAGTTTTAGTTTATAATAACTCTGACGAAGCGATTCATGAAATAAGGTTGAATCAAAGTTATGTAATGATAAAGGTTGAGATTCAGGGATAATAAAGAAGGAATAATATAAAAGTTTTAAATATTCCGTATTTTTAGTGATTGTATCATTGATTAATGATGTAAAGTCTGAATAAGGATGTATTGTTAACGACCGATGTCGAGAGTTGTATTGTATGAATTTTGGGGTCGTTACAACATTCACGAAGATTACTTTTGTTTTATGGGAAATGTATTTAATATTTTGAATGTAACATGTTGTTGAATTATAAGTGGAGTTATCCAATGTATATGGATATTACTTTATGATGTAAAACTTGGTACAGTCATGGTATTGTAACGATTAATGATATAGATTTAAATCAAAGAGATGTAATGTAAAGGTTGCGATTCAGGACAATAAAGAAAGAAGTTTATAAAAATTTTAAATATTTCGCATTTTTGGTAATTTTAATATCGAATAATGATGTAAAGATAGATTAAAGATGTATTGTTAACGACCGAAGTCGAGAATTATATTGTATGAATTTTGGGGTCGTTACTGTCCCTGCACAGTATTACATATGTGAGAACCACAGCCGGTATCCAATACCCAAGTAGAATTTTGACTTTTTGAAAAATTAATTTCAATCATGAACAAACCTTGATTGGAAGTCGAAGCTTCTTCAAGCTTCTTCTCTGCTAGAAACTTCTTGCAGTTCCTCTTCCAATGACCCGGCTCGTTGCAATGGAAGCTCATTCTTTTGCTTGCTGGATCAGGTTTCTTTTTATCCTTTATGTCCACCTTACCATTAGCCTTCTTAGATTTCTTCTTTTTAAGAAGATACCTTGGGCCTCTTCCTTTTCATAGAAGAATCATCCAGCATTAAGACATGGTTCTTCTTGGATGGAAAGTGACCTTCTGCAGTTTTCAACATGTTAAGTAATTTAGGCAAGTTGACATCTAACTTATTCATGTGGAAATTTACTACAAACTGTGAGAAGGTCTCAAGGAGTGACAGCAAGACTAAGTCTTGACTCAACTCCCAATCTATGATGAACCCAAGTTGTCTAAGGCGTTCATTCAGATTGATCACCCTTGGAACATGTTTCTCAACGACAGTCACCATCAACTCTAATTTTCTCCAATATCCTATTACTTAATAATTATATCTATTTCTATCATCCTTAAAACTTAATATACTACAAATCTTCAATTCTTCATCCATAACTTTTCTATACCCCAGTATAGTTCATCAAATATACCACACGTTATGAGTTCAGGAACTTTCCACAATAATATGAGTTTATGAACTTATCCTAGCAATACGTAGTTCAAGAATCAATCAGGAACTGTCCATACGCTTAGGGGTTCAAAAACATACCATACGATTATGAGTCACAAACTTATCATAAGTATGAGTTTTAAGAACTCGTACCTAATCTTATATTCTCTACCTATCCGTTATACACATGAGAAAAGAATCACTTTCTCAATATACATATAGCAAATAGCGTGACACCAACATTTCAATGATTATCAATGTGATAAACTAAGTAGTCGTTAGACCAAGCACAAAACCTCCGCCCATACATAGGTTTGTACAACTCAGCTATCACATGAGTCCTCAATCGAAATTCCACATAATTTTAGCTCTCTCTTTACTCAATACGAATTTCATTTAATCTGTATCTTTAGCATTTAGGACTCTTTTATGAGTTTACCTAGTACAATTCTATAGTACAACTGTCATACAACAATTCTGCTATAAAGTTTTCAATCAATAAATTGATCATTTGTCCTCCTATGACCTCATTAGATCACGTTGTGACCTTTTTTATAATCGTGTTATATTATGATTCTTTTCTATCTTATGATCGTTTTATTTTACGATCTTCTTATCTTTCCCTTTAATCATATTACATTATGATTATAGACTTTTCATCTTATAGACTTTGTCTATTTATTATCAATTTTAATCTTTATTATTGGAGTCAGGTAACTCCGAATTCTTATTTTTATAATTCTTTAAGATTCTTCTTTGAATCTTATTTATCTTATTCTTATCTAACTGATGAATTTTCTGAATTCATCTCTTATCACTTAAACTTTATTTGAGTTTATTCATTATCCTCATCTCTGCGGTTATAGCCTAAGGTAACCCTCCCTAACGTTTATATCCTAAAGCTCTGATACCAACCTGTAACGCCCCCAAATTTGGGTCCCTAGAACCTCAAACCTGGTACATTACGGTACTTCATTATCATACATATTCTATCATCTAATGCGGAATATATAAACATATATTATTTATTTCACATGATTCTATAAAATTTCCCAAGGTCTGTTAACCTTAACTGAATACATACCTTAAGTAACTAAAAAGGTTACAACATCATTTGCATATGATAACTAAATAGTTATGAATGCGTATTAATCTACTCTTGGAATTTGCCTTTGCCTCTGTCTTTCTTTGAGCATTCGTCTTAATCTGAAATTTGTTATCATGATATAGCAAGGGTGAGCAACTAATTTTCCCAGCAAGTTTAAATACAATGAAGATATATCATGATTAAAAGAAAGAATAAGCTTTTGAATTTTCAATAATATAATAATTGTGAAAGAGCATGAATCAGAATTTCAATAAATAAATGACTGAACCAATAATGTTTAATGTCAACAAGGACTATGAACAACTTTGTTAGTTCTCAAAAGTACGTTAGTTATCTAGAAGGGGGGTTGAATAGATATTTTAAAATTTCTCTATTTAAAATACTTAGTTAGTATTGGTGATACTGACTGCAGCAGAATATATGTTTTGTTCCCCTTTAAGATAATGCAGTTAAGGCGAGATAAACAGATAAAGCAGTTATAACAGATATAGCAGTTATAATTATGAGACACAGGGTTTTAAGTGGTTCAGAGCCAACGCGACTCCTAATCCACTCTTCTACTCCACGAGTAGGAAATCCACTAAGGATGTCTTCTTACAAATGGATCACTTAGATCCTTTCAAGGCCAGCAGCCCTAGAACTTCACTTAGTTCACTTTTGAACTCTTCAAGTCCTTTGACTTGGATCTGCTCTTAGTTCACTTCTGAACTCTTCAAGTCCTTTAACTTGGATCTTCACTTAGTTCACTTCTGAACTTCTTCAAGTCCTCTGACTTGGTACCTCACTTGGATAGGCAATTTTTAGTTTGAGGTATGCTACTCAGTTGCAGTTCAGCTTCTGTCTTTCAAAGGACTGAGTAGCGAAGCAAGCTTTCTTCAGTATCGTAGTGTTGCTCGTTGAGTGTTCTTGAGCTTTTTTCAATGTATTCTTTCTTTATGCGTCTTGCTTACTTAGTCTGAATCCTTGTCTGATTTCCTTATAAAAGAGCCATTCAAAAATAGCCATTTTGAATGCTCCCGTTGCTTCATTTAAAGCTCCAGACGTTTTCTGTGCATTGATGTTGACGTCCTGCTTTTCTGCTGCTCTGCCGCCTGGCTCACTGACACAGCAGACTGTATCTTTCACCTAACACCTAAAAAGGTATTTTCTACAGGCTACTATAGTCCTATCCTTAGATTCTACAATATGCCTCTTCGATTTGGACTAAGGATGAATATGGAAGTATTGGGACTATCACTTTGTCAACGGCTATAAGCCTTTCTTCATTTGTTGCTCTTCCTCCCTTCATTAGATATTTAATCTTTGATGTTGACTGGAGGAACACTACGATTATGGTCATTGTGACACAATCGTTGTGTGTTGGCTTTGCACAGCGTGATTCAGACTTCTTCGTAGAGTACACTATGATTTCTCTTAAGCTCTCGGTAAACTACGATTCCTTGTTTGCTTGTCTTGCAGACTTCACAGTTCTGATAGCACTCTGCGATTCCTTACTGGGCTCTGCAGATGCTTTTCAACTTTTATGACTCTCAGTGTGGCTTCTGAGGCAAACTACGATTCTTTGATGCTGTCACTTGAGCTTGACGATTCTTGCCTTGGCCTCTGCAGACTTGATTCTTCGGCAGACTTCTAGTTTGTATATCTTCACTAAAGCTCCACATTTTCTGCCTTAACTTCTGTAGGCTTGAATCTCTTGGCAGACTATGATTCCGATATCTTTGCCTAAGCTCCACGATTCTGCCCTGTCTTTCGAATGCTATTTTTGACAGACTACGATTTTGTCAAGACTTTAACTTTTACAGCTCAAATAGATCAACCTAACAAGTTTGATCTTTTCTTCTATACATTCATTTTCATAAATGATAAATATTAAGGCTCAGATCAACCTAACACGTTTGATCTATTATCTAAGTCCTTGTACAATGATTCTCTTAAGGACTGTACACTTAAGCATTTATATTTACTTTCAATATCAAATTTGAATATGCAATTCCGAACAATCTCCCCCTATTTGATGTTGACATAATCAAGGAGATTTAGATCATAGCATCATTTTATAAATGCAAAATGCTAGAAAGTAAATATGGCTTAGTGTTTCAGTGAGCAACTGAAATTTCTAGAAAATAAGCATGAATTTATTGATGTTTGAAGAGATATTACATTTAAAAAAAAACATCAATACATAATTAAGTTTAGGCTTATCTCTATTTTCTTTGTCTCTTGCTCCTTGAAGACTCAGCTTCTTTCATCCTTCTGGTTTGCTCATCTCTCCATTCAATGTCTTCTAGCTCATATCTGGACTGTGTAGAAGTTATGCCTTGTGAGCCAGACGCTTGACCTCGATGTCTTTGAAGAGGTATTCCCACTAGAGGCTGCTGCAGATACTGATCAGATCGTGGAGTTTGAACATTTGGACTCCTGGAGTTGCCACCCGACGATTGACCAGTACGAGTTTGCCTTTGCCTTTCCTGCTGCAGAGGTGGTGGTTGAATGTGCTTCTGCCTCGGTCTTCCACCTCTGCCTTTATCTCCTTACCCAATCTTCTCCCCCTTTATGTCATCATCAAGGGTTCGAATATCATCTGAGAGTCGTATAATTTCTTCTACCAGGGCATGCATTTGAGTTCTTTGTTGAGAAATGTCACTGGTTTGTTCAGCAACTGAAGCCTCAGTGACCCTTCTTTGTTGCTGAAGCATTTTCACAGCATCGTTGTTCTGGGAGATTTGAGTAGCACTGCATTCTTGGAATTGGTTCAAAGCAATACGCAGTGCTGAAATTTATTCCGCCATCAGCTCATTTTGAGTTTGCTGATTCTTTTGCATTAGCAGCAAGGCTTCTTTCTGCTTCTTGGCCTCGACAAAATGAATAGCATCTCTCGCCTTGATGCTTTCAGCAATTTCTCTGAAGATCGCCCTTAATGATTTAGTCAGTTCCGTTCCCAAATGTCCTGGCAGAGTCTTGACCGAGTCGAGAATGTTGTTGAATCTATGATGAAGAGCAAGAGAATGTTCTTCAAGGACCTTTTCAAATTCTGACCCTATTTGACTCAGTGTGGTAGTCAGCTCCTCCTTTGTTGGCATGAGAGCTAATTGATCTAGAATTTGTTGTGTTTCTAGAGGAGGAGGAGTAGCTGTAGTGTGTTCATCTCTCCTTGACAAACTTTCGAGAGAAAAAGTTATGTCAAAGTATTCATTGTTGGAGGATGATGGAATGTCTGCTTGGGTTAGAGGGTTAGAAGTTTGCTGGATAGGCATAGTGTTTGGCTCAGATGTATGTGTTTGTGTTTGTTTGAGCTGTTCTGGACACTCTACGATTTCTTCTTCGGATTGATCAGCATGCTCGAATCGTAGTGTGTCATCTAAGGTTGGTGTTTCACTGATTGAGTTTGCAAGCATTTCCTTGACAACTCGTGTGATGTGCTTAATCATTATTGGATGGTTAACGGGTCGCTTAACGAAGATGAGTTGGTTATGTGGTTCATCAGTCACAGAGTTTTGGGACTCTGTGACTGGAAACTGATTTAGCATTACTTCATTCAGATTCTCTGGTAGCTCCCCCTCAGCTGTAGCATTCTCTTGATTCTGAGCTTCCTAGGTTTCTTCTTCTTGTGACTCAGTAATCTGTTTATCCTTCTCATCAGCTCTTTTTCTGTCCTCTTCCCTCAATACTTCCTCATTGATAAGAATGTATTTCTTAACCAATGTCCTCTTTCTCTTGGGCTTGGCTGCATCTTTAGAACCTTCTTCAGCTTTAGCCCTGTTTGTCTGTTCGGGCTGAGAGACTGTTGCAGCATCTTCTTCCATACTAGCAGCCTGCCTAGACTCTACTATTGGTGAAGACTCCTTAATCGTAGTAAGTGTAAGCTTCCTTGGTCTGTGACTGCGTTTCTTCTTCTTTTGAGCCTCAACACTTCTTTCAGCCATGTCCTCACTTGTTTCCCTCTTCTTCTTCTTCTCCTTCTCTTTCAGAATCTCCTCTGATGCTTGAGCTGCCTCAGGAATAATAGCTCTTTTAGTCATTAAGCCACTAAACTCCATTGTAGCATCAGGGCATGATTGAAGTGCATCAATGGTTGGGTCTTGGGGTTCCTCAACCATTAATACATTTTCATTCATCTTCTTCTTTCCTTTCCTCCTTCTGATCAAAGCTTCAGCATTTTCTTTAGTTACTCTTTCTTCTTCTACCTCCCAGGCTTCCTCCCTTACAGCAGATAGAATTTCAGATTTTATCTTTACATTTTCTGCCGGGTTTTTCTTCTAGTTTTGAAATAATTGCTGGGTTATCTTCTGGTTGGGGACAATGCAGACGCCTTCTTCATCTTTAATCTTGTCGCCCATTGTAGCTTCTAGTATCATACTGATAAATCTCCCATAAGGCATTTTTGCAGTACTCTTGGTCTTCTTGGAGCTTTCCATCCATTTTCCAAACCATTCCATTAGAAGAGCTCTATAGTTGAGTTGAACTCTGTACCTGATAGCTATCATGAGCTTCAGTTATTTTTCATTGACAATATCGTGGCCAGAGCTCTTGCAGCATATGCATTTTCCAACAATTTCAGCAAAAAACTCATATTCTTGGGGAAACTCTTTCTTCCTGTAGCCACTCTTTCCTTCAGTTTTGTTGTGTTTCATCTTCTTTAGGCCTTCATGAAAATAAATTTGGTCCAGTGATGGAAGACCTTCATTGATGAACCCCAGGGAAAGGTTTATGCTTTCTGAGTTGAGTCGAATCTGCTCGCCCTTGACTTTGGTGAGGATGAAGTTTCCTTCAATAATTCTATTTGTATAGAACTCTTTCACCAGCTTTGTGAATACAAGTGTGTCGGCATTTAAGGCATCCTTGAGTCCAGCTTTATTTAGCAGGGAAAGAATTTTGTGCATTTCTGGACTAGCATCTTCAAATTCGTCAAAGCATAGCTGAAAACCCGAGACAATTCTGGAAGCAGACATTGATTTAGATTGATTTTCCTGAAATGAATGAACTTGGCTTAGCTTTCTGAAACTTAGGGTTTCATTTGAGAGAGAGGGAGAGAGAAAGATAGTCTTTTGAAATTCAAAGATGAACTGACATATGACAGTTTAAAATAGTTTTAAACACTTCCCTCCATATGTTCAACGTCGTGGGACACGTGTTGAATTCTGCAGAACTCCATGATTTTAATCCATGTGGAAATCTCTGTCTGCCCGTAGCACCCCCTGAGCTGGAGTGCCCTTATGATAAGACTACGAATGTCTAGATCCACTCCACGATTGTTAAGTTCAATCCTTTGCTCGCTTCTTGATCATTAACTCTACGGCTTTCTGTGATGCCTTCTGAAATGGCAAGCCTTCTGGGTTAAGGTTGCTCAGGAAGGGCCAACCTCTTAGCTTGACACTAAGGATCAGGTTTGTCCCTGAGACGCTTATCAAAAGGGTTGCTTGGCTTGTTGTTGCTATCACAGTGAGCCTTTATGTCTTAACTGAATCACTCCACGATCGTGGTTCCTCTTAGGCATCTCTACGATTTTGACTTAGCCTTTACATCTGCAAGGTTAGCACCATCTAGAGCATAGAATTTATGGTTGTAAATTTAACATACCTAACTCACTTATTAGTTTTAAATCTGGATTCATCTAAGGGTTTTGTAAACACATCAACAAGTTGATTTTTAATAGGAATGTATTGCAAGGATATTGTCCCATTTTGAACATGATCCCTAATAAAATGATATCTTATTTCTATATGCTTGGTCCTAGAATGCATGACAAGATTATTTGTTATTGCTATAGCACTTATGTTATCACAGTGTATGGGTATAGATTTGAAATCAAACCCATAATCTGCTAGCTGATTCTTCATCCATAGGATTTGAGCACAACAGCTACCAGCAGCAATATATTCAGCTTCTGCTGTTGAAGTTGATACTGAGTTTTGCTTCTTGCTGAACCAGGACACTAGTCTATTGCCTAGTAGTTGACAAGTGCCACTGGTACTTTTTTTATCGATTTTGCATCCAGCAAAGTCAGCATCTGAATATCCTATCAGTTCAAATGAGGACTCTTTGTGATAACATAGACCCAAATAGGGTGTACCTTTAAGATACCTGAAAATCCTTTTTACAGCAGTTAAGTGTGATTCCTTAGGATTAGCTTGAAATCTAGGACATATACATGTTGCAAATATTATATCTGGTCTACTGACAGTTAAGTAGAGAAGAGAGCCTATCATACCTCTGTATTGAGTAATATCAATTCCTTTACCTTTCTCATCTTTGTCAAGCTTAGTTGCTGGAGCAATTGGTGTTTTCTTGGGAGTAGCTGATTCCATGCCATATTTCTTGAGTAAGTCTTTAATGTACTTGGCTTGGCTTATGAAAATTCCTTCATCAGTTTGTTTTACTTGTAGTCCAAGGAAGAAGTTCAGCTCACCCATCATGCTCATTTCAAACTTGCTCTGCATAAGCTTGGCAAATCTCTTGCACAGATTTTCATCAGTAGAACCAAAGATAATATCATCTATATATATTTGAACTAGTAAGACTTTATCTTTGTGTTTCCTAAGGAATAATGTAGTGTCTACTCTACCTCTAGTGAATACGTTTTCAATAAGAAAGTTTGTTAATGTTTTATACCATGCTCTAGATGCTTGTTTAAGTCCATATAAGGCTTTATCTAATCTATAGACATAATCAGAGAGTGTTGGATTGACAAAACCTCGGGGTTGCTCCACGTAGACTTCTTCTTGAAGTTCACTATTTAGGAATGCACTCTTGACATCCATCTGGAATACTTTGAACTTCATGTGAGCAGCAAATGCAAGGAACATTCTGATAGCTTCAAGTCTGGCCACTGGTGCAAAGGTCTCATCGTAGTCTATGCCTTCTTCTTGAGAATAACCTTTGGCCACCAGTTTTGCTTTGTTTCTAGTGATCACCCCATCTTCATCCATTTTGTTTCTGAAGACCCATTTGGTGTCGATGACTGGGTGACTCTTTGGTCTTTGAACTAATCTCCAGACTTTGGTTCTTTCAAATTGATTAAGTTCCTCTTGCATGGCTTCAATCCAGCTTGCGTCTAGCATGGCATCTTTAATCTTCTTGGGTTCTATTTGAGATAGAAAACTCAAATAGAAGCATTCATTCTGAGTTGCAGATCTTGTTCTTATTCTGGAAGTTGGATCGCCAATAATTAAATCTTGAGTGTGATCTCTTGCCCACCTGTTCCTTGTTGGAACATCAGTTCTGGTGCCTTCTTGTCTGAACTCCTCAAGATTGACTTCTGGTTCTTGTTGTTCAGAATCGTCGTTTGGTTCAGCTCTCTCTACGATTTCTTCTTCGGACACTATGATTCTTTCTTCAGGAGCTGATGTCGTAGTGTTAGGTTCGATCACTTCATTCGTAGTGTCAGTATCATCAATCGTAGTGTCTGGTGGTGCAGACTTATCCGAGTCTGTTTCATTGAAGATGATGTGGATTGAGACTTCAACACTTAGTGTCTTTTTGTTGAACACTCTACAGGCTTTGCTGTCTGTGGCATAACCAAGGAAGATTCCTTCATCTGACTTAGGTTGGAACTTAGTCAGATATTGCTTTCCATTGTTGAGAATGTAGCATGAACAGCCGAACACATGAAAGTAACTAACATTTGGCTTTCTTCCTTTCCATAGCTCATAGGGAGTCTTCTTTAGGGTAGAGTGTATAAGAGATCTGTTCTGTGTGTAGCATGCAGTGTTGATGGCTTCTGCCCAAAAGTATTCAGGCAGATGAGCTGCTACAAGTAGAGTTCTTTCGGCTTCTATAAGTGTTCTGTACTTCATTTCAACTACTCCATTTTGCTGAGGAGTTCGTAGTGCTGAGAAGTTGTGACTGATGCCATTGTCTACACAGAACTGGTCCATTTTTGAGAAGTCAAACTCTCTGCCATGATCACTCCTTATTACCTTGATAGTCTCTCCTTTTTCATTCATCACCAGCTTGAACATCTTTATTAGTTGGGAGCTTGTCTCATCTTTTGAGTTGAGAAAGAACACCCATGTGTATCTGGTGTAGTCATCCACCACGACTAGTGAGTATCTCTTCCCTCCTAAGCTCACAGTCGAAATTGGCCCAAAGAGATCCATGTGAAGTAACTGTAGGGGCTTGTCAATTGAGTTGACTGCTTTGCCTTTGAATGAGCTCCTTGTTTGCTTTCCAAGCTGACATGCATTGCATGGTCTTTCTTTGATGAAGTTAAACTTGGGTAATCCTGCTACCAGATCTTTGGAGGCCAGTTTAGACATACTCTTGAAGTTGAGATGAGATAATCTTCTATGCCAAAGCCAACTTATTTCTTTAGTGGCTTTAGCAAGGAAGCATACTATCTCATCAGTACTGAGCTGAGCAAGATTGACAAGGTATACATTTCCTTCTCTTGTTCCTATCAGCTTGATATAGGATGTCTCCAGATCGCTGACTTGACACTGATTGTTGAGAAATGTGACTTGATGGCCTTTATCGCAGAGTTGGCTGATGCTTAGAAGATTGTGCTTTAGACCATCAACATAAGCCACTTTGCTGAAGAACACTGCACCATTTCCAACTAAACCATAGCCTCTTGTCTTGCCAGAGCTGTTATCTCCAAAGATAACTGTTGGTCCCTCCTTCTCTATATAATTTGACAGGAGGGCTTTATTTTCGGTCATATTCCTTGAGCAACCATTGTCCAGATACCAGGTGGTAGTCGTGGTGCTCATTTCTTGCAAACATATTCAGCTTTCATTTTGGTACCCAGACTAGCATGGGTCCTGCAATGTTAGTACCCTTAGGAACCCAAATCTGCTTGACTTTGGGTCTTCCATGCACAGTATTATGAAAGCATAATGCAATTTTATGACCAAACCTTCCACATGCAAAACATCCAACATAATTTATATTTGTGTGTGTGTTTGGATGCTTTCTCCAATTGGATTTATGTGGATATTTGTTGTCTTTACCCTTAAATTGCATCTTCCTTTTCCATGTAGCCCTGGAGTTCATGTTCTGTGCTGAGTGAGTCTCAACACCACGATTCCTTCCAAGTTGATCGGTGGAGTCAGTTTTACTTGACTCTACGATTTGTCGAGGTCGGACAGTGGTGACTGAATTACTCTTCACTTTTCTGAACCCTAAGCCAGTATGAGAACCGTAGTGTTTAGGAACACGTCTTGGTTTAGAAGAGCAAGGTTGCACTGGTTCATCCTTTTGTGTGGACTTAACGAATGTAATACTTCTATTTAAGTTAGAAGCATTACTTACATTAATCTCTTTAGTCTTTCCCACACAGGGTTCTGAGGTTGATTCCCCAAACCCTAAGCTGTTCTATCAGAGACACTTCTCTGATTGGATATCAGGGAGTCCATGGATGAAGAAGATCTATTCCATGTAGAGATAGGCTTTTATAGCTCCTCAATGTTAGAGGTTAGATCTGACTCTCTCTGTATGGTCAGTTCATTTGTCTCTCTTAAGATTTTATTCTCATCTTCAAGTTTAGAGAGAGAGTTAGAATTTAGTAGACCTACTTCCAGCTCTTTCTGAACCTTTTCTTTCTCCTTTTGAAGGTCAGTATAATCTTTAGATAGAACTTTTAGCCACTTCATATGTTGATATAGATCAGTTGACATATCACGAATGCCAGTTCTTAAATCATCAATGTCTATATCAGGAGAGTTAAAGTCAAATACCTTGTCTATAACTGCTTCAACATCTTTCCTGGTTAGTGCATTTTTGGCCATCAGACATAGGTTGGCTTTCTGAGGTGCTTCATCATCTTCAGACTCAGTGTTAGTGTCATTGTCTGAATCACTCCATGAACTTCTAGCTACAAGCCCTTTGTCTTTCTTCTTATTCTTTCTGTAGCCTTTGAGCTCCTTCTTTTGATTTGACTTTCTCTTCAGCTCTTCCCTGATAGGCTTGTTGCAGTTGCCAATGAAATGCCCAGGCTTTTTGCAGTTATAGCATAGGTCATTGATCTGCTCTTGACTGCTGCTGTTGTTGAACTTCTTAGGTTTGCTGCTTCTGCCTTTGAGCATAAGTCTTTTGAATCTTCTGGCCAGTATTGCAGATTCATCAACATCAATGTCATCCTCTTCATCAAAGTCTGACTCATCTTCCACCTGTACCCTGGAGATCTCTTCTTTTGCTTTGAGAGAAACTCCTTTGTCCTTCCTTCTTCCTTCTGATAGAGTTTCTGCTCGTGAGTCAGTTCAAGCTCGTATGTAAGAAGGTTTTCGTAGAGCTGTTGAACTGTCATTTCATGCAGATTCTTTGACTCTCTAATTGCAATGGTCTTAGCATCCCATCTGCTTGGCAAAGACCTCATGAACTTGATGACTAGATCTTTGTTTGGATAGGTCTTTGCATAGGCTCTGAGAGAGTTGAGCAGTGTAGTGAATCTTTCATAAGTGGAAGTGACATTCTTTCCTGAGACATGAGCAAACATCTCATACTGTTGAGTCAGTAGAGATTGCTTGTTTTCTTTGACGTCTTCAGTTCCTTCATGCATGATGAGTAATGCTTCCTAGACTTCCTTTGCAGTTTTGCAGTTAATCACATTTTCGAACAGACTGTCTTCTAAAGACTGGAACAAGATGTTCTTAGCCTTCTTGTCAAGCTGAACATCTTTCTTCTCATTTTCAGTCCATTCAGATTTGACCTTGACCACCATGTTGTCTGGATTTTTTGGAGTTGGTACAAGCCTTCTTGGAATATAGGGTCCGTTCAGAACAGTTTCAAATAGATCATCATCTATTGAATCCATGTACGCCTGCATTCGAACTTTCCAGTTTGCAAATTTATCTTTGTTGCACATTGGTGGTTTGCTTCCTCCACCTGTCTTGGTTTCACTTATTAGTTGTGCCATAGGATCTTGTCAAGCTTGTATGCTTAGATACGAGAACCTGCTTTGATACCAATTGTTGATTCCCAAAAGCACGTTAGTTATCTAAAAGGGGGGGGGGGGGGTTGAATAGATATTTTAAAATTTCTCTATTTAAAATACTTAGTCAGTATTGGTGATACTGACTGCAGCGAAATATATATTTTATTCCCCTTTAAGATAATGCAGTTAAGGCGAGATAAACAGTTAAAGCAGTTATAACAGATATAGCAGTTAATGAGAGACAATGAGACACAGGGTTTTAAGTGGTTCAGAGCTAACACGACTCCTAATCCACTCTTCTACTCCACGAGTAGGAAATACACTAAGGATGTCTTCTTACAAATGGATCACTTAGATCCCTTCAAGGCCAGAAGCCCTAGAACTTCACTTAGTTCACTTTTGAACTCTTAAAGTCCTTTGACTTGGATCTGCTCTTAGTTCACTTCTGAAGTCTTTAAGTCCTTTAACTTGGATCTTCACTTAGTTCACTTCTAAACTTCTTCAAGTCCTCAGACTTGGTACCTCACTTGGATAGGCAGTTGTTAGTTAGAGGTGTGCTACTCAGTTGCAGTTCAGCTTTTGTCTTTCAAAGGACTGAGTAGTGAAGCAAGCTTTCTTCAGTATCGTAGTGTTGCTCGTTGAGTGTTCTTGAGCTTTTTTCAATGTATTCTTTCTTTATGCGTCTTGCTTACTTAGTCTGAATCCTTGTCTGATTTCCTTATAAAAGAGCCATTCAAAAATAGCCATTTTGAATGCTCCCATTGCTTCATTTAATGCTCCAGACATTTTATGTGCATTGATGTTGACGTCCTGCTTTTCTGCTGCTCTGCCGCCTGGCTCACTGACACAGCAGACTGTATCTTTCACCTAACACCTAAAAAGGTGTTTTCTGCAGGCTACTTTAGTCCTATCCTTAGATTCTACAATACGCTTCTTCGATTTGGACTAAGGATAAATATGGAAGTATTGGGACTATCACTTTGTCAACGGCTATAAGCCTTTCTTCATTTATTGCTCTTCCTCCCTTCATTAGATCTTTAATCTTTGATGTTGACTGGAGGAACACTACGATTATGGTCATTGTGACACAATCGTTGTGTGTTGGCTTTGTACAGCGTGATTCAGATTTCTTCGTAGAGCACACTACGATTTCTCTTAAGCTCTCGGTAGACTACGATTCCTTGTTTGCTTGTCTTGCAGACTTCACACTTCTGATAGAACTCTGCGATTCCTAACTTGGCTCGGCAGATGCTTTTCAACTTTTATGACTCTCAGTGTGGCTTCTGAGGCAAACTACGATTCTTTGATGCTTTCACTTGAGCTCGACGATTCTTGCCTTGGCCTCTGCAGACTTGATTCTTCGACAGACTTCTAGTTTGTATATCTTCACTCAAGCTTCACATTTTATGCCTTAACTTCTGTAGGCTTGAATCTCTTGGTAGACTATGACTTCGATATCTTTGCTTAAGCTCCACGATTCTGCCCTATCTTTCGAATGCTATTTTTGACAGACTACGATTCTGTCAAGACTTTAACTTTTACAACTCAAATAGATCAACCTACCAAGTTTGATCTTTTCTTCTATACATTCATTTACATAAATGATAAACATTAAGGCTCAGATCAACCTAACACGTTTGATCTATTAGCTAAGTCCTTGTACAATGATTCTCTTAAGGACTGTACACTTAAGCATTTATATTTACTTTCAATATCAAATCTGAATATGTAATTCCCAACAAACTTTAACTGAACCTTAGGGTAATGAAGGTGATCAGCCTTTCATATCTGATGAACATATGCAACATGCACTAAGTGCTAATCAATAATCAGTAGGGATGTGAATAATTAACAATAATTATTCACGAACATGTTTTGAAAATATAACTCAATTTTGAATTAGGGAACTTACCTGAACCGTCGATTACTGCTACGCAATCTAATTTAATCTCTAATACAAAGACCTATCATTATTAAGATTGATCTTTCAATTAGCATAACATATTTTATCTCACAATATTATTACTTTATAAGTAAACTATCTAACATTTAAACACATATTCAAATATTAGATAATACCTTAACACTATATATATTCACAATTCTAAACTTAGCACACATCGAGTCTTCAACAGTATTCAGTACAGTATGCTGAGTGGTTTTCCACAAACAACCAACAAACTAGTTTTCCGTCTCGTCTATATTATTTTTACACAGCGAGGTAGATCGGTAGCTAGTTCGTATATACCTCCGCTCCCTGAAGGAATTGTTTAGCCTAGATACTATACATCAACTATTAAAGAGTACGACTGTACTACTTTAGGTATAACACTTACTCTGTTATTTATAAGTTCTTATTTATAACTAGTAAACCATATAACCAATTATAAATAAAACTCCTTGTACTATACATGAAATAATTTTAGAATTATAATTGTTTATAAAATAAATATTCATCAACTATATTTAAAATAAATTAAGCATTATAACTGCTTGTAAAATGAATATTCGTTTACTATGTTTGAAATAAATCGAGCATTATAACTGACTTATAAAATGAATATTCGACTATTCTGTTTGAGATGATTTCAGCATTATAACTGCTTATAAAATGAATATTCTTAATAAATACTTGAAGAAAATCAGACATAGTAACTGTTTATAAAAGTATATTTTCTACTTTATAAGAGAAATAAATCTGACATTATAACTGTTTGTAAATAGAATTTTTGGACTATATACTTCAAATAATTTGGGCATTATAACTGCGTATAAAAGTATATTTTTACTAAATATATAAAGTAGAATGAAAATAATACCCACTAGAGTAAATACCTCTTGAAGTTGCAAGCTTTAACTAGTCCTTTGCAATCTTGAAACTCACCAAAAACTCCCCCCTTTCTCTCTCTATATGGCAGTCGAAATTCTTCTCTCTCTCTCTTTCTCTCTGTGTTTTGATTGTGTAAAATGAAGAGAAATGACTTGCTATTTATAGGAAAATATAGTTTCGTTAATTGCACGTTAGAGGCTCGACTTTTTATAATTTGCACCCGGCTTATTACAGTTTGGTACCTATGTTAATTACACTTTAGAACCTCATTAATTACACCTTAGTCCCTCGGTGACATCATCATAACATCATCATGATGACATCATCTTTGTGCTTCTTTAATGCTGATGTCATGCTTACATCATGCTTGCATCATCTGTGTTTCTTTAAGGATGATGCCATGCTTACATCATATCTTCTCTAATTGGTTGATTTAAGTTCACATGGATTGGAGGGTATTTTGGTCATTTCACAAATAATTTTATGGGTAGTTTAATCATTTCACATATTTTTCTTAAATTTTAACCCTTAAGATTTGCTAATTAGCATTAGAGTTTGTAAATTAGGGTTAGGGTTTTCAAATCTTAAATTAGGGTTTCTAAATGAACATTAGGGATTCTAACTGCACATTAGGGTTTCCTAATTAAACATTAGGGTTTCCTAATTAAGTTTACATAATTGCATTCCATCTAATCAGTACTTAACATTAGTCACATAATGTACATACGCATAATCTTAAATACAATCATAATAATAACTGTATTAATATACAAAGCCTTCTTCAAATTAGGTCTAGATTCGCTATTCACCTTTACCTCCTTGACATTTCTTAGTCAATAAATAAATTGACTAACTTGCTAAATTTATATCATGCATGCTCAAAATATTACTGGTAACAATAATGATAATATATAAAATTTCTTACACCATTCAGTTCTCATTAAATTTATAGGTATCGTAGTACCTTATCCTTAATATTCCTTCATATAAATTCATTTCTAGGGTTCTGGAATTTTGTAACCCATATTTTCTATATTCTCATTTAATTAGTAAACCATAAAGATTCTTCTTTAAAAATTTAAATAAATCTAGGTTTTATTTTTTATCCTTTATTCAAATCATTCAAAACCTCATAAATTTTCGGGTTGTCACATTAGCAGTCCTATTACTTTGTTCTAATTTGATTAACATCAAAAGGTGCAATCCCATGACTATTGCGTTAAAAACGATGTGTACATCTCACACAAGTCTTGATTTAGGGAGACCTTATTATTTCATTAGTTCTCTCAAATTGTCAAAAAAAGAGGTGATTATGAGTCCTATGACTTCGTTCTAGTTTGATTAGCATCAAAAGGAGCAATTCTATCACTAGGTCCTTCAAAACGATCCGTACATCTCACACAAGTCTTCATTTAGGAAGACCTTCTTATTGTTTCATTAGTTCTCTCAAATTATTAAAATATAGGTGATTATGAGTCCTATTACTTCGTTCTAGCTGAAATTAGCATCAAAAGGAGCAATCCCATCACTATCGCGTCCAAAACGATGCGTAGATCTCACACAATTCTTCATTTAGGGAGACCTTGATATTGTTTCATTGGTTGTTTCAAATTTAAAAATAAAAAGTTGATTAAGAGTTTTATTACTTCGTTCTAGTTTGATTAGCTTCAAAAGGAGAAACCCATGACTATCGCATTCAAAACCATGTGTACATCTCACACAAATCTTCATTTAGAGAGACCTTCTTATTGTTTTATTGGTTATCTAAAATTGTCAAAGAACGAGGTGATTAGGAGTCCTATAACTTCGTTCTTGTTTGATTAGCATCAAAAGGAGCAATCCGATGAGTATCGCGTTCAAAACGATGCGTACATCTCACACAAGTCTTCATTTAAGGAGACTTTATTATTTCATTGGTTCTCTAAAATTGTCAAAGAAAGTGGTGATTTGGAGTCCTATTACTTCGTTCTAATTTGATTAGCATCAAAAGGAGCAATCACATGACTATCGCGTTAAAAACGATGCGTACATCTCACACATGTCTTGATTTAGGGAGACCTTTTTATTATTTCATTAGTTCTCTAAAATTGTCAAAGAAAGAGATATTATGAGTTCTATGACTTCGTTCTAGTTTGATTAGCATCTAAAGGAGCAATCCTATCGCTAGTACATTCAAAACGATCCGTACATGTCACACAAGTCTTTTTTTAGGGAGATCTTCTTATTATTTCATTAGTTCTCTCAAAGTGTCAAAATATAGGTGATTATGAATCCTATTACTTCGTTCTAGTTGAAATTAGAATCAAATGGAGCAATCCCGTCACTATCACGTCCAAAATAATGCATATATCTCACACAAGTCTTCATTTAGGGAGACCTTCATATTGTTTCAGTGGTTGTTTCAAATTTACAAAGAAAGAGGTGATTAAGAGTTGTATTACTTCATTCTAGTTTGATTAGCATCAAAAGGAAAAACCCATGACTATTGCGTTCAAAACAATGCGTGCATCTCATACAAGTCTTCATTTAGGAAGACCTTCTTATTGTTTCATTGGTTTGCTAAAATTGTCAAAGAAAGAGGTGATTAGGAGTCCTATAACTTCGTTCTAGTTTGATTGGCACAAAAAGTAGCAATCCCATGACTATCGCGTTCAAAACGATGCGTACATCTCACACAAGTCTTCATTTAAGGATACCTTCTATTGTTTCATTGGTGATTAAGAGTTATATTATTTCGTTCTAGTTTGATTAGCGTCAAAAGGAGAAACCCATGACTATCGCATTCAAAACCATGCGTACATCTCACACAAGTCTTCATTTAGGGAGACCTTCTTATTATTTCATTGGTTCTCTAAAATTGTTAAAGAAAGAAGTAATTAGAAGTCCTATAACTTCTTTCTAGTTTGATTAGCATCATAGTAGCAATCTCATGACTATCGCGTTCAAAATAATGCGTACATCTCACACAAGTCTTCATTTAAGGAGACCTTCTTATTATTTTATTGGTTCTCTAAAATTATCAAAGAAGTAGGTGATTAGGAGTCCTATTACTCCGTTTTAATTTGATTAGCATCAAAAGAAGCAATCCCATGACTATCACATTAAAAATGATGTGTATATCTCACACAAGTCTTGATTTAGGGAGACCTTCTTATTGTTTTATTGGATTTCTCAAATTGTCAAAGAAAGAAGTGATTATGAGTCCTATTACTTCGTTCTAGTTTTATTAGAATCAAAATGAGAAATTCTATCACTAGTAGCTTCAAAACGATCTGTACATCTCACACAAGTCTTCATTTAGGGAGACCTTCTTATTATTTCATTAGTTCTCTCAAATTTTCAAAATGTAGGTGATTATAAGTCCTATTACTTTGTTCTAGTTGAAATTATCATCAAAAGGAGCAATCCCATCACTATTACATCCAAAACGATGCGTAGACTTCACACAAGTCTTTATTTAGGGAGGCCTGCATATTGTTTCATTGGTTGTTTCAAATTTACAATAAAATAGGTGATTAAGAGTTGTATTGCTTCGTTCTAGTTTGATTAGCGTCAAAATGAGAAACCCATGACTATCGCGTTAAAAACCATGCGTACATCTCACACAAGTATTCATTTAGGGAGACCTTCTTATTATTTAATTGGTTCTCTAAAATTGTCAAAAAAAGAGGTGATTAGAAGTCCTATAACTTTTTTCTAGTTTGATTAGCATCAAAAGTAGCAATCCCATAACTATTGGCATTCAAAACGATGCGTACATCTCACACAAGTCTTCATTTAAGGAGAGCTTCTTATTATTTTATTGGTTTTCTAAAATTGTCAAAGAAAGAGGTGATTAGGAGTCCTATTACTTCGTTCTAGTTTAATTATCATCAAAAGGAGCAATCCCATAACTATTGCATTAAAAACGATGCGTACATCTCACACAAGTCTTGGTTTAGGGAGACCTTCATATTATTTCTGTGACGCCCCCAAATCCGGGTCCCTTTATTACCTCGGATCCGGTGCAGTCACGATACTACTATCATCAAACTATTACATCTTTTATTCATAACTTAAAGAATATAACTTCGCTTTATTAGAATTTAGAATATAAATTCTTTCATTTCTAGGATCTGTATAATGACCCTGAACTTTAACGAGTTTCGATCTTGGTCATTTAACATTCCTATCTTACATCATATTCGATGTTATAAAAATACGGAATAATTTAAACTTTTTCAATCTCCTTTGAATAAAATCTTGTTATTGATTTCATATCTTTGAATCAATTACAAATCCCTAAATCAACTATATGATATGATTCATTCTATTTGAGTTACTGTATAAACTTTTACATCTTAATACGAAGTCTTCTATGTATCACATAGTACAACTTTACAACACAACAAGTGTTATACATCATAAGCAACTATCAAGTACATCGTATAAAACTTAAACATTTTTCAAGATCGTATCATTAGATATCTACGTCGATCTCCTTACGAAACTACGGAACTCTATCAATCAAGTGGCATAATACTTTAATCGTGAGTCCTTGACCTACAAAGATGGTTATTTGCAAGAGTGAGCTTGACAGCTCAGCAATTCTAACAGTTTTCATGCATCACATAACTTATAATATCACACTCAGTTCATGCATTCATAATCAATTAATATTTCCTACGCATGTTACTTCTCACATAACAGGCATAGAGATTCACTTCACAAGTATATCATCAAAAATCAACTTTCAATCTCATACATATATCATATACATTTCACATATATACATCAACATTCTCATAACATAATATAATTCAATTAACAGTTATAGAATTCATATATCAAATAGGAACTGAAAGACTTGCCTGGCTCGTAGTTTAACAACTACGACTTAACTGCTTATGAATATCTACATATAATTTGTAATATTTACGCTCGCAAGAATTCACATCATTTACACATAGCTAGTGTCGTTTATAACCTCATTACTTAATATGCCATCACATAACACATACACATTTTAAGAGGTTTTGATCCAAGTTTGGTGCCCCTTGTGTTTACTTTAAGTTTGTTGTTACACTTTATAGCTTTATTGCCATTTATTTCACGGCTAAGCGATTTTATGCAACAAGGGTCTAACTACGTACTCATCAATCCATATAATGATGTTACCAACTTTTGATACGCATGCTTACATGTTAACAACTTACTTTAAAAATCATGCTCTAATGACTTTTATTATATTAAACTAGATAAGTGTACTTATAGGCCATGTTTAATGACATAAATAGTACTAGCATGCCATCCTACAAGTTTAGAATATAATTATCATCATGCTTCTAAATATTCTTTTTATCTACATATGACTAGCATAGTTCATCACTTGAAGGCTTACTTTCAAAACATGCTCGAATGACTCAACCATATACACATACTAAACCAAGCTTGACAACCTTTTATATGTAACATATATTGAAACCATATTCCTTTCCCATTTGTGCACATAACTAGGTTACATACACATGTTTCCAAAGTCGGAACTTAAAAGACACAAGGTTCGTCAAGTTTCATTTTCAAAACTTCAAGTTTTCTTTTAGAAAATCATGTTAAAGCATTCCATTATGATTAAAGTAATCTTAGTTATATGACATGTCTATTATCATGCATATTAATGTTTTATCACTTAGAATAATATATTTTATCGTCGGGAGCACTAAAATTACATATGTGCATGTCCGACGCCCTTTGATTGCTTTGGAATACGGAGCAGTCACAAAGATGGACATTTTTACCCCTCTAAACGACTTCAAATCGAAAAACTTATAGAATGAAAGCTGTAGGCCTACTCATTATCTTTCCGAATCATCCTAAACCACCTCAATCAGAGTTCGTATGAAGAAGTTATGCCTAATTTACTACAACAGGTCAAAATAGGTTTGTTTATTTTTTTCTGACCATGTCGGGCGCAGCTGTGCCCTAAATAGCCTTGGGGGCAGCGCAGCTGCGCCATAAGAGGTAGAAGGAGGTTCCAGACTTGGTTCTTCGCTAATTTTCAGACCATTTCTCCTTCCGATCATCATAACGAGAGTTATACACATCCAATTCATTTCGTTTTTGATTCTATGCATTCGCAATTCATAGAACTACAACATACCAAAGAATCAACAATTAACATAAACATTAACTAACCCAAATATTAATCCAAAAACTCATGTTCATACTATATTTTCCAACACAGATACAAACGTGTTCAGCTGGAACATGGAGACCTTGCTGTAGAGCCAGGGTTTCAGTCCCCGCTCAAACCTCCTCGCCTTCCTAGCGTCTGTGCTGACCTGGTAAGTAGCGAACCTGGCCAACTCGTTAAACTTTGCGGCGTATTCCGACACCATCACCCCTCCCTACTTCAGCTCTAGAAATTGGACTTCCATCTGGTCCTGCGAGCTCAAGGGAAAGTACATTTCAAAGAACATCTCTTTAAAACGTTCCCACGGTATCACTCCTTCACCCTCTATGGTCTTGTTGGCTTGCCACCAGAAGCTAGAATCCGACTTTAACATGAAAGTCTCAAAAGCTGTCTTCTGGTCTTTGCTAACCCTAGCCACGTCGAAGACCTTCTCCATCTCCATAACCCACGTCTGTGCATTTATCGGGTTTACCGATCCCCTGAATTCAGGCGGTCCTACTACCTTAAACTCTTTAAACGTTGTGCCCTGCACTTGCGGCTGATTCGCAAGTGCTCCTGCCAGTAGGTTCACCAACTGTTGAACCGAGTTGGAATTTATCCCATCGTTATTGTTGTTGTTGTTAGTCGAACCCTCGGGGTTTTGACGTGTAGGTCTTCTTCTAGGAGGCATTTTCTGTTAAGAAATACTCTTATTAGATCCTTTACTAAATTCTTAAGTATTCAAGTTCATACTTAAACATTTAAATAACTCAGTTCATATATGAACACATGGCACATCAATAACTTCTTTTATTCATTACTCGTAGTTTTGAAAAACATAGAATAGATAGCATCTCTACTATTACATCATCTTTCGTGAACTAGAACAAGTTACAGGACTACATCATCACTTTATCCCATTATTATGTCAAATTAGGGGATTTACATTTATGTATTACATAAAGAAACAAATAATTAAGGACTCTACTGTCTAGGCATATTAAGACATCGCACAGCTTCTCTGCGTTCTTCCTCCATCACCCGAAACACCGTCCTTCGGTCCACCATGTACCATGGTAAACTTTGGAACTAAGTTGGGTAATAGAAGACACGATCCTGTGCTCTATCTATGGCCGTATGGAATGCGTAATCTGTTTCCCTTAGTTTGGCCCTCTTGGCTTCAACCTCGTCTCCAGCTCAATCGGCTTGTTGAGTAGCTCTCAAGCTTGTTTCCTCCGCTCTAGCACGCTTCGTTGACTCTTCCTGAATGCCTTGCTTCAACTTTGCTAGCTCGGCCCGTGCCTCGTCTCTATCATTCTTTACGTGGATTAGCTTCCACTACACTTCCTGTAACGACCCCAAAATCGGGTCTATTTCTCTTCCCGATCTTGTGCGTTAATATTATCTTGTTCTAGCTTTTAAAACATTATTTAATGTTAAAATAGCTAAAAATGCAGAATAATTTTTTTTTTCTTTTATTCCATTCATTCGTTCCCTGAATCTCAACCTTTACAATTCTCTTTTATAATGAAATCATATTTATTTAATGATTTCTCTTATCAAAGTTATATTAATATATATAACTCAATATTAATTCTTTCTTATATAGTAATGTCACTATATTCCTTTATTTAAATAAAATATTCATTGCAATACATCTAACACGAATATTCTTTATTGAATATTTTAAACTATACATAGTTGTTGATTACATATATCAAAACTATCAAACATAGGTTTCTACCATTTCTAAGGTAAGGAAATGTATCTATTTCGCACATCCATCAATCTTCTTCATCCGAATAGCAAGTAATATTGCATAACATCATTAACCTGCAAAATATTTATGTTTGCAAGATTGAGCTCGACGGCCCAGCAAATTTAACAGTCTATCATGTTTCACATAACACACAACTCTATATGCAACATACTTTCTTTACTATGCATATTCTACATGCATCAATAAATCTTCTACTAGACATATCACAGTTCTATAATTTCATGCAATACATTTATACATGCCTTTTTACGTCTTACATTCTCATACAACACATGCTATCATAGATCACATATAGCAATTGAGTTCCATAACCCAATTGACTTAGTCATATTTTGACTTTAACAATTTAATAAACATGGTATACAACTCACCATATAATCACATACAATCCACAAACATAACAGAACTGAAAAACTTGCCTTGATTGGAGATTACCGCTAAAAGTTAACTTAGAGTTTCTCCACAATTCCTACAGAATTATTATTACATGCACACACATATTAGATAACTAAATATGTCGCTAAATATGCATGTATATTCATCAATAATAATTATTAGTTTACACAACTAATATTATTTATTCTAACTCAAAAGGAATAGTAGTTTATTTAAAAACTTAATTCTTTTCTCTTTTTTTTTTTTTTAACCTTTTTATGCTAAATAAAGGTCCCTCACATTGTCATATGTAAATATATTACATACCGAAGCTTAAATCATTTATATTCCATGTTAGGAATATCTTTTACCTTTATTTGTGAATTCAGGTTTTAAACAGATATTATATATCTTTTATAGTAAAAATTCAATTTACTATATTTTTTCTTGATTTAAATAATTTTTATAACTTTTTGTCCACTCATGAGTTAACTCAGATCATTAACTCATTTAAAACATTTTATCATGTCCGCACATTTGCTTCATTTCTCGTTTTACGAATATTCGCATTTTCACTATATATATTTATATTAAATATATATTCATTAGGAAATTCTTTATTCAAAATCTTCGTTTCGAATTTCGAAAACATTCGTTTCATTACTCTTAGGACCATTATATTACTTTTAACGGTTCCACGCTTTTTGTTTCACATTTTTACTATATGTATATATAAAATAAATATACATATATATATATATACCGCTATATAAATTTTAGCTCAAAAATCTCATTTTGAACTCCGAAAATCTCAAAATATCATTTTTATGATTAATACAAATTTGTACAGGTCTCTCGCTCTTCATTGCACCACAAAATAATTTTATAGGCAACCTTGGCTTTTATTTCGCTTAAATATGTAAATTTATATTTATTACATATTTTTATTGCATTATTTATGCCCGAAAGAATGTTTCTCGGCATAAAATATCATTTATAGTCAAATCTTGTCCCGTAGGACTTTATTAGATTTATTATGACTTATTATTTCGCCGGAACGCGATTCGAAACGTCGAACGTCAAAATCGCTCGGCGCGTCGACGCTCGGCGTCGCCCAAATTTTAAGTTCTGACATGCATATTCGCTCATTTTTAATTTTCAAATCATAAGTCGTATAACAGAAATTTTTCGGGCATGTTATAGACCACATGTCATAGTATTTTAGAAAAATTTTAAACTTTGAAAACGGATCATGAAAACTCATCAAAATCACGCTTAAAAATGATGTCAGAACACATTTTCAGCCCAACGCCGCGCTGCCGCCGACGGGCGCGCGCTGGCGCGCGCGAGCGGGCGCTACCGCGCACGGCGGCGTGCTGAAATCTGCTCGACTTCTTATCAACGCAGCCACTTCGCGATTTTCGTACGCGCTGCTCGTTTATCGGATTAATCTGATTTTTGGATATGTTATACATTAAGTATATCTAATGCCACCAATTATCACATTAAAATAATAAATTATTTTAATTTTTAGCCATCTCATTACCTTTAATAAATTGCTCCTACAATTTATTTATAAGTAATAAATATATACTTCTCATATATTTATTAACATAAACATCACATATTGCATAGTTCTTACTCACATATGCAATAATATCCCACAACGTATCATTTAATAAGAATTTTATTTATTAAATTCTTATTTTAATAATTCTCAAAAATTCGGGTTCTTACATTCTTCCCCCCTTATAAGGATTCCGTCCCCGGAATCACAATACCGAATCCTTCTTAATTGGTTCAGATCTCATTCTTTCTCATTACCTTATCGTTGAATTATTTCAACGTACATTTTTTTAGGTTTTATATCACCTATCTTCTTCCTTTCCTTAGTAAATTCTTATAGTTTCTATAATCCTACTCGATTATATTACGAGTATTATTTATTTCTCAATGTCCCCTTCTTTTTTTCTAAGGGTATTTCTGAACCCTTACATTCTTCATATTCTTATAAAAGCCCCATAATTCTCAGACTTATTTTTTTCATTCTTTCACGTTTCAAATTGTCACGTGACTTTCTTATCAATTTTCATTATTTGAATTTTTTTCCCTCATAACTCTGTCTTTTTCCTTCTTCATGGATTCATAAACCATTTTCGTATTCCGCGACTTACTTCCTCTTAAGAAATTTCATTCTTTCTATACCCAACCTCCGGAAAATAGAAATTCTCCACAATTGATCGATAATTGTGAAGCAATATGAATAATTCATTAATCCAAAAGATTCGCTTAAAAAACTTTCTGTATCATAATAAAGTCATAAAGACCATAAACTTATTTCTGAAAAGGTTTCAACAGACATTTTATCTGTAAACCGACATATCTTACGGACATATAGGTGGTTAGCCTGTTATGTCCTGTGTTGATCCATATTAGAACGTCATTTGCATTCCTCGTCACTGCCATTCGGCACAATTTGAACAACATTTGTGTTCATCGTCACCGTCCCCAGGACGCAATATAAATTTGAACGACATTTACGTTCATCGTCACCGCTATAAAGCGCAAACAGAATTTTCCATTTTGATGTTCTGTGTCGATCAACACTATCTATGCGGAACAATTATTTCAGTTCCTCTTTGCCGTCCCCAGGACGCAATATAAAATAATTCCATTATAAGGAAGTTCTTATTCAATCTGGAGTCCATACTCAATCAATTTAGCTGGACAGTTCAAAATCTTAATATAAAAGAAATATATGATTCTGTGTCTAGCCGATTCAAATGGCTTTTGACACTTCTTTATTTACTAAAGTATTGAAAATTATTTTATGACGCATAGTACCGCACTGTTTTTAACAGCCCGTTGAGAATGTCATCATTTGTCATATATACATCATATTAATGATGGATTAATAAAACTCTTTTGATATTTTCCAAATCATTTGTCTAGCTGAAACAATTAGCATAGACATAAGAAACCACCGAACTTTTTTTTTTTTAAACAAAAAACTTATTGGTTCAACAATTTGACCCAATATATTTTTCAAAAATACAATAGTGCGATTGTTAGCACGATTCCAATAAATTTCGAAATCTAGCATAGCTAGTAGATTTGAGAATATTCCTTTCTTCTTCATCCACTTTAACTATTTCCAAAAACTTCACCATACAATTCTATTCATCTCTAACACCATTAGCTCCCACTATATTAAACTAACCCTATACCCTGAGATAGTTCATCAAACATACCACACGTTATAAGTTCAGGAACTTACCACAATCATATGGGTTTAGGAACTTATCCTAGTCAGACCAAAGTCGTCCATTCGCTGAGGGGTTCCACCATACGATTATGAGTCATGAACTTACCATAAGTGTGAGTTTTAAGAACTCATACCTAATATTATATTCTCTAACTATCAAATATAATTATGAGAAAAGAATCACCTTCTCGTCATAGGTATATCAATAGCGCGATACCAACATTTCAATGATTATCAATGTGATAAACTAAGTGCAAGCACAAAACCCCCGCCCATACAAAGGATTGTACAACTCAGCTACCACATGAGTTCTCAATTGAAATCTCATCTAATCTCATTAAATCTTATCTTGTTCTTAGCTCAATACAAATTTTATTTAATTTGTATTTCATCATTCATAATTCTTGTACTATTTCATAGTATCATTTCCATATAGCCATTCTGCTATAAATTTTCAATCATTTAATTGGTTATCTATCCTTCTTTGTCTTGACCAGATCACGTTGTGATCTTATCTTATAATCGTGTTATATTACGATTCTTTCTCATTTTATGATCGTTTAATTTTACGATCTTCTTTTCCTTTAATCATATTATATTATGATTTTACACTTTTCATCTTTATTATTGGAGTCAGGTAACTCCGAATTCTTATCTTATAATTCTTCAAGATTCTTCTTTGAATCTTATTTATCATTTTCTTATCACTTAAACTCTATTTGAATTTATTCATCATACTCATCTCTGCAGTTATAGCCTAAGGTAATCCTACCTAAGGTTTATAACCTACAGCTTTGATACCAACTGTAACGACCCCAAAATCGGGTCTATTTCTCTTCCCGATCTTGTGCGTTAATATTATCTTGTTCTAGCTTTTAAAACATTATTTAATGTTAAAATAGCTAAAAATGCAGAATAATTTTTTTTTTCTTTTATTCCATTCATTCGTTCCCTGAATCTCAACCTTTACAATTCTCTTTTATAATGAAATCATATTTATTTAATGATTTCTCTTATCAAAGTTATATTAATATATATAACTCAATATTAATTCTTTCTTATATAGTAATGTCACTATATTCCTTTATTTAAATAAAATATTCATTGCAATACATCTAACACGAATATTCTTTATTGAATATTTTAAACTATACATAGTTGTTGATTACATATATCAAAACTATCAAACATAGGTTTCTACCATTTCTAAGGTAAGGAAATGTATCTATTTCGCACATCCATCAATCTTCTTCATCCGAATAGCAAGTAATATTGCATAACATCATTAACCTGCAAAATATTTATGTTTGCAAGATTGAGCTCGACGGCCCAGCAAATTTAACAGTCTATCATGTTTCACATAACACACAACTCTATATGCAACATACTTTCTTTACTATGCATATTCTACATGCATCAATAAATCTTCTACTAGACATATCACAGTTCTATAATTTCATGCAATACATTTATACATGCCTTTTTACGTCTTACATTCTCATACAACACATGCTATCATAGATCACATATAGCAATTGAGTTCCATAACCCAATTGACTTAGTCATATTTTGACTTTAACAATTTAATAAACATGGTATACAACTCACCATATAATCACATACAATCCACAAACATAACAGAACTGAAAAACTTGCCTTGATTGGAGATTACCGCTAAAAGTTAACTTAGAGTTTCTCCACAATTCCTACAGAATTATTATTACATGCACACACATATTAGATAACTAAATATGTCGCTAAATATGCATGTATATTCATCAATAATAATTATTAGTTTACACAACTAATATTATTTATTCTAACTCAAAAGGAATAGTAGTTTATTTAAAAACTTAATTCTTTTCTCTTTTTTTTTTTAACCTTTTTATGCTAAATAAAGGTCCCTCACATTGTCATATGTAAATATATTACATACCGAAGCTTAAATCATTTATATTCCATGTTAGGAATATCTTTTACCTTTATTTGTGAATTCAGGTTTTAAACAGATATTATATATCTTTTATAGTAAAAATTCAATTTACTATATTTTTTCTTGATTTAAATAATTTTTATAACTTTTTGTCCACTCATGAGTTAACTCAGATCATTAACTCATTTAAAACATTTTATCATGTCCGCACATTTGCTTCATTTCTCGTTTTACGAATATTCGCATTTTCACTATATATATTTATATTAAATATATATTCATTAGGAAATTCTTTATTCAAAATCTTCGTTTCGAATTTCGAAAATATTCGTTTCATTACTCTTAGGACCATTATATTACTTTTAACGGTTCCACGCTTTTTGTTTCACATTTTTACTATATGTATATATAAAATAAATATACATATATATATATATACCGCTATATAAATTTTAGCTCAAAAATCTCATTTTGAACTCCGAAAATCTCAAAATATCATTTTTATGATTAATACAAATTTGTACAGGTCTCTCGCTCTTCATTGCACCACAAAATAATTTTATAGGCAACCTTGGCTTTTATTTCGCTTAAATATGTAAATTTATATTTATTACATATTTTTATTGCATTATTTATGCCCGAAAGAATGTTTCTCGGCATAAAATATCATTTATAGTCAAATCTTGTCCCGTAGGACTTTATTAGATTTATTATGACTTATTATTTCGCCGGAACGCGATTCGAAACGTCGAACGTCAAAATCGCTCGGCGCGTCGACGCTCGGCGTCGCCCAAATTTTAAGTTCTGACATGCATATTCGCTCATTTTTAATTTTCAAATCATAAGTCGTATAACAGAAATTTTTCGGGCATGTTATAGACCACATGTCATAGTATTTTAGAAAAATTTTAAACTTTGAAAACGGATCATGAAAACTCATCAAAATCACGCTTAAAAATGATGTCAGAACACATTTTCAGCCCAACGCCGCGCTGCCGCCGACGGGCGCGCGCTGGCGCGCGCGAGCGGGCGCTGCCGCGCACGGCGGCGTGCTGAAATCTGCTCGACTTCTTATCAACGCAGCCACTTCGCGATTTTCGTACGCGCTGCTCGTTTATCGGATTAATCTGATTTTTGGATATGTTATACATTAAGTATATCTAATGCCACCAATTATCACATTAAAATAATAAATTATTTTAATTTTTAGCCATCTCATTACCTTTAATAAATTGCTCCTACAATTTATTTATAAGTAATAAATATATACTTCTCATATATTTATTAACATAAACATCACATATTGCATAGTTCTTACTCACATATGCAATAATATCCCACAACGTATCATTTAATAAGAATTTTATTTATTAAATTCTTATTTTAATAATTCTCAAAAATTCGGGTTCTTACACTTCCCCTAGCTCACTATCCATCTCCTTGATAGTCTCGTCCCGCTACTATACAGTAGTCCGACTCTCGTCCAACAATTCTTGAAGCTCCACGTTGCGATCGTAGACTACCTCGGGATCCTCTTCCTCCTCTGACTCATCCTCGTTCTCCTCCTCTGGAATAGGTGTCAGCTTATGTTCCCGACCAGCTACGGTGATCACTGGAGATGGCTCTCTCCTAACCAACTGTTCCCAGACAATATGGATGTCTCGGGGCTCCTCCTCTATAGGCACTTGAGGTAACTCCTCCCTAGCCTGACTGGACTCCAACGTTCGTCATCCTGACAAAAGAATTTTAAAGTTTATTATTACGTGATATCGAGTCGTCACTCTTCGAATACTTAAACGTAAACACATAGCACATAAGGTCATTTATTATCTTTACCTATCACTACTATCTTTTCGATCTTCCTATAAGGCTACTACCTAAGGTTTTCCCCCTACCTAAGGTTCATAACCTATAGCTTTGATACCAACCTGTGACACCCCCAAATTCGGGTACTTCGTTTCCACAAGATTTGGTGTTCACTTTCTAAATAAAACATACATCTATTCAATAAATAGGAATGTAAAATAAATTACAACCTCATCAATAAATAAAATCTTCTATATGAAAAAAGATTACAATTTAAATACAAAACTATCCCAGGTTTTGTAACCTTAACATAACAAATAAGTGCGAAAATAAAACATCATAAACTAGGTTTTATTATAATCAAGATTCGAGATAACAAGTATTCACTTGCCCATCTTTCCTTTCCCTTTACTTGTTGACGGTATGTGAACATTCTCGACTTTAACTGCAAGGGTTATAACATACGCAAGAATGAGCAAACAAAAGCTCACTTGAAATGTACAATGATATGCCATGAATGAATAACTTCAAAAGAATTTAAATAACTTTACTTTCGTCAAAATAAAGAATTGAATAATAATTCTTTCATCATATTTAGAATTCGAATATAGAATTTATCTGAGGGTCATACGACCTTAAACTATGTCCTAGGTTATAAATATTTCTATTTAAACCTTTAACAATCATTGAGACTATGGACCTTTAACTCGTACTTAGGGGGATCAGCCCTTCGTACCATATATTGTGTACAAACATTCAACGCTTTCGCGTAGTAATCTCCCCTAATAAATAGGGTTGTTCATCTCAGTATTTGAATAGAAGTCCGCACCAAAGAAAGTATGGTTTGGATAACTAGAAGAAAATTTGGAGTTTCAACTATCATCAACTAAGGAGTAGTTGAATCAACTCACAATACTTTAACAATTCAATAATATAAGAATCATGAACCAAATGTAAGATACAATAATAGATTTCATGATAACTAGGCATGCTTTGGAATAACTTAAAGCATTCAAAAGATTGGTGGATCTCGCTTGAACAATTAAGTCAAGTTCACATTATTATGATAATAACTTCAATACTTGTGCATTATAAACATTAGAATACAATACAACTTGTACAATACATAACAAGTTAAGAATCGAAAATAAACTTGCATGATATAATGAGCAAGGTTAGAAACTTGCACAATGAAAAGATATTATGAAATGACTTGCATAATGTAGAAGTATAATGATTAGAAAACTTGCTCAAGTAAGAGATAAGGAGTAGAGAACTTGCCTCAAGCGTAAGCTACACTTTACTATTACAACCCACTTCCACAATTATCCTACATATCACGTGGTTTTTATAATATCAATTAGTACATGATTGTTACGTTAGCGTCGTTGAACTTCTACATAAGTTCAACTCACAACGTGGTTTACAACATAAGTCGCTAACTAGCCACAAATGTGAGTTTAACTCACAATCATACACGTATAGCACTTTAAACTATTATATCGTACTCTAGGATAATAATTTCCAAGTACACACATAATATAATAACGTAAGACTTCAAATTATCTTAAACACATCAAAAGTATGTTATCTCATTATCTATTACACTTAACAAGTCATCAATATGCGTTAGCTAAACAAACACGACATAAAAACTCAACGAAGCACAAACAACATCTCCAGACAGCAGGGTGCCCCGCTGGGGGGGGTCCTCATAGGGTAAAAGCCCAGCTAGGGCTGGGCCCACTACTGGTGGGAAACCCCCAGCTCGCGAACAGTAGAGAAATAAGCCAATTTGGCTTATTTTTTCACACCAAAATCCAATTTTTCTCAACATGATGTACATGAAAGTTAATGACAACAAATTTTAGACTCTTAGCATGATTATAACATACAAAATCATTACAACACATAATCAAAACACAGTTTTCATAATCTTTTGAAGAAAAACATAGTATCAAGCGTTCTTGACAAAATTGCTACTGTGAATTCAATTTTAAACCAATTCATGAAATTCCAATTGTACTAACTCTAATTCTTAACAAATTAACATAACCCATGATCAATTGACACAATAATCAATAATCAAACACCAAATTGATAGTTTAAAAAGGCTATTTTCAAAATTAGTTTACAATAAATTACTATGAACATGATTTCTTCGTGTTCACCGTAATTACGTGGATTGAATCCCTACAACAACTATATAACTCATATATAAACATATATTACACATAAATTTCATGTTTACATCAATTTTTCATTCTAACTCAACTAAAAATATGAGAATTTCATACGAACACAATTTCTCCATAAAAACTTATTTCTACAACAATTTGATTTCTGAAAACTTGTTTATGGAATACAATTTAATTATAAACAGTTTGTAAACACAAATTCTACATATCTACAACAACATCACCAATTCATGAAGAATATTTTCACAGAGAACTCAAAATAAAGAAAACAACTAAATAAAGTTCTTAGAGTTTTAAGGTAGTAATTATACTCTTTTTTGCTTTGGTGATTGAAGAAGAAGATAATGGTGGTGTTTGCTTCCCCTTTTTGCCTTCTCAAGCTTTCTCTTCCTCTTCCTTCTTCTTCTTTGTCTCTTGGTTCTCTCTAAACTTTTCTCTGTTATTCTTTCTTTCTCTAACAGACTAATTTCTAATTAACGTATATTATAGATATGTAATATACATATACATATATTACATATATGTAACTTATACTATTAATGTAGCTAATAAGTATTACACTAATTACTATTTAATGTATAGGTTACATCTTTTGAATTTGAAAAGCCCTAAGGCCATGTTTGGTAAAACAGATTTAAAACAAAAGTAAGGCCCTTGTTTGGTAAAATAAATTTAAAACTCTTTTCAATTCTTTTAATATATCCTTTAACCCATAGTTTAAATTCTACACTTTATTTAATTAAATTGCAACCCTCTAATTTAATTAAATATAAGCTAACATTCATTAACTAATTAAAATTGTACATAATACTAAATTGTCACACACTTGCAATTCTCTTATTAATCATAATTCATGTAACAATTTGTAAATCACTATAACCACTTAGCACGTAATATTACTCTAATTTAATTATTCTCAATTAAATTAGAATTCTGCTACACCATTACTTACACATCAATTTAATTAATTCTATTGTTCTTAATTAAATTACTCCACAAAAATCACATAATTTATTTATTTAGCTCAGTAAATAAATCAAATAAAATATTTATTTAATTCAATAAATATTTTCAATTAATATAAAAAATTCTCATTCGTTACAGACGCCCCCCAAATCCGGGTCCCTTCGAACCTCGGATCTAGTTCGCCACGATACTACTATCGTCAAACTATTACATCTTTTATTCATTACTTAAAGAATATAACTTTGCTTCATAACAATTTAGAATATAAATTCTTTCCATTTCCATGATCTATATAATGACCTCAAACTTTACCAAGTTTCAAATCTTGGTCATTTATCATTCATGTCTATACATCATATTCGATATTATAAAAATGTGGAATAATTTAAACTTTTTTATATCCTTTGAATAAAATCTTTTATTGATTTCATAACTTTGAATTAATTATATATCCTTGAATCAAATTATGTTATGATTCACTCTATTCGAATTACTGTATAAACTTTTACATCTCAATTTGATATCCTTTATGTATTAACTAATACATCTTTATAACTTAACATGTATTAAACATCGTAAACTACTATCATGTACATCTCCTAGAACCTAAACATGGTTCAATAGCATATATTTAAATAAATCAATCAATCTCCTTCGATACTATTGAACTCTATCAATCAAGTAGCACGTAATCTTTACCGTGAGTCCTTAACCTGCAAAAATGGTTATTTGCAAGAGTGAGCTCGACAGCTCAGCAATTCTAACAGTTTTCATGCATCACATAGCATATAATAACTGTTGCGCCGTTTAAGTGTTAACAAAAACGGACACAAAAACACATGCAAGTGTACACGGTCGGCAAGTAATAACTCGGTAAGTCGAGATCGTCCCACGGAAAACGGAGTCAAGCCTAATCTATTGTGCAACAGTCCATTAGTTATCTTTGTCTGCTTAAACAGTGGTCACATTGTTCTTTAATTAATTATACTAAAATTTAAACTAGACTTAACTAATTAACAAGCGAAGAGTTCAAATAAGAGGGATATGGGATCCTAACTTCATCTAATGCTTCATCCAGGTTAATCACACCTCAAATCATATACGGATAATCATAAAGGAATGCTATGTGAGACTTGACTATCTTTCAATACACCAAGTCCAAATCATATAATGTCCACAATTAAGATAGAAATCACATGAACATCGGCAAAGCCTAAACCACTATATTTCTATGCGATTTACAAACCAAACCAATTTATGCACAAACTCCCATTAGACTACATACGGCCATACGGTATATTTCTATCCGGCTAGCGAATCATAAAGCTCAACCAAAGCAAGTTTCACAAACATATGCTAACATGGAGAAATCTAAGTTTACACTTCATTTTTCAAGTTCATATAAACTATTAGAGTAGATGTTGATCAAGCATCTAGGCATACAAACAACCATGTTAGGCAAACCACATATTATCATCCCTGTTTATCAACGAGACATAAACCCTAGGTTTAGCAAATAGAATCCATTAGAATCCCATAATGGAAGTTAGTTCATCACTGAACCTCCCACCATTATGGGATTCAAACCAAGCATTGAGCAACTAGGAAATGAGAGAAACAAGAGAAAGAAAGTGTAGAATTGTGGTTTCCCCCTTTCAATAGAATATAACAAACTCAAGTCTGGACCACAAATGAGTTCCAAGATGAACCCTAGAAATGTATTACTAGTAGAGCAAGAAGGAAGAAGAAGAGAAGCCTCTTGGACCTTCACACTCTCTAACCTAGAATATAGGAACACAACTCAGTGCTAATAAAATGAAGTATGATAATAATGATAAGTGATACCATGCTCAAAGCAACCCCAAAGCCTTATACACGATTACACTCAGTAAATTAAAATTGAAGTCAACAACTTTGACCAGCGCGGGAGCGCGGGCTCTAGCTCTACTTGCAGCGCGGCCGCGCGCTTCTCCAGAGTAGTCCTCTGGCTCTGGCACTCGGCGCGGGCGCGCGGGCTGCCCTTGCTTTCTTGGCGCGGCCGCGCGAGTACTTTTCTGCTGCTAGTGCAATCTTGTTGTGGCTGCTTTCTTGTGAAAACCTTTACTCATTCTTTTGTGCTTCTTTTTTTTTTCCTTCACTTGGCCTGCATCAAAGCCACCATCACATGCCCCTCACCTCTTACCATCTTCATACCAAGCCCCCATCTGCTTCACATAGGTTCTCGCCTACTTTTGCCCATACCTTGCCACTTTGTCCGTCTCCATGCCAATCTACCCGCCTTGTTGCCGAGCTCATGCTATATATTCATTTTCATGCCATACCACGCCTTTATCACACCATTTCCTGTCTTTTGGAGTTTCCTACCTAAAACATGCAAAACAAAGATAAAAGCATTAAAAGACACTAAAGTGCTTGAGTTTAAGCCATAATCCGAGTAAGATGGCGTCCAATAAGTAGGTATAAAACCTACTTATCAATAACATACTCAGTTCATGCATTCATAATCAATTAATATTTACTACCCAAGTTACTTCTCACATAACAGGCATATAGATTTACTTCACAAGTATATCATCAAAGATCAACTTTCAAATTTCATACATATCTCATATGCATTTTATATATATACATCAACATTCTCATAGCATAATATAGCTCAACTAACAGTTATCGAATTCACATATGAAATCGGAACTGAAAGACTTGTCTGGCTCGTAGATTATCAACTATAACTTAACTGGTTATAGTTATCTGCACTTCGTGTATTCCTACACAATTATATAATCATGGATTTATACCCATCAGTCATATACATCCATACATTCTCAATATAATAATAAATATTACATCACTTTCTAAGTAGGTTTGTAAAACCTTCATTTAACTTTCTCATCATACTCTTAGAATAGCTAGGTATGTATAGGTATACCTTAACCACCAGTACTTGACATCCACATTCATATACATTTATCACACACTTGACTCGCTATGTGTTCGACACATATTTAAAGTTTATAGATGCGTGATCTACCTCGTTCTTACATTTTGCAAACCTTAACAAATCTGGGTTTTATATAACCATCATACCAATGAACGTTTAAAAACAACATTGAGACTCTATCTTATAGTGTCGAATAGTACTATAAGCAAGCTACCAAAATTAGAAAGCAAATAAAATGTCAAGACCAACCTTCCCTGTAGCGCAGCTGCGCTGAGGTTAGGCTTAGGATCTGCGCAGCTGCGCTGTCCCCTGGTCAGACCAAACTTGAGCTTTTATTTTCTTGGTTTATTTCCACTTTTTAGCATACCAGAGTATTAACACATAGCAACATACATCTTAAGAGGTCTTAGACTTTTTTAGGGTCATCTCAAGTCCACATTTACATAATATGTCTCTAGTTGGAAATTTTCACGGAATTAAGGCCAACAAATTCATGAATTCACGAGGCCAACTATGTTAACCATCTATCCATGTGTAATATGCATGCTTACATGTATTCAATTTATTTACGCATGGCTAGTTCACTACTTGGAACTTATTTAAAATCATGCTTGAATGACTTATATTGTGTCAAATTATGTGTGTGCACTTATAGGCCATGTTTAAAGACACGAATAGTATTAACATGCCATCCTATAAGCTTAGAATATAAATATCATCATGCTTGTAAATATTCATTTCATCTACATATGACTAGCATAGTTTATCACTTGAAAACTTACTTTTAAAACATGCTTAAATGACTTTTATTTTGTCAAACTAGATGAGTGCACTTATCAGCCATGTTTATTGACCTAAAAGATACTATCATGCAATCCCTACAAGTCCAAAATGTGAGCAACATACTGCTCGTAAATATAAGTCTGCAAAGCGTTCAAGTTTACTTTTAAAAGTCATTCTAGGCCAAGTTAAAGCAACTCGGTGCAACTTTAAATCTCATTTCATAGTTAACTAAGCCATGTACGTATGTTATCATGTTTAGAACTTTAAGTACACAAGTTCCTTTAAGTTCGATCTCAAAGTTTCAAGTTTTCTTTAGAAATCGTTTTCAACAAAGCTATTGTAAGTTGATAATAAGTAAAGCAACTTTAAATCACTTCTCATTCTTATTTATACTCATAATCAGTCATATCAATATGCTACAAGGTCATAACTTAAACGACTCAAGGTTTGTCAAGATTTGTTTTCAAAACTTCAAGTTTCTTTTCAAAACACATACTAAATCATGCTAACAAAATCCATTATAAGTAAAGTAACCTTAACTATACGTCATGTCTATTATCATACATATTTAAGTTTTATCACTTAGAATAACATATTTTATCGTCGGGCGCACTATAATTGCGTATGTGCATGTTCGACGCCCTCCGACTGCCTTCGAATATGTAGCAGTCACAAAGATGGACACTTTTACCCTCCTAACGACTTCAAATCGAAAAACTTAAAGAATAAAAGTTGTAGTTCTACTAGTTATCTTTTCGAATCATCCTGAATCTTCTCAATCAGAGTTCGTATAAAGCAGTTATGCTTAGTTTACTACAAGAGGTCAAAACAGTTCTGTCTGACATAGTTCTGGCGTAGCTGCGCCCCAAATGGCCTTGGGGGCAGCGCAACTGCGCCCAGTGATGCATAATGGTTTCCCAAATTCTGATCTTTGTGATTTTTAGACCAATTCTCCTTCCGATCATCATAACGTGAGTTATACACATCCAAATTAGTCCGTTTTCGATTCTATGGATTCGTAATTCATAAAACTACAATATACCAAAGAATTAACAATTTATAGAAACATTAACTAACCCAAAACACATGTTCATACTAAATTTTTCATGTTTTAACATGTTTAGCTAATTTCATCACAACAGATTCGTTTCTAAACCAAATTGGTCCGTTTAACTTCCGTTATTTTCGTATTTAAATGTATTATCAATATCTAACAATAATTTATGGATTACAAAAATCCTTAGCCATCAATTTTGACTCAAAAGCAAGTAGTTCATGGTATTTCTAAGAATTTAGCAACTAGAATTTTAAGAACATGCTTAAGGAATATTACCTCTTGAAGTATAATTACACAACTAGCTTCCATCTCAGATTTCTATATCATCAACACACTCTTCTACAAAAACTATCAAAAATTCAAGCAACATAATTTGTGAGGAGGAGCTCCCAATTTATAGAGAAGCTCTTACCCAATTCATGGCTTTGTCCAACAATTTAAACCAAGGGAAAGAAGTAGAAGATGATGGACAAGAGGGAGTTAGTGAAGAACACTATTAAGCCCACTCCCCCCTTCATCATCACCATCATATCATAGCTTTCATTTCTCCCTAACATAGGCCAATGGCCTCTACTCACGTGTATGAGAAGATGGGACTCACTAATTGGGACAAACATTATAACTCAGCATTAGGCCAAAATGGGTACTAGCACACTTAAGTTATATCTCATTTTTGGCTCACTAAATCAATTTCCATGACTTAATGTTACTTCACTACATTAAGTTATAGGTATACATATATATATATATATATATATATATACACACACACACACACATGTACACCCATATATTACAAGCATACCAATACATTTTATAATGTACCTAATGTATAATGTTTTAAATCCAATAATATTTTAATTAGGCTAGATATAATATAGTTGGGTATTCTCAACCCATCATTTTTCATAAAATTCATTATCTCTAATATACCCAAATATGATACTTTAATATCAAATATATTTTTAACTTTCTTTTATACTTTTAAAATATACATTTAAATGATTCACCATGAATCATTGTCACACTAGTCTCATTTGCACATGCTTAATAATTTACACAACCCAAGCTTATAGCCTTATTTTATTCACATCACATTATGTTATTCTTAACATCCCATATTATATTTTATAATATGGTCATGATATATTATCATTACAATATTTACTTATATGTTCCCATAACATATATACTTGCACATAGCAGTTAGTTCACATAATAACATTAATTAAATCCGTTTAATCATTCCTTCATTAACTTATTTAATGAATTACTCATTCTACCACTTTTCCACACTAGGCATATCTCACAAGCTTAATTAGGCTCATTATCACTTCCACCACACTTTAATATAAAGTTTGTGTGACACATGCACTTTAATACTAAGTTATTTAGCTACCTTAAATAATTATACACTTATGATATATATAATCATTACACTTAGAATTCATGGATTTACACTTATTCATTTCTACTACATTACTACTTATAAAATTTACGATAATATTGTAACTCAAGTTATTTAGTAAATTAAAATAGCTTAGTTTTCTTTTATAAATGGACTCTCTTGGAAATACATAAGATATAATTACTATTATAAAAATTATGTACTTCGCCATAACATGACATAAAATGTTTTTATCACGTTTTCTCCAAATATAAGCATTAATTATTTTAAAAAGATTTCTCAAGATACTATATTAATAATATCTGTCTCATCAAAATAATAACATGTGTGGCACATGTACACATATTATATATTGAAACTAGATAATAAGTTTATTTTCTATTATGATAAATTGTTTCCATATAGAAAATATATTTTAATATATTTACAATATTACTTAATCATACATATTACCTCATACAAGGCTATGTAAGGTAACATCATCATATAAAATATTATTCTCTTTTATTAAAATAATTCAATGCTAGAACTTATTTTAATATCCTTTATTAGAAATATACTGTAATTATTTCTCTTTCCTTTCTATCAATTGCCCCAACACAATTTCTTTAATCTTCACATTTAGCCATATCTTAAATGCTAATATAATACCTCCATCTCTAACCAATATTCATTTATAATTATATTGGTTCTCTTCCTTTATTACTACCATATCTTTCAAATATTAACCTTTTTATATATTACAATACTATGTAATATATTACAAATATCAAATATTAATTATCATATTCCTTTCATTTTCTTATGCTAAACACATATATTAATTCATTGTCTTATGTAAGTGAATTAACTCTTTCTCATTCCACACCACTGCTACACAAGGATATATTCTATAATATAATTTGATTAACCAATATTTATTCTAGGTTAAATAATTTCCATGAATAATATTAATTCAATTCATGATTTACTATCTTAATCCATTCTCGAATAGCTTGATCGCCAATTATGACAACATATTAATTATTAATATTCATATCCTAAAGTTCAAATTACACAACTCATGCAAAGTAATCTGCAGACCGGCGCAGCTGCGCTAGTTTTACGCTTGGAAGTGGCGCAGCAGCGCCACCTCAAGTTCAGGTGCAGACTAGTTCTGCTTCAGCAGAACCTTAGTCTAAATCTATAAATACTTTGAGCATGCTTTTAAATTGATAACTTGTTATACCAGTTAACCAACATGTTTTACTACCTCTTTCAATGATTTAGAGATCAAACTCTAAGTTCAAACTCTATTTTCTTTAATAGGCACATCTTGCCGAATATCAAATTAATCTATAATTCTCTAAAAAGTCTTTATTTAGGATATATTAATTTTCTTCTCACCAAACCATAGAATTCAAGATATATAACACATATATACATTCTTATTCAAACCCAACACATACCTTAAGAATTTTTTATTTACTAAATTCTTATTTTAATAATTTCTGAAAATTCGGGTTCTTACAAGTATAGTCTATATACATGTTAGATAAGTAATGTGATTGTTTGCAAGCATGATTAATGAGTAATTATGGAACTCGGCTGAAGCTCTGTTATGGCAGTAAGTATTCTGGTCTGGATTCAGAGTGGTGCGACCGCGCCAATCCCTAGTACAAACAGGGCGCGGTCGCGCCCATCTGCAGAACCAAATGGTGACTTTTTATACTTCTGAAATGTTGAGCATGCTAGTGTAACTCAAATAAGCCTATATAAGTTCCTGACATGCTAGTTTAGGTGGCCTTGTATGTAATCACTTACCATAGCTTGGTTTTGATGACTTTCTAAGAGAGACTTAAAGTTTTCAAAAACAAACTTGATGAACTAAGTACACTTTAAGTTCTAAACCTGTGAGCATGCTTATGTGGACTAGTTATGTGTGTACACGAGCATGATATATAGTATGTGAAGTTTCCTTATATGATTGGTTGGTTAACATGAGATTTTCAAAAGAAACTTTAAAAGTTTGAAAACTAGTTTTGTATATAACTACGTTATGAGTATTCTAAAATTTATGACTATCATGATAAGGCATCGCATGAATATAGAATAGATTGACATGTATGCCTAGCTAGCCACGTGCGTTGTAAACTAGTTGAGCATTGTTTAGAACGAGTCTAAATGAAGTGAAACTATATAACTTGAAGTACATGACTAGAATAACTCGAACATGTATGATTAAGGTGCTTTGACGTCATTGCATATGTATAATGACTAAATGTGAGAAACCTTGTTAATCGAACACGTTAAGCTTGTTAAGTGAAAGTGATAACGAATTATGATGAAGGCAAGATATAAGAATCAAACCTATCATAAACCTCATAACATGTATATTCTACATGTGTCATCATCAATGTATGTGGGTGAGCGAGCTAGGCCATGCAACTGAATTGTTAGTTCTGGTTTAAACTGGGAGCAGCGAGGCCGCGCCACTCCCTAGTTCAAACCAAGCGCGGCCGCGCCACCCTGTAGTGTAGTCTGCCTCTTTTGTTTGTGATCTGAAAACTGATGCATGTTTGTATTGTTATCCTAGTCTACAATATATGTTTAGTGGTATGTCCAAATGTTAATAAGCATGCTAACAATGGAACCATAGATTTGATAAGTGTTTACAAACTTTCAAATGTTAAGTCAACGATGATTACGAGCTATGTTAATTGATTAGTATCATACAATCTGATTTTGTGCTATGTGTATGTAAGGTACGTAATGACGTACGTATAGGATCGTACGACTAAGTTAGACTCTTATAAATGTGTTTAACTTATATATCAAGTATATATATTCGACTTATGTAACTAATGAATACCCTATATACGTAACTATGTTACAATAGGATTTGAAAGTGCTGATAAGCTATACTTTGGTAAACTACGCTTAAGGCAAGTATTCGAACCTTACTCCTTATTGAGCAAGTTCTTAACCCTACTTTTATTGAGCAAGTTTCTTAACTTCATTTGATTTTGGTATTGAATGCAAGTATCTAAACCTTATTCTTTATTAAGTATTACTTAAGCTTGTACTATTATTGGTCGTACAAGTAAATAATTAAAAGTATGATTCTTGTCTTATGAAATAAATGCTTCATAGCTTAAGGTAAAGTCTGTTTATATTCTTCAAACTTTGATTTTGAGTATTGAACTTATAATTGTTCTTATATACATTAAAATAGCGGTCTATGCTATTTGATTCAGCTAGACCTATATCATGAATTTGAAAGCATCCAAACCAATTATTTGGTGCGAAATCTTATAATTGACTAAGATGAACAACCCTCATTAAGGGGAAACTATATATATTTGTCGGGAGACCGACGTGCGCACTTGAGTACAATTAAATGTTGTGCATGACATAGGGTACTTTAGGCTAATCACCTGTTGTACTTGTTTTATTGGATTATTAGCATATTACTGTTAATTCTTGTAAAAGTTCATAGTCCTTAGTGACTGCTCAGTGTTCTTTATTCTTGAACCTTGAAATAGTTAAAACTTTGACTCTGTTGATATCTTTCTGTCCTTAGTGACTGTTATTGAGAACTATTAATACTTCTTGCTATTCTTGAACTATCATTCACTGTTGTACCCTTGGGATTCGAAAACTATATTATTCACCCTTATTGTTATATTGCTTGTTAAGCAAACTTGTTGCTCATTCTTGCTTTTCCTAAAAACATTTCAGTTAAGGCAAAGTAAGGTGGACCCTCGGACACTGATAAGGGCAAGGGCAAGGCTACAGAGTAGCTTTGTACTTAATTAGAAATATTATGATGATGTAATAAAACCTTATTCATATTATGTATTACTTATGATTAAGACCTGTTTAAATTATGTTTAAGTTGCGAGACCATGGGACATGAATAATTATATTAAATAAATGTAATTTATTATATCCTTCCGTTGCGTGAGATGTTAATATGTTATCAGTTATCTAGCAAGTGACGAACCGAATTTGTAACGCGAGTGGTCCGAATTTGGGGGCGTCATAAGTTGGTATCAGAGCGTTAGTTATAACCTTAGGAGCGAGAGTCCTTAGATTATAACTTTAGGAGAACTTAGAAAAGAGAAGGGATAAAACTCATATAGAGTTTTCCTAGAGAGACTTAGTGTGTTATGAAATATAATTTCATTCTATACAATGAACTTATGTTTTATCTAACATTCTAATGGAGTTTGTTGTTTTTTGTCTTGTGTTTGTGGTTGTAGGATGACAGACATGGGAGAGCCTAGTAGAGTGGCCGAAGAGGAGTCCCGAGATATACATGTTGTATATGAGCGACCTTTAGAGGCTGAGCCTGTACAGGCAATTTCACTGTCCGAGTTTGACGACGAGGATTAGATTGAGGTGGAGTTTGATCTAGAGGAAGAGCCCATGGAGGACTAGTACGAGGCTATGATCGAGGAGCGGATGTTGGGAGAGTATGAGGAGCGGATCTTAGAGTTAGTTACAGAGTTAAGGAGCTAGAGCCTGAGGCTCAGGAGAGAGAGACCGAGTTCCAGAAACTGAGGGACGAGGACCACCAGAGGAAGTTAGCAATGTAGGATTTGGAGGTAGAGATTGGTTACCGCAAGGAGGCAAGGATTTAGATGGGAACTCTGCTTCACAAGTTGGTATCTAGGAATGTTGACTTGGCGGGAAAACTGGAAGAGGTGGAGCAGAGAGAGTTGAGCGAGAAGACAAAGAAGGAGGCTCTCTGTACTCAGCTAGAATTGGAGGTGATGGAGAGGATCCACTTTGAGGAGAAGTGGGAAGAAGCTAACGATAGAGCAGAGGACCTAGAGGATGAAGTAAGGTGTAAAAAGAGGAAGGTGAACAAGATAGGTTATGTTTTTTGCTTGGACATAGAGAGGGTGATTGATGGTGTATACCACTACCCAGCGGAGTAGGGATAGACCCGACACACTATGAGTAGGGAGTTTATGGCATACATAGCACAAATAGAGTACAAGACTGCTATGGAGAGCGGAATGTTGGGATGAGACCCATTAGTTTAGTCTTGTAGTAGTAGTTAATTTATGTGATGTATATATTATGATGTAATCCTAATCTTTTGTGTAAGATATGGGATAGTTGCAAACCCCGAATATGCTTATGTTAGAGGGGTAGTATGTTAGTGTTTTTCCCCATCTTTTGTGTTATTAGGGGATATATGTTGACATTTTATAGAAGTATGCTAGGGATGATCATTTTGATGTAATGATTTGGCATATGAATATAAATGATCTTATTTCAGAAATGTGTTATAAAAATTTATTCCTTTTTCATTTGAGAAATGTTTAAGTAATATAATTTAGATAATAAGAATGAAATTTTGTGATGCAGATAATGCTGCCTAGACGTAGACTAACTGCACCAGAGGAGTCAGTTAACAACGAGAGAGAGCAAGTAGATCCCATTCAAAAATTAGTTGATTTGTTAGGGGAGGCTCTTAGGGGAAGGAACAATGAACCCGTTCGCCCCAATCCCCAAGCAGTTCCAGTTACAAACTTTAAGGACTTTAGGAGCATAGGACCTCCAGAGTTTGAAGGTACTACCGATCCGATCATAGCGCAAACATGGATCAAGGAAATAGAGAAGGCCTTCACCATCGCTCGTGTGGGTGAAGATCAGAAGATGGTGTTTGCTACCTACATGATGAGGGGAGAAGAGAACTACTGGTGGGAAGCAAATAAACAAAGAGCAAGAGAAGGGATAATAGCATGGGAGAGGTTTAAGACTCTATTCTTTGAGAACTATTTCCCTAAGAGCATGAAAAATAGGATGGAGGTGAAGTTCCTAGAGCTTAAGCAAGGAGATATGACGGTGGCGCAATACGCGACTAAGTTCAATGAGCTCGCCTAGTTTGCAGAACACCAAGTAGGGGATGAAGAGGGGAAAGCCAAATGCTTTGAACAAGGACTAAAACCTTGGTTGTTTAACAAGGTGTCGGTTCTCCAGATTGATTCTTTTGCCACGTTGTTAGAGAAGGCGATTATTGTAGAGGGAGGTAGTGAGGCTTTAAGTCAATATAACCAGGAAAAGAAGGGTAAGAACATTGGGGGAGAAAGCCGTGGAGGAAGCAGCAGCGGGGGAAGTAACTTAGGGAAGAGAAAATGGGATAATAACAACAAAAATTAGTCTAGAAATTCTCTTGGAGGTTTTAAGAAGAGGGCTGATGGATGCCCAAAATGTGGAAAGAATCACCAGGGTGAATGCTGGAAGGGGCGTAGTACCTGCTATAACTGTGGCCACGAGGGACACATTTCTCCTAACTGCCTGAAGCCAAAGAAAATCAAGGGGTGTTTCGCTTGCGGCTTAATCGAGCACCAGATCAAGGATTGCCCGAAGAAGAGGAACAGCGGAGGAAGTGGCCAGCAAGTTAATGATTGACGGACCAACGCAATCCAACCGCCCAGCAGCCAGAACCTTTAAGATGATAGTCCAAGATGCAGTTGCTGCGAAGGACGTGGTGTCAGGTATTATCCCAATCAATAATATAAATGCTTATGTATTATTTGATTCAGGTGCTACCTTTGTGTCTGAAGAATTTGTTAGTCGGTTAAACTTACCCCGATAACGATTAGGAAATCCTTTGAACATAGAGGTTGCAAATAAGGAAGTAATCCCTGTAGAATTCATATACCAAAGTTGTCGCCCAAACATTAGAGATTATGAACTGAGCATAGACTTAATCCCAATTAGATTGGGAGAATTTGACGTAATATTGGGAATGGATTGGTTGTATAACCATGCTGCGATAATTGATTGTCAGAATAAAAGTGTGAACCTTCAGACTCCGAATAAGTCTAAGGTAGTGTTTTATGGTAGCTCATCGCTTAAGCAATCATATTGTCTTACGATGATACAGGCCAAGAAATTGTTAAGAAAGAGATGTGTAGGTTACTTAGCTTATATTGTAGATACTCAGAAAAAGGGAGTAGAAATAAAGGATATATCCGTAGTGAAAGAATTCCAAGATGTATTTTCAGACGATCTGTCTGGTCTTCCGCCAGACAAAGAAATCGAATTCGTAATAGACTTAGCATCGGGAACAACACCGATTTTGAAAGCTCCATATCATATAGCGCCAGTAGAAATGAAAGAATTGATGATACAATTGCAAGAGTTATTGGATAAGGGTTACATACGGCCGAGTGTGTCTCCTTGGGGAGCACCAATGTTGTTTGTTAAAAAGAAGGACAGATCGATGAGGCTCTGTATCGATTATCGAGAATTGAACAGAGTAACGATCAAGAATAGATATTCGTTACCGAGGATAAATGACCTTTTTGACTAATTTAAGGGGGCACCAGTTGAAGGTACGGGAGGAGGACATACCAAAGACGGCATTTCAAACCCGTTACAGACACTACGAGTTTTTGGTAATGTCATTTGGATTGACTAATGCTCCGGCAGCATTCATGGACTTGATGAACCGAGTCTTCAAGCCATATTTGGATAAGTTCGTGGTAGTTTTCATCAATGACATCTTGATCTACTCGAAGACGGAGGAAGAGCACACCGAACATCTGAAGATGGTTTTGGAAGCGCTAAGGAAAGAGAAAATGTATGCGAAGTTTTCAAAGTGTGAATTTTGGATGGAGAAGGTTCAATTCCTAGGACACGTGGTAGATAAGGATGGTATTTCAGTAGACCTTGCAAAGGTAGAGACAGTAAATAATTGGGTGCAGCAGAAGACACCAACAGAGATAAGAAGTTTCTTAGGGTTAGCTGGGTACTATCGATGATTCATCCAAGATTTTTCTAAGATAGCAACCCCGTTGACCAATCTAACGAGGAAGCCGGTGAAATTCGTATGGACGGAAAAATGCGAGGAAAGTTTTCAGGAGCTGAAGAAGAGATTAAGTGAAGCGCCTGTATTATCATTACCAGACGATGCAGGAGGTTTCGTGGTGTATAGTGATGCATCGCACAAGGGACTTGGCTGTGTGCTCATGCAACATGGCAAGGTCATTGCGTATGCATCACGACAAATGAAGAATTACAAAAATTGATACCCTACTCACGACCTAGAGTTAGCGGTAGTAGTTTTTGCATTAAAGATTTGGAGACATTATTTGTACGGAGAGAAATGTAAGATATACACGGACCATAAAAGTCTGAAATATATCTTCACACAGAAGGAGTTGAATATGTTACAGAGGAGGTGGTTGGAATTGATCAAGGATTATGACTGCAAGATTCTTTATCACCCGAGAAAGGCAAATGTAGTTGCTGACGTGCTGAGCAGAAAGGGAAAGGTGAAATTGTTCCAATTGACGACTCAGGAGGGATTAATAACAGAGATGGAGAAATTAGAAATAGAGGTAAAGGGACCTGGGAGGTCTGAGGAGAAATTATTTGAAATGGAAGCTCGTCCAACATTGTTGGATAGAGTGAAGGAATCACAAGAGAATGATGACGAATGTGAGAAAATAAGAAAGAAGATAGTAGAAGATGGAGAAGAAAGATTCAAAATGGATAAGGACGGTATCTTGAGATTCGAAAGAAGAGTATGGGTACCAGCGGTAACCGAATTAAGAGATGAAATTTTACACGAGGCACACAATACGACGTATTCTTTTCATCTAGGAGGCACAAAGATGTACCGAGATCTGAGGCAACATTTTTGGTGGCCCAATCTAGAACGAGAAGTCGCATAGTGCGTCAGCAGATGTCTCACTTGTCAACGAGTCAAAGCAGAGCACCAAAGGCCAAGTGGTCTACTTCAACTATTGGAGATACCAGAATGGAAATGGGAGCACATTACGATGGACTTCATGGTGGGACTTCCAGTCACGCAGAAAGGTTATGATGCCATTTGGGTTATCGTGGATCGACTAACGAAGACGCCTCATTTTCTATCGATCAAGATCTGATATAATTTGAATCAGTTAGCATGTCTGTACGTAAAGGAAATTATTTTACGACATGGAGTGTTAGTGTCAATTGTCTCTGATCGAGATCCTTGCTTCAAGTCGAACTTCTGGAAAAGCTTATAAGAAAGGATGGGAACACAGTTGAGGTTGAGTACTGCTTATCATCCTCAGACAGACGGACAGAGTGAGCGAACGATACAAATGCTGGAAGACATTCTTAGGACTTGCGTGATGGACTTCAAAGGGAATTGGGTCGATCACCTACCCTTAGTAGAATTTACTTATAACAATAGTTATCATGCGAGTATCAGCATGCCACCATACGAAGCTCTTTATGGGAGAAAGTGCAGAATGCCGTTATGTTGGGACGAAGTCGGAGAACGACGAATGTTAGGGCCAGAATTAGTGCAACAAACCGCAGATGTGGTGACAATAATAAGAGCCAGATTGGTAGCAGCTCAAGATCGCCAGAAAAAGTATGCGGATTTGCATTGACAAGACCGGGACTTTAAAGTTCGTAGTTTTGTATTTTTGAAGGTATTTCCCTGAAAAGGAAAGATACGATTCGGCAAGAAAGGAAAATTGAGTCCAAGATTCATAGAACCATTCGAGATATTGAAGCGAGTGGGCGAAGTGGCATACAAAGTTGCGTTACCACCTGAATTGGAACACATCCACAACATGTTTCACATCTCCGTGTTGCGTCCGTACAAGCCCGACTATAAGCACGTGATTTCCTATGAGCCAGTTCAAGTAGAGAAGAACCTAGCGTACGAAGAAATTCCTGTCCAAATACTAGATAGAAAAGAACAGACATTAAGAAATAAAGTTATATCTTCTGTAATAGTACTTTAGCGTAACCACGATGCCGAGGAGGCCACGTGGGAATTAGAAGATAAGATGAGAAGAGACTATCCCCATCTTTTTGTGTAACCTTGTACCAATTCTGACGATAAAATTTTTATAAGGGGGGAAGATGTAATAACCGTGAATTTTATGAATAAATATTAATATTGATATTAATAAGAATGTGAATATTTATTTGAATATAAATATTTATGTAGCATGAGAAGAGTAACTCGATTAAATTAAATTGAATTTATGATAATCGAGAAAATATTGAAAAGTATGACAAGCTCGTGGAATGCCTTGTGTGGCACGATGATGAAAATTATTATGGTTTAATTAAATTAAAGAAGGAATTAATAAGTGAATGATTAATTAATATAATGCTGTTAATTAATTGTTATTATGAGTAATAGCATATTAATGAGTAAATAATTAATTAATATAATAGATTAACGTTTATTCAATTAATTGCTATGTGCAACGATATGTAATTATATGTTATATAGTAGCTACATCTATATAATATAAAGTGTAGTGTGACACTACAAGGAGACTATATAATATATAAAACTATATAGTAAGAATAAATAAATTACATAAATTACATGTATGATGCTTATGTGACAACATGTATGTGTGGGTACATTAAGGGTGTACTTTATGAAATGTTAAATTAAACTATATAAATAATTGTTATTTAATTATTATTTCAATAATTAAGTATAATTGAAATAATAGAGTTTATGATAATGCGGTGTGACGATACTCAATCAAATTATATTCGGTATTAACAAATGTACATGGATTATATAATGTGTGACGCCCCCAAATTCGGGTTCTCTAACCTCGAATTCAGTGCCCACGGTACATCATCATCATAAGCATTCTATAAACTATTGCGGAATAATAAACATATATTGTTCATTACATTAAAGTCTTACAAACATATCCCAAGGTCTATTACCTTAACTTAAACATACATTATATAAGTTACATATAGTAACACAAAAGGTTTACAAATACGTCAAACGTAGTATCTCATGATACATAAGCATTTATGTTAATTATTCCTGAACCTTTCCTTTGCCCTTGTCTTTCTTACTCGAACTCTCGGGCTTAGCTGAAATAATTGTCATGATATAGCAAGAGTAAGCAACTAATTTGCTTAGCAAGTTTAAATATGCAAGAGATATATCATGATTAGAAAAGAATTTAGCTTTCAATATTCAACAAGATAAATCGATTGTGAAAAAACATGAATTACATCTTTATAACTGTATATTCGAATAATTGAATAACAGATGCTGAGCGGTTTTAAATAACCGTGAACATATACTAAGGTTGTTAGTATTTAAACTGGTCCTTTTAGTAAAGTTTGGTAATCAAGGAGATCAGCCTTTCATACCCGGGGAAATATGCATAAAAACTCAATATACTAGCAAAAATTGTTTTCCAATAATGCTTTAGTAAAATTGTTCTTTTTCTCAGTCAAGAGTCCTTACCATTTCAATTGGTTAGGCACCGCTTTAAAAACATATTTGATTTAACAAATTTAAATATGCTTTGATCTAGCTGATACAACTAGCACAGATTCATATCATAAACAGTTCATGAATGAAAGAACTTTAACTAATTCACAGTTCAATAATAATAGAACAGGAATTCAACTACACAAAGTGCGATTTAACAACAATCAGTATGGATGTGAATAATCATCAATAACTATTCACTAACATGCTTTGGAATATAACTCAAGTTTGAGTTAGAGAACTTGCCTCAATCGTAGTCCGGGTTCCAAGAACCTCGGACTTGGTACGTTGCGGTACTTCATTATCATACATATTCTATCATCTAATGCGGAATAATAAACATATATTGTTTATTTCACATAATTCTATAACATTTCCCCAGGTTTATTAACCTTAACTGAATACATACCTTCAAAATTACGAAAGGATTACATAAGATAACTAAATAGTTATTCGTGCTTAACACTATATTATTGTACTTTGCTCTTGTCTGTGTCCTTCTTCAAGCCTTCGTCATAATCTGCAATTTTGTCATCATGATATAGCAAGGGTGAGCAACGACTTTGCCCAGCAAGTTTAAATTCAATAAAGATATATCATGATTGAAAGAATAATAAGCTTTCAAGTTTTTCAACAATATAATAATTGTGAAAGAGCATGAATCAAATGTCAATAATTGAATGACTGAATTAATAAGATTTAATGTCACAAGGACCATGAACAACTTTAACTGAACCTTATGGTAATGAAGATGATCAGCCTTTCATACCTGATGAACATATGCAACATATACTAAGTGTGAATCAATAATCAGTATGGACGTGAATAATCTTTAATAATCATTCACTAACATGATTTGAAATATAACTCGAGTTTGAGTTAGGAAACTTGCCTGCACCGTTGATTACTGCTACGCAATCTAATTTATCTCCTTATTGAAAAGACCTATCAGTTATTAGATTGATATTTTAATTAGAATATCATACTTTTACTTTATAAGTAAACTATCTAATATTTAAACACATAGTTAAATATTAGATAACCTTAACACCATACTCATTTACAAGTCTAAACCTAGCATACATCGAGTCTTAATAGTATTCAATATAGTATACTGAGTGATTTTCCACAAACAACCAATAAATTAGTTTCCGTCTCGTCTACACTATTTTCACAACGAGTTAGATCGGTTACTAATTCGTATATACCTTCCCCATATGAAGGAATCGTTTAGCCCAGATACTATACATCAACTATTGCAGAATACGACTGTACTACTTTAGACTTAAAACTTAATCACTTACTTTATAAGTTCTTATACTAACTTGTCTAACATAGTTAAGTATTAGACATTACATTATAGTTTTAGTATTATCATTATACTTTGATAATCTTTTAATCATGTTATAACTTGTACTTATAAGTTATTCCTTTCTATGTTATCTTAGTAAACTAGATAACATTTAAGTAAACTGAAATTACTATTTCAGTAAACCAGGTTTCATTTCAGCATCCTGAAATCACTATTTCAGCAGACCATAATCCATTTTAGCAGAATGAATTCAATTTTAGCAACCCGAAATCAAATTCAGTACCCAGTATTCCTCTTTTAGTAGACTATAATCCATTTCAGCATACTGAAACCATTTCAGTAGATTGAAACCATTTCAGTAGACTGAAACTATTTCAGTAAACCCGAAACCAATTTCAGTACCCTGAATTCTTCTTTCCAACATATCACATACATAATATAGTTCCTTGAATACCAAATTCAACAACTATATTTAAAATAACTTATTTCTCTATTTTAAATTCCCGTTTAATATTATTAATTATTTAATAATATTTTAAGCTAAGGTTATTCACCTTTTAATAACTTTTAAGTCAAACATTACTAATAATATTTCAATCCAATATTATTAGTCATAAAAAAATAATTTAAGTCAATAATCCCATAAATAAACAATTTATTTTAATTATTTCTATTTCCTTAATTAACTCATTAAAACATTCTAAAATGCCATAAACATCATAACACTTCCCAAATGACCCAAACCTCCATCAATAGCTGCACAAATCATGCTTAAGGGTCTAAAGTCTGAAAACTTTATTTTCTATATTTTTGACATCACATATTTAATTAAACTCATTTATCCATATAACATCATTTATATGAAAAATACCAAATTAGTCCCAAAATTATTTCTTTTCTGGGATTTGGCAGAATATAGTCCCACATTGAATATATATTTTTCTCGAAATTTTTAAAATACATTTACTATATTTAAATAGTCCATAATAGCTAAATCTTCTCAGATTTTTCATAAATCGATATTTACTCCAATAATTCTAACATTTACAGGGTAGGCTCCAGTTATATACATGTACTTCCAGTAAAAATATTATAATTTTTGGACTTATACACAAAGAGTTATTTGGGTGGCTTCATAAAAATAGCCCTCCATCGTAAAATCCATATCTCTCAAACCGTATGGCCAAAACTTCTCAAATTTTTTACAGGACCTTCATATCTTCTAATAATATCACTTCAAATTTTCCCAAAATTTTTAAGTCATAAAAAGAGGATGAAAATGCCCCCGAGGCGGACTAATCCAAAACTATTTTATAAATAAGAAAAATATTTCTCTTTTCTTTTAGTTTTCAAACCAATAAACACCCAATATAGGTAAATTCATACATGAAACACGTAGATTGAAGGGTTTACACTTTTATATCAAAAGCCCCTTTCCATCAATTCACAAAAAGAAATGAAAGTAAAGTTTAGGAATTAGGATTATACCTTTACTTTGCTCTTCTTCTTCTTCTTCTTCTTCTTCTTCTTCTGTCTTTCATGGAGATTTCTCTTTCCTTTCTCCCAAATGGGCTGCCACCCCCTCTCTCTTCTTCTCTTCCCATTACTTTCTTTTCTTTTTCCTTCTCTCTCTCACTTTCTTTTTCTATCTTATCTTATCTTTCTTTCTATCTTCTTTCTTATCTCTTCTAAAAAAATCTAACAAATATCTTTTACTTATCTTCTTATCCCTTCATAATCTATCCAATATCTTCCTTGCCTCTCTCATATTTGGCCACGTGGCCCATATCCATCCAAATTTTATTTTATTATATACTTGATTTAATGACCAATAAACCCCTTCCTTATAGGCTTTAGTTTGGGCCATTAATAAATTCCTATTAGGCTTGTATATTTTTTTTCTTATTGTTTTGCTTACTAACAAAAATCAACTTGGGCTTCCTACCCATAAATAAATTGTGCAATTATAATACTTGTCACATACATAATATATTGGGCTAGATTAATAATTTAATCGCCCTTAATCATTTTATCTACAAGTCTCATACTTAATTAATTAATTGGGCTTGTTTAAATATTATATCCTCCTTAGTCCAATAAAATTTATTATTTCTTGAACTAATGCTCATCATTCTTGATATCTCCATATTATTATAGTCCAATGCTTTCCATCTTATCTCACCCTAAATATTTAATTAGGGTTTACATTCATACATTTAGAATTTAAATCATCACTCTTGTACATTAAATTTTATAACCCAATTAAATTACTTTAATTAGGGTATAAAATTAATAAATTGAGATAGTAAAATATGTCTCTTAAATTAGTATAATTTATTATTCTCCCACATGTTCCTTAACAATTGGGCTCACTTGGGCTTAACACTTAATTCTTTTGGCCATAAGAATTAATATGGTCCATTATCTTAAATTCTATCTTACTCTAATCATTTAATTAGGATTTTCATGTACTCAATTGGAATTTGAATCATTACTCAAGTACATTTAATTTCTTAACCCAATTAAACTTACCTTAATTAGGTTATAAAATTAATTAATTGAGATATATAAAATAAATATCTTAGAATTAGTATATATTATAAATACTATTATTCTCCCATCTCAGAACCTTAAGTTATTCAATCCTTCATTCCTAATATATAATTAGGATATTATAATTTTATTCTTAATTCTCTTTATATACAAAATAAATGTATACACATTATATAATGTATATTTATTTAATCATATACATGGCTCACATAAATTATCACGTATTCCACTTCTAACTCTAATTTTGACTTTTTTTCATAAAAGTCAACTGTTGACTTTGACCAAAAAGTCAACCCTTACACATTTTGTGTTTATTGTCTTTTCTGACTAAACTTGACGTTCCGGACACAACCGAGCAGTCCGTGTCTCAAAATTCTATCTCTAACTCACATTTTGAGTTTTAACTTACTATATTTTTAATTACTAAACATATTAGGTAAAAGCTTTATACTTATTCACCGTCTTTTGCCAATCAAGGCCAACATTCAAACTATGCTAATTACTAACATAATTTTATCTTGATTCTTATATCCTTATCTTAATCCATCATTTCTCTTGCTAAAATATATAACACCTTACTAAGTATATATATATATATACTCATCTTCGTTTAATCTCGTAGCATCTCTTCATGTGAAATCTTATTTACTTAATAAAATTTCCACATGCATCATTATAACATTTCTTAGATTATTCAGTTTACATCGAATTTATAGGTATCGTAATACCTTATCCTTGATATTCCTTCAAGTACATATTAATTCATTTCTAGGGTTTTGGATTTTTGTAACCCATATTTTCTCTATTCTCATTCGAATAGCAAATCATATAGGTTTTACTTAAAAAATTTAAATAAATCCTCAAATTCTCATCTAGGTTTTATTCTTTAACCTTTATTTTAATCATTTAAAATCTTATAGATTTTTGAGTTATCACATTCACCCCTTCTTCTAAGAATTTCCTCCTCGAAATTACAGTCTACTAATCACTACTCCTTTTATTCATCAAAACTAGGTTTTCAAGTTAACCTTTATCGGATTTTATGCTCAATTTAATGAGTACATATTGCTTCCTACTATGTGGAGCTCTTCTAATATCACATTCTTCCATGACTTCTCTCTAAGGAGTTAAAACTTTTCAAATCATGCTGAGGGGTCATATAGACCATGAACATATAGTTTTAACTGAATTCAAACCGCAAAACGATAAATTACTAGGTATGTTTACAATCACAAAGAAAGTAAACTACCGATGCTAGTACTTTAGGTAATCAGCCTATCATACGCTTACGTCATGCATAACGTATTAATCTTGTTTAGCGACTAATTGCGCTACTAGATTGGATTATTTTATCCAATCGGCATATCCCCCATATTCGGGGTTGTTCACCTCAGACTCAGCATAAGATTCCGCACCAAAATAATTTAGTTCGAGATAAATTCTCAGAGAGATACTTGAATTTTTCATAAACATTTGTCTAGCTGAATCAATTAGCTTAGACATACTAATAATTCGAATATCAATCGAAACATATATCTAGCCAAATCAAATTGGCACTTAACTTTTCTTTAAAATTCTGAAATTCATTTTATGACGTCATGATACCGCACTGTATTCATAGTCCATTTGAGGATTTCATCATTTTATGACTTCGTCATACTACATCGTACCATAGTGGGTTGACGATCCTTAGATCACATCCAACACTAAGTAATTCTGCATTGATAACTCCATCGTTTTTAACATCTTTGCACCAGGTTCCATGATGCATTGATCATATATAAAATACATTTCGATATCTTAAATTATTTTTGTCTAGCTGAAACAATTAGCGTAGACTCTTCTTTAAACAGCTCAAAACCATTGAAAATCACTTTTGGTGTTATCATGCCGCAATAGGTAACGATGTGTTAGTGGTACAAAGCCCATTTCTACACAATTGTAACCATGTGTTGCTGATAACCAAAATTCATTTTTATTTTTAAAGGCTTATCAGTGCAAATTTAGCTTAATGTCAAAAATCTGAAGTCTAGCACAACTAGAAGATTTGGAATACCTATGCTTCCATCATCAACTTCAATTGCTCTAATGATCAGTTGCTTAATAATTTTATCTATTAAAAATCCTCAATTCTTTATCCATAACTTTTCTATACCCCAGTATAGTTTATTAAACATATCACACGTTAGGAGTTCAGGAACTTACCACAATAATATGGATTTAGGAACTTATCCTAGTAATATATAGTTCAAGAACCAATCAGGAACTGTCCATACGCTTAGGGGTTCGAAAACATACCATACGATTATGAGTCACAAACTTACCATAAGTATGAGTTTTGAGAACCCGCACCTATCTTATATTCTCTACCTATCCGTTATACATATGAGAAAAGAATCACATTCTCAACATACATATAGCGAATAACGCGACACCAATATTTCAATGATTATCAATGTGATAAACTAAGTAGTCGTTAGACCAAGCACAAAACCCCCGCCCATACAAAGGTTTGTACAACTTAGCTATCACATGAGTCCTCCACTGAAATCCCACATAATCTTAGTCTCTTCTTTGCTCAATACGAATTTCATTTAATCCGTATATCATCCTTTTCAACGCTTTTGAGTTTAACTCGTACTATTTCATAGTACTATTCTCGTATATGAATTCTGCTATAAAGACTACAATCAATGGATTGATTATCTGTTCTCTTATGACCTCATCAGATCACGTTGTGATCTTATCTTATAATCGTGTTATATTACGATTCTTTACTATCTTATGATCGTTTTATTTTACGATCTTCTTTTCCTTTAATCATATTATATTATGATTTTACACTTTTCATCTTATAGACTTTGTCTATTTATTATCAATTTTCATCTTTATTATTGGAGTCAGGTAACTCCAAATTCTTATCTTATAATTCTTCAAGATTCTTCTTTGAATCTTATTTATCATCTTTTTGCCTTAATAATGAATTTACCAAATTCATCTCTTAGCATTTAAACTTTATTTGAGTTTATTCATCATCCTCCTCTTCGCAGTTATAGCCTAAGGTAATCCTACCTAAGGTTTATAACCTACAGCTCTAATACCAACCTGTGACGCCCCCAAATTCGGGTCCCAAGAACCTCAGCCTTGGTACGTTACGGTACTTCATTATCATACATATTCTATCATATAATGCGGAATAATAAACATATATTATTTATTTCACATAATTCTATAACATTTCTCCATGTTTATTAACCTTAACTAAATACATACCTTCAAAATTATGAAAGGTTTATATAAGATAACTAAATAGTTATTCGTGCTTAACACTATATTATTGTACTTTGCTCTTGTCTGTGTCCTTCTTCAAGCCTTTGTCTTAATCTGCAATTTTGTTATCATGATATAGCAAGGGTGAGCAACGACTTTGCCCAGCAAGTTTAAATTCAATAAAGATATATCATGATTGAAAGAATAATAAGCTTTCAAGTTTTTCAACAATATAATAATTGTGAAAGAGCATGAATCAAGTGTCAATAATTGAATGACTGAATTAATAAGATTTAATGTCACAAGGACCATGAACAACTTTAACTGAACCTTATGGTAATGAAGATGATCAGCCTTTCATACCTGATGAACATATGCAACATATACTAAGTGCGAATCAATAATCAGTATGGACGTGAATAATCTTTAATAATCATTCACTAACATGCTTTGAAATATAACTCGAGTTTGAGTTAGGAAACTTGCCTGCACCGTTGATTACTGCTACGCAATCTAATTTATCTCCTTATTGAAAAGACCTATCAGTTATAAGATTGATCTTTCAATTAGCATATCATACTTTTACTTTATAAGTAAACTATTTAACATTTAAACACATAGTCAAATATTAGATAACCTTAACACCATACTCATTTACAAGTCTAAACCTAGCATACATCGAGTCTTTAATAGTATTCAATATAGTATACTGAGTGGTTTCCCACAAACAACCAATAAATTAGTTTCTGTCTCGTCTACACTATTTTCACAGCGAGTTAGATCGGTTACTAATTCGTATATACCTTCCCCGTATGAAGGAATCGTTTAGTCCAGATATTATACATCAACTATTGCAGAATACGACTGTACTACTTTAGACTTAAAACTTAATCACTTACTTTATAAGTTCTTATATTAACTTGTCTAACATAGTTAAGTATTAGACATTACATTATAGTTTTAGTATTATCATTATACTTTGATAATCTTTTAATCATGTTATAACTTGTACTTATAAGTTATTCATTTCCATGTTATCTTAGTAAACTAGATAACATTTAAGTAAACTGGAATTACTATTTCAGTAAACCATTCTGAAATCACTATTTCAGCATCCTGAAATCACTATTTTAGCATCCTGAAATCACTGTTTCAGCAGACCATAATCCATTTTAGCAGACTGAATTCAATTTTAGCAACCCGAAATCAAATTCAGTACCCTGTATTCCTCTTTCAGTAGACTATAATCCATTTCAGCATACTGAAACCATTTCAGTAGACTGAAACCAATTCAGTAGACTGAAACCATTTCAGTAAACCCGAAACCAACTTCAGTATCCTGAATTCTTCTTTCCAACATATCACATACATAATATAGTTCCTTGAATACCAAATTCAACAACTATATTTAAAATAACTTATTTCTCTATTTTAAATTTTCGTTTAATATTATTAATTATTTAATAATATTTTAAGCTAAGGTTATTTACCTTTTAATAACTTTTAAGTAAAACATTACTAATAATATTATTAGTTATAAAAAAATAATTTAAGTCAATAATCCCATAAATAAACAATTTATTTTAATTATTTTTCTTTCCTTAATTAACTCATTAAAGCATTCTAAAATACCATACACATCATAATACTTCCCAAATGACCCAAACCTCCATCAAAAATCTGCACAAATCATGCTTAAGGGTCTCAAGTCGGGAAACCTTATTTTTCAAATTTTTGACATCACAAATTTAATTAAACTCATTTATTCATAGAACATCATTTATATGAAAATTACCAAATTAGTCCCAAAATTATTTCTTTTCTGGAATTTGGCAGAATATAGTCCCACATTGAACATATATTTTTACCGAAAATTTTAAAATATATTTACTATATTTAAATAGTCCATAATAGCCAAATCTTCTCAGATTTTTCATAAATCGAGATTTACTCCAAATATTCTGCAATTTACAGGGTAGGCTGCCGTTATATACATGTACTTTCAGTAAAAATTTTATAATTGTTGGACTTATACACAAAGAGTTATTTGGATGGCTTCAGAAAAATAGCCCTCCACCGTAAAATCCATATCTCTCAAACCGTATGGCCAAAAATTCTCAGATTTTTACAGGACCTTCATATTTTCTAATATTATCACTCCAAAATTTGAAGTTAAAAAAGCGGATAAAAATTCCCCCGAGGCGGACTGATCCAAAATTATTTTATAAATAAAAAAAATATTTCTCTTTTCTTTTAGTTTTCAAACCAATCAACACCCAATATGGGTAAATTCATACATGAAACACATAGATTGAAGGGTTTACACTTTCATATCAAAAGCCCATTTCCATCAATTCACAAAAAGAAATGAAAGTAAGGTTTAGGAATTAGGATTATACCTTTACTTTGCTTTTCTTTTTCTTCTTCTTCTTCTTCTTTCTTTCATGAAGAATTCTCTTTCCTTTCTCCCAAATGGGTTGCTGCCCCCTCTCTCTTCTTCTCTTCCCGTTACTTTCTTTTCTTTTTCCTTCTCTCTCTCACTTTCTTTTTCTATCTTATCTTATCTTTCTTTCTATCTTCTTTCTTATCTCTTCTAAAAAAATCTAACCAATATCTTTTACTTATCTTCTTATCCCTACATAATCTATCCAATATCTTCATTGCCCCTCTCATATTCGGCCATGTGGCCCATATCCATCCAAATCTTATTTTATTATATACTTGATTTAATGACCAATAAACCCCTTCCTCTTGGGCTTTAGTTTGGGCCATTAATAAATTCCCAGTGGGCTTGTATATTTTTTTTTCTTATTGTTTTGCTTACTAACAAAAATCAACTTAGGCTTCATACCCATAAATAAATTGTGCAATTATAATACTTGTCACATACATAATATATTGGGCTAGATTAATAATTTAATCGCCCTTAATCATTTTATCTACAAGTCTCATACTTAATTAATTGATTGAGCTTGTTTAAATATTATATCCTCCTTAGTCCAATAAAATTTATTATTTCTTGAGCTAATGCTCATCATTCTTGATATCTCCATATTATTATAGTCCAATCCTTTCCATCTTATCTCACCCTAAATATTTAATTAGGATTTACATTCATACATTTAGAATTTAAATCATCACTCTTGTACATTAAATTTTATAACCCAATTAAATTATTTTAATTAGGGTATAAAATTAATAAATTGAGATAGTAAAATATGTGTCTTAAATTAGTATAATTTATTATTCTCCCACATGTTCCTTAATAATTGAGCTCACTTGGGCTTAACACTTAATTCTTTTGGCCATAAGAATTATATGGTTCATTATCTTAAATTCTATCTTACCCTAATTATTTAATTAGGATTTTCATGTACTCAATTGGAATTTAAATCCTTACTCAAGTACATTTAATCTCTTAACCTAATTAAACTTACCTTAATTAGGTTATAAAATTAATTAATTGAGATATATAAAATAAATCTCCTATATATTATAAATACTATTATTCTCCCATCTCATAACCTTAAGTTATTCAATCCTTCATTCCTAATATATAATTAGGATTACATAAATTTTATCTTAATTCTCTTTATATACAAAATAAATGTATACACATTATATAATGTATATTTATTTAATCACATACATGGCTCACATAAATCATCATGTATTCTACTTCAAACTCTAATTTTGACTTTTCTCCATAAAAGTCAACTGTTGACTTTAACCAAAAAGTCAACCCTTACACATTTTGTGTTTATTGTCTTTTCTGACTAAACTTGACGTTCCGGATGCAATCGAGCAATCAGTGTCTCAAAATTCTATCTCTAACTCACATTTTGAGTTTTAACTTACCCCATTTTTTATTACTAAACATATTAGCTAGAAGCTTTATAGTTATTCACCTTCTTTTTTGCCAATCAAGGCCAACATTCAAATTATGCTAATTACTAACATAATTTTATCGTGATTCTCGTATCCTTATCTTAGTCCATCATTCCTCTTGCTAAAATATATAGCACATTCCTAAATATATATATATATATATATATATACGTATACTCATCTTTGTTTAACCTCATAGCATCTCTTCATGTGAAATCTTATTTTCTTAATAAAATTTTCACATGTATCATTATTACATTTCTTAGATTATTCAGTTCACATCGAATTTATAGGTATCGTAATACCTTATCCTTGATATTCCTTCAAGTACATATTAATTCATTTCTAGGATTTTGGATTTTTGTAACCCATATTTTCTCTATTCTCATTCGAATAGCAAACCTTAAAGGTTTTACTTAAAAATTTAAATAAATCCTCAAATTCTCATCTATGTTTTATTCTTTAACCTTTATTTTAATCATTTAAAATCTTATAGATTTTCGAGTTATCACACAATTTACTTTAACTTCTTTAGAGAAAAGACCTATAATTGGTCTTTCGATTAGTCATAGCATAACTCACTTATAATCTTATCATCTTATATTAAAGTGTTTAACATTTAATCATATAGTTAAGTATTAGACATTATATTAAAGTCTTAGTATTACTGTTATACTTTGATAATCTTTTAATCATGTCATAACTTATACTTATAAATTTTTTCCTTTATATGTTATCTTAGTAAACTAGATAACATGCCAGTAAACTGAAATACCATTTCAGTAAACCAAAATATATTTCAGTATCCTAAAATCATAATTTTAGTTGACAAAAATCAAACTCAGTAAACCGAAATTATTTCAGCAACCCTAAATCCATTTCAATACCCTGACTTCTCATTTCAATCTGCTACCATCATAATATAGTCCATTACATACCAAATTCAACGACTACAATTAAAATAAAGTAATTTCTCTATTTTAATCTACCGTTTAATATTATTAATTAAATAATAACATTTCAAATTAATGTTATTAACTTTTAATAACATTTAGGTCTAATATTACTAATAATATTTTAATCCAATATTATTAGTCATGTAAAAATATTTTAAACAATTTAATCAATTAATAAACAATTTATTTAATTACTTATTCTTTTATTAATTAATTCATTTAAACCTTCTAAAACACCATACCCATAACCACTCTTCACAACTGACCGAAACCTTCACCAAAAATCTGCATCAACTATGCTTAAGGGTCTCAATTCATGAAACCGTAGTTTCCGTAATTTTCAAATCATATATTTAATTTATTTTATTTATCCATATAATATGATTTATATGAAAAATAGAAAAACAACTCCAAAACTATTTCTTTTCAAGACAGTAGCTACATATATACCCCTCATGAAAATATATTTTTTGAAAATTTTTAAAATTCATTTACTATATTTAAATAGTCCATAATGGCCAAATATTGTCAGATTTTTCAGAAATCAAAATTAACTCTAAAACTTCTGATCTTTTTAGGGTAGGCTCCTGTTATGTACATGTACTTCTAGTAAAAATTTCATAATGTTTGGATCAATACATAGAGAGTTATTCGGTTAGATTTTTAAAAGTAGCCCTTCGCCGTAAAATGCATAACTCTCAAACCGTATGGCTAAAAATATTCAAATTTTTATAAGATCTAACTAACCTCTGTTACTAACTCCCCAAATTTTCCTCGAATTTTTAAAGCACAATAAGTGGACAAAACTGCCCTCGTGGCAGACTAATTAGTGAGCCTTTTAAACAATTTGTCCACTACGTGGACTGTTTTGACCAAAACACACACCACGACTGCTAGACACGTGATTTTTGAGTTCTACCACTTGAGTTAACTAGTCAACACATATATCTAACACCCCACTTTGACGGATCATGAAAAAAGGTGTAGATTTAACATACTATTTGATCAAAGGGAGAGAAAACTAGGATTTTCTAGATTTATAGAAACCTAGTTTCATTTCTCTCATTTTGATCCACTTTTTAATACTTGTACAAGTTAGATCCACACATGAATCTTCATAAAACACATAAATAAAAGGGTTCTATACTTTCAAATCACAAACCCTTTTCTCCATCAAATCCATAAAAGAAATTAAAAGCAAAGCTTTAAAAATAGGTTATACCTTGATTTCTTAGCTTCCTTCCTTCTCCAACCGTAGTAGGTTATAAATCTTGGGTGCATCTAGAAATCAAGCTCTCTCCCTTTCTTCTTCTCCTTCTCCCACTGAATCTCTCCCTTTTCTCTCTCTAATTTCTTTTGTTTCTCTTTTTTTTTTTTCTAGTTTAGGAAATGAAATGAATAGAAAAAGGAGATATTAAGTTTTCTAATACAACAAATGAATAACTATATCTATTCTTATCTTAGCAAATCTTTCTCCATTTTCTCTCTCATTATTACAATGTTTCTTAAAAGGATAGGTATAAGTGGTGTCTCCATTCAATGGGTGCCACATTGCACAAATTGTCCACTCACTAAAGTAAAGTAATTATCACAAACATCCCCCTTGTTCATCACCTTCAAAAACTGGCCACATGGCCTTATTTCCTTCTATATTTTTTTTATTATATGCTTTATTTAATAACTATAATGTCATTCACAAATGGGCTAAACTTTGGGCTTTTAATTAAATTCTTATTGGGCTTGCATTTTTATTATTTTGCTTACTAACAAAAATGAAGGCTTCTCCCATTAATTAAATTGGGCCACTTTTATATTTATCTTATACATGATATATTGAGCTAATTCAATAATCTAATTACCCTTAAATTAATTTATCTACAAGTCCAATGCTTAATTAAATAATTGGGCTTGTTTAAATTACTTACTCTTCTTAATTTATTATCCCTTGAGCTAATGCTCATTATTATTGATATCTCCATATTATTATCCATTAATAATATTAATTCACTTACATAACCCAATTAGACCTGTCGTATTCAATTTTATTGAGTATGTAATTAGGGTTTAACACCTTAAATCCATTTTTTGGATTATTAAAATACTTAGGTTAGTTCACTAACTTATTTAACTTATTAGTGAGACTTCCTTTAAATACTTATAGCATATTATTCACATAATAACTTTATCATCAATAATATATCACAAATTATTTAATATATTTATTTACAACGCACACAGAAATTCTTGGTTATTACATTCTCCCCTCCTTATAAGAATTTCGTCCCTGAATTTCCATTAAGGTTACTCATAAAGATTCAGATAATTCTTCCTCATCTTTTCCTCAAGCTCCCACGTAGCTTCCTCAGTATTGTGGTTTCTCCATAGGACCTTGACAGAATGTATAACCTTATTTCTCAATTTCTGCTCTTTCCTATCCAAAATTTCTACAGGAACCTCCTCGCATAATAAATCCTTCTCGACTTGAATCGGATCGTAGGATATCACATGCTTGTAATCCGGCTTGTACGGATGCAACACTAACACATAAACATATTTTGAATATGTTCCAGTTCAGGAGGTAGAGCTACCTCGTATGCCACTTCACCTATCTTCTTCAGTATTTCAAACGGTCCAATAAATCTCGAACTCAGTTTACCTTTCTTCCCAAATCTTATCTTCCCCTTCCAGGGAGATACCTTGAGAAATGCATAGCTTCCTACTTTGAAGTCTCTTTTCTTGCGATGAATATCTGCGTACTTCATTTGTCGATCTTGAGCTTCTACCAGTCGAGCTCTTATCACTTTGATGACCTCCACGGTCTGCTGCACTAATTTTGGCCCCAACAGTCTTCATTCACCTACTTCTTCCTAACATAAGGGCGTTCTGCATTTTCTTCCATACAGGGCTTCATACGGCGGCATTCCAATGCTTCCATGATAACTATTGTTATACGCAAATTCCACCAATGGAAGATGATCTTCCCAACTTCCTTTGAAATCTATCACACAGGCTCTGAGCATGTCTTCTAGTGTTTGAATCGTTCTCTCGCTTTGCCCGTCTGTCTGTGGATGATACGCGGTACTTAACCTTAGCTATGTCCCCATTCTTTCTTGTAGACTCCTCCAAAAGTTCGACATGAATTGCGGATCTCTACCAGACACAATTTATACTGGCACTTCATGTCTTGAAATTATTTCCTTGATATACAATTTGGCTAACTGGTCCAAAGTATACCTGATCTTGATTGGCAAAAAGTGTGTTGACTTTGTAAGACGATCAACAATCACCCATATGGCATCATAACCCTTCTGTGTCGCTCGAAGTCCTACCACAAAATCCATCGTGAGGTGCTCCCATTTCCATTCTAGAATTTCCAACGGCTATAATAGTCCACTTGGTCGTTGATGCTCTGCCTTGACTCTTTGACAAGTTAAACATCTACTGACGCATTCAACAACCTCTCTCTTCATGTTTGGCCACCAATAATGTTGACGCAAATATTGATACATCTTTGTGCTTCCTGGGTGTATTGAATATCTTATATTGTGCCCTTCTTATAAAATCTCCTCTTTTAACTCTGGTACTGCAGGTACCCAAATTCTTCCTTCAAATCTCAACAATCCAGTGCCGTCAATCTTATACTTCAACTTTTCGCCTTCAGCCAATCGCTTCTTTATATTACCGCATTCTTCATCATTCTCTTGTGATTCTTTCACCTTGTCTAATAAAGTCGGACTTACTTCCATTTCTATCACTTTATCCGAATCCTTCGGATTTTTCACCTCCAACTCCATTTTCTTCATTTCTCTTACTAATTCTTCTTGGTCTGTCAATACAAATAACTTTTCTCTGCTCTTCCTGCTTAAAGCATCGGCCACTACATTAGCTTTCCCAGAATGATATAGAATATCATAATCATAGTCCTTGATCAATTCTAACCATCTCCTCTGCCTCATGTTTAACTCCTTTTGTGTAAAGATATACTTCAGACTTTTGTGGTCTGTGTATATCTCACACCTTTCTCCGTAGAGATAATGTCTCCAAATCTTAAGGGCAAACACTACCGCAACCAATTCCAGGTCATCTGTAGGGTATCCCTTCTCATAGTCCTTTAATTGTCGTGACGCGTACGCAATGACTTTACCATTCTGCATTAACATGCAACCTAGTCCCTTGTGTGATGCATCACTATACACTGTAAAACCCCCTGTACTATCTGGTAAAGATAACACAGGTGCTTCACTTAATCTTTTCTTTAATTCCTGAAAACTCTATTCACACTTCTCTGTCCACACATACTTAACAGTCTTCCTCGTCAGATTAGTTAATGGCGTCGCTATCTTCGAGAAATCCTGAATAAACCTTCGGTAATATCATGCCAATCCTAAGAAACTTTTGATCTTTGTCGGTGTCTTAGGTTGTACCCAATTTTTCACCGCTTCTACTTTTGCTAGATCAACAAAAATTCCCTCGTTATCAATGACATGTCCAAAAAATTAAACTCTGTTCAACCAGAACTCACACTTTGAAAATTTAGCATATAACTTCTCTTTTCTTAAGGTTTCCAATACAATTCGTAGATGTTCTGCATGCTCCTCTTCAGTCTTCGAATACACCAAAATGTCGTCAATGAACACAACCACAAACTTATCCAAAGACGGCTTAAATACTCTATTCATCAAGTACATAAAAGCAGCTGGTGCGTTCGTCAGTCCAAACGACATCACTAGGAACTCATAATGGCTGTAACGAGTTCTAAATGATGTCTTTGGTACATCTTCCGTCCTCACCTTTAATTGATGGTAACCAGTCCTTAAGTCAATCTTCGAAAAACATTTCGCTCCTTTAATTTGATCAAACAGATCATCTATTCTTGACAACGGATATTTGTTCTTGATTGACACCTTATTGAACTCTTTATAATCTATACATAACCTCATCGAACCATATTTCTTCTTTACAAACAACACCGGTGCTCCCCATGGAGATACACTAGGTTGGATGTACTTCTTGTCCAATAACTCTTATAGCTGGATCATCAACTCTTTCATTTCTACCGGAGCCATTCGATATGGTGCTTTCGATATCGACGCTATCCCCGGTACTAAATCTTTCACAAACTCTATCTCTCTGTCTGGCGAAAGTCCTGGAAGTTCTTCTGGAAAGACATCCCCAACTTATTAACTATAGGTATCTGTCCCATGTCCAAATTCACAACCCGTGTATCCACTACATGAGCCAAATAACCTTCACATCCTTTTCATAACATCCTCCTGGCCTGCATCATCGTCAGACAACTCGTTTGTCTTGGTGACATGCTACCATAAAATACCACCTTAGACTTATTTGGTGTCTTAAGGCGTATACTCTTCTTATGGCAATCTATAACTGCCTCATGGTTAAACAACCAATCCATCCCTAAGATAACATCAAATTCTCCTAAGCGTATCGGAATCAAATTCACGCTTAATTTATGTCCCCTTATTTCCACACCACAGTTGTTATGGATGAACTCTACAAGGATCACTTCTTTATTTCCAACTTCTATATTCATTGGGTTCTTTAACTTTTCACAGGGTAAGTTTAATCTTTTAGCAAATTCATCAGACACAAATGAACAGGTAGCTCCCGAATCAAATAATACGTATGCATTTATATTATTGATCAAAATTATACCTGACAGCACCTCCTTTGATGCCACTGCGTCTTGCACAGTCATGTTGAATGTTCGGGCTGTCGGCTTGCTCTGCTGCATTAGCCCTCCAATTGTTAACTTTGGGGTACTGCTCTTATTTCCACTTCCTCTGTCAGTATTCTTCTTGAATGGACAATCCTTAAACCGATGTCCCGCTCCCCCACAAGTAAGGCAACCTCCCTTCTTTGGTTTAGGACAATTCGGTGAGATATGTCCTTCTTTGCCGCAGTTATAACAAACATTCTTTCCCTTCATACACTCCCCAGAGTGATTCTTTCCACACTTGACACATGCTGGCTTCTTCTGTGGTGTACTCCCTTGTTGGGTTCCCGATTCATTGCCATTGTTCCACTTGCGTTTCTTACTATTACTGCCACCACTGCTGGCACCCGGATGACCTCCTTCAATCTTCTTCTTATTCTTCTCTTGGTTGAATCTAGATATTGCCTCACTACTACCTTCTGCAATGATAGCCTTTTCTAACAGTGCTAAAAACGTAGCAATTTGTAGCACTGCAACTTTGTTGTGTATCCACGGCTTCAGCCCATTTTCAAACCTACGCGCCTTTCGTGCTTCTGTATCCACCTGATGAGGTGCGAATCTGGCTAGCTCATTGAATTTTTCTGCATATTCGGCAACTGTCATGTTATCTTGCTTTAGTTCAAAAAACTTCACCTCCATCCTGGCTTGCATGCCTTCTGAGAAATAGCTTTCTAAGAACAACTCCTTAAATCTTGTCCATGCTACTACTTCCGTTCCGGCTCTAGCTTGGTTCGACTCCCACCAGTAATTAGCTTTCACCTTTCATCAAGTAGGTAGCAAAAGTCGTCTTTTGCTCTTCGGCTACCCTAGCAATGATAAAGGCCTTTTCCATCTCTTTCACCCATGTTTGAGCTTCTATGGGATCCGTGGTTCTGCTAAATTTTGGCGGTCTTACAGCCTTAAAATCTTTAAAATTTGCTAATCTATTATTCACTTGATTCCTTGCTGCAGGTGCACGAGTTCGCATAGCTTGAGCTATCATATTTGCAAAGTTCTGCATTGGGTCAACTCGATCTCTTTCATTATTTATAGATCGCTCCTCCCTCTGGTTACGATTTTGGCGTCTTGGCGGCATTATCTAGTTTAAACAAAATCTTACATTATCTCTTCGAGTTTCACTATATGTTACAAGTATGTAAAATACAACATGTAATATAAATTCTAACAATCACATTATCATCATGTTCAACTTGCTGAACTATCCATTTCAGCTTAATACAGCTTTTAATTATCACAGAGATAACTTATTACCTTCATTCTCAAGACTTATCTACTTAATCAAACATTTAGTTATAATACCGCATTTATATTTATATACCAAATTTTTAGTGTCGTACACATGCTTGGCATATTTCTATAAATGCTAACTATCCCATTCTTAACATCCAAAGATGGAATCTACCAAAATATACACTCCGCTACACAACTAAGATGGGGATACATCATATTTACATACAACTTCTCACAGCTAGAGGTTTACATCACACATAATCTAACCTTGCTAAACAAAAAGGGTACTATAGTATCTATATACATCACTACCAACTAACACCTCACTGGCTGTCAGGTGCCCCTTGGGCATGCTCCTGCTTTTGCAGTGCATCTCCCATCACACGACATCGCACCGACCGGCTAGACTCGCCGATCTCGAAACGCGACCTCACCTGACCAACCCTGGGACTTTTATATGCTGCATCTAAGGCCCATCCCAGAGACTCTAGTCTGACTTCCTTCTCTTCCAGAAGTAACTCCAGCTGGTCCACCATATTTGCTGCTCTAATCCATGCCTGCTCAATCTTGATCTTATCTGCAATCTCCAGATCAAACTCAAATTGCATTGCCGCATGCTCAACTCTTAACACTCCAAGCTTTACCTCTTCTTGTTCTAATCTCTCCCTCAGCTTAGCATTCATGGTAACCATTTGCTGAGATGAGGTCGTCTGTCCCTGTAACTGTATCTTCATCTCAGCAAGCTCTAACTGAGCCTGGTACACCAACTCCTTGTATTGAGTTTTAGTAAACTGATGAGTGGCGTTCTCCTGCTCCAACTGTGTTACTCTATTCTCCAGCGCTATGTTCTCTTCGAACAAGTCCCCCATCATATCCTCGTCATTCTTGTCACTATCAGCTTGATCCTCTACCAGATCTATCGGCTCTTGCTCAACTGTATGGCTACCTTGTCCTTTCGCAGGCATCCTATAACTAAACAACACAACATCAGTATCACAATAAAATATATTTATTGATAAATGAAACAATATTTTATTATGTACCATCTATACAAGATGAATCTACACAATCCATCCCTTAGCATATTCTATACGAGTTTTCTTCTAAGGTTATAACCTAGGTTTCGTATCCTAATGTTTATAACCTACAGCTCTGATACCAACCTGTGACGCCCCCAAATCCGGGTTCACTAACCTCTGATTCAGTGCCCACGGTACATCATCATCATAAGCATTCTATAAACTATTGCGGAATAATAAACATATATTGTTCATTACATTAAAGTCTTACAAACATATCCCAAGGTCTATTATCTTTACTTAAACATACCTTATATAAGTTACATATAGTAACACAAAAGGTTTACAAATACATCAAACGTAGTATCTCATGATACATAAGCTTTTATGTTCACTACTCCTGAATCTTTCCTTTGCCCTTGTTTTTCTTACTCGAACTCTCGGGCTTAGCTGAAATAATTGTCATGATATAGCAAGTGTAAGCAACTAATTTGCTTAGCAAGTTTAAATATGAAAGAGATATATCATGATTAGAAAAGAATTTATCTTTCAATGTTCAACAAGATAAATTGATTATGAAAGAACATGAATTACATCTTTATAACTGTATATTCGAAGTAATTGAATAACAGATGCTGAGCGGTTTTAAATAACCGTGAACATATACTAAGGTTGTCAGTATTTAAACTGGTTCTTTTAGTTAATTTTGGTAATCAAGGAGATCAGCCTTTTATACCCGGTGAAATATGCATAATCACTCAATATACTAGCAACAATTGTTTTTCCAATAATGCTTTAGTAAAACTGTTCTTTTTCTCAGTCAAGAGTCCTTACCATTTCAATTGGTTAGGCACCGCTTTAAAAACATATTTGATTTAACAAATTTAAACATGCTTGATCTAGCTGATATAACTAGCATAGATCCATATCATAAACAGTTCATGAATGAAAGAACTTTAACTAATTCAAAGTTCAATAATAATAGAACATGAATTCAATTGCACAAAGTGCGATTTAACAACAATCAGTAAGAATGTGAATAATTATCAATAACTATTCACTAACATGCTTTGGAATATAACTCAAGTTTGAGTCAGAGAACTTGCCTCAATCGTAGTCTACTGCTATGCAATTTACTTTAACTTCTTTAGAGAAAAGACCTATAATTGATCTTTCGATTAGTCATAGCATAACTCACTTATAATCTTATCATAGTAAAGTGTCTAACATTTAATGTAACGACTTCAAAATTCATACAATAATATTCTCCTTCTCACCATATATATATATATCGATAGCGCGACACCAATCTTTCAACAATTATTAATATGATAAACCAAGTGTCCCTGCCCATACAAAGATTTGCACAACTCAGCCACCACATGAGTCCTCAGTTGAAATCCCACTTAACTCTATCTTACTCATAACTTCTTATTCTATGCTCGATATAGATTTTCTGTATCTCATAATTTATAACTCCTCGTGAGTTAATCTCGTACTATACCATAGTACCTTCTCGTTATAGTCTCAAGTTATAACGATCACGCTGTCTTTCAACTTTAAAAAGATCACGCTGTGATCTTATTCTATAATCATCTCCCTTATGATTCTCATTATCGTTTTGTTTTAAATTGTCTTATCTCTACCTTTCATCATGTTATACCATGATTTCATTATGCTTTTAATCTTATAGACTTCGTCTATTCATCGTTATTCGTCATCTTGATTATTGGAGTTAGGAACTCCTCATTCTTATCTTTATATCTCTTCAAGATTCTTCTTTGAATCTTCTTGTTTATTAAACAACTCTTCTTTTAAGAATTTCTAATTCATTCATATAGTTCAATATTTTATTCGAGTTTTATTCCTCGTCATTCTAATCTTCTTCTTATAACATTTCTAGGACTTAACTCATCCTATACATCTAAATATGTGAAAAGAATCACCTTTTCATTATATGTAACTTAAACTTAACTTTTTATTCTCTAAGGTCATAGCCTAAGGTACTCTTACCTACGGTGTATAACCTACAGCTCTGATACCAACTGTAATGACCCCAAAATTCATACAATAATATTCTCATTCTCGATCGTTAACAATACAACTTTAATCATCTTTACATCATTATTCGATATTAAAATTACTAAAAATGCGGAATATTTTAAACTTTTATAAAATCTTTCTTTATTGTCCTGAATCGCAACCTTTACATTACATAACTTCGATTCAAATCTAAATCATGAATCGTTACAACGAAATGACTATACAAAGTCTTACATTACAATTATTATCCATATACATCGGATAACTCAACTTTACAGCTTTAGATCTACATTACAATCAAGATATTAAATGCATTTCTCATAAAACATAAGTAAGCTTCTTGAATTACTATTGAACTCTAACATTCAACTAGCATGTATCATTACCTTGCCTCCTTGACCTGCAAAAATAGTTATTTGCAAGAGTGAGCTCGACAGCTCAGTAAGAACAAACAGTTTTCGTGCATCACGTAGCACATAATTAACATGCTCAACATACATCTCATAAACATTAAAGTAACAAGGCATACATGCTTTAATTCACATAACAAATATAAAGATTGAGTTCCTTACTCAATCAACATTCTTAAACCAATCAATATAGTCATAAATTGACTTTAAAATTTCATGCTTGTAACATATATAACATAGCATGCTCTTTGCAATACATTTTAAAATAGTTCATAATATCATCAAGTTCACATAGAAAAGAGAAACCGAAAGAGTTGTCTGGCTCGTAGATTACCAATTATTGAAAAACAGCTTATAATAATCTGCTTCATCAATCTTACACACGTATTACCATACGGATCAACTATTAGTCACCTAGCAACGCTTATCAAACGTCTAAGTAAATTCTACTTTATACTTTCTAATTTACACTTCGTAATTCTCTTCCATTTACTCGTTTGACACTCACTGTCTAACTTATGTATAATTAACAACATAAGTTAATTATCCTATAACTACTCCTCATAGTTAGTTAACCAACTTAGGTTAACTCAATCCTCTTTAACTATTAAGTTAATAGTTACTTATGTAGCACCCCCAAATCCGGGTTCACTGAACCTCGGACCTGGTACGTTACGATACATCATTTCTATAACTATTGCGGAAGATATAAACATAAATTGTTTATACAATAACTTATTACAACATAATCCCCAAGGTCTGTAACCTTAACTTAATACCTGCCTTTAATATCCTATACGACATACAATATCATTTATATCCTACACTAGTACCATTTTAACCGTATAATAATTTCATCCTGGAACTTGTCTTTGCCTTTGACTGTGTCCGAAGTTTCGTCTTTAATCTGAAATGTTTATCATGATATAGCAAGGGTGAGCAACAAGTTTGCTCAGCAAGTTTAAGTTCAAATGAAGAAATATTATGATTGAAAAGAATAATAAGTTGACAAACTTTCAACAATATAAATAATTGTGAAAGAATATAAATCAATTTTCATAACTGAATGACCGAGTCAATAATGAAGAATGGCCAACAATAAACATGAACAAATTTATCTAAACCAAATGATAATGAAGGTGATAAGCATTTCATGCCTGATGAACATATGCAGCATGCACTAAGTGCGAATCAATAATCAATACAGATGTGAATAATTAACAATAATTATTCACGAACATGCTTTGAAATATAACTCAAAGTTAAGTTAGAGAAAAACATGCCAGTACCGTCGATTACTGCTACGCAATCTAATTTAATCTCTTTATTGTAAAAACCTATCAGTTATAAGATTGATCTTTCAATTAGCATAACATATTTATTCCATCATACTATTAATTTAAAAGTAAACCATCTAACACTTAACCACATAGTCAAATATTAGAAAATCTTAACACTAAACATATTCACAAGTTTAAACCTAGCACACATCGAGTCTCTAATAATATTCAATATAGTATACTGAGTGGTTTCCCACAAACAACTAAAAAATTAGTTTCCATCTCGTCTACACTGTTTTCACAGTGAGTTAGATCGATTACTAATTCATAGATACGTTCCCCATATAAAGGAGTCATTTAGCCCAGCTACTATACATCAACTATTAAAGGGTACACTTGCACTACCTTAGACTTAACACTTACTCGTTCATTTATAAGTTATTATTATAACTCGGTAAACTGTTTACTATTTCAATAAATTAACTTCCTCATTTCAGTAAACTGAAATCAATCTATCTTCTCTTCTTAACCATATTAGTTTTTATTTCAGCAAGCTGAAACCAAACTGTCTTCCTAACATTTTCAATTTTCCCATTTTAGTACCCTAAAATTGTTCATTTCAGGAAGCAGAAATACACTATTCACGAAAATATCAAATCATCTTATTATATTTCTATCCTTTGGCCAAACACATATCCATATATTTCATACATAAAAACAATTTTCTGGAATTTTTCAACTCCCTTAAGTATTTTTCAAAAATCCATTTCTAGTTAATTCCTTAACAAATTAGCTACCTCATGCTTAACTCAAGAAACTCTCAACTCTTGGCAGGATCTTACACATGTTAACGTAGACTTACAGTTTAAACTTCGTGGCCATCGGAGTTATACAACTTCGGTTATAGCGATTTTCGTCGAAAAAACGCAAATATTGAAATAATCATAACTTGCTCAATTTAAGTTGAAATGTGCTCATTTTCGGACACAAGCTAGTTTATAACATATATTTTAATGTTCCAAAAGGCCTAATTTTATTTCATAACTTAAGTGGCCGAAACAGCCCCTTAAATTTCTGGACAACCTACTCTTTAGCCTTTTTAAGATTTTGCTTCATTTACTCAAAAACAGTCCACACGAAAATCTATAACTCCTTTTTAAGAGATTTCACTTGGAAAAGTTAGAAGACTTATATATATATCTCTAAAAATTGACCACACTCAAAAATTCAAAATATACTAAGAGACATTATCGTTTGAATTTCATACTTTGTTTTTACAAAAATCTAATTTTTCATACTTGATGATTTCTAAGAAAACTTTCATATTCCCACCTAATAACCAACATAATCCATCATCAAACATCATAACACAAACTAATACCAAATATATTCATGGATCTATCATGATCCATGATCTATTTCAACAATCTATCACAAAATCCAAATAAAACACAAGTAAAGTTAAGAAATATTAGGTTTTCTACTTTTGAAAAACTTATTTTCTATTTCATGCTTTAGATTCAACTTTTGATCCTTAAAAGGGTTAGATCCAAACATGAAACACTAATAAACATAGAGATCTAAATTTTTAAACCTTAAGATCATAGTTTTACAAAATCAAAACTTAAATCAATCAAAGAAGAAAATTGATTATATAAGTAGAAATTCTTTATTATACCTTAGCTTCTCCATTCCTATCTTCTTCCCAAGATTGATTAGAGATCTATGGAACTACATAAAACTCTTCCTCTTTCTCTCCTATAGTGGCCTAACCTTGGCCCTCTATCTCTCTCTCTCTTGCTTGCTTAAACAAAATGATACAAATGAGAAGAGAGAGAAGATAAAATGATTTTGTTGTTTTGTAGAAATGAAGAGATATACAGTATATCTCTTATTATTATTTTTATTCTCCACACTCTTGCACCTCTCTCTTTCTCATCATGTTTAAGCTTGCTTGCACTCCAAAGGTTGCTTGAAAACTTGGTTAAAGTTGGTGGCTAAATAGAAATTGGACACCTAAGGTGTTAGTTCACCAACTAAAGTTACTATCATCAGTACATACACTCCCCCTTGTTTCTTCTCCAAATTTTCGGCCACAAGGCCTTTTTGGGCTCAATTTTATTTTATTTTAAAGGCCCAAATAGCTTACTTAAGGTCTCATAGGTCCCTTCCCCCATTGGGCTTAGTTTCGGCTACTCTTTTAATGTTTTGGGCTAGCAAATTTTAATTATTTGGGCTTGCAAATCAAAATAGTTTCCTACTATTTAATTTTATACTTATTCAATGACTTAAATACTCTTCCTCAAGTGGGCTAAGCTTGGGCCAAGCTTGGGCTCTCACTAAATTTCCTTTTTGGACTTGCACTTTTCTTAATTTACTTACTAATAAAATGAGCTTGAGCTTCCTCCATTAATTACATAGGGTCATCACTATACTTGCCCTATACATAATATATTGGGCTAGTTTAACAACTTAATTAAATCAAATTAGCTACAAGTCAAATGCTCAAATAAATAATTGAGCTACTTAATTAATTCCTTGGGCCACAAAATCATCTTAGTCCATTAATCTATTCTCACTAGAATCAATGCTCAACATTTTTGATATATACATATTCTTAATTATCTTTATATCCAAAATAAATGTATACACATTATATAATGTATATTTATTTAATCGTACACACAATTCACATAAGTCATAACATACTCCACTAAATGTATTAACTTAATAGTCCTAATTGACTTAATAAGTTATAAACACTCACATAATTCACATATCTAATTTATATATTAGGTCACCAAACTTTATAGGTATCGTAGTACCTTATTCTTAATATTCCATTAAACACATATAGATTCATCTTTAGGGTTTAAAATTTTTTTATAACCCATATATTCTCTATTCTCATCCGAACAGTAAACCATATAGGTTCTTCTTTAAAAATTTTAAATAAATCATCTATTTTCACTCTAGATTTTAAAGTTTAACCTTTAATTTAATCATTTAAGATTTTTTAAATTTTTGGGTTGTCACATTCACCCCTTCTTCTAAGAATTTTGTCATCGAAATTACAGCCTACTAATCCCTACTCCTTCTATTCACCAAAACTAGGTGTTCAACTTAACCTTTATCTGATTTCATTCTCAGTTTAATGAGTACACAAGACTTCCTTCTATGAGGAACTATTCTATCATCACATTCTACCCAGACTTCTCCCCAAGGAGTTAAAAACTTTTCAAATAATGCTGAGTGGCCATGAACTTTCATTTTTTAATTTTGAAAAGGTTTAAACAGAAATTCATCTGCAAACCGATCTGGACTTACAGACACATTGAGTGATCAGCCCGTATGCCCTGCATTGATCAGATGCTACAGGCTGGAACGACATTAGAGTTCATCATCACCACCTTTGGCGCATAAATATTTCCCAATTTAGGGATGTTCATACTCAGCCTGGAGTCCGAACCAAAATAATATGGTTTGGGATAAATTCTCAAAGAGATACTTGAATTTTCATAAATATTAGTCTAGCTGAATCAAATAGCGTTAGACATATACTAATAATTCGAACATCAATCAAAACATGTATCTGGCCAAATTTAATTGGCACTTGAATATTCTTTAAAATTCTGAAAATTATTTTATGACGTCATTATACCGCACTGTATTTACAGTCCGTTGAAGATTCCGTCATTTTTGCGACTTTGTCATAAAATAATATACCATAGTGGGCTGACGATATTTAGATCACATCCAACACTAGGTAAGAATGTATTGATGACTCAATCGTTTTTATCATCCTTGCATCAGGTTCCATAATGTATTGATGATATATAAAATATATTTTGATATTTTAAATAATTTTTTTCTAGCCGAAAAAATTAGCGTAGACTCTTCTTTAAACCATTCAAAACTATTGAAAATTATTTTTGGAATTATCATGTCGCAACAGGTAACGATGTGATAATGACTCGAAGTCCATCTCCACACCCTTGCCACCATGTTTTGAAGATAACCAAAAATTCATTTCATTTCGTAAAAGACACATTAGTGCGAATTTAGCTTGATGTCAAAAATTTTGAACTCTAGCACAGCTAGAAGATTTGGAATACCTATGCTTCCACCATCAACATCAATTTTTCTAATGATCAATTGTTTAATAATTTTATCTATTTCTATTATCCTCAATCCTTCATTCACAATTTACCTATACCCTCGTATAGTTCATCAAACATACCATACGTTATGAGTTCAGGAACTTACCACAATCGTATAGGGTTTTGGAATTATCCTAGTCAAACCAAAGTCGTCCATTCGCTGAGGGGTTCCACCATACGATTATGAGTCACGAACTTACCATACGTATGAGTTTAAAGAACTCGCACCTAATCTTATATTATCTACCTATCCGTTATACATATGAGAAAAGAATCACCTTCTCAACATACATATAGCGAATAACATGACACCAACATTTCAATGATTATTAATGTGATAAACTAATTAGTCGTTAGACCAAGCATAAAACCCTCGCCCATACAAAAGTTTGTACAACTCAGCTATCACATGAGTGCTCAATTGAAATCCCACATAATCCTAGCTCCCTCAATACTCGATATGAATTTTATTTAATCCGTATCTACAATTCACAACTCTTTCCTGAGTTTAACTTGTACTATTTCATAGTTCAATTGTCATACATCAATTCTGCTATAAAGTTTTCAATCATTTGATTGATCATCTATCCTTTTATGACCTCATCAGATCACGTTGTGATCTCATATTATAATCGTATTATATTACCATTCTTTTCTATGTTATTATCATTTTGTTTTACGATCTTCTTTCCCTTTATACTTTTAGTCTTTTAGACTCTATCTATTCATTATTACTGTTCATTTTTATTATCAGAGTTAGGTAACTCTGGATCTTTATTACTTGTCATGATTCTTCTTTGAATCTTATTGACTTACCAATACCTTGCCCAAATTCATCGCTTTAATTTTAAACTCTATTTGAGTTTATTCCTTATCCTCATCCCTGCGGTTATAGCCTAAGGTACCCCTACCTAAGGTTTATAACCTACAGCTCTGATACCAACTGTAGCGCCCCCAAATCCGGGTTCCCAGAACCTCGGACCTGGTACGTTACGATACATCATTTCTATTACTATTTCGGAAGATATAAACATAAATTGTTTATACAATAACTTATTACAATATAATCCTCAAGGTCTGTAACCTTAACTTAATACCTGCCTTCAATATCCTATACGACATACAATGTCATTTGTATCCTACACTAGTACCATTTTAACCGTATAATAATTCCATCCTAGAACTTGTCTTTGCCTTTGACTGTGCCCGAAGTTTCGTCTTTAATCTGAAATGTTTATCATGATATAGCAAGGGTGAGCAACAAGTTTGTCCATCAAGTTTAAGTTCAAATGAAGATATATCATGATTGAAAAGAATAATAAGTTGACAAACTTTCAACAATATAAATAATTGTGAAAGGATATAAATCAATTTTCATAATTGAATAACCGAGTCAATAATGAAGAATGGCCAACAATAAACATGAACAAATTTATCTGAACCAAATGGTAATTGTGACGCCCCCAAATCCACGTTCCTTCGAAACCTCGAATTCGGTGCAGTCACGATACTATTATCGCCAAATTATTATATCTTTTATTTATTACTAAAAGAATACAACTTGCTTTATTACAATTTAGAATATAAATTCTATTTATATCCAAGATCTCGTCTTTACATTATATTCGATATTACTAAAATGCGAAATAATTTAAACTTTTCAATATCCTTTGAATAAAAATCTTTTTATTGATTCCATAACTTTGATACCGATTACAAATCTTGAATCAACTATATAATATGATTCCTTCTTATCTGAGTTATCGTATAAATATTTACAACTCAACTCGATATCCTCTATGTATTAATTAATACATTCTTACAATACAACAAGTATTAAACAGTGTAAGCAACTATCGAGTACATCATCTAGAATCTAAACATGGCCCAGACAATAATCTAAGTAATATTCTTCAATGCGATACTATCTATCTTTATCAATCAAGAAGCACGAAATCTTTACCGTGAATCCTTAACCTGCAAAAGTGGTTGTTTGCAAGAGTGAGCTCGACAGCTCAGCAATTCTAACAGTCCTCATGCATCACATAGCATATAACATCATACTCAGTTCATGCATTTATAAACAGTTTATATTTACTACGCGTGTTACTTTTCACATAACAAGTATATCATCAAAGATCAACTTTCAATCTCATTTATATCTCATATACAGTTCATATATAAGTTCACATTATAACAGCATAATATAATTCAACTAACAGTTATTGAATTCATATATCAAATAGGAACTGAAAGACTTGCCTGATTCGTAGTTTAATAACTACGACTTAACTGCTTAAGAATCTCTGCACTTTATGTAATCCTACACAGTTATATTAACCATAGAGATCACACTCATCAGTTATATGCATCCACACATTCTCAATGTAATAATAAAGGTTACATTGTTGTCTAACTTGTTTCTTAGAACCTTGTTTCACTTTCAAAACATACTCCTATAATAGCTAGTATAGGTATACTTTTAATATCAACATTCATACACCTTTACTCGACTCGCTATGTGTTCGACACATATTTAAAGCTCATAGATACATGATCTATATGTCTTTCATGTTTCTCAAACCTTATCGAAACCATTACATTCAAACTTTTCTAAGTTTCACCTTTCAAAATCCTTGTCATATTTTAAACTAGGCATGCAAGGTTATTATGTTTATCATATAGTCATAAACCAGTAGGGGTCAGACCATGATTTGCAGTTTAAGTAATAATACAAGTCTACTACAAAATCAAGAACAAACAGACTGCACAAATCCTGAAAACAGGATGGTGCAGCTGCGCAGGTATTGGCCTTAAGAGTGGCGCAGCTGCGCCACTCACTGGTCAAACCAGAAATGACCTTTCATTCTACTGGACAACCCGAGGTCATTCACTAGCATTCAGATTACTGATATCCATTACGTACCTATATCTATAGGGTCATTAACTCAAGTTTGAAACCTAGCATGCACATTCAAATCTAATTCAAAGTTACATGGTTTTCATGTCGGACTTTCATATACCTTAAGTAATTCAAGTCCATACTTCAAGGCCAACTACTAAGGTCATATTACCACATAAAGAGGCTAAACAATACTAAGTAGGCATGCTCGTGCTTATACTACACATGTATACCTAATCACATAGTTTATGCTTTAAAATTTTATTTCTTGAATACGTGTGCATAGGTGATATCCATGCTCCATCAAATGATGCTCATGTCAACATGTCTATAGGCATAATGACATCCTAATGCATATGCTTGCATGATCACAACATAATTCATATGGTAATTGATGTCCTTAGCTTTTCATTGGAAATCACACTAAGTCAACAAGGAATCATAGTACATGCATGGCATCTATATGTATTTCATATACACTACAAACTCATATTTAAACCACATAAATATTCTCAAATGGCCAGAATCTAAAAGACATTAGTCTTGGTTAAGTTCGTTTTCGAAAGTCTTAAGTTTATTATTTCGAAAATTATCTTAACTTCTAATACTAGTGTACGGTTAATACTTTAAGCATGCATTTCATGTCAATATAAACCATACTATCGTGTTTAAAATATCAGATTATATACATATTACATATGTGTCCAAGTTCACAATCGAAACTATAAGTTTCATTTCAAAACTATAAGTTTTTCTTCAATCGTGTGTACTAATATCGTTACACATGCTCATTTCATATCAAGGTAATCATATATGTATGTTATCTATGTCCACATGCTTGTTCTAATTATATATCTCATGCTAGCACTTAACAGTACTTAACAGACAACAAAAACTGGGACAGGGGACCAGGCGCAGCGCAGCTGCGCCTTAGTTATAAACCGGCGCAGCTGCGCCGTGTCTGGTTCATGCCAGAGAGCAGCCTGCTTCGGCAGTTTTCCAGCCCAAACACAGAAACTTAATACGAACTTGATTCTAATCAGCCATATGACAGTCTAAACATATGTATAAGCTAGTATAGCAACTAAGGAGCAATTAACAAACATTGCTTGATCACATAATCATGGATTCCATACTCAATTCTAAAACCGAAAAATTGACAGTAAAATATAAATGAAGAACAATGAAGGAGGGATTATACCTCTGTCAACATTCAATTAGAACTTGCTAATCCTCACTTCCTCTACTAATATGTATACAAGTATCCACCCTCTATATGCTCTCAACTTAAGCAATTCTCAGCAATTGAAATAGAGAAGGAAGAGAGTTCCTTATATAGGCAAATGGATATCCAGACAACTCAATTACCTTCCAAATTAATTCAAAGGATTGCAAGAAAGCTCAATGGATAAGAAAGAGTTGGTGAGAGTTGGTAAATCTCATCATGAATCCCACACCCTTTGCAATTATTAGCTAGCTTGTGATGAAATTGAGAAGAGTAGAGTAGCCATGTGGGTTCACGTGAAGAAGAAATGGGCACTCAATGTTGGACAAGGAGAGAACTCAGCAACTTGTTTTCCCACATACTAATGTTATATATGTATACATATAGTATATACTTAGGCTATATATATTTAAGTTATACACATTCCCTTTTATATAACTTAAGTTATAAATTAATGTGTCACAATGTAGTCCCAATAATACTATCGTGTAGTAAATTTTAAATTGCACATATAAATTCTTGTACATTTCATTCTACCGGATATAATTCTATCGGGTATCATCACAGTGTATTGTCTCCTTTATTATTAAATTTCATTAATTCAATAATTGTTTGCTATATATTCATGATATATTATTTTATTGTATACTTAATATACACATTGTCACACCCACATTTCATGTACCTATTACAACTCAATAACTTTACTATATAGTTTATATTCATATATAGCATAGTCGCATTGCACTTTATACTTCGCATAACATATAGTTAACTATCATACGTTATACTTTAATATCGCATGGTTGCACATAGAAATTAATAAATTACTTATCTTATCAATTAATTAATAATAATATTAATTAATCCATTTCTCATTAATCCATGGAATTATAATTCCCACGCTAATTGATTAACACTTTATATGATTTATTATCACGTTAAATAAATATAAATCTTTTTATATTTATAAATCATTTACTCATTAATCATATTATCAAATAATTACTTGATAATAGTATATTGTTTATAACAATAATTAATATTATAAGACAATTTATCTCATCACAAATCCGATTATACTTATAATCGATTTCCTTATTATTATACTATCATTAGCCATAATAATATAACATATTATCATAATAATAATTAACAATTAATTTAGATTAATTGTTTAATTAATAATTCCTCCATTATTAAATTAGTCAATTCATTACCGAATCTATTATTGTGCCACACAAGGCATCTCTCACAAGCTCAATCTTAAGCTTATCATTATTCTCATCACTTACTCATTTCTCACCACATTACTACTTATAACCTGTTCAATTAAATTAGAACTATTAAATCCAAGGTCCACATATAAATATTTTACAAATCGAATATTCAAATATTATATATAACCTTTACGAAAATATAATAACTCAAGCTATTAAAATGTTAAATTACTTCAATTAATTATACTTATAATAAGTATAACCTTTACGCTTATAATAATTAATATATACTCTATTAATTATTCCAATAATAATATTCACGATCAAATAATAACTTAAGTTATTTAATATATTAAAATAACTTAGTTTCCTTTCATTAATTAAACTCCCTTGAAAATACATTTAAAATTATGTATTTAGCCATATCATAAAATATTATGTTTTCTCCAAATAAGCACATTCGTTATTAGAAAATAGTTTACTTATTGTCTCATAATATTATTCTTAATATAATATCAAATAACTATATGTACGACACATGTACATATATTATATATAGAAAATAGATAATAAGTTTATTTTCTATTATAATAAATTATTTCCATCAATTTAATTACATATAGCAAATACGTTTTAATATATTTACTATATTAACCAATCACACCTTATACAAAAACATATAAGGTAATATTATTATTCAAAAATAACATTTCCTCCTTTTATTAAAATAATTCAATATTACAAATTATTTTAATACCCTTTATTAGAAATATATAATAATTAGTTCTCTTTCTTTTCTATAAATTGTTCCCCAAAATAATTTCTTCAATATACATTTAATCATATAATGATTTCCATCTCCCTTTAATAACGTATATATATATATATATATATATATATATATATATATATATATATATATATATATATATATATATATATATATATATATATATTTAACGTTATTCGTACATTAGACTTTCTCACATATTACTATTCTAAGTAATATATATAAAAGTACCAACTATAATTACATATTCAACACACATATTAATTCACTCATTTACTTAAGTAAATTAAACACTGTACTATATCATCATAGTTAATAAAGGTTCAATACTCTCATTATATTATTCCATAATATAACTCCCAACTTAAATTAACTAATATTTATTCTTATTAGTTAATTCCTTAACTAACTCATGCTTCACTATCCAAACCTATTCATGGATAGCTTAAGTGCTATTAATAACCTATATTATAAACATACTAGTTATTAATACATACACAAGAATATGGTGATTATACATTAAGGATATTTAATGTCACCAACTTACTATGATAAAATAATTCTATAAATTATTTAATATCGATAGGAATTTATCCACCTCCTTTATCTCAACTGGATCGTCTCTACGATAAGTAACCAATATATATTAATAATATATTTATAAATCACAAAAGCACATTTTACATAGTCCATATTATCCTATGTAATATAATACCACATACCTCATATCACATATATATATTATTATTCGAACCCATCTCACAGTTTAAGAATTTTATTTATTAAATCCTTATTTAATAATATCTGAAAATTCGGGTTCTTACAGTAATGAAGGTGATCAGCCTTTCATACCTGATGAACATATACAACATGCACTAAGTGTGAATCAATAATCAGTATAGATGTGAATAATTAACAATAATTATTCACGAACATGCTTTGAAATATAACTCAAAGTTGAGTTAGAGAAAAACTTATCTGTACCGTCGATTACTGCTACGTAATCTAATTTAATCTCTTTATTGTAAAAACCTATCAGTTATAAGATTGATCTTTCAATTAGCATAACATATTTATTCCATCATACTATTAATTTAAAAGTAAACCATCTAACACTTAACCACATAGTCAAATATTAGAAAATCTTAACACTAAACATATTCACAAGTTTAAACCTAGCACACATCGAGTCTTCAATAATATTCAATATAGTATACTGAGTGGTTTCTCACAAACAACTAACAAATTAGTTTCCGTCTCGTCTACACTGTTTTCACAGTGAGTTAGATCGGTTACTAATTCATAGATACCTTCCTCATATGAAGGAGTCGTTTAGCCCAGCTACTATACATCAACCATTAAAGGGTACGATTGCACTACCTTAGACTTAACACTTACTCGTTCATTTATAAGTTATTATTATAACTTGGTAAACTGTTTACTATTTTAACAAATCAACTTCCTAATTTCAGTAAACTGAAATCAATCTATCTTCTCTTCCTAGCCTTATCAGTTTTCATTTTAGCAAGCTGAAACCAAACTGTCTTCCTAACATTTTCAGTTTTCCCATTTTAGTACTCTGAAATTGTTCATTTCAGGAAGCAGAAATACACTATTCATGAAAATATCAAATCATCATATTATTTTTCTATCCTTTGGTCAAACACATATCCATATATTTCATACACAAACATAATTTTCTGGAATTTTTCAACTCCCTTAAGTATTTTTCAAAAATCCATTTCTAGTTAATTCCTTAACAAATTAGCTACCTCATGCTTAACTCCAGAAATTCCCAACTCTTGGCAGGAACTTACACATGTTAGCGTGGACTTACAGTTTAAATTTCGTGGCCATTGGAGTTATACAACTCCTGTTATAGCGATTTTTGTCGAAAAAACGTAAATATTAAAATAGTCATAACTTGCTCAATTTAAGTTGAAATGAGCTCATTTTCGGACACAAGCTAGTTTATAACATATATTTTAATGTTCCAAAAGGCCTGATTTTATTTCATAACTTAAGTGGCCGAAACAGTCCCTTAAATTTCCGGACAGCCTATTCTTTAGCCTTTTTCAGATTTTGCTTCATTTACTCAAATCAGTCCACACGAAAATTTATAACTCCTTTTTAAGAGATTCCACTTGAAAAAGTTAGAAACTTATATATCTATCTCCAAAAATTGACCACACTCAAAAATTCAAAATATACTTGGAGATATTGTCGTTTGAATTTCATACTTTGTTTTTACAAAAATCTAATTTTCCATACTTGATGATTTCTAAGAAAACTTTCATATTCCCACCTAATAACCAACATATTCCATCATCAAACATCATAACACAAACTAATACCAAATATATTCAGGGATCTATCATGATCCATAATCTATTTCAACAATCTATCACAAAATCCAAACAAAACACAAGTAAAGTTAAGAAATATTAGGTTTTCTACTTTTGAAAAACTTATTTCCTATTTCATGCTTTAGATTCAACTTTTGATCCTTAAAAGGGTTAGATCCAAACATGAAACACTAATAAACATATAGATCTAAAGTTTTAAACCTTAAGATCATAGTTTTACAAAATCAAACTTAAATCAATCAAAGAAGAAAATTGATTATATAAGTAGAAATTCTTTATTATACCTTAGCTTCTCCATTCCTATCTTCTTTCCAAGATTGATTAGAGATCTATAGAACTAGATAAAATTCTTCCTCTTTCTCTCCTATAGTGGCCTAACCTTGGCCCTCTATCTCTCTCTCTCTTGCTTGCTTAAACAAAATGATACAAATGAGAAGAGAGAGAAGATAAAATGATTTTGTTGTTTTGTAGAAATGAAGAGATATACAGTATATCTCTTATTATTATTATTATCCCCCACACTCTTGCACCTCTCTCTTTCTCATCATGTTTAAGCTTGCTTGCACTCCAAAGGTTGCTTGAAAACTTGGTGGCTAAATAGAAATTGGACACCTAAGGTGTTAGTTCACCAACTAAAGTTACTATCATCATTACATACACTCCCCCTTGTTTCTTCTCCAAATTTTCGGCCACAAGGCCTTTTTGGGCTCAATTTTATTTTATTTTAAAGGCCCAAATAGCTTACTTAAGGTCTCATAGGTCCCTTCCCCCATTGGGCTTAGTTTCGGCTACTCTTTTAATGTTTTGGGCTAACAAATTTTAGTTATTTGGGCTTGCAAATCAACATAGTTTCCTACTATTTAATTTTATACTTATTCAATGACTTAAATACTCTTCCTCAAGTGGACTAAGCTTGGGCCAAGCTTGGGCTCTCACTAAATTTCTTTTTTGGGCTTGCACTTTTCTTAGTTTACTTACTAATAAAATGAGCTTAAGCTTTCTCTATTAATTAAATTGGGTCATCACTATACTTGCCCTATACATAATATATTGGGCTAGTTTAACAACTTAATTGCTATTAAATCAATTAGCTACAAGTCAAATGCTCAAATAAGTAATTGAGCTACTTAATTAATTCTTTGGGCCACAAAATCATCTTAGTCCATTAAATCTATTCTCACTAGAACCAATGCTCAATATTTTTGATATATACATATTCTTAATTATCTTTATATCCAAAATAAATGTATACACATTATATAATGTATATTTATTTAATCGTACACACAATTCACATAAGTCATAACATACTCCACTAACTTTATCAACTTAATAGTCCTAATTGACTGAATAAGTTATAAACACTCACATAATTTACATATCTAATTTATATTTTAGGTCACCAAATTTTATAGGTATCGTAGTACCTTATTCTTAATATTCCATTAAACACATATAGATTCATCTTTTGGGTTTAGAAATTTTTTGTAACCCATATATTCTCTATTCTCATTCGAACAGTAAACCGTATAGGTTCTTCTTTAAAAAATTTAAAGAAATCATCTATTTCCACTCTAGGTTTTAAAGTTTAACCTTTAATTTAATCATTTAAGATTTTCTAAATTTTCGGGTTGTCACAACTTATCACATAATTAATCGCATCACATAATCACATAATTAAGTCAAATAATAATTACATACTCATATTAAATTATAATTAAATGAATTATAATTTAAACATCCACTAATTACAATTAAATAATTATTCAAAGTACATCATGCATTAAATTATAATTTAAACATATTATAATTTAGTTTAAACCATTACTTAGATTATAAATAATCAATTTCAATTCATGCACTCATTAAATTATAATTAAATAAATTATAATTTAAATTACACTTTTACCTTAATTATAATTATTCCAAATTATAATCACATATTAAGTTATAACTAAGCAAATTATACTTCAAGTTAAACATTTACTTTGATTATAATTAATCAAACTATATTATTATAATTTAACAAATCATAATTTAAATTAAACCTTTACTATAATTATAATTATTTCAAATTATAATTACACATTATATTAATATAACTCATTACTATTATTTTAGCATTTTAATGTATGTTTCTATTCATAAAATTTACCACATTATGTTAACTTTTCAAAACTACACAAAACAACAAAATGCATCATTTTTTCTGCATACCCCCCGCCGGGGCGGGGATGTTTGGCCTTGTAAGGCCCGCGCGGGGTGGGCCCCCTGCATCGTCTCAATTTTGGCTCGCGAACTATGCAAAGAAAAGGCCAATTTGGCTTAATTCTCCACACCAAATTCCAATTTCAGTCAACATAATTTATATCAATTTGATAGAAAACAAAATTCTAAACTCCTAATATGTTTTAACATATGAAATCATCAAAACACAATTTTAAAACAACTAATTTCATGATTTTTAAAGAAAACCCATTGATAAGTGCTCTTGATGAAATTAAACACTGAAATTTATTTTTAAATCAAAATACCCAATCAAAACATATTTAAACTCGTTTATAAACATGTTGTCATCATCTAACCTTAATTTACACAATCAAATCACAATTTTTGATTCCAAATAGGCCAATTATCAAACTATTTCACTATGACTTTTGATGAACATGAATTTCCTCATGTTCATCATATATTCATGAATTAACCAACTAAACTATCATACAATTCATTTATTATCACAATTCAAATATAGAATTTCATATATAACATATATATCTCCAAAATCATAAGTTTTCATGAATATTCATATCTTTATAAAACTAAACTTTGAAGAACGTAAAACAACTTTAAAACTCTAAAGTTAAAAATCATACTCTTTGCTATGCTCAGGAGAACAAGATGAAGATGGTGCTGTATTTGACTCTCTCAAACTTCTTCTTCCTCTTTCTTCTTTCTCTCTAACTCTAGGTTTTCTGTGTTTTCTTTTTACACAGACTAACCTTTTGTTTTGTTCTGACTAACTCTAACTCTTATAACTTCTAAACTAACGTAATATAATATACATATGTCTTATATATACGTATATTACATAATTATACATATATAACATATCACATAATGACCATAATAATTATAATAAATATAATTATTACAATTAATGTTATAGGTTACAACATTTAGAATATCAAAAGCCCTAAGGCTTGTTTGGCAAAACAACATCATTTTTTAAAAAAATAGATTTTTAATAGTTAAGGCCCCGTTTGGTAAAATGAATTTAAAACAAAAGTAAGGGCCTTGTTTGGTAAAACAGTTTTAAGGGCCTTGTTTGGGTAAAACTAATTTAAAAGCCCCTTTTTTATATAAATCCTTTAACACATCTTTTTAATGTTATCCTTTAATTAATTAAATCTTAACATTCTAATTTAATTAATTAAAAGTCTAACATCAAGTAATCACATAAAATTTTCACATAATTATAATTACTCGCTAATTATAATTTCGTTTAACAATAACCGTATAACTTCATCTAATTTAATTATCCCAATTAAATTAGAACTATCATATAAAATTATTACATATTAATTAAATTAAATATTAAATACTCATTTAATTAATATATTATACTTAATTACATTACTCAATAAAAATCACATAATTATTTATTTAACTCAATAAATAATTAAATTAAATTATTTATTTAATTCAATATATATTAAAATTAATATATAAAATTCTCTTCACATAAATTCACATATTTCACAATATATGACACGTATACACATATTCAAACTCAAAATATCTCATAATAAGAATTTTATTTATTAAATTATCATTTATAAATTCTTAGAAATTTGGGATGTCACATTTAATCATATAGTTAAGTATTAGACATTATATTAAAGTCTTAGTGTTACTGTTATACTTGGATAATCTTTTAATCATGTCATAACTTATACTTATAAGTTTTTTCTTTATATGTTATCTTAGTAAACTAGATAACATGCCAGTAAACTAAAATACCATTTCAGTAGACCAAAATATATTTCAGCATCCTAAAATCATAATTTTAGTTGACAAAAATCAAACTCAATAAACCGAAATCATTTCAGCAACTCTAAATCCATTTCAGTACCCTGACTTCTCATTTCAATCTACTACCATCATAATATAGTCCATTACATATCAAATTCAACGACTACAATTAAAAAAAGTAATTTCTCTATTTTAAACTCTCGTTTAATATTATTAATTAAATAATAATATTTCAAATTAATGTTATTAACTTTTAATAACATTTAGGTCTAATATTACTAATAATATTTCAATCCAATATTATTAGTCATGTAAAAATATTTTAAATCATTTAATCAATTAATAAATAATTTATTTAATTACTTTTTTATTAATTAATTCATTTAAACCTTCTAAAACACCATACCCATAATCACCCTTCACAACTGACCGAAACCTTCACCAAAAAACTGCACCAACCATGCTTAAGGGTCTCAAGTTATGAAATCATAGTTTTCGTAATTTCCACATAATATATTTAATTTATTTCATTTATTCATATAACATGATTTATATGAAAAATAGCAAAACAACTCCAAAACCATTTCTTCTCTGGACAGTAGCTACATATAATCCCCTCATGAAAATATATTTTTCTGGAAGTTTTTAAAATTCATTTACTATATTTAAATAGTCCATAATAGCCAAATATTGTCAGATTTTTCATAAATCGAAATTAACTCCACAAATTCTGATGTTTTCAGGGTAGGATCCTTTTATATACATATACTTCTAGTAAAAATTTCATAATTTTTGGATCAATGCACAGAGAGTTATTCGGTTAGAGTTTTAAAAGTAGCCCTTCGCCGTAAAATGCATAACTCTCAAACCGTATGGCAAACAATTCTCACATTTTTACAGGATCTAACTAACCTCTGATATTAACTCCCCAAATTTTCCTAGAATTTTTAAAGCACAATAAGTGGACGAAACTGCCCTCGTGGCAGACTTATCAGTGAGCCTTTTTAAACAATTTGTCCACTACGTGGACTGTTTTGACCAAAACACACACCACAACTGCTAGACACATGATTTTTGAGTTCTAGCACTTGGGTTAACTAGTCAACACATATATCTAACACCCCTCTTTGACGGATCATTAAAAGAAGATGTAGATTTAACATACCATTTGATCAAAGGGAGAGAAAGCTAGGGTTTTCTAGATTTCTAAAAATCTAGTTTCATTTCTCTCATTTTGATCCACTTTTTAATACTTGTACATAAATAAAAGGGTTCTAACCCTTCAAATCATAAACCCTTTTTTCCATCAAATCCATAAAAGAAATTAAAAGCAAAGCTTTAAAAATAGGTTATACCTTGATTTCTTAGCTTCCTTCCTTCTCCAACCGTAATAGGTTATAAATCTTGGGTGCATCTAGGAATCAAGCTCTCTCCCTTTCTTCTTCTCCTTCTCCCACCGAATCTCTCCCTCTTCTCTCTCTAATTTCTTTTGTTTCTCTCTCTTTTTTCTAATTTAGAAAATGAAATGAAAAGAAAAAGGAGATATTAAGTTTTCTAATACAACAAATGAATAGGTATATCTATTCTTATCTTAGCAAATCTTTCTCCATTCTCTGTCTCATTATTACAATGTTTCTTGCAATGATAGGTATAAGTGGTGCCTCCATTCAATGGGTGCCACATTGCACAAATTGTCCACTCACTAAAGTAAAGTAATTATCACAAACATCCCCCTTGTTCATCATCTTCAAAAACCCGCCACATGGCCTTATTTTCTTCCATATTTGATTTATTATATGCTTTATTTAATGACTATAATGCCTTTCACAAATGGGCTAAACTTTGGGCTTTTAATTAAATTTTTATTGGGCTTGCATTTTTATTATTTTGCTTACTAACAAAAATGAAATTGGGCTTCTCCCATTAATTAAATTGGGCGATTTTATATTTATCTTATAGATGATATATTGAGCTAATTCAATAATCTAATTTCCCTTAAATTAATTTATCTACAAGTCCAATGCTTAATTAAATAATTGGGCTTGTTTAAATCAATTACCCTTCTTAATTTATTATCCCTTGAGCTAATGCTCATTATTATTGATATTTCCATATTATTATCCATCAATAATATTAATTCACTTATATAACCCAATTAGACTTGTCGTATTCAATTTTATTGAGTATGTAATTCGGGTTTAACACCTTAAATCCATTTTCTGGATTATTAAAATACTTAGGTTAGTTCACTAACTTATTTAACTTATCAGTGAGACTTCCTTTAAATACTTATAGCATATTATTCACATAATCACTTAATCATCAATAATATATCAGAAATTGTTTAATATATTTATTTATAATGCACACAAAAATTCTTGGTTATTACATAATGTGTATAAATATATACCTCCAGCTTGCTACAATGTAATATTATTGTCTCATTAAAAATCCATGTATACACCCAATTGAATTTAAAACCAAGGTATACCTATATATACATATTTATGTAAGAATAATGTGTATATGTATAATAAACCTATAGTATGTGGCATTATTTCATTTGCAAGTGCTGAGATTGAACTTGTCCCACAATGAGTGTCTCACTCCTTCTCTTTCACGTGAATGGCCAATGGCCTATACTACTCCTATATACCAAATTCTAGCATTCTAGCATTCAATCAAATGATGAGAGGGAGTGGGTTGATGGGTTGTTAGCTACTATTTCACCAAACCTTGATTGCCCAACGTGCTCTTCTTCCTCCTCTTGGGTTGATTCATGGTGCAAAGCTTTGGCATGGACATACATTTCTCTATAAATAGAGCCTCTACTATTCACATAATCTAGTTGCTAAATTATTGCTAAGTTGTTATAAAGAGTGAAGTGAGTGTATAATCTGATATTGAGAGCAAGTTTTGTCCAATTCAATCTCAGGAGGTATAAATCTTACATTGTGTTCTTAGTCTTGAATTCAATGATTCATAGAAATAGCATGATTTAGTTGAAATTGGTTATGTGAGATGGTGTTAGCGTATTAGTATAGTCTATATACATGTTAGAGATGTAATGTGATTATTTGCAAGCATGATTCATGAGTAATTATGGAACATGGCTGAAGCTCTGTTATGGCAGTAAGCATTCTGGTCTGGAACCGGAGTGGCGCGGCCGCGCCATTCCCTAGTACAAATAGGGTGCGGTTGCACCCATCTGTAGAACCAAATGGTGACTTTTTATGCTTCTAAAATGTTGAGCATGCTAGTGTAACTCAAATAAGCCTATATAAGTCCCTGACATGCTAGTTTAGGTGGCCTTGCATGTAATCACTTACCATAGCTTGGTTTTGATGACTTTCTGATAGAGACTTAATGTTTTCAAAAACAAACTCGATGAACTAAGTACACTTTAAGTTCTGAACCTGTGAGCATGCTTATGTGGACTAGTTATATGTGTACACGAGCATGATATATAGTATGTGAAGTTTCCTTGCATGATTGATCATTTAACATGAGATTTTCAAAAGAAACTTTAAGAGTTTGAAAACTAGTCTTGTCGATAACTACGTTATGAGTATTCTGAAATTTATGACTATCATGATAATGTATCGCATGCTTATAGACATAATTGACATGTATGCTTAGCTAGCCACGTGCGTTGTAAACTAGTTGAGCATGGTTTAGAATGAGTCTAAATGAAGTGAAACTATATAACTTGAAGTACATGACTAGAATAACTTGAACATGTATGATTAAGGTGGTTTGACGGCATTGCATATGTATAATGACTAAATGTGAGATACTTTGTTAATCGAACACGTTAAGCTTGTTAAGTGAAAGTGATAAAGAATTATGTTGGGGCAAGATATAAGAATCAAACTTATCATAAACCTCATAACATGTATGTTCTGCATGTGTCATCATCAATGTATGTGGGTGAGCGAGCTAGGCTATGCAACTGAATTGTCAGTTCTGGTTTAAACTGGGAGCAGCGCGGCCTCGCCACTCCCTAGTTTAAACCAAGCGCAGCCGCGCCACCCTGCAGTGTTGTTTGCCTCTTTTGTTTGTGATCTAAAAACTGATGCATGTTTGTATTGTTATCCTAGTCTGCAATACATATTTAGTGGTATGTCCAAATGTTAATAAGCATGCTAACGATGAAATCATAGATTTGATAAGTGTTTAAAAACTTTCAAATGTTAAGTCAACGATGATTACGAGCTATTTTAATTGATTAGTATCATATAATCTAATTTTATGCTATGTGTATGTAAGGTACGTAATGACGTATGTATAGGATTGTATGACTAAGTTCGACTCTTATAAATGTGTTTAACTTACATATCAAGTATATGTATTCAACTTATATAACTAATGAATACCCTATATACGTAACTATGTTACAATAGGATTTGAAAGTGTTGATAAGCTATACTTTGGTAAACTACGCTTAAGGCAAGTATTCGAACCTTACTCCTTATTGAGCAAGTTCTTAACCCTACTTTTATCGTGCAAGTTTCCTAACTTCATTTGATTTTGGTATTGAATGCAAGTATCTAAACCTTATTCTTTATTAAGCATTACTTAAGCTTGTACTATTATTGGTCGTACAAGTAAATAATTAAAAGTATGATTCTTGTCTTATGAAATAAATGCTTCATAGCTTAAGGTAAAGTCTGTTTATATTCTTCAAACTTTGATTTTGAGTATTGAACTTATAATTGTTCTTATATACATTAAAAGAGCGGTCTATGCTATTTGATTCGGGTAGACCTATATCATGAATTTGAAAGCGATCCAAATTAATTGTTTGGTGTAGAATCTTATAATTGACTGAGATGAACAACCCTCATTGAAGGGGAAACTATATATATTTGTCGGGAGACCGACGTGCGCACTTGAGTACGATTAAATGTTATGCATGACGTAGGGTACTTTAGGCTGATCACCTATTGTAATTATTTTATTGGATTATCAGCATATTACTATTAATTCTAGTAAGAGTTCATAGTCCTTAGTTACTGCTCAGTGTTCTTTATTCTTGAACCTTGAAATGGTTAAAACTTTGACTCTGTTGATATCTTTCTGTCCTTAGTGACTGTTATTGAGAACTATTGGTACTTCTTGCTATTCTTGAACTATCATTCACTGTTGTACCCTTGGGATTTGAAAACTATATTATTCACCCTTATTGTTATATTACTTGCTAAGCAAACTTGTTGCTCATTCTTGCTTTTCCTAAAAATATTTCAATTAAGGCAAAGCAAGGTGGACCCTCGGGCACTGATAAGGGCAAGGGCAAGGTTACAGAGTAGCTTTGTACTTAATTAGAAATGTTATGATGATGTAATAAAACCTTATTCATATTATGTATTAGTTATGATTAAGACCTATTTAAGTATGCTTAAGTTGAGAGTTCGGAATGTCGAAATGACATTCTGTCGAAAGATTTGATGGTAATATACCGTGAAAAGTTAAGTTAGCCGAGTAAACTTTTCTCGGGAGAAAAAGTATGAAAATCACTAGTCATCTATTTCTGCTCGGGAATTTATTTTGAAATTCCGAGAAATGCGTAATGATAGGATTTCAATGCGAGGTGAAATATGTAATAATAATTCATTTATGGCTCACAAAATTTTCGCGTAGGGACTTAAAATCCTAAGCGTTAGGGAAAGAAAACCAAAGATTAATTGATTAAGTATAATAATAAATGATTATTATACAAAAGGAATACGCGTATAATACGAGTATTATACGAGTGTATTACAAGGTATTATACGAGAATTAATACAACGTATAATACGAATCTTATACGAATTAAATACATTTAATTTGAATTAAACTTACTAATTTAACCCGTGGGTCGAACCGTTGGGTCAATGGCCAACTCCTATAAATAAGAGAGCTCCCCTCCTCATTTTGGTTGTTTGAGAATTCTATCATCTAGAGAGAGAGAGAAGAGGCTAGCTTGAGTTTTGTGAAGAAAAGTTCATCTACCAAGCAGCTAAGAAAGACTTTGAGTCTCCATACTCATTCAAGCAAGAACCCTAAAGGTATAACCATAAGGAACAATTTGTAATATCTTTTCTTTCAATGATAATTTTGATAGAGAAGTGATTAAAGGAGTTAAGCCTATGGAGAAGTTATAAGGATGGTGTAATGGTGAATTAGGAACCCTAATAAACCATGCATGATGAAGTAAAAAGAACTTATTAAGAACAAGTAAAGAATTTAGTGAATTTGTAAAAAATGGACTAATGAAAATTGTTAAACCATTAAAACTTAAATGTTTTGAATGATTAGAATTAGTAATAATCAACTATGGGATTGACTCCCATTAGTTTGAAGTAAAAATAACGAAGAACGAAGATTCGGCGAAAGTTACGCAATTAGACGATAATCGTTAAAAACGTACTTTTCTCGGATTAGAAGTCAAAAGTCGATGTGCGACTCAAAAAAGATGGTTTTCAATTGTAACATGTGTAATTAAGTAAATAAGACTTGCAAGAACAAGAACGAACCAATTCCGACTAAAAATAAAAATTGAGCGCCGAGCGTTCACGAACGTTTAACGAAAACGTAAAAATGGACTAATCGACAAATTTCTCGCCGACGGATTCAGAAATGAATTTCAAATAGATAGAATGATAGAACATAACATTTATGAATTTTTGGCTTTGGAACGAGCCAATTCTGAGTTGTAACGGTTACGTTACGAGCTCGGGAATTTTAAAAATTTTCAAGACTTAGAAATTTTGTTTTGAGATACAGGGTCGGCGCTGCCGCGCCGCCCAATAGGCTTAAACCGGCGCCGCCACGCCACTCTGGGGAGAAATCCATGCAGGGCTAGCGCCGCAGCGCCCCCCAGCAAGGCTAAGCTGGCGCTGCAGTGCCAGCATGGCAGAAAGTTCTGACAGTGCTAGTAATAACTTAACCTTTTGTATATCAATTAAGGGACTAGCAAGTGATGAATGTACACTCTTTAAACAACATGTTTAACCAAGGGTTTATAAGTATTGAATGTTAACTAAACGTAATTGAATTTATGTTTTGGAAACCGTAAACCAATATTAAGTTAAGGAACAAAGAGAAGTCTCAATTGTCAACATGATTAGTGATGATCAAGGAGAGTTCGGTGTATAACATAGGAATGTTAATAAGCCGTAATAATCATTAAGTAACTTGAACGAATGTTATTAGTTTAACATTTCGATTAAGTTATACAAGAAGGAGAAATTAGGCAACACATTGTATATCAACTATAATTTCTCATTGGTATACTATGTGTTACACTTTGTAGACGTGGTAAAGACTGAGTAGACTACGTGTAAAGATTTAGAAGACACAAAGGCAAGTTTCCTAACTTCGTTCATACTTTACTATGAATGCAAGTTTTCTAAACTCTTGTCTATACGTTATGGTTGGACAAGAGGACTTTGTGCATAATTTCTTATGCATGAACTGTTATTGATTAGTCAATGCCATTTGATTGGGTTAGACTGAGACTTAACATATTTTGGTGGATTTTTCCACAAATCTTTCCCAAATACATACAATATTGTGATCCTATGCCAATTGACTGGTACGGATTCTCAGGTAAACCTGAGCAGAAATAAAATAAAGGTTTTAAACGTCATTAATTCGACAGGCACGTGTGGTTGCCACTAATTAAACGTAAACACGTTTAATGTATGAATGTTGATCAACATAGAGTTCTACAGGCTGATCACCTGGATGTGCTCGTAAGCTATATCGAACTTACGGCCTTCGTGCCGGGTTGTTCCTTTCATGAATGAGAACTAAAATATGCATGGTTCATGGTTGTTGACCAAGATGGATTCCGAAAAGGCTATAAAGTCCTTGGGAATGGTTTTAAAGGAATCAAAATGGTATTTTGACTATTCTTAAGTACTTCATAACTATTGTACAGTTATTGAAGGCCAAGATATATGATTCTTGATTTTGTGGTTTCAAGATATAATGTTTAACTTGCTGAGCTGTTTATGCTCATTCTTGCTTAAAACCAAATGATTTCAGCTAAGAACAAACGGACCGAACGATCCGATAAAGACAAAGGCAAGTCCAATCTAGACAAGTAGTGACCTTTGTAATAGCATTAGTATTAGTCTTGTATTTACTGATATGATGACAAAGAACAATGTATTGGTTACGAATACTTGGGAAGAGATTAATAGAATGTAATAATTAGTAAACTTATGGATTGATGTTGATATCCTTAATTGAATGTATGAGTAGATTGTAGCACCGTGTAGCACCATATCCTGGGTTTGAAGGTACCCAAATTTGGGGGCGTCACAGGTTGGTATCAGAGCCGTAGGTTATACAATTTAAGGGGTAAGAACCTTAGGTTATAACTTAGAGAAGAGAAATAGAATTTAGAAGTATGTAAAATCTACCCAGGTTTTGAGGAAAGAAAGTAGAGCTTGCGAAAGGAGAAAGTAACCTTAAACATATTAAATGTGATATAAACTGTTCATATTTGATTGTATACTAATCCAGTTATTTATGTTTTATGTAGATAATAGGAATAATGAACATGTATAATGAAATACACGAGGTTAGCGAGGATTCAGTCAACTTGGTAGAAGTAGTACCTATGCCAGTAGCAGAGATACCGGTGGTAATCTTAGAGGGGACTGATATAGAACAAAAGGAACCGTCCGAACATTCTGACAACTTTGACTTTGTGTCATTATCTGACGGTATGTCTGAGGAGGAGGTTGACTCAGTGCCAAGTAATAAGGTACTGCCTACTGAGGATGTGGAGATAATGCCGATTAATACAGTATTTCCTACTGAGGAGGTATCTGAGGAGTCTATACAAGGGGAGTCCATGAAAATGCTATTCATGGCAATACTGGACAGAAATGTCCAACTGAGCAAAAAGGTCCGTGACCTCAAGAAAGTAGTCGACGATGTGGTCGAAGACAGAGAAGATATGGAGATCTTCTGGGAGGCTGAGCACGATGAAAAAGTGCTAGCCAAAGATAAAGTCCGGGACTTGAAATTAGAAGTCCAGGAACTGAAAGTTGAGCTTTTAAACAAGAAGCAGAAAATAGGACGAATGTGCTATATCCATAGGTGCTCACACGAGGATTACCAGTAACAGATGGCTGAGTATCCCGTGGAAGAAGGACATACTCTGCATACTATTAGTCGGGACATTGTGACCAGTATGGCCGAGGTAGATTACATGAATGCCGTGTTGCAGATGTAGTTCCGTAGTATATATAGAAGAAATAGCAATGTAAATAGCTATGTAAATGTTGTATAGCTAGTAATAACGTAAAACCCTCTTTTGTATATATAAGGGTAGTCTTTTGTAAATCCTAACTTTTGGAAGTAATTGCGGGATAGTATTGTAAATGGCTGAAGCCATGTAATGTAAAATGTAGTTTTATACTACAAGGGAGCATTTTAATATAAAGGTGTTATTTAAAATACTTGGCTTTGTGATTGAGTTATTATTTAATTGTTAATAATAACCGAATGAAGAAATAAAGAATAACAAAATGTTTTCACATTAATAGAAAATGCCGCCAAGAAGACGTGCAAGTAACCAAGAAGAAGAACCTCGTAATGAGGAGGAGCAAGGGAATAATAACCCGATGCAGGAATTTGTGAATGTACTGGCTACGGCTCTTAATCGAACGAGAGATACCGTATGCCCTAATCCTGAGGTAGGTCGGGGGACTACCTTTAAGGAGTTTAAATTAATAGGTTCGCCTGAGTTCTACGGAACTACGGACCCAATAGCAGCCCAAGTTTGGGTAAAGGAAATAGAGAAGGCATTTGTCATAGCAAATAGTCGGTGAGGCGCAAAAGACTTCTTTTGTGACTTACATGATGAAGGGGGAGGCTAACTACTGGTGGGAAGCTAACCAGGGTAGGGCCGGAACAGAAGTGGTTACGTGAGAATGGTTCAAGGAGTTATTCTTCGAGAACTACTTCCCCATGAGCATACAGGGGAGGATGGAGATTCAGTTCTTAGAACTGAAGTAGGGGGACATAACAGTTCCCCAATACGCATCCAGGTTCAATGAACTGGCGAGGTTTTCTCCACACCAAGTGGACACGGAGTTGCGAAAGGCACGACGGCTCGAGCAGGGATTGAAACCCTGGCTCTACAACCGTATATCGGTTTTCCAAAGTGTTACCTTTGGAGCGGTGTTAGAGAAGGCGATTATCACCGAGTGTGGTAGTGAGGCATTAACTTTATACCATAAGGAGAAGAAGAATAAGGCTAAGATTGAGGTGTCAGTCAAAATTGAGGGAGCCAGCGAAAGTGGCCAGAAGAGGAAGGGTTTCAGCTCCGGGAATACCGGAGTAAAATATAAGTTTCCCAAGAGGAAGATGGAGGCGTGCAAAAATTGCAGTAAGACTCATCTGGGAGTCTGCCTTAAAGGTAAGGCGGTCTGCTATAATTGTGGACAAGAGGGGCATATTTTGCCTAACTGTCCATGTCCTGAAGAAGAGCCTGTGGTTGTTTTGTGTGTGGATCTATGAACCACATGGCACGTAACTGTCCAAAGAAGGGTTTGGATGGTGGGAAAGGAGCTAGTGGTAATAAGCTGGCGATTGGTGGCGCAGTACCACAGGGTAGGCCGACTGCCCGCACTTTTAATATGATGGTCCAGGATGCGGTAGCATTGAGCGACGTCGTAGCATGTATCATTTCGGTTAACGACATTAATGCATATGTACTATTTGATTCGGGTGCAACGTGTTTGTTTATAGCATGTGAGTTTGCTAAACGATTAGGATTACTCCCCGAAAAACATGTAATACCTTTAAACATTAAGGTAGCGAATGATGAAGTAATTTATGTGGATTCGGTCCATAGGAGTTGTTGTGTGGATATTAGAGGTAACAAATTATCGATAGATCTTATATCGATAAGATTAGGAGAATTAGATGTAATTCTTGGGATGGACTGGTTAATTAACCATGGGGCAATGATAGATTGCCAAAATAAGAGTGTGAACCTTCGAATTTCTAAGAAAACCAAGGTAGTGTTCTACGGTAGTAAATCACCGGGACGCTTTTGTTGTCTAACCATGACGCAAGCTAGAAAATTATTGAAGAAGGGATGTGTAGGTTACCTATTCCATGTTGTTGATACCTAACGATTGGGAGCAATGTTAGAACAGATACCTATAGTCAACGAGTACGTGGATGTATTTCCAAGTGACTTGCCAGGTCTTCCACCTGATAGGGAGACCGAATTTGTTATAGACCTTGCACTAGGGACGACACCAATTTCAAAGGCACCATTTCGTATGGCGCCAGTGGAATTGAAGGAGTTAATGATTTAGTTACAAGAACTGTTGGACAAGAAGTACATTCAACCGAGTGTTTCTCCATGGGGAGCACTGGTATTGTTTGTAAAGAAGAAGGATGGATCATTGAGGCTTTGTATCGACTACCGAGAGTTGAACAAACTAACGATAAAGAATAAGTACCCATTGCCCAGGATCGATGATCTCTTTGATCAGTTGAGAGGGGCAAAATATTTTTCGAAGATAAATTTATGTACGGGGTATCACCAGTTGAAGGTGAGGGCGGAGGATGTACCTAAGACAGCATTTAGGACTCGTTACAGCCATTATGAGTTCTTAGTGATGTCATTTGGGTTGATGAATGCGCCAGCCGCATTCATGGACATGATGAACCTAGTGTTCAAATAATATTTGGACAAGTTCGTCATGGTGTTCATTGATGATATCCTAGTCTATTCCAAGACGAAGGAGGATCATGCTTAACAATTAAGATTAGTGTTGGAGGCACTAAGAAAAGAGAGGTTGTATGCAAAATTCATAAAGTGTGAATTTTGGTTAGAGAGGGTGCAGTTTTTGGCGCACGTCATTGACAAGGAAGGAGTTTCAGTTGATCCAGCGAAGGTGGAAGCCGTGATTAACTAGGATCAACCAAAAATGCTAACTAAGGTGCGGAGTTTCCTAGGGTTAGCGGGTTACTATCGAAGGTTCATTCAAGACTTCTCAAAGATAGCTACTTCGTTAATCAACTTAACCAGAAAGACGGTGAAGTACGTATGGACAGAGAAGTGTGAAGACAGCTTTCAAGAGCTAAAGAAGAGGTTTAGTCAAGCTCCTGCATTATCTTTACTGGATGAGACGGGGAATTTCGTAGTGTATAGCGATGCTTCACATAAAGGAATGGGTTGCGTGCACATGCAGCATGGCAAGGTCATTACGTATGCTTCTAGGAAGTTGAAAGAGTATGATGGGAATTATCCTACTCATGACCTTGAACTTGCCGCAGTGGTTTTTGCCTTAAAACTTTGGAGGCATTACCTATATGGGGAGAAGTGTGAGATCTACACAGACCATAAAAGTCTGAAGTATATCTTGACACAGAAGGAGTTGAATATGAGACAGAGGAGATGGCTGGAGTTGATAAAGGATTACGATTGTGAAATCCTGTATCACCCAGGGAAGGCGAATGTAGTGGCCGATGCCTTAAGTAGGAAGGGTCGGGAGAAGCTGTCGATGTTAACATCTCAAAATGAGTTGGTGACAGAGATGACAAGAATGGAATTAGAAGTACGATGTCCGATCAAAGAAGGGGAGAAGCTATTTGCGATAGAAGTTCAACCCACAATAGTGGAGAAGGTTAAAAAGGTGCAACTCAGAACTGAGGAGTGCGAGCGGATATGGAAGAAGATTGCACACGGTACTAAGGAAGCATAAAGTCTTGATAACGAAGTGTTATTGATATTTGAAGGAAGAATTTGGGTTCCGTGTGAGCCAGAGTTAAAAGAGGAGATAATGGATGAATCTCATCACTCGAGGTACCCGATTCATCCTGGTAGTACCAAGATGTATCAAGACCTTTGAACCAATTTCAGGTGGTCAAACATGAAGAGGGAGATAGCAGCGTACGTCAGTAGGTGCTTAACTTCTCAAAAATTTAAGGCCAAACATCAACGACCCAGTGGTTTGTTACAATCATTGGAGATTTCGGAGTGGAAATGGGAGTATATCACGGTGGACTTTGTGGTAGGACTTCCAACGACGCAGAAAGGATACGACGCTATTTGGGTAATAGTGGATCAGTTTGACGAAGTCGGCTCATTTTTTTCCAATAAGAGTCAGATATAATTTAGATCAGTTAGCTAAGCTTTATGTCAAGGAGATTGTCTCAAGACATAGAGTGCCAGTTTTGATTGTGTCAGATCGTGACCTGTGATTCACTTCAAATTTATGGAAGAGTTTACAAGAGCAGATGGGAACATAACTGAGGTTGAGCACGGCATACCATCCACAGACATATGGACAAAGCGAAAGAACAATTCAAACGCTATAAGACATGCTAAGGTCTTGCGTTATGGATTTCAAGGGGAGTTGAGACGATCATCTACCGCTAGTAGATTCGCCTATAACAACAATTATCATGCTAGTATAGGTATGCCGCCTTACGAAGCGTTATATGGACGGAAGTGTCGAACGCCACTTTGCTAGGATGAAGTGGGTGAACGTCTAATGTTGGGAGCCGAGATTGTACAACAAACAACGGAAGTAGTTAAGATGATACGGACGCGACTAGTAGCAGTTCAAGACAGACATAAAAAGTATACCGATCCACATCAGAAGAACAGAGAGTTTGAAGTCGGTTCATATGCATTCTTGAAGGTGTCACCTTGGAAGGTGAAGATACTGCTTCTGGAAAAAAGGGAAGTTAAGCCCTAGATTCATAAGACAGTTTGAAATTTTAAGGAGGGTAGGAGAGGTAGCATATGTGATAGCATTGCCTCCAGAGTTGGGGCATATCCATAACGGGTTCTACGTTTCGGTATTACGTCCTTATAAGCCGGAGTACAAGCATGTAATCGAGTATGTTCCAATTCAAGTCGAGAAAGACTTAACCTATGAAGAGATTCCTGTTCAAGTCATTGATAGGAAAGAACAAGTGTTGAGAAGTGAAGTCGTACCTTCAGTGAAGGTGATATGGAGGAACCACAATGCCGAAGAAGTAACGTGGGAACTCGAGGACAAGATGAGGAAGGCTTATCCTCATTTGTTTGATTAATTGGTATTGTAATTCTGGGTACAGAATTCTTATAAGAAGGAGAGATTGTAACAACCGAGAAAATTGAGTGTTTATGTAAATGAATTTTTTTTGATTTATTGAATGAAATTTGATTATTTGTTTATTAAAATTGAGTAAGCTAATCGTAAGTCGTTCTATAACCTAAAGAGTGCAAAAATGAGGAGGATTCTGCCTACGTGATAGAAATAATTGATATGAATTTATAAGATGAAAATAAAAGATTTCTGAAAATAAAAATAGTTCTGGAAAAAGAAGAAATAGGCACTATTCGACCTTAAGGGTTAGGGTTGGAGACCCTAGGCCATTTTGAGATTTTGGAATGTCAAAATGACATTCTGTCAAAAGATTTGACGGTAATATACCGTGAAAAGTTAAGTTAGTCGAGAAAAATTTTCTCGGAAGGAAAAGTACGAAAATCACTATTCATCCATTTCTGCTCGGGAATTTATTTTGAAATTTCGAGAAACGCATAATGATAGGATTTCAAGGCGAGGTGAAATATGTAATAATAATTCATTTATGGCTCACGAAGTTTTCGCGTAGGGACTTAAAATCCTAAGCTTTAGGGAAAGTAAATCAAAGATTAATTGATTAAGTATAATAATAAATGATTATTATACGTAAGGAATACGCGTATAATACGAGTATTATACGAGTGTATTACGATGTATTATACGAGAATTAATACGACGTATAAGATGAATCTTATACGAATTAAATACATTTAATTTGAATTAAACTTAATAATTTAACCCGTGGGTCGAACCGTTGGGTAAACGAGTGGGTTAAACCCATGGGGCAACCCATGGGACAACCCAAGGCCACATGGGTGCATGTGGGAGCACAAGTGGGGCCATGTGATAGCACATGCTAGCACATGGGGGGACATAGGCAAGATGAGGGGAGGAGGTGGGCTAAGGAGGTTTGGTCCTAATGACCAAACTACCTTAAGCTTGCCAACTCTTATAAATAAGAGAGCTCCCCTCATTTTGGTTGTTTGAGAGTTCTATCATCTAGAGAGAGAGAGAGAGAGAGACAGAGAGACAGAGAGAGAGTGAGAGAGAGAGAGAGAGAGAGAGAGAGAGAGAGAGAGAGAAGAGGCGAGCTTGAGTTTTGTGAAGAAAAGTTCATCTACCAAGAAGCTAAGAAAGACTATGCGTCTCCATACTCATTCAAGTAAGAACCCTAAAGGTATAACCATAAGGAATAATTTATAATATCTTTTCTTTCAATGATAATTTTGATAGAGAAGTGATTAAAGGAGTTAAGCCTATGGAGTAGTTATAAGGATGGTGTAATGGTGAATTACGAACCCTAATAAATTATGCATGATGAAGTAAAAAGAACTCATTAAGAACAAGTAAAGAATTTAGTGAATTTGTAAGAAATGGACTAATGAAAATTGTTAAACCATTAAAACTTAAATGTTTTGAATGATTAGAATTAGTAATAATCAATTATGGGATTGATTCCCATTGGTTTGAAGTAAAAATAACGAGGAACGAAGATTTTGCAAAAGTTACGAGATTAGACGATAATCGTCGAAAACGTACTTTTCTCGGATTAGAAGTCAAAAGTCACTGTGCAACTCAAAAACGATGGTTTTCTATTGTAACACGTGTAATTAAGAAAATAAGACTTGCAAGAACAGGAACGAACCAATTCCGACTTAAAACGAAGAATTGAGCGTTGAGCGTTCACGAACATTTAACGAAAATGTAAAAATGGACTAATTGGAGAATTTCTTGTCGATGGACTCAGAAATGAATTTTAAATAGATAGAATGATAGAACATAATGTTTATGAACTTTAGGCTTTGGAACTCGCCAATTCCGAGTTGTAACGGTTACGTTACGAGCTCGGGAATTTCAAAAAATTTCAAGACTTAGAATTTTTTTTTGAGATACAGGGCCGGCGCTGCAGCGCCGCCCAGTAGGCTTAAACCGGAGCCGCCGCGCCACCCAAGGGAGAAATCTCTGCAGGGCTAGCGCCACAGCGCCGCCCAGCAAGGCTAAGCTGGTGCTGCAGTGCCATCATGGCAGAAAGTTCTGACATTGCTAGTAATAACTTAACCTTTTGTATATCAATTAAGGGACTAGCAAGTGATGAATGTACACCCTTTAAACAACATATTTAACCAAGGGTTTATGAGAATTGAACGTTAACTAAACGTAATTGAACTTATGTTTTAGAAATCATAAACTAAAATTAAGTTAAGGAACAAAGAGAAGTTTCAATTGTCATCATGATTAGTGATGATCAAGGAGAGTTCGGTGTATAACATAGGAATATTAATAAGCCGTAATAATCATTAAGTAACTTGAACGAATGTTATTAGTTTAACAATTTGATTAAGTTATACAAGAAGGAGAAGTTGGGCAACACATTGTATATCAACTATAAGTTCTCATTGGTATACTATGTGTTACACTTTGTAGACGTGGTAAAGACTGAGTAGACTACGTGTAAAGATTTAGAAGATGCAAAGGCAAGTTTCCTAACTTCATTCATACTTTACTATGAATGCTAGTTTTCTAAACTCTTCTCTATACGTTATGGTTGGACAAGAGGTCATTGTGCATAATTGCTTATGCATGAACTGTTATTGATTAGTCAATGCCATTTGATTCGGCTAGACTGAGACTTAGCATATTTTGGTGGGTTTTTTCACAAATCTTTCCAAAATACATACAATGTTGTGATCTTATGTCAATTAACTAGTATGGATTCTCAAGTAAACCTGAGCATAAATAAAATAAAGGTTTTAAACGTTGTTAATTCGACAGGCACGTGAGGTTGTCACCAATTAAATGGAAACACATTTAATGTATGAGTGTTGATCAACATATAGTTCTACAGGCTGATCACCTGGATGTGCTCGTAAGCTATATCGAACTTACGGCCTTCGTGCTGGGTTGTTCCTTTCATGAATGAGAACTAGAATATGGTTCATGGTCGTTGACCAAGATGGATTCTGAAGAGGCTATAAAGTCCTTGGGAATGGTTTTAAAGGAATCAAAATGGTATTTTGATTATTCTTAAGTACTTCATAACTATTGTACAGTTATTGAAGACGAAGATATATGATTCTTGATTTTATGGTTTGAAGATATAATGTTTAACTTGCTGAGCTGTTTATGATCATTCTTGCTTAAAACTAAATGATTTCAGCTAAGAACGAACGGACCGAAGGATCCGGTAAAGACAAAGGCAAGTCCAAGCTGGACAAGTAGTGACCTTTGTAATAGCATTAGTATAGTATTGTATTTACTGATATTATGATAAAGAACATTGTATTGGTTATGAATACGTGGGAAGAGATTAATAGAATTTAATAATTAGTAAACTTATGCATTGATGTTGATATCCTCAATTGAGTGTATGAGTAGATTGTAGCACCGTGTAGCACCATATCATGGGTTTGAAGGTACCCGGATTTGGGGGCGTCCCAACAAACATGTTATCGAATATGAACCTCTGCAATTTGAGAAAGACTTATCCTATGAAGAAGTTCCTGTTCAGATTGTTGATAGTAAAGAACATGTAACACCCGAGAAAATCGAGCTTTTATGTAAATGAATTTTATTTGAGTTATTGAATAAAATTTTGATTATTTGTTTATTCAACTGAGTAAGCTAATCGTAGGTCGTTCTATGACCTAGAGAATACAGAAATGAGGAGGATTCTGGCTACGTGCTAGAAATAATTGATATGAATTTATATGACGAAAATAAAAGATTTCGGAGAATAAAAATATTTTTGGGAAAAGACGAAATAGGCACTATTCAACCCTAAGGGTTAGTGTTTGACCCACAGGGTTAGGGTTGGAGACCCTAGGCCATTTTGAGAGTTCGAAATGTTAGAATGACATTCTGTCTAAAGATTTGAAGGTAATATACCGTGAAAAGTTAAGTTAGCCGAGAAAAATTTTCTCGGGAGGAAAAGTACGGAAATCACTATTCATCTGTTTCTGCTTGGGAATTTATATTGAAATTTCGAGAAACGCGTAAGATAAAATTCAAGGCGAGGTGGATTATGTAATAATAATTCACTTATAGCTCACGAAGTTTTCGCATAGGGACTTAAAATCCTAAGCTTTAGGGAAAGTAAATCGAAGATTAATTGATTACGTAAAATAATAAAATGATTATTATATAGAAAGAATACGCGTATAATACTAGGTATTACACGAGAATTTATACGACGTATAATACGAATTTTATACGAAATAAATACGTTGAAATGAATTAAATTTGAATGAAAGTGAATAATTTAACTCGTGGGTCAAACCGTTGGGTAAACGGGTGGGTTAAACCCATGGGGCAACCTAAGGCCACATGGGACCACAAGGGGGGCCATGTGCTAGCACATGCAAGCACATGGGGGGACATAGGCAAGATGAGGGGAGGAGGTGGGCTAAGGAGGTTTGGTCTTAATGAGTATACTACCCTAAGTCTTACCAATTCTATAAATAAGAGAGCTCACCTTCATATTTTCATTATTTGAGAAATTCACCAGCATCTAGAGAGAGAGAGAGAGAAGAAGAAGAAGAAGAAAAAGAAGCTAGCCTTGTGCCTTGCTAAGAGTTCCATCCACAAAGAAGAAGAAAGACTTTGAGTTTCAATACTCAATCAAACTATGAATAAGAAAGGTATAACCTAAGAAATCATGCTAAGAATTCTTTTTCTATTCTACTAGTTTTGATATAGAAGTGATTAAGGGATGTATGACTATGAGGAAGTGATAAGGATGGCTAAATAGTGGACTAAGAACCCTAATAAGCCATGCATGTTAAGATACTAAGAACTCATTAAGAACAAGTAAAGAACTTAGTGAATTCATGAGAAATGGACTAATGAGATTGTTAAACCATGAAAACTTAAATGTTGAATGATTAGGATTAATAATAATCAACCATTGGATTGATTCCAATTGGTTTGAAGTAATAATAACGAAGAACGAAGATTCGACGACAGTTACTCGAGTAGACGATAATCGTTGAAAACGTACTTTTCTCGGATTAAAAGTCAAAAGTTGTCGTGTGACTCGAAAACTGATGGTTTTTGATTGTAATAAGCGTAATTAGGTAAATAAGACTTGTGAGAACAAGAACGAACCAATTCCAACTTAAAACGAAGAATTGAGCATCGAACGTTCACGAATGTTTAACGAAAACGTAGAAATGGACTAATCTGCGAATTTCTCGCCGACGGATTCAGAAATGAATTCCGACTTCAAATGATGATAAAGCATATCATTTGTGAACTATTGGCTTTGGAACAAGCTAATTCTGAGTTGTAATGGTTACGTTACGAGCTTAGGAATTTTAGAAAATTTTAACTTAGGAAAATTTTTCTGAGGCACAGGAGCAGCGCGGGTTGCGCCGCCCAGTTAGCTTAGCTGGCGCGGGGAGCACCAGTCTGGGCAAAGTCCCTGCATAAGTAGCATGGGGCACGCCGTGTGTGAGGGAAATGGGGCGCTGTGTACTCAACTCTTTTACATAAGTACTAAAGTGTTAGTAAGTAACGAATGAACTTGAATGTATACCCTTTAAACGACATATTTAATTAAGGGTTTATGAGAACTAAACATTAACTAAACATAATTGAACTTAAGTCTTGGAATTGTTAACCAAAGTTTGAGTTAAAGAACAAGTTAAGGTCTCGTTTATCATCATGCCTAGTGATGATTAATAAAAATTGGTTTATAACATAGGTTGTATATAAGCCGTAATGAACATTAAATAAGTTGAACAAATGTTATTAGTTTAACGTTTTGATTAAGTTATACAAGAAGGAGAAGTTAGGCTAAGCATTGTGTATCAACTATGATTTCTCATTGGTATGCTCTGTGTTATGCTGTGTAGATGTTGTAAAGACTGAATAGACTACGTGTAAAAGATTAAGAGATGCAAAGGTACGTTTCCTAACTTCATTCATACTTTATGATGAATGCAAGTTTTCTAAACTCTTGTCTATACGTTATGGTTGGACAAGAGGTCATTGTGCATAATTTCTTATGTATGAGCTGTTATTGAATAGTCGATGCCATTTGATTCGGCTAGACTGAGACTTAGCATATTTTGGTAGGTTTTTCCACAAATCTTTCCAAAATATATACAATATGGTGATCGTATGCCAATTTCTTGATAAGGATTCTCAGGTAAACCTAAGCAGAAATAAAACAAAGGTTTTAAATGTCGTTAATTAGATAGGCACGTGAGGTTGCCACCAATTAAACGTAAACACGTTTAATGTATGAGTGTTGATCAACATAGAGTACTACCGGCTGATCACCTGGATGTGCTCGTAAGCTATATCGAACTTACGGCCTTCGTGCCGGGTTGTTCCTTTCATGAATAAGAACAAAAAGATGGTTCGTGGTCGTTGACCAAGATGCATTCTGAAGAGGCTATAAAGTCCTTGGGAATGGTTTTAAAGGAATCAAAATGATATTTTGATTATTCTTAAGTACTTCATAACTATTGTACAGTTATTGAAGACCAAGATATATGATTCTTGATTTTGTGATTTCAAGATATAATGTTTGACTTGCTGAGCTGTTATGCTCATTCTTGCTTAAAACTAAATGATTTCAGCTAAGGGCGAACGGACCGAAGGATCCAAAAAAGACAAAGACAAGTCCAAGATGGGCAAATAGAGACCTTTGTAATAGCATAGTATTAGTATTATAATTACTGATATTATGACACTGAACAATGTATTGGTTACGAATAACCTGGGAAGGGATTAATAGAATGTAATAATTAGTAAACTTATGCATTGTTATTGATGTATTCAATTGAATGTATGAGTAGATTGTAGCACCGTGTAGCACCATGTCCTAGGTTTGAAGGTACCCGGATTTAGGGTCGTCACAGGTTGCTATCAGAGCTGTAGGTTCTAAAACTTAAGGGGTAAAAACCTTAGGCTATAACCTGGAGAAGTGAAGTAGAAGTTAGAAGTCAACAAACTCGGGTAGAGTTTTGAAAGGAGAAAGTAACCTTAAACATATTAAATGTGATATATGTTGTTAATATTTTGATTGTATACTAATTAAGTTATGTGTGTTTTATTATAGATAATAGAATAATGGACATGTATAATGAAATACATGAGGTTAGCGAGGATTCAGTCAACTTTATAGAGGTTGTACCAATGCCGGTAGCAGAGATACCCGTGGTGATTATAGAGGAGATGATATAGAAGAGGAGGATCCGTCTGAGTACTCTGGCAACTTTGACTTCGCGTCATTATTTGATGGTATGTCGGAGGAGGAGGTTGAGTCGGTGCCGATTAATAAGGTACTGCCTACTGAGGAAGTGGAGGCAATGCCGATTAATACGGTATTGCCTACGGAGGAAGTAGCGGAGGAGTCTACATAAGGGGAGTCAATGAAAATGTTATTCATGGCAATACTGGATAGAAATGTCCAACTAAGCAAGGAGGTCCGTGACCTCAAGAAAGTAGTGGACGACGTGGTGGAAGATAGAGAAGATATAGAGGTCTTCTGGGGGGAGGTGCACGATGAAAAAGTTCTTGCGAAAGACAAAGTCTAGGACTTGAAAATAGAAGTCCAGGAACTGAAAGCTGAGCTTCTGAACAAGAAGCAGATAATAGGTCGGATGACCTATATCCATAGGTGTTCGCACGAGGATTACCAGCAGCAGATTGCTGAGTATCCTGTGGAGGAAGGACAGACTCGGCAAACTATTAGCCGAGATATAGTGGCCAGTATGGCAGATACAGATTATATGAATTCCGTGAGGCAGATGTAGTCTGATAGTATGTATAGAAGAGTAGCAATGTAAATAGTGTGTAGTTGTAATGACGTAAAACCCCCTTTTGTATAAACAAGGGTAGTCTTTTGTAAATCCCAACTTTTGAAAGTAATTGCGGGATAGTATTGTAAATGGTTGAAGCCATGTAATGTACAGTATAGTGTTATACTACAAAGAAGCATTTTAATATAAAGATTTTATTAAAATAATTGGTAATGTGATCGAGTTATTATTTGATTGTTAATAATAACCGGATGAAGTAATAAAGAATAATGAAATGTTTTTACAATAACAGCAAATGCCGCCAAGAAGACGTGCAAGAAATCAAGAAGAAGGACCTTATAATGAGGAGGAGCAGGGGAATAACCCGATGCAAGAATTCATAAATTTACTGGCTATGGCTCTCAATCGAACGAGAGATACCGTATGCCCTAATCCTGGGGTAGGTCGAGGGACTACCTTTAAGGAATTTAAGTTAATTGGTCCGCCAGAGTTCTACGGAACTACGGACCCTATCGCAACCCAAGTTTGGGTAAAAGAAATTGAAAAGGCATTTGTTATTACAAATGTCGATGAGGCGCAGAAGACTTCCTTTGCGACTTACATGATGAAGGGGGAGGCCAACTACTGGTGGGAAGCCAACTAGGGTAGGGCCGGAATAGAAGTGGTTATGTGCGAACGGTTTAAGGAATTATTTTTCTAGAACTACTTTCCCACTAGCATGCAGGGGAGGATTGAGATTCAGTTCTTAGAACTGAAGCAGGGGGACATGGCGGTACCCCAATACGCAGCCAGGTTCAATGAACTGGCAAGGTTTGCTCTACACCTAGTGGACACGGAGTTGTGAAAGGCACGACAGTTCGAGCAGGGATGAAACCCTGGCTCTACAATTGGATATCAGTTTTCCAAAGTGTTACCTTTGGAGCGGTGTTAGAGAAGGTGGCTATCGTCGAGGGTGGTAGTGAGGCGTTGACCTTATACCACAAGGAGAAGAAGAATAAGGCTAAGACTGAGGTATCAATCAAGATTGAGGGAGCCAGCGGGAGTGGCTAGAAGAGAAAGGGTTTCAGCTCCGAGAATACCAGAGTAAAGTCGGAGTTTCCTAAGAGGAAGATGGAGGCGTGCAAGAATTGGGGTAAGACTCATCTGGGAGTCTGCCTGAAGGGTAAGGCAGTTTGTTACAACTGCGGACAGGAGGGGCATATTTTGCCTAACTGTCCTAGTCTGTAGAAGAGCCGCGGTTGTTTTGTGTGTGGATCTACGGACCACATGGCACGTAACTGTCCGAAGAAGGGTTCGGATAGTGGGAAAGGAGCTAGCGGTAATAAGCTGGCGATTGGTGGTGCAGTACCACAGGGTAGACCGACTGCCCGTACTTTTAATATGATGGTCCAGGATGCGGTAGCATCAAGCGACGTCGTAGTAGGTATCATTCTTGTCAACGACATTAATGCATATGTATTGTTTGATTCGAGTGCAACGTGTTCGTTTATAGCATATGAGTTTGCTAAACGATTAGGATTACTTCCCAAAAAACTTATAATACCTTTAAACATTAAGGTAGCTAACGATGAAGTAACAAATTGTCGGTAGATTTTATACGGATAAAGTTTGGAGAATTCGATATAATTCTCGAAATGGACTGGTTAATTAACCATGGGGCTATGATAGATTGCCAAAATAAATGTATGAACCTTTGGATTTCTAAGAAATCCAAGGTAGTGTTCTACAGTAGTAAATCATCGGGACGCTCTTGTTGTCTAACCATGACGCAAGCTAGAAAATTTTTAAAGAAGGAATGTGTAGGTTACCTATGCCATATTGTTGATACCCAACGATTGGGGGCAACGTTGGAACAGATACCTATCGTTAATGAGTATGCGGATGTATTTTCGAGTGACTTGCTAGGTCTTCCACCCGATAGGGAGACCGAATTCGTTATAAACCTTGTGCCAGGGACGGCACAAGTTTCAAAGGCACCATATCGTATGGCACCAATGGAGTTAAAGGAGTTGATGATTCAGTTGCAAGAACTATTGGACAAGAAGTACATTCAACCGAGTGTTTCTCCATAGGGAGCACTGGTACTGTTTGTAACGATTGAGAATTTTATATGTTAATTGTAAATATTTATTGAAGTAAATAAATATTTTATGGAATTTATTTGTGAAGATAAATAAATAAATTGTGCGATTGTTGTGGACAATTTAATTAAGTGCTATATGATTAATTAAATTGATATGTTAGCAATGGTGTAGCATAATTTTAATTTAATTAAGAATGATTTAATTAGGATTAATGTTATGTGCTAAGTGTTAATAATTTGTTAGACGAATTATGTTTAATAAAGGAAATTTAATTGTGTGACAATTTGGTATTATGTGAATGTTAGTTTATTTAATTGAATTAGAGTGTTGTAATTTAATTAAATAAGTGTAATATTTAATCTATGGATTTAAAGAGTTATTAAAAGACTAGAAAAGGATTTTAAAGTGTTTTGCCAAACAAGGCCCTTGTACTTGTTTAATCTTATTTTACCCAAACAAGGCCTTAGCACTAAAAACCTATTTTTCTAAGAGGTTGCCAAACGTGGCCTTACTCTTTTCAAATTCTATAATCTATGTAATTAATAATACTTATTATGGTTATAAATATTATACTTATTATTTATAAGTTACATATATGTATATGATTATATGTATAATATTATATATGTTAAGTTAAAAGTTACGTTAGTTTTACAAAACAAAGAAAGAAAAGAAGAAAAGGGTTAGAGAGAATTCTCAGAGAAGAAGAAGAAGAAGAAGAAGAAGGCAAAGCAAGCCCAAGTTCATCTCTCTCTTAACCCAAAACTAGTAAGGTTATAATCTTAACCCTAGAACTAATTCTTATGAGTTGTGTTTTCTTCTTTGCCAAATTAGGTCTTTACAATCATGAAATTATATGTGTTATATGATGTTATATGTTTTCATATGAAATTGTATGCCATGAAAGGGTTTTCAAAATACAATTGTTGTAAAACAAGTTTTCAAAGCATATTCTTTTATGTTTTCATGGTTTTAGAACTCTATGTGAAAGTCTCTTTGTGAAAGCATTTATTTTGATATGTGAATGGGATATGTATGTATATATATATATATATATATATATATTTGTTTACATGAGAGTTTCATAGTTGTTTAAGAATTTCAATTCACAAGTATATGATGAACACTATGAAATTCATGTTCATAGTGTTAGATTATGAAGTTATGTTGAAAATTTATTTAAATCCTTGAGGTGAGCATGAATTATGTGTAATAGGTGATATAACATGCTTATATATGAGTTATATGATGATTCCAGCAATTCAATCCATGAATTTGTGATAAACAATAAGAAGCATGTTCATAGTGATTTTCGGTGAAACTATTTCTGAAAAATGGCTTTTGAAACTATCAAATTGATGTTTGATTTTGAGTTATTGTTAAAATTGATCATGTGTTATGTTAATGTGTTAAGAATATGAGTTAACACAATTGGAATCACTTGAATTGGATGAAAAACGAATTCGTAGTAGCAATTTTCGTCAAGAACGCTTAAATTGTATTTTTCTTTGAAAATCATGAAATCTTGTTTTGGATTATGTGTTTTATGGATTATATATGTTATGAGCATGATAATAAGTTTAAAATATTGTTAGTATCAAGTTTTATGTTTATCATGTTGGGAAAAATCGAATTCGGTGTGAAGAAATAAGCCAAATTGGCTTAATTCTCCACCAGTTCGCGAGCCGGGCGCTGTGGCAGGGGGAACACCCGCCCTAGTGGGTGTTTTGCACTGGGAGGACCCGCCCCAGCGGGTGGGGCTGCTTCCAAGAAAATCTGGAATTTTGTTTTTGAGTTTTTATGCCCCGTTTGTTAAGCTAACTTGTTTCTAAGACTTGGAAAGTGAAATGTGTAATAAGATAACATGTTTTTGATGTGTTTAAGTTAGATTGAAGTATATTATGAATATGTTACATGTGTGTGTTTGTGTGTTGCTTTCACGAGGCACACAACACGATTCATTGAAGTATAGGCTTATTAATGCATGCTGTGAGTATAGACTCACGTACTTGACTAATTAGTAACCAATGTGGTAAATTATAATATGAGTTGGACTTGGATATGAAGTTCGATGGTTTAAATGTTATAGTTGGATACTAATAGATGGTTTGAATGGAATATAAATGTGTAGGGTGTTTGTGAAGTGCGTATAGTTGTTAAAGTGTAGCTTGCGCTTAAGGCAAGTTATCTTACCCTTATTCTCTTATGTTAAACAAGTTTCTAAACTTGTTATTTATATTGTGCAAGTTCTTTAATCTACTCTTGAATGCTATACAAGCCTATTCATTGTATATTTTCATTGTGTAAGTTTCCTAACCCTTGCTCAATAAATCATGAAAGTTCTTTAAATTGTTATGCGTGGTACAAGTTATACCATACTCATAAAGCGTAAGTATTAAAGCGTTATTTTAGTAATATGATCTTGACTTAGTTGTTCAAGCAATATCTACTTAGTCTATCGAATGCTTTAAGTTGTTTCTAAAAGCATGCCTAGCTATTATGAAGTTTATTGTCATATTTTGCAATTTGTTCATGATTGAACTGTAAAGGACTGTAAGTCGATTCAATTACTCCTAGTTGATGATAGTTGAACTCTAAAGTTCCCTTATCTATCCAAACCAAACTTTCTTTGGTGCAGACTTGTATTCAATTTCTGAGAAGGAACAACCCTATTAATTAGGGGAAAATTTATGCGAAAGCGTTAAATGGTTGTGCACAATTCATGGTACAAAGGGTTGATCCCCCTGAGTACGAGTTAAGGGTCCATAGTCTTATTTACTGTTAAAGGTTTAAATAGAAATATTTATAACCTAGGACAATGGTTCAAGGTCTTATGACCCTCAGATGATTTCATATTCGAATCCTATATATTGATGAAAGAATTATATTTCAATTCTTTATATTGATGAAAGTAAAGTTATTCAAACTCTTTTGAAACGATTCACTTATGTCATATCACTGTTGTATATCCAAGTGAGCTTTTGTTTTCTCACTCTTGCCTGCTTTACCACCATTTGCAGTTGAGACCAAGAATGTTGACACACCATCAACAAGTAAAGGAAAAGGAAAGATGAATAAGTGAAGGCTTGTGACGTCAAGTTGCTTTTGTAATAAGACTTAGTTGGTTATGTTTATATTTCCGCATTTACGTTATTTGAATGATGTTAAGGTTTAGATAACCCTGGGATTTTTTTTTGTTGAACAAGTTGCCATTCTTTCTAGAGGAAGATTTTATTAAGGTTTTATGAAGGTTGTAATTAGTTTGAAATTTTATTTGGGTAGATGTATGTTTTAATTAGAAAGTGAACACCAAATCATATGGAAACGAAGTACCCAGATTTGGGGGTGTCACACTGTTTGTAAAGAAGAAGGATGGATCGTTGAGGCTTTGTATCGACTACCAAGAGTTGAACAAACTAACGATAAAGAATAAGTACCCATTGCCCAGGATCGATGATCTCTTTGATAAGTTGAGAGAGGCAAAATATTTTTCAAAGATAGGTTTACGTACGGGGTATCACCAGTTGAAGGTGAGGGCAGAAGATGTACTTAAGACAGCATTTAAGACTCGTTACGGCCATTACGAGTTCTTAGTGATGTCCTTTGGGTTAACAAATGCGCCAGCAGCATTTATGGAAATGATGAACCGGGTGTTCAAACAATATTTGGACAAGTTCGTCGTGGTGTTCATTGATGATATCCTAGTCTATTCCAAGACGAAGGTGGATCACTCTGAATATTTATGATTGGTGTTGGAGGCACTGAGAAAAGAGAGGTTGTATGCGAAATTCACTATGTGTGAATTTTGTTTAGAAAGAGTGCAATTTTTGGGGCACGTCATTGATAAGGAAGGAGTTTCAGTGGATCCAGCGAAGGTGGAAGCTGTGATTAACTGGGAACAACCGAAAATGTCAACTGAGGTGCGGAGTTTCCTAGGTTTAGCGGGTTACTATCAGAGGTTCATTCAGGACTTCTCAAAGATAGCTACTCCGTTAACCAACTTAACCAGGAAGACGGTGAAGTACGTATGGACAAAAAAGTATGAAGACAGCTTTCAAGAGCTGAAGAAGAGGTTGAGTCAAGCCCCTATATTAACATTACCGGATGTGACGGGGAATTTCGTAGTGTATAGTGATGCTTCACATAAAGGACTGGGGTGCGTGCTCATGCAGCATAGCAAGGTCATTGCGTATACATCTAGGCAGTTGAAGGAATATGAGGGAAATTATCCTACTCATGACCTTAAACTTGTCGCAGTGGTTTTTGCCTTAAAGATTTGAAGGCATTGCCTATATGGGGAGAAGTGTGAGATTTACACAGACCATAAAAGTCTGAAGTATATCTTCACTCAGAAGGAGTTGAATATGAGACAGAGGAGATGGCTGGAGTTGATAAAGGATTATGATTGTGAAATCCTGTATCGGGAGAAGCTGGAGTTGATAAAGGATTACGAATGTGGTCGCCGATGCCTTGAGTAGAAAGGGTCAGGAGAAGCTGTCGATGTTAATCGCTCAAGATGAGTTGGTGGTAGAGATGGTAAGAATGGAATTAGAAGTACGATGTCTAATCGAAGGAGGGGAGAAGCTGTTTGCAATAGAAGTTCAACCCACAATAGTGGAAAAGGTAAAGGAAGTGCAACTCAGAACAAATAAGCGTGAACAAATACGGAAGAAGATTGCAGACGGTACTAAGGGAACGTATAGTCTTGATAACGAAGGGTTATTGAGATTTGAAGGGAGAATTTGGGTTCCGTGTGAGCCAGAGTTGAAAGAGGAGATAATGGATGAAGCGCATCACTCAAGGTACTCGATTCATCCTGGTAGTACCAAGATGTATCAAGACCTTCGAACAAATTTCTGGTGGCCAAACATGAAGAGGGAGATAGCAGAGTATGTCAGTAGGTGCTTAACTTGTCAAAAAGTTAAGGTTAAACATCAAAGACCCAGTGGTTTGCTACAATCATTGGAGATTTCGGAGTAGAAGTAGGAGCATATCACGATGGACTTTGTGGTAGAACTTCCAATGACGCAGAATAGATACGACGCTATTTGGGTACTAGTGGATCGGTTGACGAAGTCAGCTCATTTCTTGCCGATAAGAGTTAGATACAATTTAGATTAGTTAGCTAAGCTTTATGTCAAAGAGATTATCTCAAGATATGGAGTGCCAATTTTGATTGTGTCAGATCGTGACCCGCGATTCACTTCGAATTTCTAAAAGCGTTTGCAAGAGCAGATGGGAACACAACTGAGGTTTTGCACGGCGTACAATTCACAGACAAATGGACAAAGCGAAAGAATAATTTAAACGCTAGAAGACATGCTAAGGTCTTGCGTTATGGATTTTAAGGGGAGTTGGGAAGATCATCTACCGCTAGTAGAGTTCGCCTACAACAAAAATCATCACGCTAGTATAGGCATGCAGCTTTACGTAGCGTTATATGGACGAAAGTGTCGAACTCCACTTTGTTGGGATGAAGTGGGTGAATGATAAGTGGTCTTTATGACCACATATTCGGATAGTAACCAGCTTGTTTCGTGGCTTAAACTCAAGCATTCATGTGCTTTTAATGTGTTTTTGCTTTGTTTTATAGTTTGCATGTCTTGGAACTCTCCGGGTGCGAATTGAGCGTAAAAGGACCAAAGATGGCCTAAAAGGGGCACCGCACTAAAATAGGCTAAAAGAGATGATGGCATGATAGGGCAAAGCATGAAGTCAAATGGCTAAATGGGGATGTGATGGTGCAAAGAGGCTAAAAAGGAGTTAACTTGCCAAGCATGACAAAGCCAAGTGCAGCAAAAAAAAGTAACAGAAAAACCAGCATCAGAGGCCCGCGCGGCCGTGCAGGGTCAAGGCAGTAGGCACGCGCGCCCACGCCAATCTCCGGAGCTAGAGGCCCAACTTTCCTGCTGCGCGACCGCGCCCCATCCAAGCCTATTCTACGCACGGCCGCGCCAGCCCAATTTTGACCCAGAGTTTGACTTTTGCTTAAAATGAACGGGAGAAGGCTAATATAAGGGGGCTTAGCCCCATGTGCTAGGCAGCATCATTTTATTGGCCCTAAGCCCTAGTTCCTCTCTTCTCTTCCTTTATATCTTGTTTAGTGTAAATTAGGAGTAATTTAGAGTTAGATTAGGGTTAATTAGTTAGTGTAGTTTCTAGGGTTAGATTAGTTAAAGAAGATTGAAGCAAGGAATATCATCAAAGATCCAACACTTGGAGAAGACACAAGATTTGCATTTCTCTATCTCTTACTCTCCTTGTATTAAAATTATATTCGGATGATGTATATTGTACTTGTGGATAATATATTTGGGTTGTCTATGCCTTAAATCTATTTTGAGGTTCCAATGGAACCTTTTGAGTAGTCAATGTTGATTTCCCTTCCATGATGGTTCTATTTGATTGCTATGTGTTTGTCTATTGCGATGTATGCTTTAATTGCTTAATTGAGTTGCAACCAATTACTGTGATAACCTATATGGAATTGAAAGACGAAGTGTAGGTTTAGATCTAATCGCGGTAGCGGGCGATTGTACGTTCACATGGTGTTGAACGTATGATATGTGCTTAGGATAGACATATACCGAAGCGCTGCTCGTAGTCAATAGAGAACTTGAACTTAAACCCTATTTATTTATAAACACCATAGACATATAGGGGTTTAGATAATGTGGGTGTCCACGTGCGTTCTATCATTGGTGGATTGCACGTGGTATGGAGTAGGTGCATCGAAAGATGGCCTTCTCTCACTTTAGTGTTCTCCGCTAACAACATTGCGATTAATTTGACGTAATTGGGAGTGTGTCGACTTAGACGAATCATTAGGGGAAATTATAATCTCTTATCTTCATTATCTGATTCTACCTTAGGATTATTTATTGCATGTTTTAATTCCTTGCCTAGTTAACTTAGTTTTAATTCCAACTCTTTATCGCTCGTTTAAATAAGACTGAGGCGATTATGTGCTAGTGGTTTGGCGACCTTTTATCTATTAATTCTCCGTGGGAACGATCTTTACTCACTCTTTATTACTTGTTGACAGCGTATACTTGTGCGTTAATTGTCATCATATAAATCGGACAACAAGTTTTTGGCGCCGTTGCCGGGGAATTAATTGGATAACTGTTTGCCAACATTAGTTTCAATCAAATTAGTCTTAATTTAAACATTTTTATTTTTGTTTAATTCTCTTCCTATATTCTCTTTTCAGGAATAATGGACTTAGATTTCTATCCATGGAACTACGCAAGGTGAGAGCAACCAAGAGAAGTAGGGAATGATGTCGTCGATCCAATTGCCGCATTATCAGCACAGCTAGAGGTTCTCTCAAGGAAGTTGGATGCTGTTTTAGCCCAACAGAATCGAGAGACGGCAGTGACTTATTACTATGGTGCTGGAAGCTACACGAGCCGTCAGGAACCTATCAGTAATGGACAGGAGGAGTATGCGGGTGAGTACTCCTACAGTGAGCCTTACACCAATTATCAGCAAGATTGGGGGTATCACCTAGACCCTTCAGCAAACCCTTCATCAGACTATTATCAAGACCAATATTGGAATCCAAATCCCATTTACGCCCCAGAATGCACATTCCAGACTCCAGTTTATGAGCCTCAACAAAATTTTGAGGGTGACACAAAAAATGCAAGCTTGGAGGAAGGAGGTGACATATCACTGAAGGACATCTTGATTGAGCAATAGAAGTCAGTCAAGAATATCCAGAACTGAGCAGAGCAAATTAGTAGGGCCTTAATGATAGAGGATGAGCAAGGGCAAACCCATACTGTGAGATATCAAGAACAATGCAAGCCAAGTCCAAATTGTGCACCCGAACCCACTTATCAATCCCCATGCTTACAAGGAGAACAGTCAACAATGGACTTCATGTATGCAAGCTCAGAAAACCAAGAGGAGTTGTTTGGGAGCTAGGAACCATCAAACAAAAATTTTCAATATCAGATGGCTCCAATCAACTATGCTTCTACCAGTGAGCCTCAATACAGGGAGCTTGTGGCTGAAACAGAAAAGGAAGGATTGGATAGTTTGTGGGGGAACTCTTTAGCATCAACACAGAAGACCTTGGTTTAGCAAGAACAATCAATTGAGGATCTTTAGATTTGGGTGGAGTAGATTAGCACGGTTTTAAGGAAGGAGGAGGTATGTGAACAAGAGACAACAATGCCAAATTTTATGCCTCCAGTGACTGAAGCCGTAAGTCATGACCTTCAGAAGGATTGGTGCTATGAGATGGATGCAGAGACTGATGAAGAGCCCGAAGTGCAATTGCAACTGGACGAGCCTAAGGCAATGGAACAAGATGAGATAATTGGGGATGTGGAATAGTATGAACCAACAGTGATAATACCCCAAGAGCCTTCTCCACCGAAGTTTGAGAATCCAGTCAAGTTTGCACACCCTTGCCCCCTTGGTAGCCACATTTCAGAGCCGGATCTCGATGATATGAGAGAGTCTACAAGCTTCAAACCATGGTGGTCAGAAGAGAAGAGAATAGAAGAAGAAATCATTGTGTCATGTGAACCTCAAAGCCCAAATCATTTCACATACACAACGGAACCCTTGCCTAGCTCCCCGACTTTCAGCAAGGGGAATTCTCAGTCATATTCGATGCTAGGTAGTTTAATTCCTAGTCCTCCTCTATTGGGAAGCCTCCAAAAGCATATAGCAATTCTAATGGATGGAGGGGTTCTCAAATATCGTCGGGGAGTCGGATAGCAGCAGTCAGACACAGTCCAGCTAGAGGACTATAAATCAAGTGCGAGATGGGAGGCACCCCATCATTTCTCTCTCTCCCTTATGTTTAATTCTATCTGTTTCTCTACTATTTCCCTACCCTTGTTTAATTCTTAGTAGTATAGATGTTAGTTGTAAGTATTTCATCATTTTGGTTTTATAAGGTTCAATGCCTACATTTTTGGTTTTAGGCATGAATGCGTATAATTTTTGGGACTATAACGTCTTGCATATACTTTTGATGCACTTGCACATATTATGATGCACAAACATATTTCATACGTGCGCTTAGAGAATTTTTGGGAATTTAAGTGAATATAACTTTCCATGTTGGATTCTCTTTATGTAAATAAATATTATACTTTTGATAGTGGATGAGGGCTTAATAATTGTTGTATGTTTTCCTCAGGTGGAAAGCCATGCTACATGAAGCAAAGTTACATGCGATAGCAGCTCCCAGTTAAAATTTCTGCAGAAATAGAAAATAGCAGGGAGCGCGACCGCGCCCGAATTGGCCTGCAGGGGCGCGCGACCGCGAAAGGAGCAGACTCAGCCAGACTTAAAATATTTTGCTGCAGATTTTTAAGCTATTTCATTTCGTTCCAAGGCAGACGAGTTTCAAGCCTCTCTCTCTAAAATTCAAAAGTTCCTAAACCTTGGCCTCTGCATACATCAAACTATAATCCTTATATCAAATACCTCCAAGCCCTAATTTCAAGCAACCTCCCACCTTTTCCATTCTTTGTCAATCAAACCTAGCTCCATACACAAACTCCCTTCAGCCCCAACCCTAAATTTGAAATTCGTACATCCTCAGTCAAACACCAAAGACACCCACCAATCACCTCATCATCTCGACTTGATCACGTGGGACGGTGAGTGTAGGGTCAATAGCATCGCAAGATTCTGAATTGGTTGGGTTCATTGACACAGGTTAGATTTTTGGTATTCAATTTTCAATTTTCAATTCTCATGGCATCCAAGAGGAGTAGGAGGGAGTCTACATCAAGGGGCAGTGATTTGGAGCAAGAAGGCGGTGGCATCGACTATGATGACCACAAGTTTATCAATCTTAAGTCTCAGAAGTTCTATCACAAGGCATTGGTAGGCAGGACATTTGTGCTAGAGCAAGGGCTAGCACCAGACAGGAACCTGAACGGGCGTATGGCATCTATGATCTGGGGGAGGGGCTGGAATTCATTCTGTGAGGAGCCCTTGGCTGCCCCAATCTCGGTGGTTCAAGAATTTTATGCCAACGTAAAATTCACCATGTCCAACAAGGTCTTCGTGCGGGGCTATGAGGTGTCATATGCAAAGGAGCACATCAATGAGTTGTTTAACTTACCGAACATTGCATTGGACGCACCTGACTTACTGTATGCTAGAGAGTGGGAGACGGAGATGGACGCCATTAGTGATTATCTGTACAAGCCAGGCATTGTGTGGAAGCTGAAGCAGGGGACTGATCAAAAGCTGCATTTCCCCCAGTCCTCCTTGAGTAGGTACGGGAAGGCGTGGTACAGCTTTATCTGTGCGAATCTGATGCCTACACAGCATCAGAACGAGGTCACTAAGGACCGTGCTGTGTTGCTTTATGGGATCGTCAAAGGTAAGAGGATCGACTTGGGGTATGTGATTAGTAGTTCTATCCGCAGATTTTTGAGAGGCGGAAATTCAGCAAGTATCCCCCACGCATCAGTGATCGCCAGGCTATGTATTGTAAATGGAGTGATGTGGTCAGATGCTGAGCCGGTGCAGATGCCAATGAACACCCTTGACCATCCTGCAATTGAGTCATTCAAGGTTTGGAAAGGGGGAAGATCTCATTCGTTGGGAGCAGGGTTCATTTTACCTGATCAGATAGAGGCTGAGGAGACTGCAGAGAGAGTGCCACCACCAGAGCAGTCCAAGTCCTCTCACTCAGTGCATGAGCGTATAGACAGGATGGAGAGGAGACTGCAGCGTAGGATGGATGCCATGAGCATGAATTTCCAGGCCTTCACCATAGAATTCAGCGGGGCACTGTCCCACGCATTTGTCCAGCTGGGAGTTCAGGTACAGTTCCCTAAATATGGGTCCGTCGCTATTTATCCACCACCAGACACACCACCTCCTGAGGAGGACGCTGAGGACGACGGCGACGACGATGAATAATTTTGATAGAAAGCACGTAATGGAGAATTAAACAAGCAGGGAGAGAGAGAGAGAGAAATGAATAGTTTTGGTTGCTTGAGGGCAAGCAACGTTTAAGTTTGGGGGTATTCTATTGGTTTTGTTTTTGCATCTAGTTAGTTCATTTCATGTTTTGCATGTAGTTAGTTCATTGCATATTGTGTTTGTTTATATAGTGCATGTAGGTCATATTTTGTAAAAATTTGTCAAAAGTTAAAAAAATTTCTTTTGTTTTTGCATTCTGTGTTAGAGCATATTGCATGAATCTAGTTTCAGTTAGTTAGTTATGTATTTGGCCTATAAAGAAATTGAATCCACTTGATTTTTGAACTGATTTATGACTTAAGCTTGATTTGAAGGTCATATATGTAAATCCTTATCTGTCAGATACTGTGTAACCAGTTAGCACAATAGAGTAACCATCATGACATGCTTAGTTTAAATGTTTACATACTTGTCTTCTGGTGGGAAATCTATGTTTTAATAAAAGAGTTTTAGTTCTCATATGATAATAACTAGACTGTAAAAAGCTTAAGTTTGGGGGAAAACAGGGCTTATGCATGCTAAGCAGGGAGATGGAGCGTAAGACGCACTCCTCTGCGAAAAAGAAAAAGAAAAAGAAAAGAAATCAAAAGAAAAGATTCAGAAAAAGAAAAAATAGAATAAACACTTCGGCTACGTCGAGTTCTGTGGCCTTTGATATTCGAGCAAGTAAGCCCTCGGGGTGTCTCTACACCCAGCGCACTAAGGCCGTCTGGTCTGGGAGTCGTTGGTCGAAAGCTCGCTACATGGATATCGTTGAAGAGCCTAAGAGAACTAGGCATTGCACGGTCGATGGTGTACATGGGAAAGTGCGAATACGCCCTCGTGAGATAATAAGAGCTTAATGAAAACCCCCCTGTTGACTTTTAACTCTAGTAATGCATGGTCTTGGTTAGAATTTATATGATTTACTGCTTTTCTTAAGTTAAAGCAAGTTCTTTCCCCTAAGAAGCATAGTATGTGAATTATTTATCTGAATACATGTCTAATGGTTGCTAAGCACACAACGCACAACACATCAGTGCTGACAGTTTTGGATTTGCAGAATATGCCTTATGGCCTTGTCTTAAGTAGCTTATCTATTCGATTATCTGGTGATTTTTTTGAGGCATTGCTTTGACAGTTCAATACTGACTGGGATCTAGATTTGCATTCATGATAGCATAGGTTGTATACATTGTAAATATTGCATATTATGTTTAGTTTGTTTTGGTTGCTTGAGGGCAAGCAACGTTTAAGTTTGGGGGTATATGATAAGTGGTCTTTATGACCACTTATTCAGATAGTAACCAGCTTGTTTCGTGGCTTAAACTTAAGCATTCATGTGCTTTTAATGTGCTTTTGCTTTGTTTTACAGTTTGCATGTCTTGGAACTCTCGGGGTGCGAAATGAGCGTAAAAGGACCAAAGATGGCCTAAAAGGGGCACCACACTGAAATAGGCTAAAAGAGATGATGGCATGATAGGGCAAAGCATGAAGTCAAACGGCTAAATGGGGATGTGATGGTGCAAAGAGGCTAAAAAGGATTTAACTTGCCAAGCATGACAAAGCCAAGTGCAGCAAAAAAAGCAGCAGAAAAACCAGCATCAGAGGCCTGCGCGGCCACGCCGGGTCAAGGCAGCAGTCACGCGCGCCCGTGCCAATCTCTAGAGCCAGAGGACAAATTTCCTGCCCGCGCGGCCGAGCCCCATCCAAGCCTATTCTACGCGCGGCCGCCCCAGCCCAATTTTAACCCAGAGTTTAACTTTTGCTTAAAATGAACAGGAGAAGGCTAATATAAGGGGGCTCAGCCCCATGTGCTCGGCAGCATCATTTTATTGGCCCTAAGCCCTAGTTCCTCTCTTCTCTTCCTTTACATCTTGTTTAGTGTAGATTAGGAGTAATTTAGAGTTAGATTAGGGTTAATTAGTTAGTGTAGTTTCTAGGGTTAGATTAGTTAAAGAAGATTGAAGCAAGGAATATCATCGAAGATCCAACACTTGGAGAAGGCACAAGATTTGCATTTCTCTATCTCTTACTCTCCTTGTATTAAAATTATATTCGGATGATGTATATTGTACTTGTGGATAATATATTTGGGTTGTCTATGCCTTAAATCTATTTTGAGGTTCCAATGGAACCTTTTGAGTAGTCAATGTTGATTTCCCTTCCATGATGGTTCTATTTGATTGCTATGTGTTTGTCTATTGCGATGTATGCTTTAATTGATTAATTGAGTTGCAACCAATTACTGTGACAACCTATGTGGGATTGAAAGACGAAGTGTAGGTTTAGATCTAATCGCGGTAGCGGGCGATTGTACATTCATATGGCGTTGAACGTATGATTTCTGCTTAGGATAGATATATACCAAAGCGCCGCTCGTAGTCAATAGAGAACTTGAACTTAAACCCTATTTATTTTTAAACACCATAGACATATAGGGGTTTAGATAATGTGGGTGTCCACGTGCGTTCTATCATCGGTGGATTGCATGTGGTATGGAGTAGGTGCATCGAAAGATGGCCTTCTTTCACTTTAGTGTTCTCGGCTAACAACATTGTGATTAATTTGACCTAATTGGGAGTGTGTCGACTTAGACGAATCATTAGGGGAAATTAGAATCTCTTATCTTCATTATCTGATTCTACCTTAGGATTATTTATTGCATGTTTTAATTCCTTGCCTAGTTAACTTAGTTTTAATTCCAACTCTTTATCGCTCGTTTAAATAAGACTGAGGCGATTATGTGCTAGTGGTTTGACGACCTTTTATCTATTAATTCTCCGTGGGAACGATCTTTACTCACTCTTTATTACTTGTTGACCGCGTATACTTGTGCGCTAATTGTCATCATATAAATCGGACAACAGTGAACGTCGAATGTTGGGACCCGAGATGGTATAACAAATGACAAAAGTAGTTAAGTTGATACGGGCGCGGCTAGTAGCAGCTCAAGACAGACGGAAAAAGTTTGCCGATCCACATCGGAAGAATAGATAGTTTGAAGTTGGTTCATATGCGTTCCTGAAGGTATCACCTTGGAAGGGGAAGATATGTTTTGGGAAGAAGGGGAAGTTAAGCCCTAGGTTCATAGGACCTTTGGAAATTTTGAGGAGGGTAGGAGAGGTAGCATATGCGATAGCATTACCTCCAGAGTTAGGGCATATCCATAACGTGTTTCACGTTTCGGTATTACGTCCCTATAAGCTGGATTACAAGCACGTAATCGAGTATGAACCAATTCAAGTCGAGAAAGACTTAACGTACAAAGAGATTCCTATTCAAGACATTGATAGGAAAGAACAAGTGTTGAGAAGTAAAGTCATACCTTCGGTGAAGGTAATATAGAGGAACCACAATGCCGAAGAAGCAACGTGGGAACTCGAGGACAAGATGAGGAAGGCTTATCCTCATTTGTTTTATTAACTTGTATTAAAATTCTAGGGACAAAATTCTTATAAGAAGGGGAGATTGTAACGCCCGAGAAAATCGAGCGTTTATGTAAATGAATTTTATTTGAGTTATTGAATAAAATTTTGATTATTTATTTATTCAACTGAGTAAGCTAATCGTAGGTCGTTCTATGACCTAGAGAATACAGAAATGAGGAGGATTCTGGCTACGTGCTAGAAATAATTGATATGAATTTATAAAACAAAAATAAAAGATTTTCGAGAATAAAAATATTTTTGGAAAAAGACGAAATAGGCACTATTCAACCCTAAAGGTTGAGGTTTGATCCTAAGGGTTAGGGTTGGAGACCCTAGGCCATTTTGAGAGTTTAGAATGTTAGAATGACATTCTGTCGAAAGATTTGACGATAATATACCGTGAAAAGTTAAGTTAGCCGAGAAAAGTATAAAAATCACTATTCATCCATTTTTGCTCCGGAATTTATATTGAAATTCTTAGAAACGCGTAATGATAGGATTTCAAGGCGAGGTGGATTATGTAATAATAATTCACTTGTGGCTCACGAAGTTTTCGTATAGGGACATAAAATCCTAAGCGTCAGGGAAAGTAATTCGAAGATTAATTGATTACGTATAATAATAAAATGATTATTATAAGGAGAGAATACACGTATAATACGAGGTATTACAAGGGAATTTATACGACGTATAATACGAATTTTATACGGAGTAAATATGTTCCTCATAGAAGGAAGCCGTATGTACTCATTAAATGAGAATGAAATCAGAAAAAGGTTAAGTTGAAAACTTAATTTTGACGAATAAAAGGAGTAGGGATTAGTAGGCTGTAATTTCAAGGACGAAATTCTTAGAAGAAGGGGTGAATGTGAGAACCCAAAAATTTATAATATCTTAAATGATTAGAATAAAGGTTAAAGGATAAAATCTAGATGGAAATTTGAGGAATAATTTTTTAAAAAAAAGAAGAATAACCTATATGGTTTACTATTTGAATGAGAATAGAGAAAATATGGGTTACAAAAATTTATAAATCCTAGAAATGAATTTATGTGTACTTGAAGGAATATTAAGGATAAGGTACTACGATACCTAAAAATTTGATGTGAATCTTGATTATTAAATTAAAAAGATTTATAATTTTTAAGTAATTAATTATTGATATGAATTATGTGAGTGGTTATAACTCATTAAGCCAATTATGGCTATTTAGTTAATAAACTAATAGAATATGTGATGACTTGTGAGAATTATGTATATGATTAAATAAATATATATTATATAATGTGTATATATTTATTTTGTATATAAAGATAATTAAGAATATGTAAATATCAAAAATATTGAGCATTAGTTCTAGTGATAATAGATTTAATGGACTAAGGATGATATATTATTTAAACAAGCCCAATTATTTATTTAAGCATTGGACTTGTAGATAATTTAATTTAATAACAATTAAGTTGTTAAACTAGCCCAACATATCATGTGTATGGTAAGTATAATAATTGCCCAATTTAAATAATGGTAGAAGCCTAAGCCCAATTTAGTTAGTAAGAAAAAATTAAGAAAATACAAGCCCAAAAGAATTTAATTAAAAGCCCAAGCTTGGCCCAATTGAGGAAGGGTATTATAGTCATTTAATAAAGCATTACGTAAAACCAAAATTGATGGGGGAATTGGGCCAAGTGGCCGGATATGGAGAGGAAGAATAAGAGGGGGAGGAATGTAATAATTAACATGCTTTAGTGGTTGAACCACTTTGCTAGGTGTCTTTATTTTATTTGGCCAACACTTTTGCCTTTACTTGTAAGAATAAACTATCATCATGATAGAGAGGAAGAGAAAGATCTTAGGAGATTATGATAGATATAAACTTTATATCTATTCACTTTTAATAACAAAACAAATGAAATATATCCTTTACTTTTCATTTCATTTCATTCTCTTTCATCTCATAAGCTAGCTAACAAAGCAAGAGAGAGAGAGAGAGAGAGGGGGGTGGAGGTTCGGCCATGAAGGAGAGGAGAGATAGAGAGAGTTCTTATGGTTTTAATTTTTTTTTCCTAATCAAGGTTTAGGAAAAATAAGAGGAAGAAAAAATCAAGAGAAGGTATAAAGGATTTTACTTATGTAGTCTAATTTCTCTTTGTTTGATTTAAGTTTTGATTTTTGTAAAGCTATGAATTTGAGGCTCAAAAACCTTGGATCTATGTGTTTAATAATATTTCAAGTTTATATCTAACCCTTTTATGGATCAAAAGTTGGATCTAAACTAAGAAATAGAAATAAGTTTTTCAAAAGTAAAAAACCCCAAATTTCTTAGCCTTGGTTGTGATTAATCTTGTGTTTGGTCATTTTTGTTGAAATAGATCATGGATCATGATATATCCATGAGTTTATTTTGTATTAGTTTGTGTTATGATATTTTATAAGGGATTATGTTGGTGAAGGGGTAAAGATATGAAAGTTTTCTTAAAAATCACCAAGTATTGAAAATCAGATTTTTGTAAAGACGGAGTATGAAATGGAAATGACCATATATCCTATTGTATTTTGAAATTTTGAGTGTGGTAAATTTCTAAAGTTAGATCTATAAGTCTTCTAACTTGTCGAAGTGGTATCACTGAAAAATTTATTATAGATTTCCGTGTGGACTGTTTTTAGCAAAGGACGCCAAAACTGAAAAATGACAAAAAGCTTGTTGTCCAAAACTGTCAAAGGCATTTTTGGCAACTTAATTTCTAAAATAAACTCCAATATTTTGGGACATTAAAATATATGTTATAAAGTAGCTTGTGTCCAAAAATGAGCTCATTCTGACTTAAATTGAGCATGTTATGACCATTTCAATATTTACGATTTTTGGACAAAAATCGCTATAACCGGAGTTGTATAACTCCGATGGCCACGAAATTTAAACTGGATGTCCACGTTAACATGTGTAAGATCCCACCAAGAGTCAAGAATTTTTGGAGTTAAGTGTGAGGTAGCTAATTTCTTAAGGAATTAACTAGAAACGGATTTTTGAAAAATACTTAACGGTGTTGAAAAATTCTAGAAATATTATTTTTGTGTATGGATTACACATATATATGTTTGGCCAAAGGATAAAAAAATAATAAGCTGATTTGGTATTTTCGTGAATAGGGCATTTCAGCTTCCTGAAATAAACAATTCAGGATAATGAAATAGAAACTGAAATGTCAGGAAGAGAAGTCAGTTTGGTTTCAGCTTGCTGGAATGAAAACTGAAAAGGATAGGAAGGGAAGACAGTTTGGTTTCAGTTTATTGAAATGATATATTAAGTCTTCTGATTTCATAAATAGTTTACCGAGTTATAATAAGAACTTATAAATGAACAAGTAAGTGTTAAGTCTAAGGTAGTGCAATCGTATCCTTTAATGGTTGATGTATAGTAGCTGGGCTAAACGATTCCTTCATATGGGAAAGGTATATACGAATTAGTAACCGATCTAACTCACTATGAAAATAGTGTAGACGAGACGAAAAGTAATTTGTTGGTTGTTTGTGGGAAATCACTCAGTATATTATATTGAATACTGTTAAAGACTCGATGTGTGCTAGGTTTAGACTTGTAAATAAGTATGGTGTTAAGGTTATCTAATATTTGACTATGTGGTTAAGTGTTAGATAGTTTACTTTTAAAGTAATAGTATTGTGAGATAAGATATGTTATACTAATTGAAAGATCAATCTTATAACTGATAGGTCTTTTCAATAAAGCGATTAAATTAGATTGCGTAGCAGTAATCGACGATACAGGCAAGTTTTCTCTAACTTAAACTGAAGTTATATTTTCAAAGCATGGTAGTGAATAATTGTTGTTGATTATTCACAGCTATACTGATTAATGATTTGCACTTAGTGCATATTGCATATGTTCATCAGGTATAAAAGGCTGATCACCTTCATTATCTTAAGGTTCAGTTAAAGTTGTTCATGGTCCTTGTTGACATTAAACATTATTGTTTCAGTCATTCATTTATTGAAACTCTAATTTATGCTCTTTCACAATTATTATATTGTTGAAAATTTGAAAGCTTATTCTTTCTTTCAATCATGATATATCCTTGTTGTATTTAAACTTGCTGAGCAAAGTCGTTGCTCACCCTTGCTATATCATGATAACAAATTTCAGATTAAGACGAATGCTCAAAGAAAGACAGAGGCAAAGGAAAACTACAAGAGTAGATTATTACGCGTTCTTAACTATTTAGTTATCATATGCAAGTAATGTTGTAAACCTTTTTACTTACTTAAGGTATGTATTCAATTAAGGTTAACAGACCTTGGGATATGTTATAAAATCTTGTGAATTAAACAATATATGTTTATATATTCCGCATTAGTTTATAGAATATGTATGAAGATGATGTATCATGACGCACCATGTCCGAGGTTCTGGGGACCCCAATTTTGGGGCGTTACATTTGGTATTAGAGCTGTAGGTTATAAACCTTAGGTAGGGTTACCTTAGGATATAACCGCAGAGATGAGAAATAGGAATAAACTCAATTAGAGTTTAAGTGATAAGAGTTGAATTCAGGAAATTCATTATTATGATAAGAAGAACGTAAAAATAAAACGATCATAAGATAGGAAAGAATCGTAATATAACACGATTATAAGAAAAGTTCACAACGTGATCTGATAAAGTCATAGGAGGACAGATGATCAATCATTTAATTAAAAACTTTATAGCATAATTGATGTGCGACAGTTGTACAATGAAATGGTACTATAAAAACTCAGGAAAGAGTTGTAGAATTGTAGATATGGATTAAATGAAATTCGTATTGAGCAAAGAGGGAGCTAGGATTATGTGGGATTTCAGTTGAGGACTCATGTTATAGCTGAGTTGTACAAACCTGTGTATGGGCTGGGATTTTGTGTTTGGTCTAACGACTACTTAGTTTACCACGTTGATAATCATTGAAATGTTGGTGTCGCGCTATTCGTTATATGTATGTTGAGAAGGTGATTCTTTTCTCATATGTATAACGAATAGGTAGAGAATATAAGATTAGGTGCGAGTTCTTAAAACTCACACTTATGGTAAGTTTGTGACTCATAATCGTATGGTATGTTTTTGGACCCCTAAGCGTATGGATAGTTCCTGATTGGTTCTTGAACTACGTATTGCTAGGATAAGTTCCTACACTCATATTATTGTGGGAAGTTTCTGAACTCATAATGTGTGGTAGGTTTGATGAATTATACTGTGGTATAGAAAAGTTGTGGATGGAGAACTGAGGATATTTTTAGTGTAGTAAGTTTTAAGTATGATAGAATAGATAGAATTATTATGTAATTGATCATTAGAAAAATTAAAGTTGATAGTGGAAGCATATGTATTCCAAATCTTCTAGTTATGCTAGACATCAAAATTTTTGATATCAAGCTAAATTCGCACTGATGTGCCTTTAAAAATATAAATGAATTTTTGTTATCAGCAACACATGGTTACAATTGTGTAGAAGTGGGCTTCGTACCACTAACACATCGTTACCTATTGCGGCATGATAACACCAAAAATGAATTTTCAATGGTTTTGAACTTTTTAAAGAAGAGTCTACGCTAATTATTTCAGCTAGACAAAAATTATTTGAAATATCAAAATAAATTTTATATATCATCAATGCATCATGAAACCTGGTGTAAAGATGGTAAAAAATGATTGAGTCATCAATACAGTCTTACCTAGTGTTGGTGTGATCTAAAGATCGTCAGCCCACTATGGTATATTGTTGTATGACAAAGCCACAAAAAAATGATGGAATCTTCAAACGGACTGTAAATACAGTGCGGTATCATAATGTCATAAAATGATTTTTAGAATTTTAAAGAAAAGTCAAGTGGCAATTAAGTGTGGCCAGACACATGTTTCGATTGATGTTAGAATTATTGGTATATGTCTAAGCTATTTGATTCAGCTAGATAAATATTTATGAAAATTCAAGTATCTCTTTGAGAATCTATCCCGAACCATATTGTTTTGATTCGGACTCCAAGCTGAGGATGAACATCCCTAAATTGGGAAATATTTATTCGCCAAAGGCGATTATGATGAACGTGAATGTCGTTCCAGCATGTAGCATCTGATCAATGCAGGGTATAACGGGCTGATCACCCACCGTGCCCGTAAGTATGACGGTTTACAGATGAATTTCTGTTTAAACATTTTTTGAAATTGAAAAATGAAATTTCATAGCCACTCGGCAAAAATATGAAAAGTTTTTAACTCCACAGAGAGAAGTCTGGGTAGAATGTGATGATAGAATAGTTGCTCATAGAAGAAAGCCGTATGTACTCATTAAATGAGAATGAAATCAGTAAAAGGTTAAGTTGAAAACTTAGTTTTGATGAATAAAAGGAGTAGGGATTAGTAGGCTGTAATTTCGAGAACAAAATTCTTAGAAGAAGGGGTGAATATGACAATAAAAAAATTTATAATATCTTAAATGATTAGAATAAAGGCTAAAGGATAAAACCTAGATGGAATTTATGAAATAATTTAATTTTTTTTAGAATAACCTATATAGTTTACTATTTGAATGAGAATAGAGAAAATATGGGTTACAAAAATTTATAAACCCTAGAAATAGAATTATGTGTACTTGAAGGAATATTAAGGATAAAGTACTATGATACCTATAAATTTGATATGAATCTTGATTATTAAATTAAAAAGATTTACAATTTTAAGTAATTAATTATTGATATGAATTATGTGAGTGGTCATAACTCATTAAGCCAATTATGGCTATTTAGTTAATAAACTAATAGAATATGTGATGACTAGTGAGAATTATGTGTATGATTAAATAAATATATATTATATAATGTGTATATATTTATTTTGTATATAAAGATAATTAAGAATATGTAATATCAAAAATATTGAGCATTAGTTCTAGTGATAATAGATTTAATGGACTAAGGATGATATATTATTTAAACAAGCCCAATTATTTATTTAAGCATTGAACTTGTAGATAATTTGATTTAATAACAATTAAGTTGTTAAACTAGCCCAATATATCATGTGTATGGTAAGTATAATAATTTCCCAATTTAATTAATGATAAAAGCCTAAGCCCAATTTAGTTAGTAAGAAAAATTAAGAAAATACAAGCCCAAAAGAATTTAATTAAAAGCCCAACCTTGGCCCAATTGAGAAATGGTATTATTGTCATTTAATAAAGCATTATGCAAAACCAAATTGATGGGGGAATTGGGCCATGTGGCCGGATATGGAAAGGAAGAATAAGGGGGGGGGGAGAATGTAATGATTAACATGCTTTAGTGGTTGAACCACTTTGCTAGGTGTCCTTATTTTATTTGGCCAACACTTTTGCCTTTACTTGTAAGAATAAACTATCATCATGAGAGAGAGGAAGAGAAAGATCTTAGGAGATTATGATAGATATAAACTTTATATCTATTCACTTTTAAGAACAAAACAAATGAAGTATATCCTTTACTTTTCATTTCATTTCATTTCTTTCTCTTTTATCTCATAACCTAACTAACAAAGCAAGAGAGAGGGGGGGGGGGGGGGGGGAGGTTCGGCCATGAAGGAGAAGAGAGAGAGAGAGAGTTCTTATGGTTTTATTTTTTTTCCTAATCTAGGTTTAGGAAGAAGAAGAGGAAGGAAAAATCAACAGAAGGTATAAAATTCTACTTATGTAGTCTAATTTTTCTTTGTTTGATTTAAGTTTTGATTTTTATAAAGCTATAATTTTGAGGCTCAAAAACATTAGATCTATGTGTTTAATAATGTTTCAAGTTTATATCTAACCCTTTTATGGATCAAAAATTGGATCTAAATTAAGAAATAGAAATAAGTTTTTCAAAAGTAGAAAACCCCAAATTTCTTAGCCTTGGTTGTGATTAATCTTGTGTTTGGTCATTTTTGTTGAAATAGATCATGGATCATGATAGATCCATGAGTTTATTTTGTATTAGCTTGTGTTACGATATTTTATAAGGGATTATGTTGGTGAAGGGCTAAGGATATGAACGTTTTCTTAGAAATCACCAAGTATTGAAAATCAGATTTTTGTAAAGACGAAGTATGAAATGGAGACGACCATATCTCCTATTGTATTTTGAATTTTTGAGTTTGGTCTATTTCTAGAGTTAGATCTATAAGTCTTCTAACTTTTCGAAGTGGAATCACTAAAAATTTTATTATAGATTTCCGTGTGGACTATTTATAGCAAAGGACGTCAAAACTGAAAAATGACAAAAAGCTTGCTGTCCAAAACTGTCAGGGACATTTTTGGCAAATTAATTTCTGAAATAAAATCCAATCTTTTGGGACATTAAAATTTATGTTATAAAGTAGCTTGTGTTCAAAAATGAGCTCATTCCGATTTAAATTGAGCAAGTTATGACCATTTCAATATTTGCATTTTTCTGACAAAAATCACTATAATCGGAGTTGTATAACTCCGATGGCCACGAAATTTAAATTGGATGTCCATGTTAACATGTGTAAGATCCCTCCAAGAGTCTGTAATTTCTGGAGTTAAGCGTGAGGTAGCTAATTTCTTAAGGAATTAACTAGAAACGGATTTTTGAAATATACTTAAGGGAGTTGAAAATTTCCAGAAATATTGTTTGTATGCATGGATTATACGTATATATGTTTAGCCAAAGGATAGAAAAATAATAAGTTGATTTGGTATTTTCGTGAATAGGGCATTTCAGCTTCCTGAAATGAACAATTCAGGATACTGAAATGGAAACTGAAATGTCAGGAAATGAAGTCAGTTTGGTTTCAATTTGCTAGAATGGAAACTGAAAAGGTTAGGAAGGGAAGACAGTTTGGTTTCAGTTTACTGAAATGATATATTAAGTCTTCTAAATTCATAAATAGTTTACCAAGTTATAATAAGAACTTATAAATGAACGAGTAAGTGTTAAGTCTAAGGTAGTGCAATCGTACCCTTTAATGGTTGATGTATAGTAGTTGGGCTAAACGATTCCTTCATATGGGGAAGGTATATACCAATTAGTAACCGATCTAACTCACTGTGAAAACAGTATAGACGAGACGAAAATTAATTTGTTGGTTGTTTGTGGGAAACCACTCAGTATACTATATTGAATACTATTAAAGACTCGATGTATGCCAAGTTTAGACTTGTAAATAAGTATGCTGTTAAGGGTATCTAATATTTAACTATGTGGTTAAGTGTTAGACATTTTACTTTTAAAGTAATAGTATTGTGAGATAAGGTATGTTATACTAATTGAAAGATCAATCTTATAACTGATAGGTCTTTTTAATAAAGCGATTAAATTAGATTGCGTAGCAGTAATTGACGATACAGGCAAGTTTTCTCTAACTTAAACTTAAGTTATATTTTCAAAGCATGGTAGTGAATAATTATTGTTGATTATTCACTGCTATACTGATTATTGATTCGCACTTAGTGCATGGTGCATATGTTCATCAGGTATGAAAGGCTGATCACCTTCATTACCTTAAGGTTCAGTTAAAGTTGTTCATGGTCCTTGTTGACATTAAATATTATTGGTTTAGTCATTCATTTATGGAAACTCTGATTTATGCTATTTCACAATTATTATATTGTTGAAAATTCAAAAACTTATTCTTTCTTTCAATCAGGATATATCCTTGTTGTATTTAAACTTGCTGAGTAAAGTCATTGTTCACCTTTGCTATATCATGATAACAAATTTCAGATTAAGACGAATGCTCAAAGAAAGACAGAGGCAAAGGCAAACTACATGAGTAGATTATTTTGCGTTCTTAACTATTTAGTTATCATATGCAAGTAATGTTGTAAACCTTTTTAATTACTTAAGGTATGTATTCAATTAAGGTTAACAGACCTTGGGATATGTTATAGAATCTTGTGAAATAAACAATATATGTTTATATATTCCGCATTAGTTTATAGAATATGTATGAAGATGATGTATCGTGACGCACCATGTCCGAGATTTTGGGGACCCGGATTTGGGGGCGCTACATAAGGGAAATGGGGCGCGGGCCGCGCCAGGCAGAAAAAAATGTTGACCAAGATTATTGTGTACTCAACTCTTTTATATAAGTACTAAAGTGTTAGTAAGTAACGAATGAACTTTATTGTATACTAATTAAACGATATGTTGAACCAAGGATTTATGAGAACTAAACATTAACTAAACGTAATTGAACTTAAGTTTTGGAATTGTTAACCAAAGTTTGAGTTAAAGAACAAGTTAAGGCCTCGTTTATCATCATGCCTAGTGATGATTAATAAAAATTGGTTTATAACATAGGTTGTTAATAAGCCGTAATGAACATTAAATAAGTTGAACAAATGCTATTAGTTTAACGTTTCGATTAAGTTATACAAGAAGGAGAAGTTAGGCTACGCATTATGTATCAACTATGATTTCTCATTGGCATGCTTTGTGTTATGCTGTGTAGACATTGTAAAGACTGAATAGACTACGTGTAAAAGCTTAAGAGACGCAAAGGCAAGTTTCCTAACTTCGTTCATACTTGATGATGAATGCAAGTTTTCTAAACTCTTATCTATACGTTATGGTTGGACAAGAGGTCATTGTGCATAATTGCTTATGCATGAACTGTTATTGAATAGTCGATGCCATTTGATTCGGCTAGACTGAGACTTAGCATATTTTGGTGGGTTTTTCCACAAATCTTTCCAAAATATATACAATATAGTGATCCTATGCCAATTGCTTGGTACGTATTCTTAGGTAAACCGGAGAAAAAATAAAACAAAGGTTTTAAACGTTGTTAATTCGACAGGCACGTGAGGTTGCCACCAATTAAAAGTAAACACGTTCAGTGTATGAGTGTTGATCAACATAGAGTACTACAGGCTGATCACCTGGATGTGCTCCTAAGCTATATCGAACTTACGGTCTTCATGCCGAGTTGTTCTTTTCATGAATAAGAACTAAAAGATGGTTCGTGGTCGTTGACCAAGATGGATTTCGAAGATGCTATAAAGTCCTTGGGAATCGTTTTAAAGGAATCAAAATGTAATTTTGATTATTCTTAAGTACTTCATAACTATTGTAGAGTTATTGAAGACCAAGATATATGATTCATGATTTTGTGGTTTCAAGATATAATGCTTAACTTGCTGAGATGTTTATGCTCATTCTTGCTTAAAACTAAATGATTTCAGCTAACGGCGAACGGACCGAAGGATCCAGAAAAGACAAAGGCAAGTCCAAGATGGACAAATAGAGACATTTGTAATAGCATAATATTAGTATTATAATTACGGATATTATGACACTGAACAATGTATTGGTTACGAATAACCTGGGAAGGGATTAATAGAATGTAACTATTAGTAAACTTATGCATTATTATTGATGAATTCAATTGAATGTATAAGTAGATTGTAGCACCGTGTAGCACCATATCCTGGGTTTGAAGGTACCCGAATTTGGGGGCGTCACAGAAAAAGTTCTTAGAAATAAAGTGATACCTTCTGTTAAGGTAATCTGGAGAAACAACAACGCTGAAGAAGGGAACTCGAAGAACACATAATGAAAACTTACCCACACTTATTTGCTTAATTTATGTGTAAACGATTCTGGGGACAGAATCTTTGTAAGGGGGGGGGGGGGTGAGAATGTAATGAGACGAATTTAATTGAACTGTGATTCTGGGGACAGAATTCTTTTAAGGGGAGAAAGATGTGACGAACGAGAATTTTTGTAATTTAATTTTAATATTTATTGAATTAAACAAATATTTTCGATGATTTAATTATTGAGTTAAATAATTATTTGATGGAATTGTGGTAGATTAATTTAATTATATGTGTTACATTGATTAAATTAATGTGGAGAATTTTTATAGTTCAAGTATGTATTTAATTGAGTTTATTCGATTAAATAAATTATTTAATAAGCATAATGTTATTCTAATTAATTAGCTATTTAATGATTTGACATAATTAATAAATGAGAATTTTAAATATGTGATTTAATGTAGATTGACATATTTTATTTAATTAAATTTAAATAAGATTATTTGATTAGTTAGAAGTGTGACATTAAACTATATAATAAGCATTTAATTAGAATAAAGGGAAAGGAGGAATAAAGAAGAAGAACCAAACAAATGCCTTAGAGAGTGAGAGCAGTTAATTCATGGTGGGAATTAACTGACAACCCACTAAACATCAGTTATTTTCTATACGTATATTTATATTAGTAGTAGTCTTCATATATCAGACTTCATATATTTTCATCAGTTAAGCAAAGTTAGAGAGAACTTGAGAGAAAACCTATGTATTGAAAAGAAATTTGAAGAAGTTGCATCATCTTCACAAACTAGCAAGGGTAATCCCTCATCTTAAGTTTTCAAATTACGTTGTCAAAGTTTTTCCATTAACGTGTATTTTAAAGTTCTCTACAAAAGCCTATTTTGTGATCAATGCATGAATTGATGATATATGTGTATATACATGTTAATATATGATCATAACATGTTTTCTATCAACTATGTACATTTTAAAACAATCAATTTCATGTAATTATACCTTAATTGGATTTTTATAATTTACAAAGTATGAAGAACATGTATATGGCCCTTATGTACAAAATATCATGCTCTAATTGTTTAATTAACTTTAAATTGATAGTTGATTATGATTATACATGTTTAAATAAACAAAACAAAATTCTAACTGACAGATTCAGAGTTATAACGAATCCATAACGATGAATTTCATGATTTATCTCGAAACTTTTTAAAATACCAAGAATAATGAATTTAAGTGTTTTAATTCGAGTGATTATATGATATAAAGTGTTAAAAACGTGTTAGATGCTTAAGGTTATGATTTTATAAAGTCTTATATGCATTATATGTACAAAATTTTGAGTTTGGTGCGAGGAAATAAGCCAAATTGGCTCTTTCCTGCACAAGTTCGGGAGCTGAGTTTTCCACAGTAGGAATGTCCGCCCCCACGGACATTTAGCCTAGAAATGTCTGCTCCAGCAGGCTCCGCCCCCTCTAACATTTAGCCTAGAAATGTCCGCCCCAACGGGATTTCTTGTTGTCCAAATTTTTTTGATGTGTTTTAAGCCCTAACATGATGAACTAACTGAATGTAATGAACCTAATGACATGTTAAGTGTATGAAACAATAATATAACATGTTGTTGACATGTATAAGATAATTTGAAGCTTCATGTTAACAAGCTATGTGTGAATTTGGACATTGTTGTCGTAAGGTTGATTATGATCGTTTAAGAGTTCGTATTATGCGGTATGCATATTATGGGTCCAGAGTCAAGTTATGTGGTTGGTTAACAAATTAAGATTTGTGAACCAAGTTGTTTAGTTGAACTTAAGTGAAAAGTTCAACGGTTAAACGTAGTGGTAATGGAACTAATCGATATTATAAATGTAATGTGATGTGTAGGACGTTCAGGAAGTGAATTGTAATAGTAATTGTAGCTTGTGCATGAGGCAAGTGTTCTTAACTCAAACTTTACTTTTATTGAGCAAGTTTTCTTATCTATACTCTTTAAATTGAGCAAGTTTCTAAGCCTTACTTTTATGTTGAGTAAGTATCCCATTCCTAAACTTTACTTTATTAAGCAAGCTTTCTATTATTGAAATACTATCATGATGCAAGTTCTTATTCTTATTTTTTAAAGTTGAGATTCCATATGAGATATTATAATTCCTTTAAAGCATGACTCCAGTTATACAATACTTATTCGATTGTATATTCTTGAGAATTATTATTCAATTTGAATATCGTTTATTGTTGAACCTTGTAAGACTATCGAAACCTTATTGATTCGACTAGTCCATAGTTGATGAACATTCTAAATTCTAGAGCTATTATTGAGCTTATCCAAACCAAACTTCCTTTGGTGCGGACTCTGATGTCAAACTGAGATGAACAACCCAGTTATAGGAGATTATTTACGCTTTAGCGTTGAGATATTGTGCACAGTATGGTACTACGGGCTGATCCCCCTAAGTACGAGTAGTAGAGTCCATATAGTCTAACGACTATTAAAGGTTTAGAGTAGAAATACTTAACAACCTGGGATATAGTTCAAAGTCTTATGACCCTCAGACATACTTTTGATTCTTGTTATTCATTCTTGATTCAAAAGCCGAGCATCCTATTATCCGAACTTCTTTGACTTATTCGCATGTTATTATATTGTTATATTTGTATACTTATGGGCAATCGTGCTCACTCTTGCATAATAACATTACAGTTAAGAATGAAGGTCCGACGAGCCTTCCACTAGCAAAGGCAAGGGCAAAGTCAACAAGTGATGAAGACTTATTGTTTATTTGATAATATTTGTCTAAGACTTATGTTGTGATGTTTAAGACTTATGTATTTATTTATGTTATCCGCACAGATGATTAAGGTTAGTATGACCTGGGATTGATTTAAGAACTATTCAGATGTTGTAACCCCATAAGGGGATGATTTATTTCTATCTATTTCATTATTTGCATTTATTATGGGTAGATAGATATATTATATTTGTATAGTGAACACCAAATCTCGTGAAAATTGAAGTACCCGGATTTGGGGGTGTCACAACATCTCACACAAGTCTTAATTTATGGAGACCTTCTTATTGTTTCATTGGTTCTTTTAAATTGTCAACGAAAGAGGTGATTAGGAGTCTTATAACTTCGTTCTAGTTTGATTAGCATTAAAAGGAGCAATCCCATGACTATCGCACTCAAAACGATGTGTATATCTCACACAAGTCTTTATTTAAGGAGACCTTCTTATTATTACATTAGTTCTCTATAATTGTCAAAGAAAGAGGTGATTAAGAGTCATATTACTTCGTTCTAATTTGATTAGCATCAAAAGGAGCAATCCCATAACTATCGCGTTAAAAATAATGCGTACATCTCACACAGGTTTTGATTTAGGGAGACCTTCTTATTGTTTCATTGGTTCTCTTAAATTGTCAAAGAATGATGTGATTATAAGTCCTATGACTTCGTTATAGTTTAATTAGCATCAAAAGGAGCAATTCTATCACTAGTGTCTTTAAAACGATCTGTACATCTCATACAAGTCTTCATTTAGGGAGACCTTCTTATTGTTCCATTAGTTCTCTCAAATTATCAAAATATAGGTGATTATGAGTTATATTACTTCGTTCTAGTTAAAATTAGCATCAAAAGGAGCAATCCCATCACTATCGCGTCCAAAACGATGCGTAGACGTCACACAAGTCTTCATTTAGGGAGACCTTGATATTGTTTCAAATTTACAAAGAAAGAGGTGATTAAGAGTTGTATTACTTCGTTCTAGTTTGATTAGCGTCAAAAGGAGAAACCCATGACTATCGCATTCAAACCATGTGTACATCTCACACAAGTCTTCATTTAGGGAGACTTTCTTATTGTTTCATTGGTTCCCTAAAATTGTCAAAAAAAGAGGTGATTAGGAGTCCTATAACTTCGTTCTAGTTTGATTAGCTTCAAAAGTAGCAATCCCATGACTATCGCGTTCAAAACGATGCGTACGTCTCACACAAGTCTTTAATTAAGGAGACTTTTTTATTTTTTTTATTAGTTCTCTAAAATTATAAAAGAAAGAGGTGATTAGGAGTCCTATTACTTCGTTCTAATTTGATTAGCATCAAAAGGAGCAATCCCATGACTATCGCATTAAAAATGATGCGTACATCTCACACAAGTCTTGACTTAGGGAGACCTTCTTATTGTTTCATTGGTTCTCTCAAATTGTCAAAGAAAGATCACTTCAAGAAAAAGGCCTATCAGCGACCGCCTATCAGTGACCCCTTATGGTCGCAGTTGACCATCAGCGAACGAACTCGGTCGTCGAAAGTCGTCGCATAAAATCTGGTCACTGGAATGTACATCAGCGACCACTATTAGCCACCGGCATAACTGCGATCGCTATGAGTGACCGGTGCCGTCGCTAAGCTGAGTCCACATGGTTAGGGTCGAAAGGCTGACGTGGGCCATGTGTCAGCAAACGACATTAGCGACCGAAACTAATCGCTAACTCTCTGATCCAATTAGCAGTCGCTAATATGTGTTAACGACCTCCTACAGTCGCTGATGTGTACAAATAAAATAAAAAAATTCCTATTTTCTGGATTTCCCAAAAAACTGTACCTGTTTTATATCCCAACACACAGCAGACAGTATATATAAACTTCCAACCAAGTTTTATATAATCCCAATACATGCACAACAATATAACATCCATCCATATATCGACACATACATCAAAATAGTATAAACTATATAAACATTAAAAAATCAATATGAATGAAGAAATATATACAAATCTAATGTGTAAGTAACATACAGTCATCCAAAGAATGAATATAAAAGTACAAGGCTCATAAATAGCTATACAACAAGACTAGCTATAGGTCGGCTGTCATGCATCTTCGTCCAAATTAGTTTTTGGATGATCAGCCTATAATTAACAAAATAATAAAACAAGTTACATATATAGTATATATGTTGATACTGGTATTAAGACAATATATGTGTGTGTGTGTGTGTATATATATATATATATATAAGTGACTAATTAATTTGATTGTAATATAAATACTAAGATTACCTCGTCGCCATCCTCATGCTGTGATGATGCTGCTGCCACCACTGCAGCAGCTAACTCATCAGGACTCAAAGCCGCCAAATGCCCGCCCATTATACGAAGAAGATCACTATCTCGACAGATCGCTCTCACACAATCAGCAGGAGTATGATGAGCTAGATGGGTCGATGACTGTGTAGACTGGGTAGCAGAGCTGGATATGCCATTGATGGTTGGTCGTCGCCGTTGTCCTTGGCCTTTGATGTAGTTCTTCTTCACAACTGACGCCCTGTCCCACAGATCTTGATCAGTCACCGGACTTGGAGTGCCTTCAGGATAACGCTCGTTCAATAAGCTCTTATAAGTATCCTGTCAGCAGCTTAACAATTAAATAGTTAAAAATAAATATTAAATTCTAAATAATAACATAAACTTGATAAATAACATATATCAAAGTTGTCAAAACTTATTACCACTATCTGGACAGCATCCGGCAGACCATCATGGGTGGCCACGTACACATCCAACCAATGGATATCAGTGACTTCCCCAGTCATGACTCTTCATCCCTTGCAATTTCCCACCCATAACACTCCTTGAAATGTTTGACGCATAACCATCTGGTAGTTTCAGAGACTTAACCCATGTGTACACATCTTTAACTTGCTTTTTGGATAATGTGTACCCCGCATGCGGTTTGACAATCTTACCATTAAGAGATTCATAAAGTTCTAATCCAGGACGCTTACAAATATCTTTCATGTCCAATCGTGCCTTATCAATATCTTTTATCTTCCCCGTAACATTCATCACGGTGTTAAACACATTGTCGAACACATTCTTCTCAATATGCATCGCATCTAAATTATGACTAATCAAATTTGTAGACCAATAAAACAATTCCCAAAAGATGCTTCTCCGAACCCAGTTATGAGATTTGCCAAACCCATTGATTATGGTTGTGGAATCAATATTACCAAATAGGATGACCGACAATCTTATCACACTGTCTCGCATCTCTGTTCCCAACAAGTTGTACGGAGTAACAATCACAGGCCAGCAGGAGTACGGAACAGCTGAGTGGTCGAACGATTTGAAACCATCAGTGGACAATTCAAGCCTCACATTTCTAGGTTCCAATGCAAACCCAGGATGTTCTAAGTTAAAATCTTTCCAAGCCTTCCCATCTGCGGGATGATTTAGTTCTCCATCTTTAGCTGGAGATTTCGCATGCCAACTCATATGCTCAGCTGTTCCTGAAGACATGTACAATCTTTTTAGTCGATGTGTAATTAGAAAATACCTTAAAATCTTAAATGGTATAATTGATTTTTTTGTAGTCACACCCTCTTTATTAGGCCAAAATCGATTATGACTGCAAAACGTGCACCGGGTCATCTGTTCATTTTCCTTATAAAATAACATGCAATCGTTGGGACATGCATCGATCTTTTGGTATCCAAGACCCAACTTCTTCACCATTTTCTTACAATAGTAATAGGTATCAGGTAATTTCTCATCGTCAGGCAACATACTCTTAATGGCCTTCAAAAGCGACTCAAAACACTCATAGCTCATGTTGTGATCAGCCTTGATGTTAAGTAATGTCGCCACAACAGACAATGTAGTGTGTTTGGTGCAACCATGCCACAATGGCTCGTTACCCTCGTCTAACAACTTAAAGAAGGCTTTGGAATCAAAATTCATAGGTTGCTCTCTGCCTTGTTTCCAATCAAACTCTGGCCCTGCAATATTATGAACCATTTCATTCATACGATGAGTACTGCTTCTCGGATTGTGTACTTCTGTGAGGCCACCATCTCTTCTCTGCCCATGTACCCAATAGCATTCTTCGTAATTTTTCATGAACCCAGAAACAAGTAAATGATAGTCTACCACGTCTCTGGCCATATAATTTACATTCTTACGCTTCAAACAAGGGCATCTTATCTTATTCTGATCATTCACACATTCCGGGTGACTATACGCATACTTCAATAACACTTGGCAACCAACATTAAATTCATCTGTAGCACTTATCTGGGCACTTTACTTTCGTCGTCTCTTCCAACTACGGTCTGAATAGAGGTCCATGATACCACGGTACCTACTATAGACAATATGAACTTATTAATGTATAGCATGGTTAAGCTCTCTAAGCATACTTATAAGCATATGACTTGAACATACTTGTAAGCATATGACTTACATTTAAGCATACTTGTAATTAAGCATATGACTTGAGCATACTTGTAAACATATGACTTACATTTAAGCATACTTGTAAGCATACTTGAGCATACTTGGAAGCATATAACTTACATTTAAGCATATGATTTGAGCATACTTGTAAGCATATGACTTACATTTAAGCATACTTGTAAGCATATGACTTGAGCATACTTGTTAGAATCTGATTAACATTTTAGCATACTTGTAAGCATATGACTTGAGCATACTTGTTAGAACCGGTTTATCAAATTCTATACGCAATTCTAACTATATTCGGTCACTGGTCTGGTCCGATTCGGGACTATTCGATTTGGTGAATGATCAATGAACAGGCCTAGTCTATCCCATTATTGAACTCATATTACATTATGATAAATTAAATAGTTTCACCTAAAATAACTCTAGTTTATTAAACTCCACTAGGTCTTTGGATTTAGCTAGCCAATACCTCAACGAGTCTCCAGCATAGTTCTTCGCTGGGCAATCTCTCTCTTTCGATCCATCTATTTGTTTGTTGCACATGCAAACACATAGTTTCTTTTATTCGCAACATCAAGTTTTTGAAAATGTTAAAGAAACACATCTCCAGACTATTAATATTTGTTGAATCAGAAAATTTAACTGTTTATGTACGGAATAATGTACAGTTTAGTTTTAACTTTTTTATTTGGTTCACTAGATCAGGTGAGGGAGTAAACCATGATATAAATACTACCCATTGCAATACAATATTATGCAGGCAAAAACTATATTAGAGAAGTGGTTACACGTCTGCTGTGCAGCCTCCATAAATAAACAGAAACACGTGCTAGAAAAACAAGTGAACAATTGGACTTCCTAATATCCCAATGGCCTCGAGTACAATTACATGAACTAGTTACTGAGAATTCTATTTAGAAAGATGGAGACAAACATCAAGTTAGAACACTACCTACAGGCTACGATAAATTCAAGCATATTATTCACTTAATTTCACATAAAAAGAGCCCATTTATAAAAGCAGTGAATATTAAGGATATATATTTGTGTGATATGATAATGAAAAATTATAATTGCAAATTTGAGGATATTGCGCCAAATTATACTACGATCACTAAAACTACTCTTTTTCTGGAACAAATAAAACTGACAAATGAGACTTATTGTGTCAAATGGAGGGAGTATATATTTATCTGTATACATATGGCAGGGGATAACATAAACCCGAGGATATGAAAAAATCTTACCTAAAACGCGACGGTGGTGACAGCGGCAGTGAAGGCGTTGACAGTGGCGATGGTGGCGGGCGATGGTGGCGGGTGACGGTGGCAGTGGTGGCTGATCCCTCTTCTCCCTCGCTATTCTCTTTCTCCCCTGCTCCCTCTTCTCCCTTTTCTCTTCTCCCTCATTTTTTTTTCTTCTGCTACTATGTCGAGTGAATGCCTGAACCTAATTAGATTAAACAAAATCAGCGACTGCAATCAGCGACCACATGCGGTCGCTGATTTTCTAATGTTGTTGACGTATCAGCCACCACGAAACGATCGCTAATAGTGAGTGGTCGCACAAAATCGCCGCGCTAACTTTTCACGCCAATTTTAGGGCGGGAAATTCTTACCTGCGACCACTCAGCGATCGCGTGCGGTCGCGGATATAATCTAGCGACTAGATTCAAATGCGATCGCATGTAGCGGTCGCTATTACTATTATCAGAGACCGAGAGGGAGTTCGCTGAAAGTGATTATCGCTGTTAGATCATTTTCTTGTAGTGAATATGATTACGAGTCCTATGACTTCGTTCTAGTTTGATTAGCATCAAAATGAGCAATTATATCACTAGTGCCTTCAAAACGATCCATACATCTCACACAACTCTTCATTTTTTGTAGATCTTCTTATTGTTTCACTATTTCTCTTAAATTGTCAAAATATATGTGATTATGAGTCCTATTACTTCGTTTTAGTTTAAATTTGCATCAAAAGGTGCAATTCCATCACTATCTTATCCAAAACGATGCGTAGATCTCACACAAGTCTTCATTTAGGGAGACCTTCATATTGTTTCATTGGTTGTTTCAAATTTACAATGATAGAGGTGATTAAAAGTTGTATTACTTCGTTCTAGTTTGATTAGGATCAAAAGGAGAAACCCATGACTATCGCGTTCAAAACAATGCGTACATCTCACACAAGTCTTTATTTAGAGAGACCTTCTTATTGCTTCATTAGTTCTCTAAAATTATCAAAGAAAGAGATGATTAGGAGTCCTATAACTTTGTTCTAGTTTGATTAGCATCAAAAGGAGAAATCCCATGACTATCACGTTCAAAACAATGCGTATATCTCACACAAGTCTTCATTTAAGGAGACCTTCTTATTATTTTATTGGTTCTCTAGAATTGTCAAAGAAAGAGGTGATTAGGAGTTCTATTACTTCGTTCTAATTTGATTATCATCAAAAGGAGCAATCCCATGATAATCATGTTATAAACTATGCGTATATCTCACACAAGCCTTGATTTAGGGAGACCTTCTTCTTATTTCATTGGTTCTCTCAAATTGTCAAATAAAGATGTGATTATGAGTCCTATGACTTGGTTTTAGTTTGATTAGGATCAAAAGGAGCAATCCTATTACTAGTGCCTTCAAAACGATCTGTACATCTCACACAAGACTTCATGTAGGGAGACCTTCTTATTGTTTCATTAGTTCTCTCAAATTATCAAAATATAGGTGATTATGAGTCCTATTACTTCATTCTAGATAAAATTAGAATCAAAAGGAGCAATCACATCACTATCGCGTCCAAAATGGTGCGTAGACCTCACACAACTCTTCATTTAGGGAGACATTCATATTGTTTCATTGGTTGTTTCAAATTTACAAAGAAAAAGGTGATTAAGAGTTGTATTATTTCTTTCTAGTTTGATTAACGTCAAAAGGAGAAACCCATGACTATTGCATTCAAAACCATGCGTACATCTCACACAAGTCTTCATTTAGGGAGACCTTCTTATTGTTTCATTGGTTCTCTAAAATTATCAAAGAAAGAGGTGATTAGGAATCCGATAACTTCTTTTTAGTTTGATTAGCATCAAGAGGAGCAATCTCATGACTATCGCGTTCAAAACGATGCGTACATCTCACACAAGTCTTTATTTAAGGAGACCTTCTTATTATTTTATTGGTTCTCTAAAATTGTCAAAGAAAGAGGTGATTAGGAGCCCTATTACTTCTTCTAATTTGATTAGCATCAAAAGGAGCAATCTCACGACTATTGTGGCGAACGAGATTTTGTAATTTAATTTGAATATTTATTGAATTAAATAAATAGTTTTCGATGATTTAATTATTGAATTTAATAATTAATTGATAAAATTGTGATAGATTAATTTAATTATATGTGTTACATTGATTAAATTAATATTGAGAATTTTATTGTGCAAAGTATGTATTTAATTGAACTTATTTGATTTAATTAATTATTTAATAAGCATAATGTTATTCTAATCAATGTAATAATTAATTAGAGATTTAAAGATTTGATATAATTAATAAAGGAGAATTTTAATTATGTGATAATATAATTTAATGTAGAGTTATGATATTTTATTTAATTAATTTAAATAAGATTATTTGGTTTATAAAGGTGTGACATTAAAACTATGCTATAAGAAGTTAATTAAGTTAAATGAGAAAGGAAGAATTTAAGGGACAAGCAAACAAGGCCTTAGTGGGGGTTGGAGCCAGTTAACCCATTATGGGATTAACTGACGACCCATTAAGCCACGACTATTAACTATACGTATATTATATTTAGCCTATATTTATATCAGGCTTCCATATATTCATATATCAGAACAAGTTAAGGGAGAAATATTGAGAGAGTTTAGAGAGAAAATTGAGAAAAAGTGTGAATTGAAGAAGAAGTAGAGGAGAACTTCATCATCTTCAAATTATCTAAACACTAGCAAGGGTAATCTCTTCTACCCAAACTTTAATTTACGTTCTTATATATTTTCCATGAAAACTCTGTTCAAGTTCTCTGTGAAGAGTTATTTTGATAATTAACTTAAGATGTGATGATATATATGTTAACATATGTATATTATATGGTTTATATCATGTATTCATGTGTTAGAGTAATCAATTTCATGTAAACATACTTTAATCAAAGTTTCATGAATTACAGAGTATGAAAAATATGAAGAACACGTATATATGGCCTTATATACAATTTGTATGCTTTAAATTGGTTGTTTAACTTAGATTGATAATGGATTATGAGTATACATGTTAAAACAAAGAAAACAAACTTTGAACAGACGGATTCGGAGTTATAACGAATCCGTGACGATGATTTTCGTGTTTTTCTTTAAAACGGTCAAAATCGCGAATTGGGGCTGAATCGCCAAGTCACGCCTGCCCCAGCAGCTCTAGACCCACCCCATTAGGCCCCATGCAGCACCACACCCACCCCAGCGGGACTAACCCCCGCTCCAGCGTGGGTAGTGTAGAGAAAAAATTCTGTTTTGACTTCCTGTAGTAAAATAAGCATAACTTTTTCATACGAATACCGATTAAGGCAATTCAGGATGATTCGGAAAGATAACGAGTAGGCCTACAACTTTCATTCTTTAAGTTTTTCGATTTAAAATGGTTAAAATGGGTAAAAATAGCCAACTTTGTAACTGATGCGTACTCGGAGGCAATCGGAGGGCTTCAGATATGCACGCACACAACTGTAGTGTTCTCGATAATAAAAGATGTTGTTCTAAGTTACATACATGAATATTATATAATTTGAAGTTCATGATTAATAAACTAAGTTATTGACATGTATGAGATAATGTGAAGGTTCAAGTTAACATACTAAGTGCGAACTTGAATATCGTAATTGTAAAACTTGATTATGATTGTTTAAAGGGTTATACATGTATGATATGCATGTTGTGAGTTTACATTCATGTTATGTGGTTAGTCATCGAGTAATATTATAAACCAAGTTGTAAGTTGAACTTAAGTGAATAGTTCAACAGTTAAACATGGTAATTATGAAAACTAATCAATGTCATATACATAATGTAATGTGTAGGTCATTGAGGAAGTGAATTGTAATTATATTTGTAGCTTGTGCAAGAGGCAAGTATTCTATCCCTAACTTACTATCGTTAAGCAAGTTCCTTATCTAAACTCTTTAAATTGAATAAGCATTCTATTCCTTATTCTTATGTCAAGCAAGTTACTAAATTCAAAGTTTACTTTTATTGAGCAAGTTTTCTATTCGTGAAATACTATCATGATGCAAGTCCTTATACTTGTTAATCAAGTTGAGATTCCATATGAGATATTATATTACCTTTAAAAGCATAATTTCAGTTATACAATACTTATTCGATTGTATACTCTTGAGAAGTTATTATTCAATTTGAATATCGTTTATTGCTGAACCTTGTAAGACTAGCGAACCATTATTGATTCGACTAGTCCATAGTTGATGAGCGTTCTAAATTCTAGACCTATTATTGAGCCTATGCAAACCAAACTTCCTTTGGTGCGGACTCTGATGTCAAATTGAGATGAACAACCCTGTATAGGGGATTATTTACGCTTTAGCATTGAGATATTGTGCACAGTATGGTACTAAGGGCTGATCCCCCTAAGTACGAGAAGTAGAGTCCATAGTCTTATGACTGTTAAAGGTTTAAAGTATAAACACTTTACAACCTACGACATAGTTCAAGGTCTTATGACCCTCAAATGTTCTTTTGATTCTTGTTATTCATTCTTGATTTAAAAGCCGAGTTTCCTATTCAGAAGTCTTTGATTCACTCGCATGTTATTATATTTTTATACTTGTGGGCAATCATGCTCACTCTTGCGTAATAATAACATTGTAGTTAAGAACGAAAGGTCCGAAGAGCCTTCTACTAGCAAAGGCAAGGGCAAGGTCAACAAGTGATGAAGACTTGTTATTTATTTGATATGTTATTGTTTAAGACTTATGTTAAAGTTGTGCAAGACTATTTAATTGTTTACGTTTTTGCATTTGAGATTTAAGGTTAGTATGACCCAGGATTAATTTATTTATATTCAGATGTTGTAACCCCATAAGGGGAGGATTTATTTCTATCTATTGCATGGTTTGCATTTATTATGGGTAGATAGATAGATGATATTTGTACAGTGAACACTAAATCCTGTGGAATTGAAGTACCCGGATTTGGGGGTGTCACAGGTTGGTATCAGAGCTATAGGTTATGAACCTTAGGTGGGGAAAAACCTTAGGATAGTAGCCTTTGTAAGAGATTGAGAACATAGTAATGATAACTCTTATCGAGTTCTAGGAAAGATAATAATATAACTTATGTGCTATATGCTTATACTTATGTACTCAAGTATCGATTAGCATCACGTAATAACTAAGACTTAAAATTTTATTTGTCAGGATGACGGATGCTGGAGAACCTAGTCAGCCTAAGGACATTGTACCCCGAGAGGAGGAGCCCCGACCATCCACACAGTCTAGGAGCAGTTAGTTCGACGAGAGCCATCTCCCTTGATCACAGTCATTGGTCAGGAGCATGTGCTGGTGTTTAACTAAGAGGAGGACTCTGAGGAAGACCCTGGGGAGATTGAGGTTCAGACTGAGGCTGTCGAAGAGGAGGAGGAAGACCTTGAAGAGTTCCCACCGAACTCTATCAGTGCCAAGATGTACGATGAGTTATATGACCGTAACATAGAGTTACGTGATACTTTTCAAGAGCTGAGGGAGCGGACGGTTACTCAACCGTCAACCATCGAGCAGAGGGATGGAGAGGTTGTGGCTCTTCACACACGTCTTGGGAGACGTAGAGTGGGATTTGGTTCACGAGAAGGGCCAAACCGAGCAGATGTCAAAGGAAATAGAGGAGTTGAAGAATGAACTGAAAGAGAAATCAGCAAGGCTGGCCATAGAAGAGGAGGCCTGGGTAAGGGAATCACGACGTGCAGACCTTGTAGAAGATAACTGTCGGGCGAAGAAAGCCAAGCTTGAGGAGACGCACTCTACGCTTCAAAATGCAATTGATGAGGCCCAGAATCAGGTTATGAGATACCCAATTCAGTTCAAAGGACTACCGTCGTACATTCTAGATCGCAGGACGATGTCCCGTATAATGGAAGAAGAGCGTAGCAAAGCTATTCAACACCTTAGCAGGCAGTGATAGGAATAGTTTAATTATGTGAAAACCTATCAGGTAGTTAATAATGTAAATTCCGATGTGTTTATAAACAGAGAAATATTTTGATGTTTTAAATCTTGTAGATTCTTTATCTTAGGATAGTTGATGTAAATGGCAGATATGCTATCGTATTATGTTAAAACGTTTGATTAAATTATATATCAGAGTTTATTTGAGATAATGTGTTGAAGTGATTGTGTCTAAATGTTTAAGTTAAGCCTTAAATATTTAAAAGATTGAATAAATATCTAATCAGCGTATATCTTAACAGAAATATACCGCCAAGGAGACGACCTAACCGTCAATAGGCCCAAGAAGGGTCAACGAACAACAACAACGACGCCAATGCTAACGTTAACCCCGTGCAGCAGTTGGTGAACTTACTTGCTGGAGCGATTAACAATCAACCTCAAGCTCCACTAAACACAATGTTTAAGGACTTCAAGGCGGTGGGGCCGCCAAAGTTTAAAGGCACCATGAACCCGATAGAAGCTTAAACTTGGGTTACGGAGATGGAAAGAGTTTTTGAAGTCGCCAGAGTCAGAGAGGACCAAAAAACCGCCTATGCAACGTTCATGCTGAAATTCGAAGCCAGTTATTGGTGGTAAGAAAATAAGGTTTGGGGAGGAGAAGGTGTAATTACCTGGGAAAAGTTCAAGGAGATATTCTTCGAGATGTATTTTCCGACCAGCTCGCAGAACCAAATGGAGGTCCAGTTTCTGGAGCTGAAACAAGCGAATATGTCCGTACCAGAATATGCGGCGAAATTCAACGAGTTGGTTAGGTTTGCCACGTATCAAGTGCACACTAATGAGAGGAAGGCAAAGAGGTTTGAACAGGGCCTGAAGCCCTGGTTGTATATCAAGGTGTCAATGTTTCAATTGAACACTTTTGCTGGGGTGCTGGAGAAGGCCATTCTCGCTGAGGGCAGGAGTGATGCTGTTACAAAGTACAATCAGGATAAGAAGTTGAAGAAGAGTGAAAATGAAGGAAATAATAAGGCTAGTGGCAGCAACACGGGAGGAAGTATCAATCAGAAGAGGATGTGGACTGACAACTTATCAACTGGAAATAATTAAGGAGGTCAGAAAAAGAGAATCGAAGCATGTCCGACCTACGGAAAAGCTCACCTGGGGGTCTGTATGAAAGGAAAATGGGTGTGCTATAATTGTGGTCAGGAAGGCCACATAGCACCTAACTGTCCTAACCCAAATAAGGGCGTCTGCTTCACTTGCGGCTCGAAGGACCACTTGGCTAGGAACTGTCCTAAGAAAGGATCTGGAGGTGCAGGATCAAGAGGGAACAAGGGAAACAGCGGTGGAAATGCTCTAACTATCACGGGACCAATCGTAACCAACCGACCGACCGCCAGGGCCTTCAACATGACAGTGCAGGATGCTGTGCAGTCTCGCGATGTGCTGTCAGGTATCATTCTGATCAATAAAGTTAATGTTTATATACTATTTGATTCGGGTGCTACTTGTTCATTCATATCCTATGACTTTGCTAAGAACTTAGAATTGCCTAAGGATAAGTTAGAATACCCCATGAACATAGAGATTGTGAATAGAGAAGTGATCCCTGTTATGTACGTACACAAGAACTGTAGGGTGGATATTAAGGGTAACATTATGAACGTAGATCTTATCCCCATTAGGCTTGGGGAATTCGATGTTATTCTAGGAATGGATTGGCTATTCAATTATGGGGCTGTAATTGATTGCCAGAGGAAATGTATTAACCTTATGACGCCTACAAAGGTTGTGTTTTGTGGCAGCAAGTCGCCTAGACAAGCGAGTTGTCTAACGATGATGCAAGCCAGGAAGTTATTAAGACAAGGCTGTGAAGGATATTTAGCTTACATAGTCGATAGTCATAAAGAGAACCCAAAATTGGAAGATATTGTTGGGTTTGTACGAAATCGTGACGCAATCAAATTGCAAAAATTAGCGGAAGCATGGTATATCAGAGTTTAAAAAAATTTCTACAAAACCATTACCCGGATCATCCTTTATGCAAATTATTAATTTAAAACGATAAATAAGAAGTTATGGAATCATACCCTTGTAGAACGAAGCTTCCACAGGTACTAGTTCAACTCCTTGTTCTTCGTGATCTCCTTGAATTTTCGGATTAGATTCCTTCCTTTGATCAACGTTAGCCACCCAAGTGTTTGGCCTCTAGAGGCGATCCACCAAGGAAGATGAATTATCAAGAAGGAGGGTGGTTGGCTTAGTTTTCTATCCTCTATAGAAAATGAGTACTCTCCAACAATTGGAATTGCATCAAGTAATATCTATTATAAGAATCCTCTTATATAGATATTGGTCAACCCTTCTAATCCTATTAGACATGGGATTTCTTTTAATTAATTAAACTCCTTTAATTAATTTAGGCTTCCCACCACATGGGAAATAATTAATTAAATTCATTTAATTAATTTGTCTCCTAATCTTATTAGGAATAAATGAGAGTACTAATATTAAATTAATTACTAAACTCCTTTAGAAATTAAAATAATAATAATTATAATAATATTAATAAGACTCCTCTTATTAATTTATATTTAATATTTCCAAAATATTAAATAATAAATATTAAGCTATTTAATTTATTCTATCACCATAGATTAAATGAATTTCACTTAATGCATTATTACGATTATGCCATTACCTTCTTAAATAATTATTCTTCCTTTTATGGTGTGACCCTTTAGGTTCTCCATATTAAACCGGTTGTGAATAAATCAATTAGAACAATTCTAATCTTATTTAAATAAATAAATTAAACTAATAATCTATTTAAATAAATAATATTTATTCTACAATAGGGATAAGCCTCCCTAGCGATCAACGACTTTCCAGATAATATAAATTTCAACATTAATCATAAAAGAACTTGTGAGTAAATAGTTACCGTACAATTCAATCCTTCAACCATACAATGTCCCAATTAAATATAAGACATGGATTTACTGTCAAGTCTTATTTTATTTAATTATATGTATTTCGATTAGAAAATGCACAACTCCAAATAATGTAAATTAGAAACTCCTTTCTAATTTCATTTTACCTTGGCCAAGGATTCCTGGGTTGTCATTTAACGAATCACATAGGACATATCTCCTCCTTTACTAGAGGTGGTAGATTCTTTATTGATCATTCATTGTCTCCATATGTAACTCATTATACCCAAGCATACCCTTTTATATACCCTAAAGGGCTTTAAGGAATAAGTCAAAGTATAATTCATTACATACAAGATACTATGATGATCTCAAGTCCAAGGATCACTTGTACTACTATCACATTAAGAATTCCTATTGACAGGCGAGTAAAACTCCATTAGGTATTCCATAGCGAGTCACGTTCAGTGAACTTATTCTCTAATAAGCACCTACATACTTGCTTTAGTGTCTCCACACAAATGATTATGAGATCAATCATCCTCATCTAATGAGCAAGCAACATATGTATTAATCTATCCAGATTTACTAATCCCCTTTTTAGTAATCCCATGATTAGGAACTATTTTAGTTTTAGAGCTTTCTAAGAATTTAGATCTCATTGGCATGATCATCATCATGATTCTAAAAGCATTGCTTAAAACTATGGGTTATTTACATATTATAAAAACAGCACCATGTAGATAATTAAATGCCTTTAATAAATGAATATTTTTATTAATTAATAAATAAGATTGCCTCCAAAGTATATGCTTTATCATCATACATGATTGGCTTGTATGCATACTACTTTCAATCTCCCACTTGCACTAAAGCCAATCGCCATGGTATCTCATACCCAACTTATCTAAGTGACGATCAAACTGCTGTTGTGTTAAAGCTTTAGTTAATGGATCTGCAATGTTGTCTTGAGAGTCTACACTCTCCTCTTTCAATGATTTCTTTAATCAAAGTGCCGCAACACATGTTTAGATTCAAGATGAGACTTAGGACCTATTCCTAGTTCTGTAATGAACTTTTCATCTAAAACATCAACTTGCAGCTTCACTTACAGTTATATACTTTGTCTTTGTCACTAAACCAACAACCTTTTGTTGTTTGGAACCTTTTCAATTCACTGCACCATCTTTCAAGGTAAACACATACCCTGAAACAGATTTACTGTCATCTTGGTCTGTTTGAAAACTTGAGTCTGTGAATCCCTTGAGTTTTAATTCAGACCCGACCGTAGACAAGAAAAATATCTTTAGTCCTTCTCAAGTACTTTAGGATATTCTTCACTGCCTTCCAGTGCTCTTCTCCAGGGTTTGACTGGTATCTGCTCATTACACTAAGTGCATGAGCAACATCCGGTCTAGTACATATCATACCGTACATGATAGATCCTATTGCAAAAGCATAAGGGATCTTACTCATACGGTCTCTCTCCTCAGGTGTCTTTGGGGCCTGTTTCTTGGAGAGATGTATTCCATGGCTCATCGGCATGAGACCTCTTTTGGAATCTTCCATGCTAAACCTCTTTAGCATTGCATCAATGTACGTTCCTTGGGATAAACCAAGCATCCTTTTAGATCTATCTCTATAGATCTTTATCCCCAAAATATAGGATGCTTCTCCCAAGTCCTTCATGGAGAAGTGTTTAGATAACCAGATTTTAATCGATTGTAGCATAGGAATGTCATTCCCTATCAGTAATATATCATCAACATATAATACAAGGAATGAAACTGCGCTCCCACTAACCTTCTTGTTCACACATGGTTCATCGTCGTTTTTGACAAAATCAAACTCTTTGATTGTCTCATCAAAACGAATGTTCCATCTACGAGAAGCTTGCTTCAATCCATAAATGGATCGTTGCAGCTTACAGACTTGATTTGTTCCAACCTTTGAAACAAATCCCTCTGGCTGTGTCATATACACATCCTCCTCAAGTTTCCCATTGAGGAAGGCCGTTTTCACGTCCATCTGCCAGATCTCATAGTCGTTATAAGCTGCAATCGCAAGCAAAATCCGAATGGACTTTAGCATAGCTACTGGTGAGAAGGTTTCATCATAGTCAACTCCTTGTCTTTGTTTGAAACCTTTTGCAACCAGTCGGGCCTTATAGGTCTCTACCTTGCCGTCCGCTCCAGTCTTTCTTTTAAAGACCCATTTACACCCAATAGGCTTAATGCCTTCAGGTGGTGAAATCAAAGTCCATACTTTGTTTTCATACATGGAGTCCATTTCGAATTTCACAGCTTCAAGCCATTTCCCTGAGTCTTTATTACTTATAGCCTGTTCGTAATTCAATGGATCATCATCATTCATGATGTGTACCTCATCGTCATCCTCTATAACGAATCTATATCTCTCAGGTATCTTCGGTACTCTTCCAGATTTACGAACAGGGTGTGGTATAGTAGGTTCTTCTACTTTGTCAGGTACCTGACTTTGATCCGTGGTAATTTGTGGGTCTTGAAATTCTTCAAGATATATCTTACTCCTACTGACCCCTTCATGGATAAAATCCTTTTCCAAGAAGGCAGTATGTTTCGCAACAAACACCTTTTGATCAGTTGGATGATAGAAATAATACCCTAAAGTTTCTTTAGGGTATCCCACAAATCTACACTTATCGGATTTAGTCTGTAGCTTATCGTTTTTAAACTTTTTGACATAAGCTGGACAACCCCAAGTATTAACATGCTTTAGATTTGGTTTCCTCCCCTTCCATATCTCATATGGAGTCTTTGGGGCGGATTTGGTAGGTACCTTGTTAAGTAGGTATGCAGCCGTTTCTAGGGCATATCCCCATAAGGAAATTGGAAGGTCGGTAAAACTCATCATAGATCGAACCATGTCCAACAGTGTTCGATTTCTCCTTTCAGATACTCCATTTAACTGTGGTGTACCTAGAGGAGTCCATTGTGAGATTATACCATTTTCTTTGAGATAATTGAGAAACTCATCGCTTAAGTATTCTCCACCTCAATCTGATCGAAGTATCTTTATACTCTTGCCCGTTTGTTTCTCTACTTCACTTCTGAACTCTTTGAACTTTTCAAATGATTCTGACTTGTATTTCATTAATACACATATCCAAATCTTGAGTGATCATCAGTGAAAGTAATAAAATAAGAATACCCACCCCGTGCACTTGTTGTATAGGTCCACAAACGTCTGTGTGAATCAATGCCAACAACTCTGTAACTCTTTCTCCTTTTCCACTAAAAGGAGATTTAGTCATTTTACCCATGAGACAAGATTCACAAGTTGGATATGATTCATAATCAGATAACTCAAAGAGCCCATCTTTATGCAACTTGGATAATCTTGTTTCATTGATATGACCGAGTCTACAGTGCCACATGTAGGTATAATTAATATCATCTCTTTTCCTTTTCTTAGTTTGTTCAATTTGAAAAATATTTTCTTGTAAGTCAAGTGTATAAAGTCCATTTCGCAAATTTCCAACACCATATAAAATATCGTCTTTATAAATAGAACAACTATTGTTCTTTATAACAACGTTAAATCCTTCCATATCCAATACAGAAATTGAAATAATATTTTTAATAATATTCGGAACATAATAACAATTATTAAGATAAATGGACTTGCCTGAAGGCATTGCTAAATAATAAGTTCCTACAGCTAATGCAGCAACCTTTGCTCCATTCCCCACTCGTATGATCACCTCATCATTGTTCAGCTTTCTACTTCTGACCAGTCCCTTCACATTATTACATATGTGAGAACCACAGCCGGTATCCAATACCCAAGTAGAATTTTGACTTTCTAAAAATTAATTTCAATCATGAACAAACCTTGATTGGAAGTCGAAGCTTCTCCAAGCTTCTTCTTTGCCAGAAACTTCTTGCAGTTCCTCTTCCAATGACCCGGCTCGTTGCAATGGAAGCACATTCCTTTGCTAGCTGGATCAGATTTCTTTTGTTCCTTTATGTTCACTTTGCCCTTGGTCATCCGAGATCGGAAGAGCTCCTTAGATATCTCATATCTACCAGTCCTACTTTGTTCACCATACAACTCCTTGAGGTGAATCAACATAGTAGGAGCATCCATGTTTTTGTGCTGACGCTGAAGCTCGTTATTCATGGATGCGAGCATGATGCATTGAGCCACAGATGCATCATCTTGCCACTTTACAATGGTGGCAATCTCTTCCTCAGAGGCTGTTTCTGGAACAGTTCCAGGGACAGGTGAGTTTAGGACATAAGAAATCTTTTCAGCAGTGAGAACTATTCTCAGATTTCTTAGCCAGTCCGTATAATTCGGCCCGGTAAGCTTATTAACATCAAGTATGCTTCGCAGTGAAATTAGTGATTTTGACATTTTTAAAATTTTGCATGTGAAAAACAACATTTTAGCAAACATTCATTTTATTAATTTTGCATAACAAAATAAATTTAGCTCTTTATTTTAAATTGGTATCTCCCACTATTTTTATCAAACTATATTACCCTCACTTATATAGTTCGGCAACATCTAATTAAAGATTTGCTAGTGAGAATAAGGATCCCATTTCAAATGTATATAACCTTGTGGATAGCACAACAAGCGATATACAAATAAATAGGTAGACAACTCTTGTCATTTACATCACTATATAACTCCTTTTATTTTGCCTCTTAAATCATAATGGTCAAGTGTGTGCACATCCGAACTAAAACGATTTAAGTTAAGTCCAGCCTAGCACTTCTATAAATTCAAAAAAGAAAAATGTTCGTCCTTGTGGATAGCACAACAAGACTAGATCGTTCAATTTTCTTGATAAGCATCAAATGTGATTAATTAACATCTTAAATATGCAATACTCGCCTTGTGGATAGCACAACAAGCTCATATTAAATATTTAATACTCTATTAATTTATCATGCTAGAAGGCGACGTTCGATATTCTAAATATCATTTGAACGCTTCGGACTTAATATTATTTCTTTGAGGGATTTGTTATTATTTGTCTCATCTTGTTTAGCGTGCATGCACATATATATATAAAATACGCGTCATTTTATTAAACATGCGAAGCATGTTTGCATAAAATATAATATATATAATATTTAGCATGCAATATAGAATACTATATTCTACCCAGATTGATTATGGACTTTTATTCTAGTTTGGTTCACTAGAGCCACCAAGTGAACCAAAAGGTCAAACCTAGGAGTGCAAGAATTTAAATTTAAATATAACTATTACATTTAAACCCGGGCTCCATACAAACGGGTCTTCACGCGCTCCTTGCTCCTTGGTCTCCAATTTTTCAAGATAATTCTAACTATTTCTATTACATTAAACTATTTAATTTATATAGAAACCTTGATCAGCAGTCAAGGGGAAGTACATACGAGGGAGATAGAATTTTACATCACGAAAAAAAATTTTAGAGAAGACGAGGTACACAGACCCCATTTAATAAAACTCATTCATTCAAGCATTCAACTAAAATAAAATCCAATCACATTGGTCAAATAGTCCATAATCAATCACCATTTATTATCATACATATCACCATATATATCAATAAATAAATATTCATCTCATGAATTAAAACATTCCATATATATATGAGTATCATTTAATGGGCAATTTTAAATTGCATGAAATCCAATTTCAAGATTAAAATAAACTCTTTATTTTAATTATAAAATTATTTAGAATATAATATATAAATATATCATATTTATTTTTTTAAAAAGAAGTCACCTTCTTTTATTAAAAGAGTCCTGCAGGTTTATTAAAAGAGTCCTTTCCTGATGGGTCACATTCTATTTGGAGTAAGAAAGAGACAACACATTTTCTTTGCAGAATTCAAGATTAGCACCCAAAAAAAAAAATTGTGATTCGTCCCAAAAAAAAAAAAAAAACGTCATTTTTTTTTCTTAAAAAAATAATTTTATACAATAAAATTATGCCCAATAAATTATTTTAAATATATACCCATATGTATATGAAATCAAAAATAAATTAATAATTGCATAAAAGTTTGGCTCTGATACCACTGTTGGGTTTGTACGAAATCGTGACTCAATCAAATTGCAAAAATTAGCGGAAGTATGGTATATCAGAGTTTTAAAAAAATTTCTACAAAACCATTACCCGGATCATCCTTTATGCAAATTATTAATTTAAAACGATAAATAAGAAGTTATGGAATCATACCCTTGTAGAACGAAGCTTCCACAGGTACTAGTTCAACTCCTTGTTCTTCGTGATCTCCTTGAATTTCCGGATTAGATTCCTTCCTTTGATCAACGTTAGCCACCCAAGTGTTTGGCCTCTAGAGGTGATCCACCAAGGAAGATGAATTATCAAGAAGGAGGGTGGTTGGCTTAGTTTTCTATCCTCTATAGAAAAGGAGTACTCTCCAACAATTGGAATTGCATCAAGTAATATCTATTATAAGAATCCTCTTATATAGATATTGGTCAACCCTTCTAATCCTATTAGACATGGGATTTCTTTTAATTAATTAAACTCCTTTAATTAATTTAGGCTTCCCACCACATGGGAAATAATTAATTAAATTCATTTAATTAATTTGTCTCCTAATCTTATTAGGAATAAATGAGAGTACTAATATTAAATTAATTACTAAACTCCTTTAGAAATTAAAATAATAATAATTATAATAATATTAATAAGACTCCTCTTATTAATTTATATTTAATATTTCCAAAATATTAAATAATAAATATTAAGCTATTTAATTTATTCTATCACCATAGATTAAATGAATTTCACTTAATGCATTATTACGATTATGCCATTACCTTCTTAAATAATTATTCTTCCTTTTATGGTGTGACCCTTTAGGTTCTCCATATTAAACCGGTTGTGAATAAATCAATTAGAACAATTCTAATCTTATTTAAATAAATAAATTAAACTAATAATCTATTTAAATAAATAATATTTATTCTACAATAGGGATAAGCCTCCCTAGCGATCAACGACTTTCCAGATAATATAATTTCAACATTAATCATAAAAGAACCTTGTGAGTAAATAGTTACCGATACAATTCAATCCTTCCACCATACAATGTCCCAATTAAATATAAGACATGGATTTACTGTCAAGTCTTATTTTATTTAATTATATGTATTTCGATTAGAAAATGCACAACTCCAAATAATGTAAATTAGAAACTCCTTTCTAATTTCATTTTACCTTGGCCAAGGATTCCTGGGTTGTCATTTAACGAATCACATAGGATATATCTCCTCCTTTACTAGAGGTGGTAGATTCTTTATTGATCATTCATTGTCTCCATATGTAACTCATTATACCCAAGCATACCCTTTATATACCCTAAAGGGCTTAAGGAATAAGTCAAAGTATAATTCATTACATACAAGATACTATGATGATCTCAAGTCCAAGGATCACTTGTACTACTATCACATTAAGAATTCCTATTGACAGGCGAGTAAAACTCCATTAGGTATTCCATAGCGAGTCACAGTTCAGTGAACTTATTCTCCTAATAAGCACCTACATACTTGCTTTAGTGTCTCCACACAAATGATTATGAAATCAATCATCCTCATCTAATGAGCAAGCAACATATGTACTAATCTATCCGGATTTACTAATCCCCTTTTTAGTAATCCCATGATTAGGAACTATTTTAGTTTTAGAGCTTTCTAAGAATTTAGATCTCATTGGCATGATCATCATCATGATTCTAAAAGCATTGCTTAAAACTATGGGTTATTTACATATTATAAAAACAGCACTATGTAGATAATTAAATGCCTTTAATAAATGAATATTTTTATTAATAAATAAATAAGATTGCCTCCAAAGTATATGCTTTATCATCATACATGATTGACTTGTATGCATACTACTTTCAGCTTTGCGTGTGGCTCGACGGAGCACCGAATTAAGGACTGCCCAAAGAAGGGATGTGGCGGGGGTAGTAATCAGCAAGGAGGCAACAAGCTGATGATCGGTGGACCGGCACAATCCAACCGCCCAACTGATAGTAGTGTGCATACAAGCCAATCATGTATGATGATAAAGCACGTACTTTATAAACAATCTTATTTATTTATTAATAAAATATTTATTTATTAAAGGCATTTAATTATCTACATGTTGCTGTTTTTATAATATGTAAATAACCCATAGTTTTAAGCAATGCTTTTAGAATCATGATGATGATCATGCTAATGAGATCTAAATTCTTAGAAAGTTTTAAAACTTAAATAGTTCCCAATCGTGGGATTACTAAAAAGGGGATTAGTAAATCCGGATAGATTGGTACATATGTTGCTTGCTCATTGGATGAGGATGATTGATCTCATGATCATTTGTGTGGAGACACTAAAGCAAGTATGTAGGTGCTTATTGGAGAATAAGTTCACTGAACGTGATTCGTTATGGAATACCTAATGGAGTTTTACTCGCATGTCAATAGGAATTCCTAATGTGATAGTAGTACAAGTGATCCTTGGACTTGAGATCATCATAGTATCTTGTATGTAACAAATTATACTTTGACTTATTCCTTAAGACCTTTTAAGGCATATATAGGGTATGCTTGGGTATAATGAGTTACATATGGAGATAATTAATGATCAATAAAGAATCTACCATCTCTAGTAAAAGAGGAGATATGTCCTATGTGATTCGTTAAATGACAACCCAGGAATCCTTGGCCAAAGTGAAATGAAATTAGAAAGGAGTTTTTAATTTGCATTATTTGGAGTTGTGCATTTTCTAATCGAAATACATATAATTAAATAAAATAAGACTTGACAGTAAATCTATGTTTTATATTTAATTGGGACATTGTATGGTGGAAGGATTGAATTGTATGGTAACTATTAACTCACAGGTTCTTTTATGATTAATGTTGAAATCTATATTATCTGGAAAGTCGTTGATCGCTAGGGAGGCTTATCCCTATTGTAGAATAAATATTATTTATTTAAATAGATTATTAGTTTAATTTATTTATTTAAATAAGATTAAAATTGTTTTAATTGATTTATTCACCACCGGTTTAATATGGAGAACCTAAAGGGTCACACCATAAAAGGAAGAATAATTATTTAAGAAGGTAATGGCATAATCGTAATAATGCATTAAGTATAATTAATTTAATCTATGGTGATAGAATAAATTAAATAGCTTAATGTTTATTATTTAATATTTTAGAAATATTAAATATAAATTAATAAGAGGAGTCTTATTAATATTATTACAATTATTATTATTTTAATTTCTAAAGGAGTTTAGTAATTAATTTAATATTTAGTACTCTCATTTATTCCTAATAAGATTAGGAGACAAATTAATTAAATGAATTTAATTAATTATTCCCATGTGGTGGGAAGCCTAAATTAATTAAAGGAGTTTAATTAATTAAAAGAAATCCCATGTCTAATAGGATTAGAAGGGTTGACCAATGTCTATATAAGAGAAGTCTTATAATAGATATTAGATGATGCAATTCTAATTGTTGGAGAGTACTCCTTTTCTATAGAGGATAGAACACTAAGCCAAACACCCTCCTTCTTGATAATTTCTCTTCCTTGGTGGATCACCTCTAGAGGCCAAACACTTGGGTGGCTAACGTTGATCAAAGAAAGGAATCTAACCCGGAAATTCAAGGAGATCACGAAGAACAAGGAGTTGAACTAGTACCTGTGGAAGCTTCGTTCTACAAGGGTATGATTCCATAACTTCTTATTTATCGTTTTAAATTAATAATTTGCATAAAGGATGATCCGGGTAATGGTTTTGTAGAAATTTTTTAAACTCTGATATACCATGCTTCCGCTAATTTTTGCAATTTGATTGCGTTACGATTTCGTACAAACCCAACAGTGGTATTAGAGCCAAATCTTTATGCAATTATTAATTTATTTTTGATTTCATATACATATGGGTATGTATTTAAACTAATTTATTGGGCATAATTTTATTGTATAAAATTATTTTTTTTAAGGAAAAAAAAAGACTTTTTTTGGGACGAATCACAATTTTTTTTTGGTACTAATCTTGAATTCTGCAAAGAAAAGGTGTTGTCTCTTTCTTACTCCAAAAAGAAGGTGACCCATCAGGAAAGGACTTTTTTAATAAACCTGCAGGACTCTTTTAATAAAAGAAGGTGACTTCCTTTTAAAAAATAAATATGATATATTTATATATTATATTCTAAATAATTTTATAATTAAAATAAAGAGTTTATTTTAATCTTGAAATTGGATTTCATGCAATTTAAAATTGCCCATTAAATGATACTCATATATATATGGAATGTTTTAATTCATGGGATGAATATTTATTTATTGATATATATGGTGATATGTATGAAAATAAATGGGGATTGATTATGGACTATTTGACCAATGTGATTGGATTTTATTTTAGTTGAATGCTTGAATGAATGGGTTTTATTAAATGGGGTCTGCGTACCTCGTCTTCTCTAATTTTTTTTTCTTGATGTAAAATTCTATCTCCCTCCTATGTACTTCCCCTTGACTGTTGATCAAGGTTTCTATTTAAATTAAATAGTTTAATGTAATAAGAATAGTTAGAATTATCTTAAAGAAATTGGAGACCAAGGAGCAAGGAGCGCGTGAAGACCCGTTTGTATGGAGCCCGTGTTTAAATGTAATAGTTATATTTAAATTTAAATTCTTGCACTCCTAGGTTTGACCTTTTGGTTCACTTGGTGGCTCTAGTGAACCAAACTAGAATAAAAGTCCATAATCAATCCGGGTAGAATATAATATTCTATATTGCATGCTAAATATTATATATATTATATTTTATGCAAACATGCTTCGCATGTTTAATAAAATGACACGTATTTTATATATATATATGTGCATGCGCGCTAAACAAGATGAGACAAATAATAACAAACCCCTCAAAGAAATAATATTAAGTCCGAAGCGTTCAAATGATATTTGGAATATCGAACGTCGCCTTCTAGCATGATAAATTAATAGAGTATTAAATATTTAATATGAGCTTGTTGTGCTATCCACAAGGCGAGTATTGCGTATTTAAGATGTTAATTAATCACATTTGATGCTTATCAAGAAAATTGAACGATCTAGTCTTGTTGTGCTATCCACAAGGACGAACATTTTTCTTTTTTGAATTTATGAAAGTGCTAGGCTGGACTTAACTTAAATAATTTTAGTTCGGATGTGCACACACTTGACCATTATGATTTAAGAGGCAAAATAAAAGGAATTACGTGGTGATGTAATTGACAAGAGTTGTCTACCTATTTATTTGTATATCGCTTGTTGTGCTATCCACAAGGTTATATACATTTGAAATGGTATCCTTATTCTCACTAGCAAATCTTTAATTAGATGTTGCCGAACTATATAAGTGAGGGTAATATAGTTTGATAAAAATAGTGGGAGATACCAATTTAAAATAAAGACCTAAATTTATTTTGGTATGCAAAATTAATAAAATGAATGTTTGCTAAAATGTTGTTTTTCACATGCAGAATTTTAAAAATATCAAAATCACTAATTTCACTGCGAAGCATACTTGATGCTAATAAGCTTACCGGACCGAATTATACGGACTGGCTAAGAAATCTGAGAATAGTTCTCACTGCTGAAAATATTTCTTATGTCCTAAACTCACCTGTCCCTGGAACTGTTTCAGAAACAGCCTCTGAGGAAGAGATTGCCACCATTGTAAAGTGGCAAGATGATGCATCTGTGGCTCAATGCATCAAGCTCGCATCCATGAATAACGAGCTTCAGCATCAGCACGAAAACATGGATGCTCCTACTATGTTGATTCACCTCAAGGAGTTGTATGGTGAAAAAAGTAGGACTGCTAGATATGAGATATCTAAGGAGCTCTTCCGATCTCGGATGACCAACAAAGTGAACATAAAGGAACAAAAGAAATCTGATCCAGCTAGCAAAGGAATGTGCTTCCATTGCAACGAGCCGGGTCATTGGAAGAGGAACTGCAAGAAGTTTCTGGCAAAGAAGAAGCTTGGAAAAGCTTCGACTTCCAATCAAGGTTTGTTCATGATTGAAATTAATTTTTCAGAAAGTCAAAATTATACTTGGGTATTGGATACCGGCTGTGGTTCTCACATATGTAATAATGTGAAGGGACTGGTCAGAAGTAGAAAGCTGAACAATGATGAGGTGATCCTACGAGTGGGGAATGGAGCAAAGGTTGCTGCATTAGCTGTAGGAACTTATTATTTAGCAATGCCTTCGGGCAAGTTCATTTATCTTAATAATTGTTATTATGTTCCGAATATTATTAAAAACATTATTTCAATTTCTGTATTGGATATGGAAGGATTTAACGTTGTTATAAAGAACAATAGTTGTTCTATTTATAAAGACGATGTTTTATATGGTATTGGAAATTTGCGAAATGGACTTTATACACTTGACTTACAAGAAAATATTTTTCAAATTGAACAAACTAAGAAAAGGAAAAGAGATGATATTAATTATACTTACATGTGGCACTGTAGACTCGGTCATATCAATGAAACAGGATTATCCAAGTTGCATAAAGATGGGCTCCTTGAGTTATCTGATTATGAATCATATCCAACTTGTGAATCTTATTTCATGGGTAAAATGACTAAATCTCCTTTTAGTGGAAAAGGAGAAAGAGTTACAGAGTTGTTGGCATTGATTCACACAGACGTTTGTGGACCTATGACAACAAGTGCACGGGGTGGGTATTCTTATTTTATTACTTTCACTGATGATCACTCAAGATTTGGATATGTGTATTTAATGAAATACAAGTCAGAATCATTTGAAAAGTTCAAAGAGTTCAGAAGTGAAGTAGAGAAACAACGGGCAAGAGTATAAAGATACTTCGATCAGATCGAGGTGGAGAATACTTAAGCGGTGAGTTTCTCTATTGTCTCAAAGAAAATGGTATAATCTCACAATGGACTCCTCCAGGTACACCACAGTTAAATGGAGTATCTGAAAGGAGAAATCGAACACTGTTGGACATGGTTCGATCCATGATGAGTTTTATCGACCTTCCAATTTCTTTCTGGGGATATGCCCTAGAAACGGCTGCATACCTACTTAACAAGGTTCCTACCAAATCCGCCCCAAAGACTCCATATGAGATGTGGAAGGGGAGGAAACCAAATCTTAAGCATGTTAAGACTTGGGGTTGTCCAGCTTATGTCAAAAATTTGAACATGATAAGCTACAGACTAAATCCGAAAAGTGTAGATTTGTGGGATACCCTAAAGAAACTGTAGGGTATTATTTCTATCATCTAACTGATCAAAAGGTGTTTGTTGCGAAATATGCTGCCTTCTTGGAAAAAGAGTTTATCCATGAAGGGGTCAGTGGGAGTAAGATATATCTTGAAGAAGTTCAAGAATCACAAATTACCACGGATCAAAGTCAGGTACCTGACCAAGTAGAAGAACCTACTATACCACACCCTGTTCGTAAATCTGGGAGAGTACCGAAGATACCTGAGAGGTATGAATTCGTTATAGAGGATGACGATGAGGTACACATCATGAATGATGATGACCCATTGAATTACGAACAGGCCATGAGTAATAAAGACTCAGGGAAATGGCTTGAAGCCATGAAATCCGAAATGGACTCCATGTATGAAAACAAAGTATGGACTTTGGTTTCACCACCTGAAGGCATTAAGCCTATTGGGTGTAAATGGGTGTTTAAAAGAAAGACTGGAGCGGACGGCAAGGTGGAGACCTATAAGGCCCGACTGGTTGCAAAAGGTTTCAAACAAAGACAAGGAGTTGATTATGATGAAACCTTTTCACCAGTAGCTATGCTCAAGTCCATTCGGATTTTGCCTGCGATTGCAGCTTATAACGACTATGAGATCTGGCAGATGGACGTGAAAACGGCCTTCCTCAATGGGAAACTTGAGGAGGATGTGTATATGACACAGCCAGAGGGATTTGTTTCAAAGGTTGGAATAAATCAAGTCTGTAAGCTGCAACGATCCATTTATGGATTGAAGCAAGCTTCTCGTAGATGAAACATTCGTTTTGATGAGACAATCAAAGAGTTTGATTTTATCAAAAATGACGATGAACCATGTGTGTACAAGAAGGTTAGTGGGAGCGCAATTTCATTCCTTGTATTATATGTTGATGATATATTACTGATAGGGAATGACATTCCTATGCTACAATCGATTAAAATCTGGTTATCTAAACACTTCTCCATGAAGGACTTGAGAGAAGCATCCTATATTTTGGGGATATAAATCTGTATTAATAGATTTAAAAGGATGTTCGGCTTAACCCATGGAAACGTATATTCATTAGATGCTAAAGGCGTTTAGCATGGCAACTCCAAAAGGTGCCTCATGATGATGAGCCATGGAGTGTATCTCTCTAAAATTGTCCTCAGTAAAAGAGAGATCGCATAAGTAACTATTATGTATGCAATGAAATATACAAGACTTGATGTTGATCAGTCGTATTCTGGAGAAGATCTCATGAGACAGTGATAAACATCTCAAAGTACTTAACTGACACTAAGGATGTCATCATGACACATGATGGGTCTGAATTAAACTAGAAGACTAAACAGACTCAAGTTTTCAGACTGACCAAGACGACAGCAAAATCCACTTTATGGTAAGTCGTTACCTTAAAAGGTGGTGCAGTAAATTGGAAAGGTTTCAAACAGCAAAAGTTGCTGGGTTAGTGACAAAGACAAAGTATATAACTGTAAGTGAAGCTGCAAGTTGATGTTTCGGATGAAAAGTTCATTACAGAACTACGAATAGTTCCTAAGTCTCATCTTGAATCTAAACATGTGTTGCGGCACTTTGATTAAAAAAAAAATCATTGAAAGAGGAGAGTGTAGACTCTCAAAACAACATTGCAGATCCATTTACTAAAGCTTTAACACAACAGCAGTTTGATCGTCACTTAGAGAAGATGGGTATGAGATACCATGGCGATTGACTTTAGTGCAAGTGGGAGATTGATAGTAGTGTGCATACAAGCCAATCATGTATGATGATAAAGCACGTACTTTGTAAACAATCTTATTTATTTATTAATAAAATATTCATTTATTAAAGGCATTTAATTATCTACATGTTGCTGTTTTTATAATATGTAAATAACCCATAGTTTTAAGCAATGCTTTTAGAATCATGATGATGATCATGCTAATGAGATCTAAATTCTTAGAAAGTTTTAAAACTTAAATAGTTCCCAATCGTGGGATTACTAAAAAGGGGATTAGTAAATCCGGATAGATTGGTACATATGTTGCTTGCTCATTGGATGAGGATGATTGATCTCATGATCATTTGTGTGGAGACACTAAAGCAAGTATGTAGGTGCTTATTGGAGAATAAGTTCACTGAACGTGATTCGTTATGGAATACCTAATGGAGTTTTACTCGCATGTCAATAGGAATTCCTAATGTGATAGTAGTACAAGTGATCCTTGGACTTGAGATCATCATAGTATCTTGTATGTAACAAATTATACTTTGACTTATTCCTTAAGACCTTTTAAGGCATATATAGGGTATGCTTGGGTATAATGAGTTACATATGGAGATAATTAATGATCAATAAAGAATCTACCATCTCTAGTAAAAGAGGAGATATGTCCTATGTGATTCGTTAAATGACAACCCAGGAATCCTTGGCCAAGGTGAAATGAAATTAGAAAGGAGTTTTAATTTGCATTATTTGGAGTTGTGCATTTTCTAATCGAAATACATATAATTAAATAAAATAAGACTTGACAGTAAATCCATGTTTTATATTTAATTGGGACATTGTATGGTGGAAGGATTGAATTGTATGGTAACTATTAACTCACAGGTTCTTTTATGATTAATGTTGAAATCTATATTATCTGGAAAGTCGTTGATCGCTAAGGAGGCTTATCCCTATTGTAGAATAAATATTATTTATTTAAATAGATTATTAGTTTAATTTATTTATTTAAATAAGATTAAAATTGTTTTAATTGATTTATTCACCACCGGTTTAATATGGAGAACCTAAAGGGTCACACCATAAAAGGAAGAATAATTATTTAAGAAGGTAATGACATAATCGTAATAATGCATTAAGTATAATTAATTTAATCTATGGTGATAGAATAAATTAAATAGCTTAATGTTTATTATTTAATATTTTAGAAATATTAAATATAAATTAATAAGAGGAGTCTTATTAATATTATTACAATTATTATTATTTTAATTTCTAAAGGAGTTTAGTAATTAATTTAATATTTAGTACTCTCATTTATTCCTAATAAGATTAGGAGACAAATTAATTAAATGAATTTAATTAATTATTCCCATGTGGTGGGAAGCCTAAATTAATTAAAGGAGTTTAATTAATTAAAAGAAATCCCATGTCTAATAGGATTAGAAGGGTTGACCAATGTCTATATAAGAGAAGTCTTATAATAGATATTAGATGATGCAATTCTAATTGTTGGAGAGTACTCCTTTTCTATAGAGGATAGAACACTAAGCCAAACACCCTCCTTCTTGATAATTTCTCTTCCTTGGTGGATCACCTCTAGAGGCCAAACACTTGGGTGGCTAACGTTGATCAAAGAAAGGAATCTAACCCAGAAATTCAAGGAGATCACGAAGAACAAGGAGTTGAACTAGTACCTGTGGAAGCTTCGTTCTACAAGGGTATGATTCCATAACTTCTTATTTATCGTTTTAAATTAATAATTTGCATAAAGGATGATCCGGGTAATGGTTTTGTAGAAATTTTTTAAACTCTGATATACCATGCTTCCGCTAATTTTTGCAATTTGATTGCGTTACGATTTCGTACAAACCCAACACCAACCGCCAGAACCTTTAACATGACCGTCCAAGACGCAGTGGCTACGAAGGATGTGGTGTCAGGTATAATCCCAATCAATGATATAAATGCTTATGTATTATTTGATTCGGGTGCCACCTGTTCTTTTGTATCTGAAGAATTTGCTAGTAGACTTAGTACACCCCGAGAACTTTTAGAAAATCCTTTGATCATAGAAGTTGCTAATAAGGAAGTGATCCCTGTAGAATACGTTTATCAAAATTGTCGCGCAAGTATTAGTAAACATGAACTGAGCGTAGACTTGATTCCTATTAGACTGGGAGAATTTGACGTAATACTGGGAATGGATTGGTTGTATAACCATGCTGCGATAATTGACTGTCAGAACAAATGTGTGAACCTTCAGACTCCGAGTAAGTCTAAGGTAGTGTTTTATGGTAGCTCATCGCTTAAGCAATCGTGTTGCGTTACGATGATGCAGGCCAAGAAATTGTTAAGGAAAGGATGTGTAGGATATTTAGCTTACATCGTTGATACTCGGAAAAAGGGAGTAGAAATTAAGGATATATACGTAGTTAATGAATTCCAAGATGTGTTTCCGGACGATCTGCCTGGTCTTCCGCCAGACAGAGAAATCGAATTCGTAATAGACTTAGCACCGGGAACGACACCGATTTCAAAAGCTCCATATCGTATGGCGCCAGTAGAAATGAAGGAATTGATGATACAATTACAAGAATTGTTGGATAAGGGTTATATTCGACCGAGTGTTTCTCCTTGGGGTGCACCAGTACTATTCGTTAAGAAGAAGGACGGATCGATGAGGCTCTGTATCGATTATCGAGAATTGAACAGAGTAACGATCAAGAACCGGTATCCGCTACCGAGGATAGACGACTTATTTGATCAACTGAAGGGAGCAAAGTGTTTCTCAAAAATCGACCTACGAACAGGATATCATCAACTGAAAGTGAGGGATGAGGACATACCAAAGACTGCGTTTCGAACCCGTTATGGACACTACGAGTTTTTGGTAATGTCATTCGGATTGACTAATGCTCCGGCAGCATTTATGGACTTGATGAACCGAGTTTTCAAGCCATACTTGGATAAATTTGTAGTGGTTTTTATCGACGACATTTTGATCTACTCAAAGACAGAGGAAGAACACGCCGAACATCTGAAGATTGTTTTGGAGGCACTAAGGAAGGAGAAGATGCATGCAAAATTTTCTAAGTGCGAATTTTGGATAGAGAAGGTTCAATTCTTAGGCCACGTGGTGGATAAGAATGGAATCTCAGTAGACCCTGCAAAGGTCGAAGCAATAAGTAATTGGGAACAACCGAGAACACCGACGGAGGTGAGAAGCTCTCTGGGGTTAGCTGGGTACTATCGAAGATTCATCCAAGATTTTTCTAAGATAGCAACCCCGTTGACCAATTTGACTAGAAAGACGGTGAAATTTGTATGGACCGACAAATGCGAAGAAAGTTTTCAAGAACTGAAAAGGAGATTGAGCGAAGCACCTGTGTTATCATTACCAGATGATGCGGGAAATTTTGTGGTGTATAGTGATGCATCGCACAAGGGGCTTGGCTGTGTGCTCATGCAACATGGCAAGGTTATTGCATATGCGTCACGACAATTGAAGGATTACGAAAAACGATACCCCACTCACGACTTAGAGTTAGCGGCAGTAGTTTTTGCGTTAAAGATATGGAGACATTATCTATACGGAGAAAAATGTGAGATATACACGGACCACAAAAGTCTGAAATATATCTTCACACAGAAGGAGTTAAACATGCGGCAGAGAAGGTGGTTAGAATTAATCAAAGACTATGACTGCGATATTCTTTATCACCCGGGAAAGGCAAATGTGGTTGCCGACGCTCTGAGCAGGAAAGGAAGGGAGAAGTTGTTTAATTTGACGACTCAGGAAGAGTTGATAAGAGAGATGGAGAAATTGGAGATAGAAGTGAAAGGACCAGAAAAGTCTGGTGAGAAGTTAATTGTAATGGAAGCTTGTCCGACGTTGTTGGATAGAGTAAAGGAAGCTCAGGAAAAGGATGAAGAGTGTGAGAAGATCCGAAAGAGGATCACAGAAAATGAGGAAGAAAAATTTCGAATGGATAAAGACGGTATTTTGAGATTTGAAGGGAGAGTGTGGGTACCAGCGGTAACCGAGTTGAGGGAAGAGATTTTGCACGAGGCACACAATACGACATATTCCGTTCATCCGGGAGGCACAAAGATGTACCAAGATCTAAGGTAACATTTTTGGTGGCCCAATTTGAAAAGGGAAGTCGCGGAGTGCGTCAGTAGATGCTTGACTTGCCAACGCGTTAAAGCAGAGCATCAGCGGCCGAGTGGTTTACTACAACCGTTAGAAATACCAGAGTGGAAATGGGAGCATATTACCATGGACTTCGTGGTAGGACTTCCAGTTACACAGAAAGGTTATGATGCTATTTGGGTTATCGTGGATCGACTAACGAAGACCGCACACTTTCTACCAATCAAGATCCGCTACAGTTTGAACCAATTAGCAAGCCTATATGTAAAAGAAATTGTTTCACGACATGGAGTGCCGGTGTCAATTGTCTCTGATCGAGATCCGCGCTTCACGTCCAATTTTTGGAAGAGTTTGCAAAAAAGAATGGGAACGCAGTTGAGGTTGAGTACAGCTTATCATCCTCAAACAGACGGACAAAGTGAGCGAACAATACAAACGCTAGAAGACATGCTTAGGACTTGCGTGATGGATTTTAAGGGAAATTGGGATGACCACCTACCCTTAGTAGAATTCACATATAATAATAGCTACCATGCGAGTATCGGCATGCCACCGTACGAAGCTCTTTACGGGAGAAAGTGCAGAACGCCGTTATGTTGGGACGAAGTCGGAGAACGACGAATACTCGGACCAGAGTTAGTTCAACAAACCGCAGACGTGGTGACAGTGATAAGAGCCAGACTTGTAGCAGCTCAAGATCGCCAGAAGAAATACGCAGATTTGCATCGGCAGGACCGAGACTTCAAAGTCGGCAGTTTCGTATTCTTGAAGGTATCTCCATGGAAGGGAAAAATTCGTTTCGGCAAGAAAGGAAAATTGAGTCCAAGATTCATAGGACCGTTCGAGATACTGAAGCGAGTGGGCGAAGTGGCATGCAAAGTTGCATTGCCACCCAAACTGGAGCACATCCACAACGTGTTTCACATTTCCGTATTGCGACCGTACAAGGCCGACTACAAGCATGTGATTTCTTACGAGCCCATTCAAGTGGAGAAGAACTTGGCGTATGGAGAAATTCCTGTCCAGATATTAGATAGGAAAGAACAAACTTTGAGAAATAAAGTTATTTCATCTGTAAAAATACTTTGGCGTAACCACGATGTCGAGGAGGCAACGTGGGAGTTAGAAGATAGGATGATGAGGGACTATCCCCATCTATTTGTGTAACCTTGTAGCAATTCCGGGACGAAATTTTTATAAGGGGGGGAGGATGTAATACCCGAGAATTTCCATATATTATTAAATAAATATATTAATGGAAATGAGAATTTATTTGAATATAAATGATTTTGTGTTATGAGATGAATTAATTCAATTATATATAATTGAATAATTATAATAATTGAGAAATTGGTGGAGTTTGTGATAAACTCGTTGATTGCCTTGTGTGGCACAGTGACGTAATATAAGAATGATTATATTAATTTAAGCGAACAATTAATCTATATTAATTGTTAATCGAAGAATATTAATTAACTGTTATAAAATACTAATGAGGATTGATTAATAATATGTGATTATTATTATTGCAAGAAACATAATAATAATGAGCAACGTGTTTATAAATATAATAAGATTTATATCAAAGTGATAATTAATCATATAAGGGTTAATTAAATTGTTATGGAGGTTAACAATTATATTGATTGATGTAGGATATGTGTATATTATTAATTAATATTCAATTTATAAGATGAGAAATTATATGTGCAAGCATGCGAATTACATGTGTAGCATATATTAGCTGACTATGTATTATGTGAAGTGTAATATGACACTATTATATGGTAAGGCTTATTAAACCATGTGAGCTACTTGATTAATAACTTGTGTGACAATAAATATGTGGGTATACATTGTATAATATATCATGAACATATTGTAAACAATTAGTTTTAATAAAGGAGACAGTGTAATGTGTTAACATCTGATTAGATTATATCCGGTATTAACAAAATGTACATGGATTATACGTGTCAATTTACACTTACTACAGTATATTAATTATTGTGACATTTCAATTAAAGACCTAAGTGTCTAAATATGTGTGTGTATATAACCTAAGTATTAACACTAGTTTGTTTACAAATTGGAAATGCTGAGATTTTTATGCCTTGTCCCATATTAATAAGACACAAACCTTGTACACGTAAAACACTCATGAAGCTAGCCTACTCCTACCTTCTCAAACTCAGCATTCTAGCAAATCATGATACGGGGAGTGGGCACAACAGTGTTCTTCAACCACTCTACCAACTCTTCCTTAGCTGATATACAAAGCTTCAATCTAGTGGTTCAATTTAATGGACAATTGCATTGTCTGTGTAAGGATTCTTCTATAAATAGCAGCCATGTTTCTTCGTTTTCAATTTGATGAGAGTTTGCATAAGTGGTGAGTGAAAGCAATATACATATATCAGTAGGAGAAGTTGGATTAGCAGCAAACTATATTTGAATCCTAGCAGAGGTATAATCCCTCTTCCTTTGTTCTTCATTTTCGTTTTCTGTTTCTGAAGTTTCCTTCAAATTTTTGATTATGCCAAATTGGTTCATGATTGGTTTGTAGAACCCTTATATTGTTGTTATATGAACATACATACGTGAGGGAACCACTATATAGCTTTCTTGACTTTCATTTCCATTGTTGCTCTGTAATTTCTGTAAAGCATCGAATTCGTGAAATTAGTTGGAGTTCATGAAATTGGGAATCGTTTGGGCGATTGACTGTTATATAAGCATATATATGTGTTAGTAAGTTAAAAAGGTTAGTCTAATAGCATATGGGTATGTCGAGATCGATAAAATGGGAGGTTTTGGGTCGGTTTCGCTGCAGTCTGAATTGCAGGAACTGTCCCCACGCCGCAGCGCCGCAGCCAGCGCCGCAGCGCCGCAGCCCCACCCACGCCGCAGCCCGCGCCGCAGCGCCACCCGCGCCACTGCGCTAGAATATGGCTGCTGTTGCCGCGCCGCAGCGCCGGCCTCTGTGTGCAGTTTTCTGCATTCTGCAACAAAACTGTTATATACCAATTGTTTGATTTTTGTTTAAACAAGCATGGGAGCATGATTAATACATATATATAAACCTAATGAGGCAATGTAAGCAGTGTTTTAGTATATTAGCATGCATGGTTAACCAAACGACATATAGTTTGAAAACAAACTTAAAGTTTCATAAACGAACGTTAACATATATAAAGCATGTTAATATTCTGATTTTTCAAGGCATGTCGGTATGAGGTAGATATGTATGAAAGACATATTAAGTTATGTATATATGGTTCATAGTATGACAAGAGCCTGTTAGACCTCACTATTGAACATATCTAACAAAAATACAAGTTTTGAAGGTTGATATTGACATGTAAAGACCATGTATACATTCTGACTTTTCGAGCATGTTTATAGGGCCTTGAAATGCATGAAAAGCATGTTAACTTGTGTATATGGGTTTCATAAGGAAGCATGAACATGATAGACCTTATTAATGAACTATACTAACAAAGTATAAGCTTTGAACGTGAACGTTGGTATGTTATGACGAGAATTAGAATCTGACATTTATGGACACATGTGATAGTACTCTTAGACTCATTCATGTGTCATGCATGTATATATACCATGATTAGTTGCCGTGATTAAAGTTAAGCATAAACAAAGCATGTTTTCAAGATAATAACAATGCTAGCTACATATATGCAATACGAGTACTCATGAGCATGACTAATACAAGTTATATGAATATCTTATGTGTTTAAAAGCGACCATGTTAGACCATATGAGTTCGTGTCCTTGAATGGCTTTAAGTATTAACTTAAGAACCTATACCATGTACGATTGGATTTGGAAAAGTTATACAAGCATGAAAGTATCCTTTAAATATGAATACATGCTACGTGATATTATATGATGTTACTTGAACCCGATTTTGACGGTTAACTTAGGAGATGCCGTAACTTCCTAAATTGAAATATATTTAGTATTGATTGTGGTCTTATGTGATATTAATAATATGCAAGCATGTTTGCTAATTGTTGAGATCTTATATAATATGAGAATGCGTTTAAACTCTAAAGAAGGAACGTTAAGGATAGAAATTATATTCTATATAACTGTGTAGCTAGGTAAAACTTACCTTATGTGTTGATCGTATATTCAAAGAGAAAATGTGAAGTTAAATTATATGACTAATGAATATCATATATATACGTAACTGTATTACGATAGGAATTCGAAAGTGTTGATTGCTTTTCGTGGATAAACTACGCTAAAGGCAAGTTCTCTTACTTACACTCTTTTAAAGTGCAAGTATCCTAACCGACGCATTTACTTTATGCAAGGAAATCTATGATTGTGAAAGTTTCCTAACTTATACTCTTTTACTATGCAAGTATCCTATCTTGTGTATTGCGAACTAGTTTCCTATTTAATCGGTTGAATTGAATTAGCATACTTGAACTCTTATTTCATTAAAGCTATTATTCATGTTGAACTTAGTATTGTTCTTGAATATTGTGAAAGTGTCTATGCCATTTGATTCGGCTGGACTTATGTTATTGAAAAGCAACCCAAACTAATTGATTGGTGCGGGATCTTGTATTTGACTGAGAAGAACAACCTTCTTTGAAGGGAATATATAAATTGTCGGAGAACCGACGTGCACACTTGAGTATGATTGATTGTTATGCATAACAAGGGTACTTTAGGCTGATCACCTGTTGTACCTGTTTTTGTTGGATTTTCAGTTTATTACTGTCAATTCTAGTAGAAGTTCATAGTCCGTAGTGACTACTCAGTATTCAATTATTTGAAATCTTGAATTGACTTATTATTGAATCATATTGATATTATCCTGTCCTTAGCGACTGTTATTGAGAACTGTTGATATTCTTGTTATTCTTGAACTATCAAATCTTGCTATACCCTTTCGAGAATTGAGAATCTTATTATTCACCCTTATTGTATATTACTTGCTGGGCAATTTGTGCTCATTCTTGCTTTCCCTAAAACATTTCAGTTAAGGCAGAGCATGGCGAACCTTCGGGCATTGATAAGGGCAAGGGCAAGGCTACCAACTAGCTTATGTCTGTTATGTTTCAAATATATTAATATTATGTGAAGATGATGTAGTAAGACTGGATTTGGTTATGATTAAGCTTAAGTTAGATTATATAACAAGTCGTTAATTGATATTGCTATGTAATCTATTAAGTACTGTAGGTTGCGAGACTTGGGGGAATAATTATAATAAATCATTGTAAATTATTCTAGAATAGATTTTCCGCTGTGGTTGTGTGATATTTAATTATCATTATTGCGATGTATTACCATGAGCACGTGATGAACCGAATTCGAGAGACCAAGTGGCGGTCCTGGAATTTGGGGGCGTCACAGGTTGGTATCAGAGCCGTAGTTATAAACCTTAGGAACGAGTGTCCTTAGACTATAACTTAGGCGAACTTAGAAGTTAGGAAGGAGATAAAACTCATGTAGAGTTTTCCTTGAGAGGCTTAGTCTGTTATGAAATGTAACTTCATTTTATACAATGAACTTATATTTTGTTTAACATTCTAATGGAGATGCTATTTCTTGTCTTGTGTTTGTGATTGTAGGATGACAAACACAGGAGTACCTAGTAGAGTGGCCAAGGAGGAGCCCAGGGATATACATGTAGTGTACGAGGCACCTCTAGAGGCTACACCAGTGCAGGCTGTTGCACCGTTCGAGTCCGACGACGAGGACAAGATTGAGATAGAGTCTGATCCAGAGGAGGAGCCGATGGAGGATGAGCCAGTAGAGGACTCTGATGAGGCTACTATAGAGGAACAGATGTTAGGCGAGTACGAGGAGCGTATTCTAGAGTTAGACTGCAGAGTCCAGGAGCTGGAGGCAGAGGCCCACGAGAGAGAGTCTGAGTTTCAGAAGCTGAGGGACGAGGACCACCAGAGGAAGCTGGCTATGCAAGAGTTAGAGGTGGAGATTGCCTACCGTAGGGAGGCAGGGATCCAGATGGGGACTCTATTTCACAGGTCAGTGGCTAGGAATGTAGATTTGGCAGAGAAGCTAGAAGAGGTTGAGCAGAGGGAGCTGAGTGAGAAAACTGAGAAAGAGGCATTCCGTACTCAGCTAGAGTTGGAGGTGATGGATAGGTTACACTTCGAGGAGAAGTGGGAAGCGTCCAATGAGAGAGCTGACGACCTTGAGGACGAGGTCAGGTGCAAGAAGAGAAAGATGAACAAGATGGGGTATGTGTTCCGTTCAGCTTTTGAAAGGGTTATTGATGGTGTGTACCACTACCCGGCAGAACAGGGACAGACTCTACATACCTTGAGCCGAGAGCTGGTTGCGTATATAGCACAGTTGGAGTACAAGAGCGCAGTGGAGCGCGGGATGATGGGATGAGATTTCCTTAGTCAGTCTAGTGGTAGTACTAGTTGTGTCTTTATGTATTGTATATACTATGATGCAATCCCGATCTTTTGTGTAAGATGTGGGATGATGATGTAAACCCCGAGTTAGCTTTTGTTAGAGGGGTAGTATGGTAGTAGGTTGGTATATTCCCCGTCTTTTGTGATATTAGGGGATATATGTGATAACATGTATAGCAGTATGCTAGGAAAATCATGTAATGAAATGAAATGGCATATGAATATAAATGGAGTTGATTTTAGAAACGTGTTATAAATTTATTCTTTTAGTATTAAAAGAAATACTTAAGTGATATACTTGAATAATAATAAAATGAAAAATTGTGTTGCAGATAATGCCGCCCAGACGTAGATTGACTGGATTTGGTTATGTTTAAGCTTAAGTTAGATTATATAACAAGTCGTTAATTGATATTGCTATGTAATCTATTAAGTACTGTAGGTTGCGAGACTTGGGGGAATAATTATAATAAATCATTGTAAATTATTCTAGAATAGATTTTCCGCTGTGGTTGTGTGATATTTAGTTATCATTATTGCGATGTATTACCATGAGCACGTGATGAACCGAATTCGAGAGACCAAGTGGCGGTCCTGGAATTTGGGGGCGTCACAATTGCTGCTCCTTTTGATGCTAATCAAACTAGAACGAATTCGTAGGACTCATAATCACCTCTTTCTTTAACAATTTGAGAGAACCAATGAAACAATATGAAGGTCTCCCTAAATCATGACTTGTGTGAGATGTACACATCGTTTTTAACGCGATAGTCATGGGATTGCTCCTTTTGATGCTAATCAAATTAGAACGAAGTAATAAGACTCTTTATCACCTCCTTCTTTCATAATTTTAGAGAACCAATGAAACAATAAGAAGGCCTCCTTAAATGAAGGCTTGTGTGAGATGTACGCATCATTTTTAACGCGATTGTCATAGGATTGCTAATTTTGATGATAATCAAACTTAGAACGAAGTTATAAGACTCCTAATCACCACTTTCTTTGAGAAATTTAGTGCACCAATAAAGCAATAAGAAGGTATCCCTAAATAAAGAATTGTGTGATATGTACGCATGGTTTTGAAAGCGATAGTCATGGGTTTCGCGTGTTGACGCTAATCAAACTAGAACGAAGTAATACAACTCTTAATCACCTCTTTCTTGGTAAATTTGAAACAACCAATGAAATAATATGAAGGTCTCCTTAAATGAATACCTGTGTGAGATCTACGCATCGTTTTGAATGCGAAAGTGATTGGATTACTCCTTTTGATGCTAATTTCAACTAGAACGAAGTAATAGGACTCATAAGCACCTATATTTTGATAATTTGAGAGAACTAATGAAACATTAAGAAGGTCTCCCTAAATGAAGACTTGTGTGAGATGTACGGAACGTTTTGAAGGCACTAGTGATAGGATTGCTGCTCCTTTTGATGCTAATCATCAAACTAGAACGAATTCATAGGACTCATAATCACCTCTTTCTTTGACAATTTGAGAGAACCAATGAAACAATACGAAGGTCTTTCTAAATCAAGACTTGTGTGAGATGTACACATCGTTTTTAGCGCGATAGTCATGGGATTGCTCTTTTTGATACTAATCAAATTAGAACGAAATAATAAGACTCCTAATCACCTCCTTCTTTAACAATTTTAGAGAACCAATGAAACAATAAGAAGGTCTCCTTAAATGAAGACTTGTGTGAGATGTACACATCATTTTTAACGCGATAGTCATGGGATTGCTCCTTTTGATGCTTATCAAACTTAGAACAAAGTTATAGGACTCCTAATCACCTCTTTCTTTGACAATTTTAGTGCACCAATGACGCAATAAAAAGGTATCCCTAAATTAAGAATTGTGTGATATGTACGCAAGGTTTTGAACGCGATAGTCATGGGTTTCTCGTTTTGACGCTTATCAAACTATAACGAAGTAATACAACTCTTAATCACCTGTTTTTTTGGAAATTTAAAACAACCAATGAAACAATATGAAGGTCTCCCTAAATGAAGACCTGTGTGAGATCTACGCATCGTTTTGAACACGATAGCGATGGGATTGCTCCTTTTGATGCTAATTTCAACTAGAACGAATTAATAGGACTCATAATCACCTATATTTTGACAATTTGAGAGAACTAATGAAGCATTAAGAAGTTCTCCCTAAATGAAGAATTGTGCGAGTTGTACGGATCGTTTTGAAGGCACTAGTGATAGGATTGCTGCTCCTTTTGATGCTAATCAAACTAGAACGAATTCGTAGGACTCATAATCACCTCTTTCTTTGACAATTTGAGAGAACCAATGAATCAATATGAAGGTCTCCCTAAATCATGACTTGTGTGAGATGTACACATCGTTTTTAACGCGATAGTTATGGGATTGCTCCTTTTTATGCTAATCAAATAAGAACGAAGTAATAAGACTCTTAATCACCTCCTTCTTTCATAATTTTAGAGAACCAATGAAACAAAAAGAAGGCCTCCTTAAATGAAGGCTTGTGTGAGATGTACGCATCATTTTTAACGCGATAGTCATAGGATTGCTAATTTTGATGATAATCAAACTTAGAACGAAGTTATAAGACTCCTAATCACCACTTTCTTTGAGAAATTTAGTGCACCAATAAAGCAATAAGAAGGTATCCCTAAATGAAGAATTGTGTGATATGTACGCATAATTTTGAACGCGATAGTCATGGGTTTCTCGTTTTGACGCTAACCAAACTAGAACGAAGTAATACAACTCTTAATCACCTCTTTTTTTGCAAATTTGAAACAACCAATGAAACAATATGAAGGTCTGCCTAAATGAAGACCTGTGTGAGATCTACGCATCGTTTTGAACTAGATAGTGATGGGATTTCTCCTATTGATGCTAATTTCAACTATAACAAAGTAATAGGACTCATAATTACCTATATTTTGACAATTTGAGAGAACTAATGAAACATTAAGAAGGTCTCCCTAAATGAAGAATTGTGTGAGATGTACGGATCGTTTTTAAGGCACTAGTGATAGGATTGCTGCTCCTTTTGAGGCTAATCAAACTAGAACGAATTCATGGGACTCATAATCACCTCTTTCTTTGATAATTTGAGAGAACCACTGAAACAATAAGAAGGTCTCCCTAAATCAAAACTTGTGTGTGATGTACACATCGTTTTTAACGCGATAGTCATGGGATTGCTCTTTTTGATGCTAATCAGTTTAGAACGAAGTAATAAGACTCCAAATCACCACCTTCTTTCATAATTTAGAAAACCATTGAAACAATAAAAAGGCCTCCTTAAATGAAGACTTATGTGAGATGTACGCATCGTTTTTAACGCGATAGTCATGGGATTGCTCCTTTTGATGCTAACTAAACTTAGAACGAAGTTATAAGACTCCTAATCACCTCTTTCTTTGACAATTTTTGTGCACCAATGAAACAATAAGAAGGTATCCCTAAATGAAGAATTGTGTGATATGTACGCATGGTTTTGAAAGCGATAGTCATGGGTTTCTCGTGTTGACGCTAATCAAACTAGAACGAAGTAATACAACTCTTAATCACCTCTTTCTTGGTAAATTTGAAACAACCAATGAAACAATATGAAGGTCTCCTTAAATGAATACCTGTGAGATCTACGCATCGTTTTGAACGCGATAGTGATGGGATTACTCCTTTTGATGCTAATTTCAACTAGAACGAAGTAATAGGACTCATAAGCACCTATATTTTGACAATTTGAGAGAACTAATGAAACATTAAGAAGGTTTCCCTAAATGAAGACTTGTGTGAGATGTACGGAACGTTTTGAAGGCACTAGTGATAGGATTGCTGCTCCTTTTGATGCTAATCATCAAACTAGAACGAATTCATAGGACTCATAATCACCTCTTTCTTTGACAATTTGAGAGAACCAATGAAACAATACGAAGGTCTTTCTAAATCAAGACTTGTGTGAGATGTACACATCGTTTTTAGCGCGATAGTCATGGGATTGCTCCTTTTAATACTAATCAAATTAGAACGAAGTAATAAGACTCCTAATCACCTCCTTCTTTAACAATTTTAGAGAACCAATGAAACAATAAGAAGGTCTCCTTAAATGAAGACTTGTGTGAGATGTACGCATCATTTTTAACGCGATAGTCATGGGATTGCTCCTTTTTATGCTTATCAAACTTAGAACGAAGTTATAGGACTCCTAATCACCTCTTTCTTTGACAATTTTAGTGCACCAATGACGCAATAAAAAGGTATCCCTAAATTAAAATTGTGTGATATGTACGCAAGGTTTTGAACGCGATAGTCATGGATTTCTCGTTTTGACGCTAATCAAACTATAACGAAGTAATACAACTCTTAATCACCTGTTTTTTTGGAAATTTAAAACAACCAATGAAACAATATGAAGGTCTCCCTAAATGAAGACCTGTGTGAGATCTACGCATCGTTTTGAACACGATAGCGATGGGATTGCTCCTTTTGATGCTAATTTCAACTAGAACGAATTAATAGGACTCATAATCACCTATATTTTGACAATTTGAGAGAACTAATGAAGCATTAAGAAGTTCTCCCTAAATGAAGAATTGTGCGAGTTGTACGGATCGTTTTGAAGGCACTAGTGATAGGATTGCTGCTCCTTTTGATGCTAATCAAACTAGAACGAATTCGTAGGGCTCATAATCACCTCTTTCTTTGACAATTTGAGAGAACCAATGAATCAATATGAAGGTCTCCCTAAATCATGACTTGTGTGAGATGTACACATCGTTTTTAACGCGATAGTTATGGGATTGCTCCTTTTTATGCTAATCAAATAAAAACGAAGTAATAAGACTCTTAATCACCTCCTTCTTTCATAATTTTAGAGAACCAATGAAACAAAAAGAAGGCCTCCTTAAATGAAGGCTTGTGTGAGATGTACGCATCATTTTTAACGCGATAGTCATGGGATTGCTAATTTTGATGATAATCAAACTTAGAACGAAGTTATAAGACTCCTAATCACCACTTTCTTTGAGAAATTTAGTGCACCAATAAAGCAATAAGAAGGTATCCCTAAATGAAGAATTGTGTGATATGTACGCATGATTTTGAACGCGATAGTCATGGGTTTTGACGCTAATCAAACTAGATCGTAGTAATACAACTCTTAATCACCTCTTTCTTTGCAAATTTGAAACAACCAATGAAACAATATGAAGGTCTGCCTAAATGAAGACCTGTGCGAGATCTACGCATCGTTTTGAACTAGATAGTGATGGGATTTCTCCTATTGATGCTACTTTCAACTATAACGAAGTAATAGGACTCATAATCACCTATATTTTGACAATTTGAGAGAACTAATGAAACATTAAGAAGGTCTCCCTAAATGAAGAATTGTGTGAGATGTACGGATCGTTTTGAAGGCACTAGTGATAGGATTGCTGCTCCTTTTGAGGCTAATCAAACTAGAATGAATTCATAGGACTCATAATCACCTCTTTCGTTGATAATTTGAGAGAACCACTGAAACAATAAGAAGGTCTCCCTAAATCAAGACTTGTGTGTGATGTACACATCGTTTTTAACGGGATAGTCATGGGATTACTCCTTTTGATGCTAATCAATTTAGAACGAAGTAATAAGACTCCTAATCACCTCCTTCTTTCATAATTTAGAGAACCATTGAAACAATAAAAAGGCCTCCTTAAATAAAGACTTATGTGAGATGTACGCATCGTTTTTAACACGATAGTCATGGGATTGCTCCTTTTGATGCTAACTAAACTTAGAACGAAGTTATAAGACTCCTAATCACCTCTTTCTTTGACAATTTTAGTGCACCAATGAAACAATAAGAAGGTATCCCTAAATGAAGAATTGTGTGATATGTACGCATGGTTTTGAAAGCGATAGTCATGGGTTTCGCGTGTTGACGCTAATCAAACTAGAACGAAGTAATACAACTCTTAATCACCTCTTTCTTGGTAAATTTGAAACAACCAATGAAACAATATGAAGGTCTCCTTAAATGAATACATGTGTGAGATCTACGCATCGTTTTGAACGCGATAGTGATGGGATTACTCCTTTTGATGCTAATTTCAACTAGAACGAAGTAATAGGACTCATAAGCACCTATATTTTGACAATTTGAGAGAACTAATGAAACATTAAGAAGGTCTCCCTAAATGAAGACTTGTGTGAGATGTACGGAACGTTTTGAAGGCACTAGTGATAGGATTGCTGCTCCTTTTGATGCTAATCATCAAACTAGAACGAATTCATAGGACTCATAATCACCTCTTTCTTTGACAATTTGAGAGAACCAATGAAACAATACAAAAGTCTTTCTAAATCAAGACTTGTGTGAGATGTACACATCGTTTTTAACGCGATAGTCATGGGATTGCTCCTTTTGATACTAATCAAATTAGAACGAAATAATAAGACTCCTAATCACCTCCTTCTTTAACAATTTTAGAGAACCAATGAAACAATAAGAAGGTCTCCTTAAATGAAGACTTGTGTGAGATGTACGCATCATTTTTAACGCGATAGTCATGGGATTGCTCCTTTTGATGCTTATCAAACTTAGAACGAAGTTATACGACTCCTAATCACCTCTTTCTTTGACAATTTTAGTGCACCAATGACGCAATAAAAAGGTATCCCTAAATAAAGATTTGTGTGATATGTACGCAAGGTTTTGAACGCGATAGTCATGGGTTTCTCGTTTTGACGCTAATCAAACTATAACTAAGTAATACAACTCTTAATCACCTGTTGCTTTGTAAATTCAAAACAACCAATGAAACAATATGAAGGTCTCCCTAAATGAAGACCTGTGTGAGATATACGCATCGTTTTGAACGCGATAGTGATGGGATTGCTCCTTTTGATGCTAATTTCAACAAGAACGAAGTAATAGACTCATAATCACCTATATTTTGACAATTTGAGAGAACTAATGAAACATTAAGAAGTTCTCCCTAAATGAAGACTTGTGTGACATGTACGGATTTTTTTGAAGGCACTAGTGATAGGATTGCTGCTCCTTTGATGCTAATCAAACTAGAACGAATTCGTAGGACTCATAATCACCTCTTTCTTTGACAATTTGAGAGAACCAATGAAACAATATGAAGGTCTCCCTAAATCAAGACTTATGTGAGATGTACACATCGTTTTTAACGCGGTAGTCATGGGATTGCTCTTTTTGATGTTATTCAAATTAAAACAAAGTAATAAGACTCCTAATCACCTCCTTCTTTCGTAATTTTAGAGAACCAATGAAACAATAAGAAGGCCTCCTTAAATGAAGACTTGTGTGAGATGTACGCATCGTTTTTAACGCAATAGTCATGTGATTGCTCCTTTTGATGATAATCAAACTTAGAACGAAGTTATAAGACTCCTAATCACCTTCTTCTTTAACAATTTTAGAGAACCAATGAAACAAAAAGAAGGTCTCCTTAAATGAAGACTTGTGTGAGATGTACGCATCATTTTTAACGCGATAGTCATGGGATTGCTCCTTTTTATGCTTATCAAACTTAGAACGAAGTTATAGGACTCCTAATCACCTCTTTCTTTGACAATTTTAGTGCACCACTGAGGCAATAAAAAGGTATCCCTAAATTAAAATTGTGTGATATGTACGCAAGGTTTTGAACGCGATAGTCATGGGTTTCTCGTTTTGACGCTAATCAAACTATAACGAAGTAATACAACTCTTAATCACCTGTTTCTTTGTAAATTTAAAACAACCAATGAAACAATATGAAGGTCTCCCTAAATGAAGACCTGTGTGAGATCTACGCATCGTTTTGAACACGATAGCGATGGGATTGCTCCTTTTGATGCTAATTTCAACTAGAACGAATTAATAGGACTCATAATCACCTATATTTTGACAATTTGAGAGAACTAATGAAGCATTAAGAAGTTCTCCCTAAATGAAGAATTGTGCGAGTTGTACGGATCGTTTTGAAGGCACTAGTGATAGGATTGCTGCTCCTTTTGATGCTAATCAAACTAGAACGAATTCGTAGGACTCATAATCACCTCTTTCTTTGACAATTTGAGAGAACCAATGAATCAATATGAAGGTCTCCCTAAATCATGACTTGTGTGAGATGTACACATCGTTTTTAACGCGATAGTTATGGGATTGCTCCATTTTATGCTAATCAAATAAGAACGAAGTAATAAGACTCTTAATCACCTCCTTCTTTCATAATTTTAGAGAACCAATGAAACAAAAAGAAGGCCTCCTTAAATGAAGGCTTGTGTGAGATGTACGCATCATTTTTAACGCGATAGTCATAGGATTGCTAATTTTGATGATAATCAAACTTAGAACGAAGTTATAAGACTCCTAATCACCACTTTCTTTGAGAAATTTAGTGCACCAATAAAGCAATAAGAAGGTATCCCTAAATGAAGAATTGTGTGATATGTACGCATGATTTTGAACGCGATAGTCATGGGTTTTGACGCTAATCAAACTAGAACGAAGTAATACAACTCTTAATCACCTCTTTCTTTGCAAATTTGAAACAACCAATGAAACAATATGAAGGTCTGCCTAAATGAAGACCTGTGCGAGATCTACGCATCGTTTTGAACTAGATAGTGATGGGATTTCTCCTATTGATGCTACTTTCAACTATAACGAAGTAATAGGACTCATAATCACCTATATTTTGACAATTTGAGAGAACTAATGAAACATTAAGAAGGTCTCCCTAAATGAAGAATTGTGTGAGATGTACGGATCATTTTGAAGGCACTAGTGATAGGATTGCTGCTCCTTTTGAGGCTAATCAAACTAGAACGAATTCATAGGACTCATAATCACCTCTTTCGTTGATAATTTGAGAGAACCACTGAAACAATAGGAAGGTCTCCCTAAATCAAGACTTGTGTGTGATGTACACATCGTTTTTAACGGGATAGTCATGGGATTGCTCCTTTTGATGCTAATCAATTTAGAACGAAGTAATAAGACTCCTAATCACCTCCTTCTTTCATAATTTAGAGAACCCTTGAAACAATAAAAAGGCCTCCTTAAATGAAGACTTATGTGAGATGTACGCATCGTTTTTAACGCGATAGTCATGGGATTGCTCCTTTTGATGCTAAATAAACTTAGAACGAAGTTATAAGACTCCTAATCACCTCTTTCTTTGACAAATATAGTGCACCAATGAAACAATAAGAAGGTATCCCTAAATGAAGAATTGTGTGATATGTACGCATGGTTTTGAAAGCGATAGTCATGGGTTTCGCGTGTTGACGCTAATCAAACTAGAACGAAGTAATACAACTCTTAATCACCTCTTTCTTGGTAAATTTGAAACAACCAATGAAACAATATGAAGGTCTCCTTAAATGAATACATGTGTGAGATCTACGCATCGTTTTGAACGCGATAGTGATGGGATTACTCCTTTTGATGCTAATTTCAACTAGAACGAAGTAATAGGACTCATAAGCACCTATATTTTGACAATTTGAGAGAACTAATGAAACATTAAGAAGGTCTCCCTAAATGAAGACTTGTGTGAGATGTACGGAACGTTTTGAAGGCACTAGTGATAGGATTGCTGCTCCTTTTGATGCTAATCATCAAACTAGAACGAATTCATAGGACTCATAATCACCTCTTTCTTTGACAATTTGAGAGAACCAATGAAACAATACAAAAGTCTTTCTAAATCAAGACTTGTGTGAGATGTACACATCGTTTTTAACGCGATAGTCATGGGATTGCTCCTTTTGATACTAATCAAATTAGAACGAAATAATAAGACTCCTAATCACCTCCTTCTTTAACAATTTTAGAGAACCAATGAAACAATAAGAAGGTCTCCTTAAATAAAGACTTGTGTGAGATGTACGCATCATTTTTAACGCGATAGTCATGGGATTGCTCCTTTTGATGCTTATCAAACTTAGAACGAAGTTATAGGACTCCTAATCACCTCTTTCTTTGACAATTTTAGTGCACCAATGACGCAATAAAAAGGTATCCCTAAATAAAGAATTGTGTGATATGTACGCAAGGTTTTGAACGCGATAGTCATGGGTTTCTCGTTTTGACGCTAATCAAACTATAACTAAGTAATACAACTCTTAATCACATGTTGCTTTGTAAATTCAAAACAACCAATGAAACAATATGAAGGTCTCCCTAAATGAAGACCTGTGTGAGATATACGCATCGTTTTGAACGCGATAGTGATGGGATTGCTCCTTTTGATGCTAATTTCAACAAGAACGGAGTAATAGACTCATAATCACCTATATTTTGACAATTTGAGAGAACTAATGAAACATTAAGAAGTTCTCCCTAAATGAAGACTTGTGTGACATGTACGGATTGTTTTGAAGGCACTAGTGATAGGATTGCTGCTCCTTTGATGCTAATCAAACTAGAACGAATTCGTAGGACTCATAATCACCTCTTTCTTTGACAATTTGAGAGAACCAATGAAACAATATGAAGGTCTCCCTAAATCAAGACTTATGTGAGATGTACACATCGTTTTTAACGCGGTAGTCATGGGATTGCTCTTTTTGATGCTAATCAAATTAAAACGAAGTAATAAGACTCCTAATCACCTCCTTCTTTCGTAATTTTAGAGAACCAATGAAACAATAAGAAGGCCTCCTTAAATGAAGACCTTTTGATGATAATCAAACTTAGAACGAAGTTATAAGACTCCTAATCACCTCCTTCTTTAACAATTTTAGAGAACCAATGAAACAATAAGAAGGTCTCCTTAAATGAAGACTTGTGTGAGATGTACGCATCATTTTTAACGCGATAGTCATGGGATTGCTCCTTTTTATGCTTATCAAACTTAGAACGAAGTTATAGGACTCCTAATCACCTCTTTCTTTGACAATTTTAGTGTACCAATGAGGCAATAAAAAGGTATCCCTAAATTAAAATTGTGTGATATGTACGCAAGGTTTTGAACGCGATAGTCATGGGTTTCTCGTTTTGACGCTAATCAAACTATAACGAAGTAATACAACTCTTAATCACCTGTTTCTTTGTAAATTTAAAACAACCAATGAAACAATTGTTGGGTTTGTACGAAATCGTGACGCAATCAAATTGCAAAAATTAGCGGAAGCATGGTATATCAGAGTTTAAAAAAAAATTCTACAAAACCATTACCCGGATCATCCTTTATGTAAATTATTAATTTAAAACGATAAATAAGAAGTTATGGAATCATACCCTTGTAGAACGAAGCTTCCACAGGTACTAGTTCAACTCCTTGTTCTTCGTGATCTCCTTGAATTTTTGGGTTAGATTCCTTTCTTTGATCAACGTTAGCCACCCAAGTGTTTGGCCTCTAGAGGTGATCCACCAAGGAAGAGGAATTATCAAGAAGGAGGGTGTTTGGCTTAACCTTAGTTTTCTATCCTCTATAGAAAAGGAGTACTCTCCAACAATTGGAATTGCATCAATCTAATATCTATTATAAGACTTCTCTTATATAGACATTGGTCAACCCTTCTAATCCTATTAGACATGGGATTTCTTTTAATTAATTAAACTCCTTTAATTAATTTAGGCTTCCCACCACATGGGAATAATTAATTAAATTCATTTAATTAATTTGTCTCCTAATCTTATTAGGAATAAATGAGAGTACTAAATATTAAATTAATTACTAAACTCCTTTAGAAATTAAAATAATAATAATTGTAATAATATTAATAAGACTCCTCTTATTAATTTATATTTAATATTTCCAAAATATTAAATAATAAACATTAAGCTATTTAATTTATTCTATCACCATAGATTAAATTAATTATACTTAATGCATTATTACGATTATGCCATTACCTTCTTAAATAATTATTCTTCCTTTTATGGTGTGACCCTTTAGGTTCTCCATATTAAACCGGTTGTGAATAAATCAATTAAAACAATTTTAATCTTATTTAAATAAATAAATTAAACTAATAATCTATTTAAATAAATAATATTTATTCTACAATAGGGATAAGCCTCCCTAGCGATCAACGACTTTCCAGATAATATAGATTTCAACATTAATCATAAAAGAACCTGTGAGTTAATAGTTACCATACAATTCAGTCCTTCCACCATACAATGTCCCAATTAAATATAAGACATGGATTTACTGTCAAGTCTTATTTTATTTAATTATATGTATTTCGATTAGAAAATGTACAACTCCAAATAATGCAAATTAAAAACTCCTTTCTAATTTCATTTCACCTTGGCCAAGGATTCCTGGGTTGTCATTTAACGAATCACATGGGACATATCTCCTCTTTTACTAGAGGTGGTAGATTCTTTATTGATCATTCATTATCTCCATATGTAACTCATTATACCCAAGCATACCCTATATATGCCTTAAAAGGTCTTAAGGAATAAGTCAAAGTATAATTTGTTACATACAAGATACTATGATGATCTCAAGTCCAAGGATCACTTGTACTACTATCACATTAGGAATTCCTATTGACATGCGAGTAAAACTCCATTAGGTATTCCATAGCGAATCACGTTCAGTGAACTTATTCTTCAATAAGCACCTACATACTTGCTTTAGTGTCTCCACACAAATGATCATGAGATCAATCATCCTCATCCAATGAGCAAGCAACATATGTACCAATCTATCCGGATTTACTAATCTCCTTTTTAGTAATCCCACGATTGGGAACTATTTAAGTTTTAAAACTTTCTAAGAATTTAGATCTCATTAGCATGATCATCATCATGATTCTAAAAGCATTGCTTAAAACTATGGGTTATTTACATATTATAAAAACAGCAACATGTAGATAATTAAATGCCTATAATAAATGAATATTTCATTAATAAATAAATAAGATTGTTTACAAAGTACGTGCTTTATCATCATACATGATTGGCTTGTATGCACACTACTATCAACAATATGAAGGTCTCCCTAAATGAATACCTGTGTGAGATCTACGCATCGTTTTGAACACGATAGCGATGGGATTGCTCCTTTTGATGCTAATTTCAACTAGAACGAATTAATAGGACTCATAATCACCTATATTTTGACAATTTGAGAGAACTAATGAAGCATTAAGAAGTTCTCCCTAAATGAAGAATTGTGCGAGTTGTACGGATCGTTTTGAAGGCACTAGTGATAGGATTGCTGCTCCTTTTGATGCTAATCAAACTAGAACGAATTCGTAGGACTCATAATCACCTCTTTCTTTGACAATTTGAGAGAACCAATGAATCAATATGAAGGTCTCCCTAAATCATGACTTGTGTGAGATGTACACATCGTTTTTAACGCGATAGTTATGGGATTGCTCCTTTTTATGCTAATCAAATAAAAACGAAGTAATAAGACTCTTAATCACCTCCTTCTTTCATAATTTTAGAGAACCAATGAAACAAAAAGAAGGCCTCCTTAAATGAAGGCTTGTGTGAGATGTACGCATCATTTTTAACGCGATAGTCATAGGATTGCTAATTTTGATGATAATCAAACTTAGAACGAAGTTATAAGACTCCTAATCACCACTTTCTTTGAGAAATTTAGTGCACCAATAAAGCAATAAGAAGGTATCCCTAAATGAAGAATTGTGTGATATGTACGCATGATTTTGAACGCGATAGTCATGGGTTTTGACGCTAATCAAACTAGAACGAAGTAATACAACTCTTAATCACCTCTTTCTTTGCAAATTTGAAACAACCAATGAAACAATATGAAGGTCTGCCTAAATGAAGACCTGTGCGAGATCTACGCATCGTTTTGAACTAGATAGTGATGGGATTTCTCCTATTGATGCTACTTTCAACTATAACGAAGTAATAGGACTCATAATCACCTATATTTTGACAATTTGAGAGAACTAATGAAACATTAAGAAGGTCTCCCTAAATGAAGAATTGTGTGAGATGTACGGATCGTTTTGAAGGCACTAGTGATAGGATTGCTGCTCCTTTTGAGGCTAATCAAACTAGAACGAATTCATAGGACTCATAATCACCTCTTTCGTTGATAATTTGAGAGAACCACTGAAACAATAAGAAGGTCTCCCTAAATCAAGACTTGTGTGTGATGTACACATCGTTTTTAATGGGATAGTCATGGGATTGCTCCTTTTGATGCTAATCAATTTAGAACGAAGTAATAAGACTCCTAATCACCTCCTTCTTTCATAATTTAGAGAACCCTTGAAACAATAAAAAGGCCTCCTTAAATGAAGACTTATGTGAGATGTACGCATCGTTTTTAACGCGATAGTCATGGGATTGCTCCTTTTGATGCTAAATAAACTTAGAACGAAGTTATAAGACTCCTAATCACCTCTTTCTTTGACAAATATAGTGCACCAATGAAACAATAAGAAGGTATCCCTAAATGAAGAATTGTGTGATATGTACGCATGGTTTTGAAAGCGATAGTCATGGGTTTCGCGTGTTGACGCTAATCAAACTAGAACGAAGTAATACAACTCTTAATCACCTCTTTCTTGGTAAATTTGAAACAACCAATGAAACAATATGAAGGTCTCCTTAAATGAATACATGTGTGAGATCTACGCATCGTTTTGAACGCGATAGTGATGGGATTACTCCTTTTGATGCTAATTTCAACTAGAACGAAGTAATAGGACTCATAAGCACCTATATTTTGACAATTTGAGAGAACTAATGAAACATTAAGAAGGTCTCCCTAAATGAAGACTTGTGTGAGATGTACGGAACGTTTTGAAGGCACTAGTGATAGGATTGCTGCTCCTTTTGATGCTAATCATCAAACTAGAACGAATTCATAGGACTCATAATCACCTCTTTCTTTGACAATTTGAGAGAACCAATGAAACAATACAAAAGTCTTTCTAAATCAAGACTTGTGTGAGATGTACACATCATTTTTAACGCGATAGTCATGGGATTGCTCCTTTTGATACTAATCAAATTAGAACGAAATAATAAGACTCCTAATCACCTCCTTCTTTAACAATTTTTGAGAACCAATGAAACAATAAGAAGGTCTCCTTAAATGAAGACTTGTGTGAGATGTACGCATCATTTTTAACGCGATAGTCATGGGATTGCTCCTTTTGATGCTTATCAAACTTAGAACGAAGTTATAGGACTCCTAATCACCTCTTTCTTTGACAATTTTAGTGCACCAATGACGCAATAAAAAGGTATCCCTAAATAAAGAATTGTGTGATATGTACGCAAGGTTTTGAACGCGATAGTCATGGGTTTCTCGTTTTGACGCTAATCAAACTATAACTAAGTAATACAACTCTTAATCACCTGTTGCTTTGTAAATTCAAAACAACCAATGAAACAATATGAAGGTCTCCCTAAATGAAGACCTGTGTGAGATATACGCATCGTTTTGAACGCGATAGTGATGGGATTGCTCCTTTTGATGCTAATTTCAACAAGAACGAAGTAATAGACTCATAATCACCTATATTTTGACAATTTGAGAGAACTAATGAAACATTAAGAAGTTCTCCCTAAATGAAGACTTGTGTGACATGTACGGATTTTTTTGAAGGCACTAGTGATAGGATTGCTGCTCCTTTGATGCTAATCAAACTAGAACGAATTCGTAGGACTCATAATCACCTCTTTCTTTGACAATTTGAGAGAACCAATGAAACAATATGAAGGTCTCCCTAAATCAAGACTTATGTGAGATGTACACATCGTTTTTAACGCGGTAGTCATGGGATTACTCTTTTTGATGCTATTCAAATTAAAACAAAGTAATAAGACTCCTAATCACCTCCTTCTTTCGTAATTTTAGAGAACCAATGAAACAATAAGAAGGCCTCCTTAAATGAAGACTTGTGTGAGATGTACGCATCGTTTTTAACGCAATAGTCATGTGATTGCTCCTTTTGATGATAATCAAACTTAGAACGAAGTTATAAGACTCCTAATCACCTCCTTCTTTAACAATTTTAGAGAACCAATGAAACAATAAGAAGGTCTCCTTAAATGAAGACTTGTGTGAGATGTACGCATCATTTTTAACGCGATAGTCATGGGATTGCTCCTTTTTATGCTTATCAAACTTAGAACGAAGTTATAGGACTCCTAATCACCTCTTTCTTTGACAATTTTAGTGCACCAATGACGCAATAAAAAGGTATCCCTAAATTAAAATTGTGTGATATATACGCAAGGTTTTGAACGCGATAGTCATGGGTTTCTCGTTTTGACGCTAATCAAACTATAACGAAGTAATACAACTCTTAATCACCTGTTTCTTTGTAAATTTAAAACAACCAATGAAACAATAGGAAGGTCTCCCTAAATGAAGACCTGTGTGAGATCTACGCATCGTTTTGAACACGATAGCGATGGGATTGCTCCTTTTGATGCTAATTTCAACTAGAACGAATTAATAGGACTCATAATCACCTATATTTTGACAATTTGAGAGAACTAATGAAGCATTAAGAAGTTCTCCCTAAATGAAGAATTGTGCGAGTTGTACGGATCGTTTTGAAGGCACTAGTGATAGGATTGCTGCTCCTTTTGATGCTAATCAAACTAGAACGAATTCGTAGGACTCATAATCACCTCTTTCTTTGACAATTTGAGAGAACCAATGAATCAATATGAAGGTCTCCCTAAATCATGACTTGTGTGAGATGTACACATCGTTTTTAACGCGATAGTTATGGGATTGCTCCTTTTTATGCTAATCAAATAAGAACGAAGTAATAAGACTCTTAATCACCTCCTTCTTTCATAATTTTAGAGAACCAATGAAACAAAAAGAAGGCCTCCTTAAATGAAGGCTTGTGTGAGATGTACGCATCATTTTTAACGCGATAGTCATAGGATTGCTAATTTTGATGATAATCAAACTTAGAACGAAGTTATAAGACTCCTAATCACCACTTTCTTTGAGAAATTTAGTGCACCAATAAAGCAATAAGAAGGTATCCCTAAATGAAGAATTGTGTGATATGTACGCATGATTTTGAACGCGATAGTCATGGGTTTTGACGCTAATCAAACTAGAACGAAGTAATACAACTCTTAATCACCTCTTTCTTTGCAAATTTGAAACAACCAATGAAACAATATGAAGGTCTGCCTAAATGAAGACCTGTGCGAGATCTACGCATCGTTTTGAACTAGATAGTGATGGGATTTTTCCTATTGATGCTACTTTCAACTATAACGAAGTAATAGGACTCATAATCACCTATATTTTGACAATTTGAGAGAACTAATGAAACATTAAGAAGGTCTCCCTAAATGAAGAATTGTGTGAGATGTACGGATCGTTTTGAAGGCACTAGTGATAGGATTGCTGCTCCTTTTGAGGCTAATCAAACTAGAACGAATTCATAGGACTCATAATCACCTCTTTCGTTGATAATTTGAGAGAACCACTGAAACAATAAGAAGGTCTCCCTAAATCAAGACTTGTGTGTGATGTACACATCGTTTTTAACGGGATAGTCATGGGATTGCTCCTTTTGATGCTAATCAATTTAGAACGAAGTAATAAGACTCCTAATCACCTCCTTCTTTCATAATTTAGAGAACCCTTGAAACAATAAAAAGGCCTCCTTAAATGAAGACTTATGTGAGATGTACGCATCGTTTTTAACGCGATAGTCATGGGATTGCTCCTTTTGATGCTAACTAAACTTAGAACGAAGTTATAAGACTCCTAATCACCTCTTTCTTTGACAATTTTAGTGCACCAATGAAACAATAAGAAGGTATCCCTAAATGAAGAATTGTGTGATATGTACGCATGGTTTTGAAAGCGATAGTCATGGGTTTCGCGTGTTGACGCTAATCAAACTAGAACGAAGTAATACAACTCTTAATCACCTCTTTCTTGGTAAATTTGAAACAACCAATGAAACAATATGAAGGTCTCCTTAAATGAATACATGTGTGAGATCTACGCATCGTTTTGAACGCGATAGTGATGGGATTACTCCTTTTGATGCTAATTTCAACTAGAACGAAGTAATAGGACTCATAAGCACCTATATTTTGACAATTTGAGAGAACTAATGAAACATTAAGAAGGTCTCCCTAAATGAAGACTTGTATGAGATGTACGGAACGTTTTGAAGGCACTAGTGATAGGATTGCTGCTCCTTTTGATGCTAATCAAACTAGAACGAATTCGTAGGACTCATAATCACCTCTTTCTTTGACAATTTGAGAGAACCAATGAATCAATATGAAGGTCTCCCTAAATCATGACTTGTGTGAGATGTACACATCGTTTTTAACGCGATAGTTATGGGATTGCTCCTTTTTATGCTAATAAAAAAAAAACGAAGTAATAAGACTCCTAATCACCTCCTTCTTTCATAATTTTAGAGAACCAATGAAACAAAAAGAAGGCCTCCTTAAATGAAGGCTTGTGTGAGATGTACGCATCATTTTTAACGCGATAGTCATAGGATTGCTAATTTTGATGATAATCAAACTTAGAACGAAGTTATAAGACTCCTAATCACCACTTTCTTTGAGAAATTTAGTGCACCAATAAAGCAATAAGAAGGTATCCCTAAATGAAGAATTGTGTGATATGTACGCATGATTTTGAACGCGATAGTCATGGGTTTTGACGCTAATCAAACTAGAACGAAGTAATACAACTCTTAATCACCTCTTTCTTTGCAAATTTGAAACAACCAATGAAACAATATGAAGGTCTGCCTAAATGAAGACCTGTGCGAGATCTACGCATCGTTTTGAACTAGATAGTGATGGGATTTCTCCTATTGATGCTACTTTCAACTATAACGAAGTAATAGGACTCATAATCACCTATATTTTGACAATTTGAGAGAACTAATGAAACATTAAGAAGGTCTCCCTAAATGAAGAATTGTGTGAGATGTACGGATCGTTTTGAAGGCACTAGTGATAGGATTGCTGCTCCTTTTGAGGCTAATCAAACTAGAACGAATTCATAGGACTCATAATCACCTCTTTCGTTGATAATTTGAGAGAACCACTGAAACAATAAGAAGGTCTCCCTAAATCAAGACTTGTGTGTGATGTACACATCGTTTTTAACGGGATAGTCATGGGATTGCTCCTTTTGATGCTAATCAATTTAGAACGAAGTAATAAGACTCCTAATCACCTCCTTCTTTCATAATTTAGAGAACCCTTGAAACAATAAAAAGGCCTCCTTAAATGAAGACTTATGTGAGATGTACGCATCGTTTTTAACGCGATAGTCATGGGATTGCTCCTTTTGATGCTAAATAAACTTAGAACGAAGTTATAAGACTCCTAATCACCTCTTTCTTTGACAATTTTAGTGCACCAATGAAACAATAAGAAGGTATCCCTAAATGAAGAATTGTGTGATATGTACGCATGGTTTTGAAAGCGATAGTCATGGGTTTCGCGTGTTGACGCTAATCAAACTAGAACAAAGTAATACAACTCTTAATCACCTCTTTCTTGGTAAATTTGAAACAACCAATGAAACAATATGAAGGTCTCCTTAAATGAATACATGTGTGAGATCTACGCATCGTTTTGAACGCGATAGTGATGGGATTACTCCTTTTGATGCTAATTTCAACTAGAACGAAGTAATAGGACTCATAAGCACCTATATTTTGACAATTTGAGAGAACTAATGAAACATTAAGAAGGTCTCCCTAAATGAAGACTTGTGTGAGATGTACGGAACGTTTTGAAGGCACTAGTGATAGGATTGCTGCTCCTTTTGATGCTAATCATCAAACTAGAACGAATTCATAGGACTCATAATCACCTCTTTCTTTGACAATTTGAGAGAACCAATGAAACAATACAAAAGTCTTTCTAAATCAAGACTTGTGTGAGATGTACACATCGTTTTTAACGCGATAGTCACGGGATTGCTCCTTTTGATACTAATCAAATTAGAACGAAATAATAAGACTCCTAATCACCTCCTTCTTTAACAATTTTTGAAAACCAATGAAACAATAAGAAGGTCTCCTTAAATGAAGACTTGTGTGAGATGTACGCATCATTTTTAACGCGATAGTCATGGGATTACTCCTTTTGATGCTTATCAAACTTAGAACGAAGTTATAGGACTCCTAATCACCTCTTTCTTTGACAATTTTAGTGCACCAATGACGCAATAAAAAGGTATCCCTAAATAAAGAATTGTGTGATATGTACGCAAGGTTTTGAACGCGATAGTCATGGGTTTCTCGTTTTGACGCTAATCAAACTATAACTAAGTAATACAACTCTTAATCACCTGTTGCTTTGTAAATTCAAAACAACCAATGAAACAATATGAAGGTCTCCCTAAATGAAGACCTGTGTGAGATATACGCATCGTTTTGAACGCGATAGTGATGGGATTGCTCCTTTTGATGCTAATTTCAACAAGAACGAAGTAATAGACTCATAATCACCTATATTTTGACAATTTGAGAGAACTAATGAAACATTAAGAAGTTCTCCCTAAATGAAGACTTGTGTGACATGTACGGATTTTTTTGAAGGCACTAGTGATAGGATTGCTGCTCCTTTGATGCTAATCAAACTAGAACGAATTCGTAGGACTCATAATCACCTCTTTCTTTGACAATTTGAGAGAACCAATGAAACAATATGAAGGTCTCCCTAAATCAAGACTTATGTGAGATGTACACATCGTTTTTAACGCGGTAGTCATGGGATTGCTCTTTTTGATGCTATTCAAATTAAAACAAAGTAATAAGACTCCTAATCACCTCCTTCTTTCGTAATTTTAGAGAACCAATGAAACAATAAGAAGGCCTCCTTAAATGAAGACTTGTGTGAGATGTACGCATCGTTTTTAACGCAATAGTCATGTGATTGCTCCTTTTGATGATAATCAAACTTAGAACGAAGTTATAAGACTCCTAATCACCTCCTTCTTTAACAATTTTAGAGAACCAATGAAACAATAAGAAGGTCTCCTTAAATGAAGACTTGTGTGAGATGTACGCATCATTTTTAACGCGATAGTCATGGGATTGCTCCTTTTTATGCTTATCAAACTTAGAACGAAGTTATAGGACTCCTAATCACCTCTTTCTTTGACAATTTTAGTGCACCAATGACGCAATAAAAAGGTATCCCTAAATTAAAATTGTGTGATATGTACGCAAGGTTTTGAACGCGATAGTCATGGGTTTCTCGTTTTGACGCTAATCAAACTATAACTAAGTAATACAACTCTTAATCACCTGTTGCTTTGTAAATTCAAAACAACCAATGAAACAATATGAAGGTCTCCCTAAATGAAGACCTGTGTGAGATATACGCATCGTTTTGAACGCGATAGTGATGGGATTGCTCCTTTTGATGCTAATTTCAACAAGAACGGAGTAATAGACTCATAATCACCTATATTTTGACAATTTGAGAGAACTAATGAAACATTAAGAAGTTCTCCCTAAATGAAGACTTGTGTGACATGTACGGATTGTTTTGAAGGCACTAGTGATAGGATTGCTGCTCCTTTGATGCTAATCAAACTAGAACGAATTCGTAGGACTCATAATCACCTCTTTCTTTGACAATTTGAGAGAACCAATGAAACAATATGAAGGTCTCCCTAAATCAAGACTTATGTGAGATGTACACATCGTTTTTAATGCGGTAGTCATGGGATTGCTCTTTTTGATGCTAATCAAATTAAAACGAAGTAATAAGACTCCTAATCACCTCCTTCTTTCGTAATTTTAGAGAACCAATGAAACAATAAGAAGGCCTCCTTAAATGAAGACTTGTGTGAGATGTACGCATCGTTTTTAACGCAATAGTCATGTGATTGCTCCTTTTGATGATAATCAAACTTAGAACGAAGTTATAAGACTCCTAATCACCTCCTTCTTTAACAATTTTAGAGAACCAATGAAACAAAAAGAAGGTCTCCTTAAATGAAGACTTGTGTGAGATGTACGCATCATTTTTAACGCGATAGTCATGGGATTGCTCCTTTTTATGCTTATCAAACTTAGAACGAAGTTATAGGACTCCTAATCACCTCTTTCTTTGACAATTTTAGTGCACCACTGAGGCAATAAAAAGGTATCCCTAAATTAAAATTGTGTGATATGTACGCAAGGTTTTGAACGCGATAGTCATGGGTTTCTCGTTTTGACGCTAATCAAACTATAACGAAGTAATACAACTCTTAATCACCTGTTTCTTTGTAAATTTAAAACAACCAATGAAACAATATGAAGGTCTCCCTAAATGACGACCTGTGTGAGATCTACGCATCGTTTTGAACACGATAGCGATGGGATTGCTCCTTTTGATGCTAATTTCAACTAGAACGAATTAATAGGACTCATAATCACCTATATTTTGACAATTTGAGAGAACTAATGAAGCATTAAGAAGTTCTCCCTAAATGAAGAATTGTGCGAGTTGTACGGATCGTTTTGAAGGCACTAGTGATAGGATTGCTGCTCCTTTTGATGCTAATCAAACTAGAACGAATTCGTAGGACTCATAATCACCTCTTTCTTTGACAATTTGAGAGAACCAATGAATCAATATGAAGGTCTCCCTAAATCATGACTTGTGTGAGATGTACACATCGTTTTTAACGCGATAGTTATGGGATTGCTCCTTTTTATGCTAATCAAATAAGAACGAAGTAATAAGACTCTTAATCACCTCCTTCTTTCATAATTTTAGAGAACCAATGAAACAAAAAGAAGGCCTCCTTAAATGAAGGCTTGTGTGAGATGTACGCATCATTTTTAACGCGATAGTCATAGGATTGCTAATTTTGATGATAATCAAACTTAGAACGAAGTTATAAGACTCCTAATCACCACTTTCTTTGAGAAATTTAGTGCACCAATAAAGCAATAAGAAGGTATCCCTAAATGAAGAATTGTGTGATATGTACGCATGATTTTGAACGCGATAGTCATGGGTTTTGACGCTAATCAAACTAGAACGAAGTAATACAACTCTTAATCACCTCTTTCTTTGCAAATTTGAAACAACCAATGAAACAATATGAAGGTCTGCCTAAATGAAGACCTGTGCGAGATCTACGCATCGTTTTGAACTAGATAGTGATGGGATTTCTCCTATTGATGCTACTTTCAACTATAACGAAGTAATAGGACTCATAATCACCTATATTTTGACAATTTGAGAGAACTAATGAAACATTAAGAAGGTCTCCCTAAATGAAGAATTGTGTGAGATGTACGGATCATTTTGAAGGCACTAGTGATAGGATTGCTGCTCCTTTTGAGGCTAATCAAACTAGAACGAATTCATAGGACTCATAATCACCTCTTTCGTTGATAATTTGAGAGAACCACTGAAACAATAAGAAGGTCTCCCTAAATAAAGACTTGTGTGTGATGTACACATCGTTTTTAACGGGATAGTCATGGGATTGCTCCTTTTGATGCTAATCAATTTAGAACGAAGTAATAAGACTCCTAATCACCTCCTTCTTTCATAATTTAGAGAACCATTGAAACAATAAAAAGGCCTCCTTAAATGAAGACTTATGTGAGATGTACGCATCGTTTTTAACGCGATAGTCATGGGATTGCTCCTTTTGATGCTAACTAAACTTAGAACGAAGTTATAAGACTCCTAATCACCTCTTTCTTTGACAATTTTAGTGCACCAATGAAACAATAAGAAGGTATCCCTAAATGAAGAATTGTGTGATATGTACGCATGGTTTTGAAAGCGATAGTCATGGGTTTCTCGTGTTGACGCTAATCAAACTAGAACGAAGTAATACAACTCTTAATCACCTCTTTCTTGGTAAATTTGAAACAACCAATGAAACAATATGAAGGTCTCCTTAAATGAATACCTGTGTGAGATCTACGCATCGTTTTGAACGCGATAGTGATGGGATTACTCCTTTTGATGCTAATTTCAACTAGAACGAAGTAATAGGACTCATAAGCACCTATATTTTGACAATTTGAGAGAACTAATGAAACATTAAGAAGGTTTCCCTAAATGAAGACTTGTGTGAGATGTACGGAACGTTTTGAAGGCACTAGTGATAGGATTGCTGCTCCTTTTGATGCTAATCATCAAACTAGAACGAATTCATAGGACTCATAATCACCTCTTTCTTTGACAATTTGAGAGAACCAATGAAACAATACGAAGGTCTTTCTAAATCAAGACTTGTGTGAGATGTACACATCGTTTTTAGCGCGATAGTCATGGGATTGCTCCTTTTGATACTAATCAAATTAGAACGAAGTAATAAGACTCCTAATCACCTCCTTCTTTAACAATTTTAGAGAACCAATGAAACAATAAGAAGGTCTCCTTAAATGAAGACTTGTGTGAGATGTACGCATCATTTTTAACGCGATAGTCATGGGATTGCTCCTTTTTATGCTTATCAAACTTAGAACGAAGTTATAGGACTCTTAATCACCTCTTTCTTTGACAATTTTAGTGCACCAATGACGCAATAAAAAGGTATCCCTAAATTAAGAATTGTGTGATATGTACGCAAGGTTTTGAACGCGATAGTCATGGGTTTCTCGTTTTGACGCTAATCAAACTATAACGAAGTAATACAACTCTTAATCACCTGTTTCTTTGTAAATTTAAAACAACCAATGAAACAATATGAAGGTCTCCCTAAATGAAGACCTGTGTGAGATCTACGCATCGTTTTGAACACGATAGCGATGGGATTGCTCCTTTTGATGCTAATTTCAACTAGAACGAATTAATAGGACTCATAATCACCTATATTTTGACAATTTGAGAGAACTAATGAAGCATTAAGAAGTTCTCCCTAAATGAAGAATTGTGCGAGTTGTACGGATCGTTTTGAAGGCACTAGTGATAGGATTGCTGCTCCTTTTGATGCTAATCAAACTAGAACGAATTCGTAGGACTCATAATTACCACTTTCTTTGATAATTTGAGAGAACCAATGAATCAATATGAAGGTCTCCCTAAATCATGACTTGTGTGAGATGTACACATCGTTTTTAACGCGATAGTTATGGGATTGCTCCTTTTTATGCTAATCAAATAAGAACGAAGTAATAAGACTCTTAATCACCTCCTTCTTTCCTAATTTTAGAGAACCAATGAAACAAAAAGAAGGCCTCCTTAAATGAAGGCTTGTGTGAAATGTACGCATCATTTTTAACGCGATAGTCATAGGATTGCTAATTTTGATGATAATCAAACTTAGAACGAAGTTATAAGACTCCTAATCACCAATTTCTTTGGGTAATTTAGTGCACCAATAAAACAATAAGAAGGTATCCCTAAATAAAGAATTGTGTGATATGTACGCATGATTTTGAACGCGATAGTCATGGGTTTGTCGTTTTGACGCTAATCAAACTAGAATGAAGTAATACAACTCTTAATCACCTCTTTCTTTATAAATTTGAAACAACCAATGAAACAATATGAAGGTCTTCCTAAATGATGACCTGTGTGAGATCTACGCATCGTTTTGAACTCGATAGTGATGGGATTTCTCCTATTGATGCTAATTTTAACTATAACGAAGTAATAGGACTCATAATCACCTATATTTTGACAATTTGAGAGAACTAATGAAACATTAAGAAGGTCTCCCTAAATGAAGACTTGTGTGAGATGTACGGATCATTTTGAAGGCACTAGTGATAGGATTGCTGCTCCTTTTGAGGCTAATCAAACTAGAACGAATTCATAGGATTCATAATCACCTCTTTCTTTGATAATTTGAGAGAACCACTGAAACAATAAGAAGGTCTCCCTAAATCAAGACTTGTGTGTGATGTACACATCGTTTTTAACGCGATAGTCATGGGATTGCTCCTTTTGATGCTAATCAAATTAGAACGAAGTAATAAGACTCCTAATCACCTCCTTCTTTCATAATTTAGAGAACCAATGAAACAATAAAAAGGCCTCCTTAAATGAAGACTTATGTGAGATGTACGCATCGATTTAACGCGATAGTCATGGGATTGCTCTTTTTGATGCTAACTAAACTTAGAACGAAGTTATAAGACTCCTAATCACCTCTTTCTTTGACAATTTTAGTGCACCAATGAAACAATAAGAAGGTATCCCTAAATGAAGAATTGTGTGATATGTACGCATGGTTTTGGAAGCGATAGTCATGGGTTTCTCGTGTTGACGCTAATCAAACTAGAACGAAGTAATACAACTCTTAATCACCTCTTTCTTGGTAAATTTGATAAAGCCAATGAAACAATATGAAGGTCTCCTTAAATGAATACCTGTGTGAGATCTACGCATCATTTTGAACGCGATAGTGATGGGATTACTCCTTTTGATGCTAATTTCAACTAGAAACGAAGTAATAGGACTCATAAGCACCTATATTTTGACAATTTGAGAGAACTAATGAAACATTAAGAAGGTTTCCCTAAATGAAGACTTGTGTGAGATGTACGGATCATTTTGAAGGCACTAGTGATAGGATTGCTGCTCCTTTTGATGCTAATCATCAAACTATAACGAATTTATAGGACTCATAATCACCTCTTTCTTTGACAATTTGAGAGAACCAATGAAACAATAAGAAGGTCTTTCTAAATCAAGACTTGTGTGAGATGTACACATCGTTTTTAACGCGATAGTCATGGGATTGCTCTTTTGATGCTAATCAAATTAGAACGAAGTAATAAGACTCCTAATCACCTCTTTCTTTCGTAATTTTAGAGAACCAATGAAGCAATAAGAAGGCCTCCTTAAATGAAGATTTTTGTGAGATGTACGCATCGTTTTTAACGCAATAGTCATGGGATTGCTCCTTATCAAACTTAGAACGAAGTTATAGGACTCCTAATCACCTCTTTCTTTGACAATTTTAGTGCACTAATGACGCAATAAAAAGGTATCCCTAAATAAAGAATTGTGTGATATGTACGCAAGGTTTTGAACGCGATAGTCATGGGTTTCTCGTTTTGACGCTAATCAAACTATAACGAAGTAATACAACTCTTCATCACCTGTTTCTTTGTAAATTTAAAACAACCAATGAAACAATATGAAGGTCTCCCTAAATGAAGACCTGTGTGAGATCTACGCATCGTTTTGAACACGATAGCGATGGGATTGCTCCTTTTGATGCTAATTTCAACTAGAACGAATTAATAGGACTCATAATCACCTATATTTTGACAATTTGAGAGAACTAATGAAGCATTAAGAAGTTCTCCCTAAATGAAGAATTGTGCGAGTTGTACGGATCGTTTTGAAGGCACTAGTGATAGGATTGCTGCTCCTTTTGATGCTAATCAAACTAGAACGAATTCGTAGGACTCATAATCACCTCTTTCTTTGACAATTTGAGAGAACCAATGAATCAATATGAAGGTCTCCCTAAATCATGACTTGTGTGAGATGTACACATCGTTTTTAACGCGATAGTTATGGGATTGCTCCTTTTTATGCTAATCAAATAAGAACGAAGTAATAAGACTCTTAATCACCTCCTTCTTTCATAATTTTAGAGAACCAATGAAACAAAAAGGAGGCCTCCTTAAATGAAGGCTTGTGTGAGATGTACGCATCATTTTTAACGCGATAGTCATAGGATTGCTAATTTTGATGATAATCAAACTTAGAACGAAGTTATAAGACTCCTAATCACCACTTTCTTTGAGAAATTTAGTGCACCAATAAAGCAATAAGAAGGTATCCCTAAATGAAGAATTGTGTGATATGTACGCATGATTTTGAACGCGATAGTCATGGGTTTTGACGCTAATCAAACTAGAACGAAGTAATACAACTCTTAATCACCTCTTTCTTTGCAAATTTGAAACAACCAATGAAACAATATGATGGTCTGCCTAAATGAAGACCTGTGTGAGATCTACGCATCGTTTTGAACTAGATAGTGATGGGATTTCTCCTATTGTTGCTACATTCAACTATAACGAAGTAATAGGACTCATAATCACCTATATTTTGACAATTTGAGAGAACTAATGAAACATTAAGAAGGTCTCCCTAAATGAAGAATTGTGTGAGATGTACGGATCGTTTTGAAGGCACTAGTAATAGGATTGCTGCTCCTTTTGAGGCTAATCAAACTAGATCGAATTCATAGGACTCATAATCACCTCTTTCGTTGATAATTTGAGAGAACAACTGAAACAATAAGAAGGTCTCCCTAAATCAAGACTTGTGTGTGATGTACATATCGTTTTTAACGGGTTAGTCATGGGATTGCTCCTTTTGATGCTAATCAATTTAGAACGAAGTAATAAGACTCCTAATCAGCTCCTTCTTTCATAATTTAGAGAACCAATGAAACAATAAAAAGGCCTCCTTAAATGAAGACTTATGTGAGATGTACGCATCGTTTTTAACGCGATAGTCATGGGATTGCTCCTTTTGATGCTAACTAAACTTAGAATGAAGTTATAAGACTCCTAATCACATCTTTCTTTGACAATTTTAATGCACTAATGAAACTATAAGAAGGTATCCTTAAATGAAGAATTGTGTGATATGAATGCATGGTTTTGAACGCGATAGTCATGGGTTTCTCGTTTTGACGCTAATCAAACTAGAACGAAGTAATACAACTCTTAATCACCTCTTTCTTTGCAAATTTGAAATAACCAACGAAACAATATGAAGGTCTCCCTAAATGAAGACCTGTGTGAGATTTACGCATCGTTTTGAACGCAATAGTGATTGGATTGCTTTTTTTTATACTAATTTCAACTAGAACGAAGTAATAGGACACATAATCACCTATATTTTGACAATTTGAGAGAACTAATGAAATATTAAGAAGGTCTCCCTAAAAGAAGACTTGTGCGAGATGTACGGATCGTTTTGAAGGCACTAGTGCTATGACTGCTGCTCCTTTTGATGCTAATCAAACTAGAACGAATTCATAGGACTCATGATCACCTCTTTCTTTGACAATTTGAGAGAACCAATGAAAAAATATGAAGGCCTTTCCAAATCATGACTTGTGTGAGATGTACACATCGTTTTTAACGCGATAGTCATGGGATTGCTCCTTTTGATGCTACTCAAATTATAACGAAGTAATAAGACTCCTAATCACCTCCTTCTTTAACAATTTTAGAGAAGCAATGAAACAATAAGAAGGTCTCTTTAAATGAAGACTTGTGTGAGATGTACGCATCGTTTTTAACGAGATAGTCATGGGATTAGTCCTTTTGATGCTAATAAAACATAGAACGAAGTTATAGGACTCCTAATCACCACTTTCTTTGACAATTTTAGTGCACCAATGAAACAATAAGAAGGTATCCCTAAATGAAGAATTGTGTGATATGTACGCAAGGTTTTGAACGCGATAGTCATGGGTTTCTCGTTTTGACGCTAATCAAACTAGAACGAAGTAATACAACTCTTAATCACCTGTTTCTTTGTAAATATAAAACAAACAATGAAACAATATGAAGGTCTCCCTAAATGAGGACCTGTGTGAGATCTACGCATCGTTTTAAACGCGATAGTGATGGGATTGCTCCTTTGGATGCTAATTTCAACTAGAACAAAGTAATAGGGCTCATAATCACCTATATTTTGATAATTTGAGATAACTAATGAAACATTAAGAAAGTCTCCCTAAATGAATACTTGTGTGAGATGTATGGATCGTTTTGAAGGCACTAGTGATAGGATTGCTGCTCTTTTTAATGCTAGACAAACTGGAACGTATTCGTAGGACTCATAATCACCTCTTTCTTTGATAATTTGAGAGAACCAATGAAACAATAAGAAGGTCTCCCTAAATCAAGACTTGTGTGAGATGTACACATCGTTTTTAACGCGATAGTCATGGGATTGCTCCTTTTGATGCTAATCAAATTAGAATGAAGTAATAAGACTCCTAATCACCTCCTTCTTTCATAATTTTAGAGAACCAATGAAACAATAAGAAGGCCTCGTTAAATGAAGACATGTGTGAGATGTACTCTTCGTTTTTAACGCGATAGTCATGGGATTGCTCCTGTTGATGCTAATCAAACTTAGAACGAAGTTATAAGACTCCTAATCACCTCTTTCTTTGACAATTTTAGTGCACCAATGAAACAATAAGAAGGTATCCCTAAATGAAGAATTGTGTGATATGTACGCATGGTTTTGAACGCGATAGTCATGGGTTTCTCGTTTGGACGCTAATCAAACTTGAACGAAGTAATACAAGTCTTAATCACCTCTTTCTTTGTAAATTTGAAACAACCAATGAAACAATATGAAGGTCTCCCTAAAAGAAGACCTGTGTGAGATCTACGCATCGTTTTGAACGCGATAGTGATGGGATTGCTCCTTTTGATGCTAATTTCAACTAGAACGAAGTAATAGGACTCATAATCACCTATATTTTGATAATTTGAGAGAACTAATGAAACATTAATAAAGTCTCCCTAAATGAAGACTTGTGTGAGATGTACGGATCGTTTTGAAGGCACTAGTGATAGGATTGCTGCTCCTTTTAATGCTAGTCAAACTGGAACGTATTCGTAGGACTCATAATCACCTCTTTCTTTGACAATTTTAGAGAACCTATGAAACAATAAGAAGGTCTTCTTAAATCAAGACTTTTGTGAGATCTACACATCGTTTTTAACACGATAGTCATGGGATTGCTCCTTTTAATGCTAATCAAATTAGAACGAAGTAATAAGACTCCTAATCTCCTCCTTGTTTAGCAATTTTAGAGAACCAATGAAACAATAAGGAGGTCTCCTTAAATGAAGACTTGTGTGAGATGTACGCATCGTTTTTAACGCGATAGTCATGGGATTGCTCCTTTTGATGCTAATCAAACTTGGAACGAAGTTATAGGACTCCTAATCACATCTTTCTTTGATAATTTTAATGCACCAATGAAACAATAAGAAGGTATCTCTAAATAAAGAATTGTGTGATATGAACGCATGGTTTTGAACGCGAAAGTTATGGGTTTCTTATTTTGACGCTAATCAAACTATAACGAAGTTATGCCACTCTTAATCACCTATTTCTTTGTAAATTTGAAACAACTAATGAAACAATATGAAGGTCTCCCTAAATGAAGACCTGTGTGAGATATACGCATCGTTTTGAATGCGATAGTGATGTGATTGCTCATTTTGATGCTAATTTCAACTAGAATGAATTAATACGACTCAAAATCACCTATATTTTGAAAATTTCAGAGAACTAATGAAACAATAAGAAGGTCACCCTAAATGAAGACTTGTGTGAGATGTACACATCGTTTTTAACGCGATATCATGGGATTGCACTTTTTGATGCTAATCAAATTTGAACGAAGTAATAAGACTCCTAATCACCTACTTTTTTAAAAATTTTAGATATCCAATGAAATAATATGAAGGTCTCCTTAAATGAAGACTTATGTGAGATGTACGCATCGTTTTGAACGCGATAGTCATGGGATTGCTCCTTTTGATGCTAATCAAACTTAGAACGAAGTTATAGGACTCCATATTACCGCTTTCTTTGACAATTTTAGTGCACCAATGAAACAATAAGAAGGTATCTCTAAATGAAGAATTGTGCGATATGAACGCATGGTTTTGAACACGATAGTCATGGGTTTCTCGTTTTGACGCTAATCAAACTAGAACGAAGTAATATAACTCTTAATCAACTCTTTCTTTATAAATTTGAAACAACCAAGGAAACAATATATAGGTCTCCCTAAATGAAGACCTATGTGGGATCTACGCATCGTTTTGAACGCGATAGTGATGGGATTGCTCCTTTTGATGCTAATTTCAACTAGAACGATGTAATAGGACTCATAATCACCTATATTTTGACAATTTGAGAGAAATAATGAAACATTAAGAAGTTCTCCATAAATGAAGACTTGTGTGAGATGTACGGATCGTTTTGAAAGCACTGGTGATAGGATTGCTGCTCCTTTTGATGCTAATCAAACTAGAACGAATTCGTAGGACTCATAATCACCTCTTTCTTTGACAATTTGAGACAACCAATGAAACAATAAGAAGGTCTCCCTAAATCAAGACTTGTGTGAGATGTACACATCGTTTTTAACGCGATAGTCATGGGATTGCTCCTTTTGATGCTAATCAAATTAGAACGAAGTACTAAGAGTCCTAATCACCTCCTTCTTTAACAATCTTAGAGAAGCAATGAAACAATAAGAAGGTCTCCTTAAATGAAGACTTGTGTGAGATGTACGCATCGTTTTTAACGCGATAGTCATGGAATTTCTCCTTTTGATGCTAATCAAACTTAGAACGAAGTTATAGGACTCCTAATTTTCTTTTTCTTTTTGAAATTTTAGTGCACCGATGAAACAATAAAAAAGTATCCCTAAATGAAGAATTGTGTGATATATACGCAATGTTTTGAACGCGATAGTCCTGGGTTTCTCGTTTTGACGCTAATCAAACTAGAACGAAGTAATACAACTTTTAATCACCTGTTTCTTTGTAAATTTAAAACAACCAATGAAACAATATGAAGGTCTCCCTAAATGAAGACCTGTGTGAGATCTACGCATCATTTTGAACGCGATAGTGATGGGATTGCTCCTTTGGATGCTGATTTCAACTAGAACGAAGTAATAGGGCTCATAATCACCTATATTTTGACAATTTGAGAGAACTAATGAAACATTAAGAAAGTCTACCTAAATGAAGACTTGTGTGAGATGTACGGATCGTTTTGAAGGCACTAGTGATAGGATTGCTGCTCCTTTTAATGCTAGTCAAACTGGAACGTATTCGTAGGACTCATAATCACCTCTTTCTTTGACAATTTGAGAGAACCAATGAAACAATAAGAAGGTCTCCCTAAATCAAGACTTGTGTGAGATGTACACATCGTTTTTAACGCGATAGTCATGGGATTGCTCCTTTTGATGCTAATCAAATTAGAACGAAGTAATAAGACTCCTAATCACCTCCTTCTTTCATAATTTTAGAGAACCAATGAAACAATAAGAAGGCCTCCTTAAATGAAGACTTGTGTGAGATGTACGCATCATTTTTAACGCGATAGTCATGGGATTGCTCCTGTTGATGCTAATCAAACTTAGAACGAAGTTATAAGACTCCTAATAACCTCTTTCTTTGATAATTTTAGTGCACCAATGAAACATTAAGAAGGTCTCCCTAAATGAAGACTTGTGTGAGATGTACGGATCGTTTTGAAAGCACTAGTGATAGGATTGCTGCTCCTTTTGATGCTAATCAAACTAGAACGAATTCGTAGGACTCATAATCACCTCTTTCTTTGACAATTTGAGACAACCAATGAAACAATAAGAAGGTCTTCCTAAATCAAGACTTGTGTTAGATGTACAAATCGTTTTTAACGTGATAGTCATGGGATTGCTCATTTTGATGCTAATCAAATTAGAACGAAGTAATAAGACTCCTAATCACCTCCTTCTTTCATAATTTTAGAGAACCAATGAAACAATATGAAGGCCTCCTTAAATGAAGACTTGTGTGAGGTGTATGCATCGTTTTTAACGCGATAGTCATGGGATTGCTCCTTTTGATGCTAATCAAACAAAAACGATGTTATAAAACTCCTAATCACCTCTTTCTTTGACAATTTTAATGCACCAATGAAACAATAAGAAGGTATCCCTAAATGAAGAACTGTGTGCTATGTACGCATGGTTTTGAACGCGATAGTCATGTGTTTCTCGTTTTGACGCTAATCAAACTAAAACGAAGTAATACAACTCTTAATCACCTCTTTCTTTGTAAATTTGAAACAACCAATGAAACAATATGAAGGTCTCCCTAAGTGGAGACCTGTGTGAGATCTACGCATCGTTTTGAACACGATAGTGATGGGATTGCTCCTTTTGATGCTAATTTCAACTAGAACGATGTAATAGGACTCATAATCACCAATATTTTGACAATTTGAGAGAACTAATGAAACATTAAGAAAGTCTCCCTAAATGAAGACTTGTGTGAGATGTACGGATCGTCTTGAAGGCACTAGTGATAGGATTGTTGCTCCTTTTAATGCTAGTCAAACTGGAACGTATTCGTAGGACTTATAATCACCTCTTTCTTTGACAATTTGAGAGAACCAATGAAACAATAAGAAGGTCTCCCTAAATCAAGACTTGTGTGAGATGTACACATCGTTTTTAACGCGATAGTCATGGGATTGCTCCTTTTGATGCTAATCAAATTAGAACGAAGTAATAAGACTCCTAATCACCTCCTTCTTTAACAATCTTAGAGAAGCAATAAAATAATAAGAAGGTCTCCTAAAATGAAGACTTGTATGAGATGTACGCATCGTTTTTAACGCGATAGTCATAGGATTGCTCCTTTTGATGCTAATAAAACTTAGAACGAAGTTATAGGACTCCTAATTGCCTTTTTTTTTTGAAATTTTAGTGCACCAATGAAACAATAAAAAAGTATCCCTAAATGAAGAATTGTGTGATATATACGCAAGGTTTTGAACGCGATAGTCCTGGGTTTCTCGTTTTGACGCTAATCAAACTAGAACGAAGTAATACAACTCTTAATCACCTGTTTCATTGTAAATTTAAAACAACCAATGAAACAATATGAAGGTCTCCCTAAATGAAGACCTGTGTGAGATCTACGCATCGTTTTGAACGCGATAGTGATGGGATTGCTCCTTTGGATGCTAATTTCAACTAGAACGAAGTAATAGGGCTCATAATCACCTATATTTTGACAATTTGAGAGAACTAATGAAACATTAAGAAAGTCTCCCTAAATGAAGACTTGTGTGAGATGTACGGATCGTTTTGAAGGCACTAGTGATAGGATTGCTGCTCCTTTTAATGCTAGTCAAACTGGAACGTACTCGTAGGACTCATAATCACCTCTTTCTTTGACAATTTGAGAGAACCAATGAAACAATAAGAAGGTCTCACTAAATCAAGACTTGTGTGAGATGTATACATCGTTTTTAACGCGATAGTCATGGGATTGATCCTTTTGATGCTAATCAAATTAGAACGAAGTAATAAGACTCCTAATCACCTCCTTCTTTCATAATTTTAGAGAACCAATGAAACAATAAGAAGGCCTCCTTAAATGAAGACTTGTGTGAGATGTACGCATCGTTTTTAACGCGATAGTCATGGGATTGCTCCAGCTGATGCTAATCAAACTTATAACGAAGTTATAAGACTCCTAATCACCTCTTTCTTTGACAATTTTAGTGCACCAATGAAACAATAAGAAGGTATCCCTAAATGAAGAATTGTGTGATATGTACGCATGGTTTTGAACGCGATAGTCATGGGTTTCTCGTTTGGACGCTAATCAAACTTGAACGAAGTAATACAAGTCTTAATCACCTCTTTCTTTGTAAATTTGAAATAAGCAATGAAACAATATGAAGGTCTCCCTAAATGAAGACCTGTGTGAGATCTACGCATCTTTTTGAACGCGATAGTGATGGGATTGCTCCTTTTGATGCTAATTTCAACTAGAACGAAGTAATAGGACTCATATCACCTATATTTTGACAATTTGAGAGACCTAATGAAACACTAAGAAGTTCTCCCTAAATGAAGACTTGTGTGAGATGTAAGGATCGTTTTGAAAGCACTAGTGATAGGATTGCTGCTCCTTTTGATGCTAATCAAACAAGAACGAATTCGTAGGACTCATAATCACCTCTTTCTTTGATAATTTGAGACAACCAATGAAACAATAAGAAGGCCTCCCTAAATCAAGACTTGTGTGAGATGTACACATAGTTTTTAACGCGATAGTCATGGGATTGCTCCTTTTGATGCTAATCAAATTAGAACGAAGTAATAAGACTCCTAATCACCTCCTTCTTTCATAACTTTAGAGAACCAATGAAACAATAATAAGGCCTCCTTAAAAGAAGACTTGTGTGAGATGTACGCATCGTTTTTAACGCGATAGTCATGGGATTGCTCCTGTTGATGCTAATCAAACTTAGAACGAAGTTATAAGACTCCTAATCACCTCTTTCTTTGACAATTTTAGTGCACCAATGAAACAATAAGAAGGTATCCCTATATGAAGAATTGTGTGATATGTACGCATCGTTTTGAACGCGATAGTCATGGGTTTCTCGTTTTGACGCTAATCAAACTAGAACGAAGTAATACAACTCTTAATCACCTCTTTCTTTGTAAATTTGAAACAACCAATGAAACAATATGAAGGTCTCCCTAAGTGAAGACCTGTGTGAGATCTACGCATCGTTTTGAATGCGATAGTGATGGGATTGCTCCTTTTGATGCTAATTTCAACTAGAACGATGTAATAGGACTCATAATCACCTATATTTTGACAATTTGAGAGAACTAATGAAACATTAAGAAAGTCTCCCTAAATGAAGACTTGTGTGAGATGTACGGATCGTCTTGAAGGCACTAGTGATAGGATTGCTGCTCCTTTTAATGCTAGTCAAACTGGAACGTATTCGTAGGACTCATAATCACCTCTTTCTTTGACAATTTGAGAGAACCAATGAAACAATAAGAAGGTCTCCCTAAATCAAGACTTGTGTGAGATGTACACATCGTTTTTAACGCGATAGTCATGGGATTGCTTTTTTTGATGCTAATCAAATTAGAACGAAGAAATAAGACTCCTAATCACCTCCTTCTTTAACAATCTTAGAGAAGCAATGAAACAATAAGAAGGTCTCCATAAATGAAGACTTGTGTGAGATGTACGCATCGTTTTAACGCGATAGTCATGGGAATGCTCCTTTTGATGCTAATCAAACTTAGAAAGAAGTTATAGGACTCCTAATTACCTTTTTTTTTTGAAATTTTAGTGCACCAAAGAAACAATAAAAAAGTATCCCTAAAAGAAGAATTGTGTGATATATACGCAAGGTTTTGAACGCGATAGTCATGGGTTGCTCATTTTGACGCTAATCAAACTAGAACGAAGTAATACAACTCTTAATCACCTGTTTCTTTGTAAATTTAAAACAACCAATGAAACAATATGAAGGTCTCCCTAAATGAAGACCTGTGTGAGATCTACGCATCGTTTTGAACGCGATAGTGATGGGATTGCTCTTTTGGATGCTAATTTCAACTAGAACGAAGTAATAGGGCTCATAATCACCTATATTTTGACAATTTGAGAGAACTAATGAAACATTAAGAAAGTCTCCCTAAATGAAGACTTGTGTGAGATGTACGGATCGTTTTGAAGGCACTAGTGATAGGATTGCTGCTCCTTTTAATGCTAGTCAAACTGGAACGTACTCGTAGGACTCATAATCACCTCTTTCTTTGACAATTTGAGAGAACCAATGAAACAATAAGAAGGTCTCCCTATATCAAGACTTGTGTGAGATGTACACATCGTTTATAACGCGATAGTCATGGGATTGATCCTTTTGATGCTAATCAAATTAGAACGAAGTAATAAGACTCCTAATCACCTCCTTCTTTCATAATTTTAGAGAACCAATGAAACAATAAAAAGGCCTCCTTAAATGAAGACTTGTGTGAGATGTACGCATCGTTTTTAACGCGATAGTCATGGGATTGCTCCTGCTGATGCTAATCAAACTTAGAACGAAGTTATAAGAATCCTAATCACCTCTTTCTTTGACAATTTTAGTGCACCAATGAAACAATAAGAAGGTATCCCTAAATGAAGAATTGTGTGATATGTACGCATGGTTTTGAACGCGATAGTCATGGGTTTCTCGTTTGGACGCTAATCAAACTTGAACGAAGTAATACAAGTCTTAATCACCTCTTTCTTTGTAAATTTGAAATAAGCAATGAAACAATATGAAGGTCTCCCTAAATGAAGACCTGTGTGAGATCTACGCATCGTTTTGAACGCGATAGTGATGGGATTGCTCCTTTTGATGCTAATTTCAACTAGAACGAAGTAATAGGACTCATAATCACCTATATTTTGACAATTTGAGAGACCTAATGAAACACTAAGAAGTTCTCCCTAAATGAAGACTCGTGTGAGATGTACGGATCGTTTTGAAAGCACTAGTGATAGGTTTGCTGCTCCTTTTGATGCTAATCAAACAAGAACGAATTCGTAGGACTCATAATCACCTCTTTCTTTGACAATTTGAGACAACCAATGAAACAATAAGAAGGCCTCCCTAAATCAAGACTTGTGTGAGATGTACACATAGTTTTTAACGCGATAGTCATGGGATTGCTCCTTTTGATGCTAATCAAATTAGAACGAAGTAATAAGACTCCTAATCACCTCCTTCTTTCATAATTTTAGAGAACCAATGAAACAATAAGAAGGCCTCCTTAAATGAAGACTTATGTGAGATGTACGCATCGTTTTTAACGCGATAGTCATGGGATTGCTCCTGCTGATGCTAATCAAAGTTAGAACGTAGTTATAAGACTCCTAATCACCTCTTTCTTTGACAATTTTAGTGCACCAATGAAACAATAAGAAGGTATTCCTAAATGAAGAATTGTGTGATATGTACGCATGGTTTTGAACGCGATAGTCATGGGTTTCTCGTTTGGACGCTATTCAAACTTGAACGAAGTAATACAAGTTTTAATCACCTCTTTCTTTGTAAATTTGAAACAAGCAATGAAACAATATGAAGGTCTCCCTAAATGAAGACCTGTGTAAGATTTACGCATCGTTTTGAACGCGATAGTGATGTGATTGCTCCCTCTGATGCTAATTTAAACTAGAACGAAGTAATAGGACTCATAAACACCTATATTTTGACAATTTGAGAGAACTAATGAAACATTAAGAAGGTCTCCCTAAATGAAGACTTGTGTGAGGCGTACGGATCGTTTTGAAGGCACTAGTGATAGGATTGCTGCTCCTTTTGATGCTAATCAAACTAGAACGAATTCATAGGACTCATAATCACCTCTTTCTTTGACAATTTGACAGAACCAATGAAACAATAAGAAGGTCTTCCTAAATCAAGACTTATATGAGATGTACAAATCGTTTTTAACGCGATAGTCATGGGATTGCTACTTTTGATGCAAATCACATTAAGACGAAGTAATAAGACACCTAATCACCTCCTTCTTTCACAGTTTTAGAGAACCAATGAAACAATAAGAAGGTCTCCTTAAATGAAGACTTGTGTGAGATGTACGCATCGTTTTTAACGCGATAGTCATGGAATTGCTCCTTTTGATGCTAATCAAACTTAGAACGAAGTTATAGGACTCCTAATCACCTCTTTGTTTAACAATTTTAGTGCACCAATGAAACAATAAGAAGGTATCCCTAAATGAAGAATTGTGTGATATGAACGCATGGTTTTGAACGCGATAGTCATGGTTTTCTCGTTTCGACGCTAATCAAACTAGAACGAAGTAATACAACTCTTAATCACCTCTTTCTATGTAAATTTGAAACAACCAAGGAAACAGTATGAAGGTCTCCCTAAATGAAGACCTGTGTGAGATCTACGCATCGTTTTGAACACGATAGTGATGGGATTGCTCCTTTTGATGCTAATTTTAACTAGAACGAAGTAATAGGACTCATAATCACCTATATTTTGATAATTTGAGAGAACAAATGAAATATTAAGAAGGTCTCCCTAAATGAAGACTTGTGTGAGATGTACGGATCGTTTTGAAGGCACTAGTGCTATGATTGCTGCTCGTTTTGATGCTAATCAAACTAGAACGAATTCATAGGACTCATAATCATCTCTTTCTTTGACAATTTGGGAGAACCAATGAAATAATAAGAAGGGCTTTCTAAATCAAGACTTGTGTGAGATGTACACATCGTTTTTAACGCGATAGTCATGGGATTGCTCCTTTTGATGCTAATCACATTAGAACGAAGTAATAAGACTCCTAATCACATCCTTTTTTCACAATTTTAGAGAACCAATGAAATAATAAGAAGGTCTCCTTAAATGAGGACTTGTGTGGGATGTACGCATCGTTTTTAACGCGATAGTTATGGGATTGCTCCTTTTGATGCTTATCAAACTTAGAACGAAGTTATAGGACTCCTAATCACCTCTTTCTTTGACAATTTTAGAGCACCAATGAAACAATAATAAGGTATCCCTAAATGAAGAATTGTGTGATATGAACGTATGGTTTTGAACGCGATAGTCATGGGTTTCTCGTTTTGACGCTAATCAAACTAGAACGAAGTAATATAACTCTTAATCACCTCTTTCTTTGTAAATTTGAAACAACCAAGGAAACAATATGAAGGTCTCCTTAAATGAAGACCTGTGTGAGATCTACGCATCGTTTTGAACGCGACAGTGATGGGATTGCTCCTTTTGATGCTAATTTCTGCTAGAATGATGTAATAGGACTCATAATCATCTATATTTTGACAATTTGAGAGAACAAATAAAATATTAAGGTCTCCATAAATGAAGACTTGTGTGAGATGTACGGATAGTTTTGAAGGCACTAGTGCTATGATTGCTGCTCGTTTCGATGTTAATCAAACTAGAACGAATTCATAGGACTCATAATCACCTCTTTCTTTAACAATTTGAGAGAACCAATGAAATAATAAGAAGGTCTTTCTAAATCAAGACTTGTGTGAGATGTACACATCGTTTTTAACGCGATAGTCATGGGATTGCTCCTTTTGATGCTAATCACATTAGAACGAAGTAATAAGACTCCTAATCACCTCCTTCTTTCACAATTTTAGAGAACCAATGAAACTATAAGAAGGTATCCTTAAATGAAGACTTGTGTGAGATGTACGCATATTTTTTAACGCGGTAGTCATGGGATTGCTCCTTTTGATGCTAATCAAACTTAGAACGAAGTTATAGGACTCCTAATCACCTCTTTCTTTGACAATTTTAGTGCACCAATGAAACAATAAGAAGGTATCTAAATGAAGAATTTTGTGATAGTACGCATGGTTTTGAACGCGATAGTCATGGGTTTCTCATTTTGACGCTAATCAAACGAGAACGAAGTAATACAACTCTTAATCACCTCTTTCTTTGTAAATTTGAAACAACCAATGGAACAATATGAAGGTCTCCCTAAATGAAGACCTGTGTGAGATCTACGCATCGTTTTGAACGCGATAGTGATGGGATTGCTCCTTTTGATGTTAATTTCAACTAGAACGAAGTAATAGGACTCATAATCACCTATATTTTGACAATTTGAGAGAACTAATGAAACATTAAGAAGTTCTCCCTAAATGAAAACTTGTGTGAGATGTACGGATCGTTTTGAAAGCACTAGTGATAGGATTGCTGCTCCTTTTGATGCTAATCAAACTAGAATGAATTCGTAGGACTCATAATCACCTCTTTCTTTGACAATTTGAGACAACCAATGAAACAATAAGAAGGTCTTCATAAATCAAGACTTGTGTAAGATGTACAAATCGTTTTTAACGCGATAGTCATGTGATTGCTCCTTTTGATGCTAATCAAATTAGAACGAAGTAATAAGACTCCTAATCACCTCCTTCTTTCATAATTTTCGAGAACCAATGAAACAATATGAAGGCCTCCTTAAATGAAGACTTGTGTGAGATGTACGCATCGTTTTTAACGCGATAGTCATGGGATTGCTCCTTTTGATGCTAATCAAACAAAAACGATGTTATAAAACTCCTAATCACCTCTTTCTTTGACAATTTTAATGCACCAATGAAACAATAAGAAGGTATCCCTAAATGAAGAATTGTGTGCTATGTACGCATGGTTTTGAACGCGATAGTCATGGGTTTCTCGTTTTGACGCTAATCAAACTAGAACGAAGTAATACAACTCTTAATCACCTCTCTCTTTGTAAATTTGAAACAACCAATGAAACAATATGAAGGTCTCCCTAAGTGAAGACCTGTGTGAGATCTACGCATCGTTTTGAACACGATAGTGATGGGATTGCTCCTTTTGATGCTAATTTCAACTAGAATGATGTAATAGGACTCATAATCGACAATTTGAGAGAACTAATGAAATATTAAGAAGGTCTCCCTAAATGAAGACTTGTGTGAGATGTACGGATCGTCTTGAAGTCACTAGTGCTATGATTGCTGCTAATTTTGATGCTAATCAAACTATAACGAATTCATAGGACTCATAATCACCTCTTTCTTTGACAATTTGAGAGTACCAATGAAATTAGAAGAAGGCCTTTCCAAATCAAGACTTGTGTGAGATGTACACATCGTTTTTAACGCGATAGTCATGGTATTGCTCCTTTTGATGCTAATCAAATTAGAACGAAGTAATAAGATTTCTAATCACCTCATTCTTTAATAATCTTAGAGAACCAATGAAACAATAAGATGGTCTCCTTAAATGAAGACTTGTGTAAGATGTACGCATCGTTTTTAACGCGATAGTCATAGGACGAAGTAATACAACTCTTAATCACCTCTTTCTTTGTAAATTTGAAACAACCAATGGAACAATATGAAGGTCTCCCTAAATGAAGACCTGTGTGAGATCTACGCATCGTTTTGAACGCGATAGTGATGTGATTGCTCCTTTTAATGCTAATTTCAACTAGAACGAAGTAATAGGACTCATAATCACCTATATTTTGACAATTTGAGAGAACTAATGAAACATTAAGAAGGTCTCCTTAAATAAAGACTTGTGTAAGATGTACGGATCGTTTTGAAGGCACTAGTGATAGGATTGGTGCTGCTTTTGAGGCTAATCGAACTAGAACGAATTCATAGGACTCATAATCACCTCTTTCTTTGATAATTTGGCAGAACCAATGAAACAATAAGAAGGTCTTCCTAAATCAGGACTTGTGTGAGATGTACACATCGTTTTTAACGCGATAGTCATGGGATTGCTCCTTTTGATGTAAATCACATTAAAACGAAGTAATAAGACTAATAATCACCTCCTTCTTTTATAATTTTAGAGAATCAATGAAACAATAAGAAGGCCTCCTTAAATGAAGACTTGTGTGAGATGTACGCATCATTTTTAACACGATAGTCATGGGATTGCTCCTTTTGATGCTAATCAAACTTAGAACGAAGTTATAGGACTCCTAATCACCTCTTTCTTTGATAATTTTAGTGCACCATTGAAACAATAAGAAGGCATCCCTAAATGAAGAATTGTGTGATATGAACGCATGGTTTTGAACGCGATAGTCATGGGTTTCTTGTTTTGATGCTGTGACGCCCCCAAATTCCAGGACCGCCACTTGGTCTCTCGAATTCAGTTCATCACGTGCTCATGGTAATACATCACAATAATAATAATTAAATATCATACGATCACAGCGGAAAATCTATTTTAGAATAATTTACAATGATTTATTATAATTATTCCCCCAAGTCTCGCAACCTACAGTACTTAATAGATTACCTAATAATATCAGTTAACGACTTATTACATAATCTAACTTAAGCTTAAACATAATCAAATCCAGTCTTACTACACCATCTTCATACAATATGAATATATTTAAAACATAACAGACATAAGCTAGTTGGTAGCTTTGCCCTTGCCCTTATCAACGCCCGAAGGTTCACCATGCTCTGCCTTAACTGAAATGTTTTAAGGAAAGCAAGAATGAGCACAAATTGCCCAGCAAGTAATATACAATAAGGGTGAGTAATAAGATTCTCAATTCTCGAAAGGGTATAACAAGATTTGATAGTTCAAGAATAACAAGAATATCAACAGTTCTCAATAACAGTCGCTAAGGACAGGATAATATCAATATGATTCAATAATAAGTCAATTCAAGATTTCATATAATTGAATACTGAGTAGTCACTACGGACTATGAACTTCTACTAGAATTGACAGTAATAAACTGAAAATCCAACAAAAAACAGGTACAACAGGTGATCAGCCTAAAGTACCCTTGTTATGCATAACAATCAACCATACTCAAGTGTGCACGTCGGTTCTCCGACAATTATATATTCCCTTCAAAGAAGGTTGTTCTTCTCAGTCAAATACAAGATCCCGCACCAATCAATTAGTTTGGGTCGCTTTTCAATAATATAAGTCTAGCCGAATCAAATGGCATAGACACTTTCACAATATTCAAGAACAATACTAAGTTCAACATGAATAATAGCTTTAATGAAATAAGAGTTCAAGTATGCTAATTCGATTCAACCGATTAAATAGGAAACTAGTTCGCAATACACAAGATAGGATACTTGCATAGTAAAAGAGTATAAGTTAGGAAACCTTCACAATCATAGATTTCCTTGCATAAAGTAAATGCGTCGGTTAGGATACTTGCACTTTAAAAGAGTGTAAGTAAGAGAACTTGCCTTTAGCGTAGTTTATCCACGAAAAGCAAATCAACACTTTCGAATTCCTATCGTAATACAGTTACGTATATATATGATATTCATTAGTCATATAATTTAACTTCACATTTTCTCTTTGAATATACGATCAACACATAAGCTAAGTTTTACCTAGCTACACAGTTATATAGAATATAATTTCTATCCTTAACGTTCCTTCTTTAGAGTTTAAACGCATTCTCATATTATATAAGATCTCAACAATTAGCAAACATGCTTGCATATTATTAATATCTCATAAGACCACAATCAATACTAAATATATTTCATTTTAGCAAGTTACGGCATCTCCTTAAGTTAACCGTCAAAATCGGGTTCAAGTAACATCATATAATATCACGTAGCATGTATTCATATTTAAAGGATACTTTACATGCTTGTATAACTTTTCCAAATCCAATCGTACATGGTATAGGTTCTTAAGTTAATACTTAAAGCCATTCAAGGACACGAACTCATATGGTCTAACATGGTCTCTTTTAAACACATAAGATATTCATATAACTTGTATTAGTCATGCTCATGAGTACTCGTATTGCATATATGTAGCTAGCATTGTTATTATCTTGAAAACATGCTTTGTTCATGCTAAACTTTAATCATGGCAACTAATCATGGTATATATACATGCATGACACATGAATGAGTCTAAGAGTACTATCACATGTGTTCATAAATGTCAAATTCTAATTCTCGTCATAACATACCAACGTTCACGTTCAAAGCTTATACTTTGTTAGTATAGTTCATTAATAAGGTCTATCATGTTCATGCTTCCTTATGAAACCCATATACACAAGTTAACATGCTTTTCATGTATTTCAAGGCCCTATAAACATGCTCGAAAAGTCAGAATGTATACATGGTTTTTACATGTCAATATCAACCTTCAAAACTTGTATTTTTGTTAGAAAGGTGCACTAGTTGGGTTCACATGTCCATATTATATCACGGAACCTATATACATAAGTTAGCATGCATTTCATGTGTTTCTAGGTCATACTAACATGTCTCGAAAGTCAGAATATTAACATGCTTCATATATGTTAACGTCGTTCATGAAACTTTAAGTTCGTTTTCAAACTATATGTCGTTTGGTTAACCATGCATGCTAATATACTAAAACATGCTCACATTGCCTCATTAGGTTTATATGTATGTATTAATCATGCTTTCATGCTTGTTTAAACAAAAATCAAACGATTAGTTCATAACAGTTTTGTTGCAGAATGCAGAAAAACTGAACACAGAGGCTGGCGCTGCGGCGCGGCTCAGCAGCTCACTACTGGCGCTGCGGCGCGAGTGGCGCTGCGTGCGGCGCTGCGGCGCGGGCTGCGGCGCGTGTGGCGCTGCGGCGCGGGCTGCGGCGCTGCGGCGTCAAGGCAGTTTTCTGCAGTTCAGACTGCAGCGAAATCCGACCAAAAACCTCCCATTTCATCGATTTCAACATACCCAAATGCTATTAGACTTGTTTAACTTACTAACACATACATATATGCTTATATAACAGTCAATAGAAATTATCAATTCCCAATTTTACGAATTCTAACTAATTTCACGAATTTCATGTATTTACAGAAATTAAAGAGGAACAATGGAAATGAAAGACTATTCAGTGGTTCTATCATGTGTGTATGTTCATATAACAATAATATAAGGGTTCTACAAACCAATCATGATCCAATTTGGCATAATCAAGAATTTCAACAAAACTCAGAGAACAACAATGGAGTTCTTTTGACAGAAAATGAAAGTGAAGAATATGGAAATTGTATTATACCTTCTGCTAGAGCTTATTGCTGCCTCACTCCCTCTTTAACTGATATATATATATATATGGACACTCACTCTCTACTTTCCTTGCAAGAAATTCTCAGCAAAAGAAATGTGAAGGAGATGAGGCTATATTTATAGAACTCCCATTATACAGACAAAGCAATTGTATCCCATATCAAACTAACGGATTATAGGAATGCATGAAGGTTATCAAAGGGTAGGTAATTAGTGGTTGGATTCATCATGAATCCCACTCCCTCCACAATCATGAGCTATGAAATGCTAGTTGCTGAGTTTGGGGAGAAGAAGAAGGAATAGGCCTTAGCTGTATGTCAAGCACGTGAAGAGCAAATGGGACACTTAAAATGAGACAATTGATTTAACTCCTCAGCATTTGCAAATACTACACTTGTATATACACACCATATACATATGTTATATATATATGTACTCTTAGGTTATAATTTAAATCACAATGTACTTCACATAATGTAATAAGTGTAATTTACACACATATAATCCAGGTACGTTTATCTTACTGATATAATACCATCGGATACTACCACATTACATTATATCATATATTATTAAATTGTATTACTCAACAATTATTTATAATAGATCCATGATACATTATTTTAATGTAAACACACTCACCTTGTCACATAGGCATTATCATGTATTCCTAATATATAGTTTTAATATAACATAATCACATTATACTTCATGTAATATACAGTTTCTATGTGTAATATATTCGCATTGCATTATATAACATAGTTTATGTATATACATGCATGGTCACACTTAAGTGTCTCTCTACACTATATAATATAGTTGTATTCCATATACTTTATATATTCAAGTATTGCACATTTGTACATATCAATATAATTGTTAACCTCCATAACAATTTAATTAACCCTTATATGATTAATTATCACTTTGATATAAATCTTATTATATTTATAAACACGTTGCTCATTATTATTATGTTTCTTGCAATAATAATAATCACATATTATTAATCAATCCTCATTAGTATTTTATAACAGTTAATTAATATTCTTCGATTAACAATTAATATAGATTAATTGTTCGCTTAAATTAATATAATCATTCTTATATTACGCCACTGTGCCACACAAGGCAATCAACGAGTTTATCACATACTCCACCAATTTCTCAATTATTATGATTATTCAATTATATATAATTGAATTAATTCATCTCATAACACAAAATCATTTATATTCAAATAAATTCTCATTTCCATTAATATATTTATTTAATAATATATGGAAATTCTCGGGTATTACATCCTCCCCCCCTTATAAAAATTCCGTCCCGGAATTGCTACAAGGTTACACAAATATATGGGGATAGTCCCTCATCATCCTATCTTCTAACTCCCACGTTGCCTCCTCGACATCGTGGTTACGCCAAAGTACTTTTACAGATGAAATAACTTTATTTCTCAAAGTTTGTTCTTTCCTATCTAATATTTGGACAGGAATTTCTTCATACGCCAAGTTCTTCTCCACTTGAATGGGCTCGTAAGAAATCACGTGCTTGTAGTCGGCCTTATACGGTCGCAACACGGAAATGTGAAACACGTTGTGGATGTGCTCCAGTTCGGGTGGCAACGCAACTTTGTATGCCACTTCGCCCACTCGCTTCAGTATCTCGAACGGTCCTATGAATCTTGGACTCAATTTTCCTTTCTTGCCGAAACGAATTTTTCCCTTCCATGGAGATACCTTTAAGAATACGAAACTGCCGACTTTGAAGTCTCGGTCCTGCCGATGCAAATCTGCGTATTTCTTCTGGCGATCTTGAGCTGCTACAAGTCTGGCTCTTATCACTGTCACCACGTCTGCGGTTTGTTGAACTAACTCTGGTCCGAGTATTCGTCGTTCTCCGACTTCGTCCCAACATAACGGCGTTCTGCACTTTCTCCCGTAAAGAGCTTCGTACGGTGGCATGCCAATACTCGCATGGTAGCTATTATTATATGCGAATTCTACTAAGGGTAGGTGGTCGTCCCAATTTCCCTTAAAATCCATCACGCAAGTCCTAAGCATGTCTTCTAGCGTTTGTATTGTTCGCTCACTTTGTCCGTCTGTTTGAGGATGATAAGCTGTACTCAACCTCAACTGCGTTCCCATTCTTTCTTGCAAACTCTTCCAAAAATTGGACGTGAAGTGCGGATCTCGATCAGAGACAATTGACACCGGCACTCCATGTCGTGAAATAATTTCTTTTACATATAGGCTTGCTAATTGGTTCAAACTGTAGCGGATCTTGATTGGTAGAAAGTGTGCGGTCTTCGTTAGTCGATCCACGATAACCCAAATAGCATCATAACCTTTCTGTGTAACTGGAAGCCCTACCACGAAGTCCATGGTAATATGCTCCCATTTCCACTCTGGTATTTCTAATGGTTGTAGTAAACCACTTGGCCGCTGATGTTCTGCTTTAACGCGTTGGCAAGTCAAGCATTTACTGACGCACTCTGCGACTTCCCGTTTCAAATTAGGCCACCAAAAATGTTGCCTTAGATCTCGGTACATCTTTGTGCCTCCCGGATGAACGGAATATGTCGTATTGTGTGCCTCGTGCAAAATCTCTTCCCTCAACTCAGTTACCGCTGGTACCCACACTCTCCCTTCAAATCTCAAAATACCGTCTTTATCCATTCGAAATTTTTCTCCCTCACTTCCTGTGATCCTCTTTCGGATTTTCTCACACTCTTCATCCTTTTCCTGAGCTTCCTTTACTCTATTCAACAACGTCGGACAAGCTTTCATTACAATTAACTTCTCACCAGACTTTTCTGGTCCTTTTACTTCTATCTCCAATTTCTCCATCTCTCTTATCAACTCTTCCTGAGTCGTCAAATTAAACAACTTCTCCCTTCCTTTCCTGCTCAGAGCGTCGGCAACCACATTTGCCTTTCCCGGGTGATAAAGAATATCGCAGTCATAGTCTTTGATTAATTCTAACCACCTTCTCTGCCGCATGTTTAACTCCTTCTGTGTGAAGATATATTTCAGACTTTTGTGGTCCGTGTATATCTCACATTTTTCTCCGTATAGATAATGCCTCCATATCTTTAACGCAAAAACTACTGCCGCTAACTCTAAGTCGTGAGTAGGGTATCGTTTTTCGTAATCCTTTAATTGTCGTGATGCATATGCAATGACCTTGCCATGTTGCATGAGCACACAACCAAGCCCCTTGTGCGATGCATCACTATACACCACAAAATTTCCCGCATCATCTGGTAATGATAATACAGGTGCTTCGCTCAATCTCCTTTTCAGTTCTTGAAGACTTTCTTCGCATTTGTCGGTCCATACAAATTTCACCGTCTTTCTAGTCAAATTGGTCAGCGGGGTTGCTATCTTAGAAAAATCTTGGATGAATCTTCGATAGTACCCAGCTAACCCTAGAAAGCTTCTCACCTCCGTCGGTGTTCTCGGTTGTTCCCAATTACTTACTGCTTCAACCTTCGCAGGGTCTACAGAGATTCCATTCTTATCCACCACGTGGCCTAAGAATTGAACCTTCTCCATCCAAAATTCGCACTTAGAAAATTTTGCATACATCTTCTCCTTCCTTAGTGCCTCCAAAACAATCTTCAGATGTTCGGCGTGTTCTTCCTCTGTCTTTGAGTAGATCAAAATGTCGTCGATAAAAACCACTACAAATTTATCCAAGTATGGCTTGAAAACTCGGTTCATCAAGTCCATAAATGCTGCCGGAGCATTAGTCAATCCGAATGACATTACCAAAAACTCGTAGTGTCCATAACGGGTTCGAAACGCAGTCTTTGGTATGTCCTCATCCCGTACCTTCAGTTGATGATATCCTGTTCGTAGGTCGATCTTTGAGAAACACTTTGCTCCCTTCAGTTGATCAAACAAGTCGTCTATCCTCGGTAGCGGATACCGGTTCTTTATCGTTACTCTATTCAATTCTCGATAATCGATACAGAGCCTCATTGATCCGTCCTTCTTCTTAACGAATAGTACTGGTGCTCCCCAAGGAGAAACACTCGGTCGAATGTAACCCTTATCCAATAATTCTTGCAATTGCATCATTAATTCCTTCATTTCTACTGGCGCCATACGATATGGAGCTTTCGAAATCGGTGCCGTTCCCGGTGCTAAGTCTATTACGAATTCGATTTCTCTGTCTGGCGGAAGACCAGGCAGATCGTCCGGAAACACGTCTTGGAATTCATTAACTACGTATATATCCTTAATTTCTACTCCCTTCTTCTGAGTATCAACGATGTAAGCTAAATATCCTCCACATCCTTTCCTTAACAATTTCTTGGCCTGCATCATCGTAACGCAACACGATTGCTTAAGCGATGAGCTACCATAAAACACTACCTTAGACTTACTCGGAGTCTGAAGGTTCACACATTTGTTCTGACAGTCAATTATCGCAGCATGGTTATACAACCAATCCATTCCCAGTATTACGTCAAATTCTCCCAGTCTAATAGGAATCAAGTCTACGCTCAGTTCATGTTTACTAATATTTGCGCGACAATTTCGATAAACGTATTCTACAGGGATCACTTCCTTATTAGCAACTTCTATGATCAAAGGATTTTCTAATAGTTCTCGAGGTGTACTAAGTCTACTAGCAAATTCTTCAGATACAAAAGAACAGGTGGCACCCGAATCAAATAATACATAAGCATTTATATCATTGATTGGGATTATACCTGACACCACATCCTTCGCAGCCACTGCGTCTTGGACGGTCATGTTAAAGGTTCTGGCGGTTGGGCGGTTGGATTGTGTCGGTCCACCGATCATCAGCTTGTTGCCTCCTTGCTGATTACTACCCCCGCCACTTCCCTTCTTTGGGCAGTCCTTAATTCGGTGCTCCGTCGAGCCACAAGCAAAGCATCCTTGTATCTTCTTCGGTTTCAAACAGTTAGGCGAGATGTGCCCTTCCTGTCCGCAGTTGTAGCAAGTGTCACGTCCCTTCCAGCACTCGCCCTGGTGATTCTTCCCACACTTCGGGCATCCTTCAGCCCTCTTCTTGAAACCTCCACGAAAATTCCCTGATTGATTATTGTTGTTGTTTTTGTTGTTGTTGATGTTCTCCCACTTTCTCTTTCCCAAGTTGCTTCCTCCGCTACTACTTCCTCCCGTACGATTCTCTCCTCCAGTATTCTTTCCTTTCTTTTCTTTGTTATACTGACTTAAGGCCTCACTGCCGCCTTCCGCAATGATTGCCTTCTCCAGTAATGTTGCAAAGGAATCAATTTGAAGAACTGATACCTTATTGAACAGCCATGGCTTCAACCCTTGTTCAAAGCGTCTAGCCTTCCTCTCTTCATCACCAACTTGGTGCTCCGCAAATCGCGCTAGTTCGTTAAACCTAGCCGCGTATTGCGCCACCGTCATCTCACCTTGTTTTAACTCTAGGAATTTCACCTCCATCCTATTCTTCATACTCTTTGGAAAGTAATTCTCGAAGAATAGTGTCTTAAACTTATCCCAAGCTATTATCCCTTCTCCAGCTCTTTGTTGATTAGCCTCCCACCAGTAGTTCGCTTCTCCCCTCATCATGTACGTGGCAAACACCGTCTTCTGATCTTCGCCTACGCTAGCTATAGTGAAAGCTTTTTCGATCTCTTTGATCCACGTTTGTGCGATGATTGGGTCGGTAGTTCCCTCGAACTCCGGGGGTCCTACACTCTTAAAGTCTTTAAAGGTTGTTACTGGCACAGTTTGAGGGTTCGGGCGAACGGGTTCATTGTTCCTTCCCCTTAAGGCTTCTCCTAACAAGTCTACCAGTTTCTGGATCGGGTCTACTTGTTCTCTCTCATTGTTAACAGATTCTTCGGGTGCTGTCAATCTACGTCTGGGCGGCATTATCTGCATCACAATTTTTCATTTTATTATTATTCAAGTATATCACTTAAGTATTTCTTTTAATACTAAAAGAATAACTTTATAACACGTTTCTAAAATCAACTCCATTTATATTCATATGCCATTTCATTTCATTACATGATTTTCCTAGCATACTGCTATAAATGTTATCACATATATCCCCTAATATCACAAAAGACGGGGAACATACCAACCTACTACCATACTACCCCTCTAACAAAAGCTAACTCGGGGTTTACATCATCATCCCACATCTTACACAAAAGATCGGGATTACATCATAGTATATACAATACATAAAGACACAACTAGTACTACCACTAGACTGACTAAGGAAATCTCATCCCATCATCCCGCGCTCCACTGCGCTCTTGTACTCCAACTGTGCTATATACGCAACCAGCTCTCGGCTCAAGGTATGTAGAGTCTGTCCCTGTTCTGCCGGGTAGTGGTACACACCATCAATCACCCTTTCAAAAGCTGAACGGAACACATACCCCATCTTGTTCATCTTTCTCTTCTTGCACCTGACCTCGTCCTCAAGGTCGTCAGCTCTCTCATTGGACGCTTCCCACTTCTCCTCGAAGTGTAACCTATCCATCACCTCCAACTCTAGCTGAGTACGGAGTGCCTCTTTCTCAGTTTTCTCACTCAGCTCCCTCTGCTCAACCTCTTCTAGCTTCTCTGCCAAATCTACATTCCTAGCCACTGACCTGTGAAATAGAGTCCCCATCTGGATCCCTGCCTCCCTACGGTAGGCAATCTCCACCTCTAACTCTTGCATAGCCAGCTTCCTCTGGTGGTCCTCGTCCCTCAGCTTCTGGAACTCAGACTCTCTCTCGTGGGCCTCTGCCTCCAGCTCCTGGACTCTGCAGTCTAACTCTAGAATACGCTCCTCGTACTCGCCTAACATCTGTTCCTCTATAGTAGCCTCATCAGAGTCCTCTACTGGCTCATCCTCCATCGGCTCCTCCTCTGGATCAGACTCTATCTCAATCTCGTCCTCGTCGTCGGACTCGAACGGTGCAACAGCCTGCACTGGTGTAGCCTCTAGAGGTACCTCGTACACTACATGTATATCCCTGGGCTCCTCCTTGGCCACTCTACTAGGTACTCCTGTGTCTGTCATCCTACAATCACAAACACAAGACAAGAAATAGCATCTCCATTAGAATGTTAAACAAAATATAAGTTCATTGTATAAAATGAAGTTACATTTCATAACAGACTAAGCCTCTCAAGGAAAACTCTACATGAGTTTTATCTCCTTCCTAACTTCTAAGTTCGCCTAAGTTATAGTCTAAGGACACTCGTTCCTAAGGTTTATAACTACGGCTCTGATACCAACCTGTGACGCCCCCAAATTCCAGGACCGCCACTTGGTCTCTCGAATTCGGTTCATCACGTGCTCATGGTAATACATCGCAATAATGATAATTAAATATCACACAACCACAGCGGAAAATCTATTCTAGAATAATTTACAATGATTTATTATAATTATTCCCCCAAGTCTCGCAACCTACAGTACTTAATAGATTACATAGCAATATCAATTAACGACTTGTTATATAATCTAACTTAAGCTTAATCATAACCAAATCCAGTCTTACTACATCATCTTCACATAATATTAATATATTTGAAACATAACAGACATAAGCTAGTTGGTAGCCTTGCCCTTGCCCTTATCAATGCCCGAAGGTTCGCCATGCTCTGCCTTAACGCAATAGTCATGTGATTGCTCCTTTTGATGATAATCAAACTTAGAACGAAGTTATAAGACTCCTAATCACCTCCTTCTTTAACAATTTTTGAGAACCAATGAAACAATAAGAAGGTCTCCTTAAATGAAGACTTGTGTGAGATGTACGCATCATTTTTAACGCGATAGTCATGGGATTACTCCTTTTGATGCTTATCAAACTTAGAACGAAGTTATAGGACTCCTAATCACCTCTTTGTTTGACAATTTTAGTGCACCAATGAAACAATAAGAAGGTATCCCTAATTGAAGAATTGTGTGATATGAACACATGGTTTTGAACGTGATAGTCATGGGTTTCTCGTTTTGACGCTAATCAAACTAGAACGAAGTAATACAACTCTTAATCACCTCTTTCTTTGTAAATTTGAAACAACCAACGAAATAATATGAAGGTCTCCCTAAATGAAGACCTGTGTGAGATCTACGCATTGTTTTGAACGCGATAGTGATGGGATTGCTCCTTTTGATGCTAATTTCAACTAGAACGAAGTAATAGGACTCATAATCACCTATATTTTGATAATTTGAGAGAACAAATGAAATATTAAGAAGGTCTCCCTAAATGAAGACTTGTGAGAGATGTACGGATCGTTTTGAAGGCACTAGTGCTATGATTGCTGCTCGTTTTGATGCTAATCAAACTAGAACGAATTCAAAGGACTCATAATCACCTCTTTCTTTGACAATTTGGGAGAACCAATGAAATAATAAGAAGGTCTTTCTAAATCAAGACTTGTGTGAGATGTACACATCGTTTTTAACGCGATAGTCATGGGATTGCTCCTTTTGATGCTAATCACATTAGAACGAAGTAATAAGACTCCTAATCACCTCCTTCTTTCACAATTTTAGAGAACCAATGAAACAATAAGAAGGTCTCCTTAAATGAAGACTTGTATGGGATGTACGCATCGTTTTTAACGCGATAGTCATGGGATTGCTCCTTTTGATGCTAATCAAACTTAGAACGAAGTTATAGGACTCCTAATCACCTCTTTCTTTGACAATTTTAGTGCACCAATGAAACAATAATAAGGTATCCCTAAATGAAGAATTGTGTGATATGAACGCATGGTTTTGCACGCGATAGTCATGGGTTTCTCGTTTTGACGCTAATCAAACTAGAACGAAGTAATATAACTCTTAATCACCTCTTTCTTTGTAAATTTAAAACAACCAAGGAAACAATATGAAGGTCTCCCTAAATGAAGACCTGTGTGAGATCTACGCATCGTTTTGAACGCGACAGTTATGGGATTGCTCCTTTTGATGCTAATTTCAGCTAGAACGATGTAATAGGACTCATAATCACCTATATTTTGACAATTGGAGAGAACAAATGAAATAGTAAGAAGGTCTCCCTAAATGAAGACTTGTGTGAGATGTACGGATAGTTTTGAAGGCACTAGTGCTATGATTGCTGCTCGTTTTGATGCTAATCAAACTAGAACGAATTCATAGGACTCATAATCACCTCTTTCTTTAACAATATGAGAGAACCAATGAAATAATAAGAAGGTCTTTCTAAATCAAGACTTGTGTGAGACGTACACATCATTTTTAACGCGATAGTCATGGGATTGCTCCTTTTGATGCTAATCACATTAGAACGAAGTAATAAGACTCCTAATCTCCTCCTTGTTTAGCAATTTTAGAGAACCAATGAAACAATAAGAAGGTCTCCTTAAATGAAGACTTGTGTGAGATGTACGCATATTTTTTAACGCGATAGTCATGGGATTGCTCCTTTTGATGCTAATCAAACTTAGAACGAAGTTATAGGACTCCTAATCACCTCTTTCTTTGACAATTTTAGTGCACCAATGAAACAATAAGAAGGTATCTAAATGAACAATTTTGTGATAGTACGCATCGTTTTGAAGACACTAGTGATAGGATTGCTCCCTTTGATGCTAATTTCAACTAGAACGAAGTAATACAACTCTTAATCACCTCTTTCTTTGTAAATTTGAAACAACCAATGAAACAATATGAAGGTCTCCTTAAATAAAGACTTGTGTGAGATCTACGCATCGTTTTGGACTTGATAGTGATGGGATTGTTCCCTTTGATGCTAATTTCAACTAGAACGAAGTAATAGGACTCATAATCACCTATATTTTGACAATTTGAGAGAACTAATAAAACAATAAGAATGTCTCGCTAAATGAAGACTTGTGTGAGATGTACAGATCGTTCTGAAGGCACTAGTGATGGAATTGCTCCCTTTGATGCTAATTTCAACTAGAACTAAGTAATACAACTCTTAATCACCTCTTTCTTTGTAAATTTGAAACAACCAATGGAACAATATGAAGGTCTCCCTAAATGAAGACCTGTGTGAGATCTACGCATCGTTTTGAACACGATAGTGATGGGATTGCTCCTTTTGATGCTAATTTCAACTAGAACGATGTAATAGGACTCATAATCACCTATATTTTGACAATTTGAGAGAACTAATGAAATATTAAGAAGGTCTCCCTAAATAAAGACTTGTGTGAGATGTACGGATCGTCTTGAAGTCACTAGTGCTATGATTGCTGCTCCTTTTGATGCTAATCAAAGTAGAACGAATTCATAGGACTCATAATCACATCTTTCTTTGACAATTTGAGAGAACCAATGAAACAATAAGAAGGTCTCCCTAAATCAAGACTTGTGTGAGATGTACACAACGTTTTTAACGCGATAGTCATGGGATTGCTCCTTTTGATGCTAATCAAATTAGAACGAAGTAATAAGACTCCTAATCACCTTCTTCATTCATAATTTTAGAGAACCAATGAAACAATATGAAGGCCTCCTTAAATGAAGACTTGTGTGAGATGTACGCATCGTTTTTAACGCGATAGTCATGGGATTGCTCCTTTTGATGCTAATCAAACAAAAACGATGTTATAAAACTCCTAATCACCTCTTTCTTTGACAATTTTAATGCACCAATGAAACAATAAGAAGGTATCCCTAAATGAAGAATTGTGTGCTATGTACGCATGGTTTTGAACGCGATAGTCATGGGTTTCTCGTTTTGACGCTAATCAAACTAGAACGAAGTAATACAACTCTTAATCACCTCTTTCTTTGTAAATTTGAAACAACCAAGGAAACATTATGAAGGTCTCCCTAAGTGAAGACCTGTGTGAGATCAACGCATCATTTTGAACACGATAGTGATTGGATTGCTCCTTTTGATGCTAATTTCAACTAGAACGATGTAATAGGACTCATAATCACCTATATTTTGACAATTTGAGAGAACTAATGAAATATTAAGAGGGTCTCCCTAAATAAAGACTTGTGTGAGATGTACGGATCGTCTTGAAGTCACTAGTGCTATGATTGCTGCTCCTTTTGATGTTAATCAAACTATAACGAATTCATAGGACTCATAATCACCTCTTTCTTTGACAATTTGAGAGTACCAATGAAATTAGAAGAAGGCCTTTCCAAATCAAGACTTGTGTGAGATGTACACATCGTTTTTAACGCGATAGTCATGGGATTGCTCCTTTTGATGCAAATCAAATTAGAACGAAGTAATAAGACTCCTAATCACCTCCTTCTTTAACAATCTTAGGGAACCAATGAAACAATAAGATGGTCTCCTTAAATGAAGACTTGTGTGAGATGTACGCATCGTTTTTAATGCGATAGTCATGTGATTGCTCCTTTTGATGCTAATCAAACTTAGAACGAAGTTATAGGACTCCTAATCACCTCTTTCTTTGACAATTTTAGTGCACCAATGAAACAATAAGAAGGTATCTAAATGAAGAATTTTGTGATAGTACGCATGATTTTGAACGTGATAGTCATGGGTTTCTCATTTTGACGCTAATGAAACGAGAACGAAGTAATACAACTTTTAATCACCTCTTTCTTTGTAAATTTGAAACAACCAATGAAACAATATGAAGGTCTCCCTAAGTGAAGACCTGTGTGAGATCTACGCATCGTTTTGAACACGATAGTGATTGGATTGCTCCTTTTGATGCTAATTTCAACTAGAACGATGTAATAGGACTCATAATCACCTATATTTTGACAATTTGAGAGAACTAATGAAATATTAAGAAGGTCTCCCTAAATAAAGACTTGTGTGAGATGTACGGATCGTCTTGAAGCCACTAGTGCTATGATTGCTGCTCCTTTTGATGCTAATCAAACTATAAGCAATTCATAGGACTCATAATCACCTCTTTCTTTGACAATTTGAGAGTACCAATGAAATTAGAAGAAGGCCTTTCCAAATCAAGACTTGTGTGAGATGTACACATCGTTTTTAACGCGATAGTCATGGGATTGCTCCTTTTGATGCAAATCAAATTAGAACGAAGTAATAAGACTCCTAATCACCTCCTTCTTTAACAATCTTAGAGAACCAATGAAACAATAAGATGGTCTCCTTAAATGAAGACTTGTGTGAGATGTACGCATCGTTTTTAACGCGATAGTCATGGGATTGCTCCTTTTGATGCTAATCAAACTTAGAACGAAGTTATAGGACTCCTAATCACCTCTTTCTTTGATAATTTTAGTGCACCAATGAAACAATAAGAAGGTATCTAAATGAAGAATTTTGTGATAGTACGCATGGTTTTGAACGCGATAGTCATGGGTTTCTCATTTTCACGCTAATCAAACGAGAACGAAGTAATACAACTCTTAATCACCTCTTTCTTTATAAATTTGAAACAACCAATGGAACAATATGAAGGTCTCCCTAAATGAAGACCTATGTGAGATCTACGCATCGTTTTGAACGCGATAGTGATGTGATTGCTCCTTTTGATGCTAATTTCAACTAGAACGAAGTAATCGGACTCATAATCACCTATATTTTGACAATTTGAGAGAACAAATGAAATATTAAGAAGGTCTCCCTAAATGAAGACTTGTGTGAGATGTACGGATAGTTTTGAAGGCACTAGTGCTATGATTGCTGCTCGTTTTGATGCTAATCAAACTAGAACGAATTCATAGGACTCATAATCACTTCTTTCTTTAACAATTTGAGAGAACCAATGAAATAATAAGAAGGTCTTTCTAAATCAAGACTTGTGTGAGATGTACACATCGTTTTAATCATATTAGAACAAAGTAATAAGACTCCTAATCTCCTCCTTGTTTAGCAATTTTAGAGAACCAATGAAACAATAAGAAGGTCTCCTTAAATGAAGACTTGTGTGAGATGTACGCATATTTTTTAACGCGATAGTCATGGGATGCTCCTTTTGATGCTAATCAAACTTAGAACGAAGTTATAGGACTCCTTCTCACCTCTTTTTTTGACAATTTTAGTGCACCAATGAAACAATAAGAAGGTATCTAAATGAAGAATTTTGTGATAGTACGTATGGTTTTGAACGCGATAGTCATGGGTTTCTCATTTTGACGCTAATCAAACGAGAACGAAGTAATACAACTCTTAATCACCTCTTTCTTTGTAAATTTGAAACAACCAATGGAACAATATGAAGGTCTCCCTAAATGAAGACCTATGTGGGATCTACGCATCGTTTTGAACGCGATAGTGATGTGATTGCTCCTTTTGATGCTAATTTCAACTAGAACGAAGTAATAGGACTCATAATCACCTATATTTTGACAATTTGAGAGAACAAATGAAATATTAAGAAGTTCTCCCTAAATGAAGACTTGTGTGAGATGTACGGATAGTTTTGAAGGCACTAGTGCTATGATTGCTGCTCGTTTTGATGCTAATCAAACTAGAACGAATTCATAGGACTCATAATCACCTCTTTCTTTAACAATTTGAGAGAACCAATGAAATAATAAGAAGGTCTTCCTAAATCAAGACTTGTGTGAGATGTACACATCGTTTTTAACGCGATAGTCATGTGATTGCTCCTTTTGATGCTAATCACATTATAACGAAGTAATAATACTCCTAATCTCCTCCTTCTTTCATAATTTTAGAGAACCAATGAAACAATATGAAGGCCTGCTTAAATGAAGACTTGTGTGAGATGTACGCATCGTTTTTAACGCGATAGTCATGGGATTGCTCCTTTTGATGCTAATCAAACTTAGAACGAAGTTATAGGACTCCTAATCACCTCTTTCTTTTACAATTTTAGTGCACCAATGAAACAATATGAAGGTATCCCTAAATGAAGAATTTTGTGATAGTACGCATGGTTTTGAACGCGATAGTCATGGGTTTCTCGTTTTGACGCTAATCAAACTAGAACGAAGTAATACAACTCTTAATCACCTCTTTCTTTGTACATTTGAAACAACCAATGGAACAATATGAAGGTCACCCTAAATGAACACCTGTGTGAGATCTACGCATCGTTTTGAACGCGATAGTGATGGGATTGCTCCTTTTGATGCTAATTTCAACTAGAACGAAGTAATAGGACTCATAATCACCTATATTTTGACAATTTGAGAGAACTAATGAAATATTAAGAAGGTCTCCCTAAATAAAGACTTGTGTGAGATGTACGGATCGTCTTGAAGTCACTAGTGATAGAATTGCTGCTCCTTTTGATGCTAATCAAACTAGAACGAATTCGTAGGACTTATAATCACCTCTTTCTTTGACAATTTGAGACAACCAATGAAACAATAAGAAGGTCTTCCTAAATCAAGACTTGTGTAAGATGTACAAATCGTTTTTAACGCGATAGTCATGTGATTGCTCCTTTTGATGCTAATCAAATTAGAACGAAGTAATAATACTCCTAATCACCTCCTTCTTTCATAATTTTAGAGAACCAATGAAACAATATGAAGGCCTCCTTAAATGAAGACTTGTGTGAGATGTACGCATCGTTTTTAACGCGATAGTCATGGGATTGCTCCTTTTGATGCTAATCAAACAAAAACGATGTTATAAAACTCCTAATCACCTCTTTCTTTGACAATTTTAATGCACCAATGAAACAATAAGAAGGTATCCCTAAATGAAGAATTGTGTGCTGTGTACGCATGGTTTTGAGAGAACTAATGAAACATTAAGAATGTCTCCCTAAATGAAGACTTGTGTGAGATGTACGTGAAAGTAGTATGCATACAAGCCAATCATGTATGATGATAAAGCATATACTTTGGAGGCAATCTTATTTATTTATTAATAAAAATATTCATTTATTAAAGGCATTTAATTATCTACATGGTGCTGTTTTTATAATATTTAAATAACCCATAGTTTTAAGCAATTCTTTTAGAATAATGATGATGATCATGCCAATGAGATCTAAATTCTTAGAAAGCTCTAAAACTAAAATAGTTCCTAATCATGGGATTACTAAAATGGGGATTAGTAAATCCGGATAGATTAGTACATATATTGCTTGCTCATTAGATGAGGATGATTGATCTCATAATCATTTGTGTGGAGACATTAAAGCAAGTATGTAGGTGCTTATTGGAGAATAAGTTCACTGAACGTGACTCGCTATGGAATACCTAATGGAGTTTTACTCGCCTGTCAATAGGAATTCCTAATGTGATAGTAGTACAAGTGATCCTTGGACTTGAGATCATCATAGTATCTTGTATGTAATGAATTATACTTTGACTTATTCCTTAAAGCCCTTTAGGGTATATAAAAGGGTTTGCTTGGGTATAATGAGTTACATATGGAGACAATGAATGATCAATAAAGAATCTACCACCTCTAGTAAAGGAGGAGATATGTCCTATGTGATTCGTTAAATGACAACCCAGGAATCCTTGGCCAAGGTAAAATAAAATTAGAAAGGAGTTTCTAATTTACATTATTTGGAGTTGTGCATTTTCTAATCGAAATACATATAATTAAATAAAATAAGACTTGACAGTAAATTCATGTCTTATATTTAATTGGGACATTGTATGGTGGAAGGATTGAATTGTATGGTAACTATTTACTCACAGGTTCTTTTATGATTAATGTTGAAATCTATATTATCTGAAAAGTCGTTGATCGCTAGGGAGGCTTATCCCTATTGTAGAATAAATATTATTTATTTAAGTAGATTATTAGTTTAATTTATTTATTTAAATAAGATTAGAATTGTTCTAATTGATTTATTCACAACCGGTTTAATATGGAGAACCTAAAGGGTCACACCATAAAAGGAAGAATAATTATTTAAGAAGGTAATGACATAATCGTAATAATGCATTAAGTGAAATTAATTTAATCTATGGTGATAGAATAAATTAAATAGCTTAATATTTATTATTTAATATTTTAAAAATATTAAATATAAATTAATAAGAGGAGTCTTATTAATATTATTAATATTATTATTATTTTAATTTCTAAAGGAGTTTAGTAATTAATTTAATATTAGTACTCTCATTTATTCCTAATAAGATTAGGAGACAAATTAATTAAATAAATTTAATTAATTATTTCCCATGTGGTGGGAAGCCTAAATTAATTAAAGGAGTTTAATTAATTAAAAGAAATCCTATGTCTAATAGGATTAGAAGGGTTGACCAATATCTATATAAGAGGATTCTTATAATAGATATTACTTGATGCAATTCCAATTGTTGGAGAGTACTCCTTTTCTATAGAGGATAGAAAACTAAGCCAACCACCCTCCTTCTTGATAATTCATCTTCCTTGGTGGATCACCTCTAGAGGCCAAACACTTGGGTGGCTAACGTTGATCAAAGGAAGGAATCTAATCCGAAAATTCAAGGAGATCACGAAGAACAAGGAGTTGAACTAGTACCTGTGGAAGCTTCGTTCTACAAGGGTATGATTCCATAACTTCTTATTTATCGTTTTAAATTAATAATTTGCATAAAGGATGATCCGGGTAATAGGTTTTGTAGAAATTTTTTTAAACTCTGATATACCATGCTTCCGCTAATTTTTGCAATTTGATTGCGTCACGATTTCGTACAAACCCAACAGTGGCATCAGAGCCAAACTTTTATGCAATTATTAATTTATTTTTGATTTCATATACATATGGGTATATATTTAAAATAATTTATTGGGCATAATTTTATTGTATAAAATTATTTTTTTTTAAGAAAAAAAAAATGACGTGTTTTTTTTTTTGGGACGAATCACAATTTTTTTTTTCGGGTGCTAATCTTGAATTCTGCAAAGAAAATGTGTTGTCTCTTTCTTACTCCAAAAAGAATGTGACCCATCAGGAAAGGACTCTTTTAATAAACCTGCAGGACTCTTTTAATAAAAGAAGGTGACTTCTTTTTAAAAAAATAAATATGATATATTTATATATTATATTCTAAATAATTTTATAATTAAAATAAAGAGTTTATTTTAATCTTGAAATTAGATTTCATGCAATTTAAAATTGCCCATTAAATGATACTCATATATATATGGAATGTTTTAATTCATGAGATGAATATTTATTTATTGATATATATGGTGATATGTATGATAATAAATGGGGATTGATTATGGACTATTTGACCAATGTGATTGGATTTTATTTTAGTTGAATGCTTGAATGAATGGGTTTTATTAAATGGGGTCTGTGTACCTCGTCTTCTTTAAAAAAAAAATTCGTGATGTAAAATTATATCTCCCTCCTATGTACTTCCCTTTGACTACTGATCAAGGTTTCTATTTAAATTAAATAGTTTAATGTAATAGAAATAGTTAGAATTATCTTGAAAAAATTGGAGACCAAGGAGCAAGGAGCGCGTGAAGACCCGTTTGTATGGAGCCCGGGTTTAAATGTAATAGTTATATTTAAATTTAAATTCTTGCACTCCTAGGTTTGACCTTTTGGTTCACTTGGTGGCTCTAGTGAACCAAACTAGAATAAAAGTCCATAATCAATCTGGGTAGAATATAGTATTCTATATTGCATGCTAAATATTATATATATTATATTTTATGCAAACATGCTTCGCATGTTTAATAAAATGACGCGTATTTTATATATATATGTGCATGCACGCTAAACAAGATGAGACAAATAATAACAAATCCCTCAAAGAAATAATATTAAGTCCGAAGCGTTCAAATGATATTTGAAATATCGAACGTCGCCTTCTAGCATGATAAATTAATAGAGTATTAAATATTTAATATGAGCTTGTTGTGCTATCCACAAGGCGAGTATTGCATATTTAAGATGTTAATTAATCACATTTGATGCTTATCAAGAAAATTGAACGATCTAGTCTTGTTGTGCTATCCACAAGGACGAATATTTATTTTTTTTAATTTATAGAAGTGCTAGGCTAGACTTAACTTAAATCGTTTTAGTTCGGATGTGCACACACTTGACCATTATGATTTAAGAGGCAAAATAAAAGGAGTTATATAGTGATGTAATTGACAAGAGTTGTCTACCTATTTATTTGTATATCGCTTGTTGTGCTATCCACAAGGTTATATACATTTGAAATGGGATCCTTATTCTCACAAGCAAATCTTTAATTAAATGTTGCCGAACTATATAAGTGAGGGTAATATAGTTTGATAAAAATAGTGGGAGATACCAATTTAAAATAAAGACCTAAATTTATTTTGGTATGCAAAATTAATAAAATGAATGTTTGCTAAAATGTTGTTTTTCACATGCAAAATTTTAAAAATGTCAAAATCACTAATTTCACTGCGAAGCATACTTGATGCTAATAAGCTTACCGGGCCGAATTATACGGACTGGCTAAGAAATCTGAGAATAGTTCTCACTGCTAAAAAGATTTCTTATGTCCTAAACTCACCTGTCCCTGGAACTGATCCAGAAACAGCCTCTGAGGAAGAGATTGCCACCATTGTAAAGTGGCAAGATGATGCATCTGTGGCTCAATGCATCATGCTCGCATCCATGAATAACGAGCTTCAGCGTCAGCACGAAAACATGGATGCTCCTACTATGTTGATTCACCTCAAGGAGTTGTATGGTGAACAAAGTAGGACTGCTAGATATGAGATATCTAAGGAGCTCTTCCGATCTCGGATGACCAAGGGCAAAGTGAACATAAAGGAACAAAAGAAATCTGATCCAGCTAGTAAAGGAATGTGCTTCCATTGCAACGAGCCGGGTCATTGGAAGAGGAACTGCAAGAAGTTTCTGGTAAAGAAGAAGCTTGGAGAAGCTTCGACTTCCAATCAAGGTTTGTTCATGATTGAAATTAATTTTTCAGAAAGTAAAAATTCTACTTGGGTACTGGATACCGGCTGTGGTTCTCACATATGTAATAATGTGAAGGGACTGGTCAGAAGTAGAAAGCTGAACAATGATGAGGTGATCCTACGAGTGGGGAATGGAGCAAAGGTTGCTGCATTAGCTGTAGGAACTTATTATTTAGCAATGCCTTCGGGCAAGTCCATTTATCTTAATAATTGTTATTATGTTCCGAATATTATTAAAAATATTATTTCAATTTCTGTATTGGATATGGAAGGATTTAATGTTGTTATAAAGAGCAATAGTTGTTCTATTTATAAAGACGATATTTTATATGGTGTTGGAAATTTGCGAAATGGACTTTATACACTTGACTTACAAGAAAATATTTTTCAAATTGAACAAACTAAGAAAAGGAAAAGAGATGATATTAATTATACCTACATGTGGCACTGTAGACTCGGTCATATCAATGAAACAAGATTATCCAAGTTGCATAAAGATGAGCTCTTTGAGTTATCTGATTATGAATCATATCCAACTTGTGAATCTTGTCTCATGGGTAAAATGACTAAATCTCCTTTTAGTGGAAAAGGAGAAAGAGTTACAGAGTTGTTGGCATTGATTCACACAGACGTTTGTGGACCTATACAACAAGTGCACGGGGTGGGTATTCTTATTTTATTACTTTCACTGATGATCACTCAAGATTTGGATATGTGTATTTAATGAAATACAAGTCAGAATCATTTGAAAAGTTCAAAGAGTTCAGAAGTGAAGTAGAGAAACAAACGGGCAAGAGTATAAAGATACTTCGATCAGATTGAGGTGGAGAATACTTAAGCAGTGAGTTTCTCAATTATCTCAAAGAAAATGGTATAATCTCACAAAGGAATCCTCTAGGTACACCACAGTTAAATGGAGTATCTGAAAGGAGAAATCGAACACTGTTGGACATGGTTCGATCTATGATGAGTTTTACCGACTTTCCAATTTCCTTATGGGGATATGCCCTAGAAACGGCTGCATACCTACTTAACAAGGTACCTACCAAATCCGCCCCAAAGACTCCATATGAGATATGGAAGAGGAGGAAACCAAATCTTAAGCATGTTAAGACTTGGGGTTGTCCAGCTTATGTCAAAAAGTTTGAAAACGATAAGCTACAGACTAAATCCGATAAGTGTAGATTTGTGGGATACCCTAAAGAAACTTTAGGGTATTATTTCTATCATCCAACTGATCAAAAGGTGTTTGTTGCGAAACATACTGCCTTCTTGGAAAAGGATTTTATCCATAAAGGGGTCAGTGGGAGTAAGATATATCTTGAAGAAGTTCAAGACCCACAAATTACCACGAATCAAAGTCAGGTACCTGACAAAGTAGAAGAACCAACTATACCACACCCTGTTCGTAAATCTGGAAGAGTACCGAAGATACCTGAGAGATATAGATTCGTTATAGAGGATGACGATGAGGTACACATCATGAATGATGATGATCCATTGAATTACGAACAGGCTATGAGTAATAAAGACTCAGGGAAATGGCTTGAAGCTATGAAATTCGAAATGGACTCCATGTATGAAAACAAAGTATGGACTTTGATTTCACCACCTAAAGGCATTAAGCCTATTGGGTGTTAATTGGTCTTTAAAAGAAAGACTGGAGCGGACGGTAAGGTAGAGACCTATAAGGCCCGACTGGTTGCAAAAGGTTTCAAACAAAGACAAGGAGTTGACTATGATGAAACCTTCTCACCAGTAGCTATGCTCAAGTCCATTCGGATTTTGCTTGCGATTGCAGCTTATAACGACTATGAGATCTGGCAGATGGACGTGAAAACGGCCTTCCTCAATAGGAAACTTGAGGAGGATGTGTATATGACACAGCCGGAGGGATTTGTTTCAAAGGTTGGAACAAATCAAGTCTGTAAGCTGCAACGATCCATTTATGGATTGAAGCAAGCTTCTCGTAGATGGAACATTCGTTTTGATGAGACAATCAAAGAGTTTGATTTTGTCAAAAATGACGATGAACCATGTGTGAACAAGAAGGTTAGTGGGAGCGCAGTTTCATTCCTTGTATTATATGTTGATGATATATTACTGATAGGGAATGACATTCCTATGCTACAATCGATTAAAATCTGGTTATCTAAACACTTCTCCATGAAGGACTTGGGAGAAGCATCCTATATTTTGGGGATAAATATCTGTAGAGATAGATCTAAAAGGATGCTTGGTTTATCCCAAGGAAGGTACATTGATGCAATACTAAAGAGGTTTAGCATGAAAGATTCCAAAAGAGGTCTCATGCCGATGAGCCATGGAATACATCTCTCCAAGAAACAGGCCCCAAAGACACCTGAGGAGAGAGACCATATGAGTAAGATCCCTTATGCTTCTGCAATAGGATCTATCATGTACGGTATGATATGTACTAGACCGGATGTTGCTCATGCACTTAGTGTAATGAGCAGATACCAGTCAAACCCTGGAGAAGAGCACTGGAAGGCAGTGAAGAATATCCTAAAGTACTTGAGAAGGACTAAAGATATTTTTCTTGTCTACGGTGGGTCTGAATTAAAACTCAAGGGATTCACAGACTCAAGTTTTCAAACAGACCAAGATGACAGTAAATCTGTTTCAGGGTATGTGTTTACCTTGAAAGATGGTGCAGTGAATTGAAAAAGTTCCAAATAACAAAAGGTTGTTGGTTTAGTGACAAAGACAAAGTATATAACTGTAAGTGAAGCTGCAAGTTGATGTTTTAGATGAAAAGTTCATTACAGAACTAGGAATAGGTCCTAAGTCTCATCTTGAATCTAAACATGTGTTGCGGCACTTTGATTAAAAAAATCATTGAAAGAGGAGAGTGTAGACTCTCAAGACAACATTGCAGATCCATTAACTAAAGCTTTAACACAACAGCAGTTTGATCGTCACTTAGAGAAGTTGGGTATGAGATACCATGGCGATTGGCTTTAGTGCAAGTGGGAGATTGAAAGTAGTATGCATACAAGCCAATCATGTATGATGATAAAGCATATACTTTGGAGGCAATCTTATTTATTTATTAATAAAAATATTCATTTATTAAAGGCATTTAATTATCTACATGGTGCTGTTTTTATAATATGTAAATAACCCATAGTTTTAAGCAATGCTTTTAGAATCATGATGATGATCATGCCAATGAGATCTAAATTCTTAGAAAGCTCTAAAACTAAAATAGTTCCTAATCATGGGATTACTAAAAAGGGGATTAGTAAATCCGGAAAGATTAGTACATATGTTGCTTGCTCATTAGATGAGGATGATTGATCTCATAATCATTTGTGTGGAGACACTAAAGCAAGTATGTAGGTGCTTATTGGAGAATAAGTTCACTGAACGTGACTCGCTATGGAATACCTAATGGAGTTTTACTCGCCTGTCAATAGGAATTCCTAATGTGATAGTAGTACAAGTGATCCTTGGACTTGAGATCATCATAGTATCTTGTATGTAATGAATTATACTTTGACTTATTCCTTAAAGCCCTTTAGGGTATATAAAAGGGTATGCTTGGGTATAATGAGTTACATATGGAGACAATGAATGATCAATAAAGAATCTACCACCTCTAGTAAAGGAGGAGATATGTCCTATGTGATTCGTTAAATGACAACCTAGGAATCCTTGGCCAATGTAAAATGAAATTAGAAAGGAGTTTCTAATTTACATTATTTGGAGTTGTGCATTTGCTAATCGAAATACATATAATTAAATAAAATAAGACTTGACAGTAAATTCATGTCTTATATTTAATTGGGACATTGTATGGTGGAAGGATTGAATTGTATGGTAACTATTTACTCACAGGTTCTTTTATGATTAATGTTGAAATCTATATTATCTGGAAAGTCGTTGATCGCTAGGGAGGCTTATCCCTATTGTAGAATAAATATTATTTATTTAAGTAGATTATTAGTTTAATTTATTTATTTAAATAAGATTAGAATTGTTCTAATTGATTTATTCACAACCGGTTTAATATGGAGAACCTAAAGGGTCACACCATAAAAGGAAGAATAATTATTTAAGAAGGTAATGACATAATCATAATAATGCATTAAGTGAAATTAATTTAATCTATGGTGATAGAATAAATTAAATAGCTTAATATTTATTATTTAATATTTTGAAAATATTAAATATAAATTAATAAGAGGAGTCTTATTAATATTATTATAATTATTATTATTTTAATTTCTAAAGGAGTTTAGTAATTAATTTAATATTAGTACTCTCATTTATTCCTAATAAGATTAGGAGATAAATTAATTAAATGAATTTAATTAATTATTTCCCATGTGGTGGGAAGCCTAATTTAATTAAAGGAGTTTAATTAATTAAAAGAAATCCTATGTCTAATAGGATTAGAAGGGTTGACCAATATCTATATAAGAGGATTCTTATAATAGATATTACTTGATGCAATTCCAATTGTTGGAGAGTACTCCTTTTCTATAGAGGATAGAAAACTAAGCCAACCACCCTCCTTCTTGATAATTCATCTTCCTTGGTGGATCACCTCTAGAGGCCAAACACTTGGGTGGCTAACGTTGATCAAAGGAAGGAATCTAATCCGGAAATTCAAGGAGATCACGAAGAACAAGGAGTTGAACTAGTACCTGTGGAAGCTTCGTTCTATAAGGGTATGATTCCATAACTTCTTCTTTATCGTTTTAAATTAATAATTTGCATAAAGGATGATCCGGGTAATGGTTTTGTAGAAATTTTTTTAAACTCTGATATACCATGCTTCCGCTAATTTTTGCAATTTGATTGCGTCACGATTTCGTACAAACCCAACAGTACGGATCGTTTTGAATGTACTAGTGCTATGACTGTTGCTCATTTTGATGCTAATCAAACTAGAACGAATTCATAGGACTCATAATCACCTCTTTCTTTGACAATTTGAGAAAACCAATGAAACAATAAGAAGCACTCCCTAAATCAAGACTTGTGTGAGATGTACACATCGTTTTTAACGCGATAGTTATGGGATTGCACCTTTTGATGCTAATCAAATTAGAACGAAGTAATAAGACTCCTAATCACCTCCTTCTTTCATAATTTTAAAGAACCAATGAAACAATAAGAAGGCCTCCTTAAATGAAGACTTGTGTGAGATGTACGCATCGTTTTTAACGCGATAGTCATGGGATTGCTCCTTTTGATGCTAATCAAACTTAGAACGAAGTTATAGGACTCCTAATCACCTCTTTCTTTGACAATTTTAGTGCACCAATGAAACAATAAAATGGTATCTAAATGAAGAATTGTGTAACGCATGGTTTTGAACGTGATAGTCATGGGTTTCTCATTTTGACGCTAATCAAACTAGAACGAAGTAATACAACTCTTAATCACCTCTTTCTTTGTAAATTTGAAACAACCAATGGAACAATATGAAGGTCTCCCTAAATGAAGACCTGTGTGAGATATACGCATCGTTTTGAACGCGATAGTGATGTGATTACTTCTTTTGATGCTAATTTCAACTAGAACGAAGTAATAGGACTCATAATCACTTATATTTTGACAATTTGAGAGAACTGATGAAACATTAAGAAGGTCTCCCTAAATAAAGACTTGTGTGAGATGTACGGATCGTTTTGAAGGCACTAGTGATAGGATTGCTGCTCCTTTTGAGGCTAATCGAACTAGAACGAATTCATAGGACTCATAATCACCTCTTTCTTTAACAATTTGAGAGAACCAGTGAAACAATAAGAAGGTCTTCCTAAATCAAGACTTTTGTGAGATGTACACATCGTTTTTAACGCGATAGTCATGGGATTGCTCTTTTTGATGATAATCACATTAGAACGAAGTAATAAGACTCCTAATCACCTCCTTCTTTCACAATTTTAGAGAACCAATGAAACAATAAGAAAGTATCCTTAAATGAAGACTTGTGTGAAATATACGCATCGTTTTTAACGCGATATTCATGGGATTGCTCCTTTTGATGCTAATCAAACTTAGAACGAAGTTATAGGACTCCTAATCACATCTTTCTTTGACAATTTTAGTGCACCAATGAAACAATAAGAAGGTATCCCTAAATGAAGAATTGTGTGATATGAACGCATGGTTTTGAACGCGATAGTCATGGGTTTCTCGTTTTGACGCAAATCAAACTAGAACGAAGTAATACAACTCTTAATCACCTCTTTCTTTTTAAATTTGAAACAACCAATGAAACAATATAAAGGTCTCCCTAAATGAAGACCTGTGTGAGATCTACGCATCGTTTTGAACGCGATAGTGATGTGATTGCTCCTTTTGATGATAATTTCAACTAGAACGAAGTAATAGGACTCATAATCACTTATATTTTGACAATTTGAGAGAACTAATGAAACATTAAGAAGGTCTCCCTAAATGAAGACTTGTGTGAGATGTACGGATCGTTTTGAAGGCACTAGTGATAGGATTGCTGCTCCTTTTGAGGCTAATCAAACTAGAACGAATTTATAGGACTCATAATCACATCTTTCTTTGACAATTTGAGAGAACCAATGAAACAATAAGAAGGTCTTCCTAAATCAAGACTTGTTTGAGATGTACACATCATTTTTAACGTGATAGTCATGGGATTGCTCCTTTTGATGCAAATCACATTAAAACGAAGTAATAAGACTCCTAATCACCTCTTTCTTTCACAGTTTTAGAGAACCAATGAAATAATAAGAAGGTCTCCTTAAATGAAGACTTGTGTAAGATGTACGCATCGTTTTTAACGCGATAGTCATGGGATTGCTCCTTTTGATGCTAATCAAACTTAGAACAAAGTTATAGGACTCCTAATCACTTCTTTCTTTGACAATTTTAGTGCACCAATGAAACAATAAGAAGGTATCCCAAAATGAAGAATTGTGTGATATGAACGCATGGTTTTGAACATGATAGTCATGGGTTTCTCGTTTTGACGCAAATCAAACTAGAACGAAGTAATACAACTCTTAATCACCTCTTTCTTTTTAAATTTGAAACAACCAATGAAACAATATAAAGGTCTCCCTAAATGAAGACCTGTGTGAGATCTACGCATCGTTTTGAACGCGATACTGATGTGATTGCTCCTTTTGATGGTAATTTCAACTAGAACGAAGTAATAGGACTCATAATCACCTATATTTTGACAATTAGAGAGAACTAATGAAACATTAAGAAGGTCTCCCTAAATAAAGACTTGTGTGAGATGTACGGATCGTTTTGAAGGCACTAGTGATAGGATTGCTGCTCCTTTTGAGGCTAATCGAACTAGAACGAATTCATAGGACTCATAATCACCTCTGTCTTTGACAATTTGAGAGAACCAATGAAACAATAAGACGGTCTTCCTAAATCAAGACTTTTGTGAGATGTACACATCGTTTTTAACGCGATAGTCATGGGAGTGTTCTTTTTGATGCTAATCACATTAGAACGAAGTAATAAGACTCATAATCACCTCCTTCTTTGACAATTTTAGAGAACCAATGAAACAATAAGAAAGTCTGCTTAAATGAAGACTTGTGTGAGATGTACGCATCGTTTTTAACGCGATACTCATGGGATTGGTCCTTTTAATGCTAATCAAAATTAGAACGAAGTTACAGGACTCCTAATCACATCTTTCTTTGACAATTTTAGTGCACCAATGAAACAATAAGAAGGTATCCCTAAATGAAGAATTGTGTGATATGAACGCATGGTTTTGAACGCGATAGTCATGGGTTTCTCGTTTTGCTGCTAATCAAACTAGAACGAAGTAATACAACTCTTAATCATCTCTTTCTTTTTAAATTTGAAACAACCAATGAAACAATATGAAGGTCTCCCTAAATGAAGACCTGTGTGAGATCTACGCATCGTTTGGAACGCGATAGTGATCGGATTGCTCCTTTTGATGCTAACTTCAACTAGAACGAAGTAATAGGACTCATAATCACCTATATTTTGACAATTAGAGAGAACTAATGAAACATTAAGAAGGTCTCCCTAAATGAAGACTTGTGTGAGATGTACAGATCATTTTGAAGGCACTAGTGATAGGATTGCTGCTCCTTTTGATGCTAATCAAACTAGAAGGAATTCATAGGACTCATAATCACCTCTTTCTTTGACAATTTGACTGAACCAATGAAATAATAAGAAGGCCTTCCTAAATCAAGACTTGTGTGAGATGTACACATCGTTTTTAACGCGATAGTCATGGGATTGTTCTTTTTGATGCAAATCACATTTGAACAAAGTAATAAGACTCCTAATCACCTCCTTCTTTCATAATTTTAGAGAACCAATGAAACAATAAGAAGGTCTGCTTAAATAAAGACTTGTGTGAGATGTACGCATCGTTTTTAACGCGATAGTCATGGGATTGATCCTTTTAATGCTAATCAAAATTAGAACGAAGTTATAGGACTCCTAATCACATCTTTCTTTGACAATTTTAGTGCACCAATGAAACAATAAGAAGGTATCCCTAAATGAAGAATTGTGTGATATGAACGCATGGTTTTGAATGCGATAGTCATGGATTTCTCGTTTTGATGCTAATCAAACTAGAACGAAGTAATACAACTCTTAATCACCTCTTTCTTTGTAATTTTGAAACAACCAATGAAACAATATGAAGGTCTCCCTAAATGAAGACCTGTGTGAGATCTACGCATCGTTTTGAACGCGATAGTGATGTGATTGGTCCTTTTCATGCTAATTTCAACTAGAACGAAGTAATAGGACTCATAATCACCTATATTTTGACAATTTGAGAGAGCTAATGAAACATTAGGAAGGTCTCCCTAAATGAAGACTTGTGTGAGATGTACAGATCGTTTTGAAGGCACTAGTGATAGGATTGCTGCTCCTTTTGATGCTAATCAAACTAGAACGAATTCATAGGACTCATAATCACCTCTTTCTTTGACAATTTGACAGAACCAATGAAACAATAAGAAGGTCTTCCTAAATCAAGACTTGTGTGAGATTTACACATCGTTTTTAATGCGATAGTCATGGGATTGCTCCTTTTGATGCAAATCACATTAAAACGAAGTAATAAGACTTTTAATCACCTCCTTCTTTCATTGTTTTAGAGAACCAATGAAAAAATAAGAAGGTCTCCTTAAATGAAGACTTGTGTGAGATGTACGCATCGTTTTTAACGCGATAGTCATGGGATTTCTCCTTTAGATGCTAATCAACCTTAGAACGAAGTTATAGGACTCCTAATCACATCTTTCTTTGACAATTTTAGTGCACCAATGAAACAATAAGAAGGTAACCCTAAATGAAGAATTGTGTGATATGAACACATGGTTTTGAACGCGATAGTCATGGGTTTCTCGTTTAGACGTAAATCAAACTAGAACGAAGTAATACAACTCTTAATCACCTTTTTCTTTCTAAATTTGAAACAAGCAACGAAACAATATGAAGGTCTCCCTAAATGAAGACCTGTGTGAGATCTACGCATCGTTTTGAACGTGATAGTGATGGGATTGCTCCTTTTGATGCTAATTTCAACTAGAACAAAGTAATAGTACTCATAATCACCTATTTTTGACAATTAGAGAGAACTAATGAATCATTAAGAATGTCTCCCTAAATGAAGACTTGTGTGAGATGTACGAATCGTTTTGAAGGTACTAGTGATTGGATTGCTGCTCCTTTTGAGGCTAATCAAACTATAACGAATTCATAGGACTCATAATCACCTCTTTCTTTGACAATTTGAGAGAACCAATGAAACAATAAGAAGGACTCCCTAAATCAAGACTTGTGTGAGATGTACACATCGTTTTTAATGCGATAGTCATGGGATTGCTCCTTTTGATGCTAATCAAATTAGAACGAAGTAATAAGACTCCTAATCACCTCCTTCTTTCATAATTTTAGAGAACCAATGAAACAATTAGAAGGCCTCCTTAAATGAAGACTTGTGTGCGTTTTTAACGCGATAGTCATGGGATTGCTCCTTTTGATGCTAACCAAACTTAGAACGAAGTTATAGGACTCCTAATCACCTCTTTCTTTGACAATTTTAGTGCACCAATGAAACAATAAGAAGGTATCTAAATGAAGAATTGTGTGATAGTACGCATAGTTTTGAATGCGATAATCATGGGTTTCTCATTTTGACTCTAATCCAACTAGAACGAAGTAATACAACTCTTAATCACCTATTTCTTTGTAAATTTGAAACAACCAATGGAACAATATGAAGGTCTCCCTAAATGAAGACCTGTATGAGATCTACGCATCGTTTTGAATGCGATAGTGATGTGATTGCATCTTTTGATGCTAATTTCAACTAGAACGAAGTAATAGGACTCATAATCACCTATATTTTGATAATTTGAGAGAACTAATGAAACATTTAGAAGGTCTCCCTAAATGAAGACTTGTGTGAGATGTACGGATCGTTTTGAAGGCACTAGTGATAGGATTGCTGCTCCTTTTGAGGCTAATCGAACTAAAACGAATTCATAGGACTCATAATCACCTCTTTCTTTGACAATTTGAGAGAACCAATGAAACAATAAGAAGGTCTTCCTAAATCAAGACTTGTGTGACATGTACACATCGTTTTTAACGCGATAGTCATGGGATTGCTATTTTTGATGCTAATCACATTAGAACGAAGTAATAAGACTCCTAATCACCTCCTTCTTTCACAATTTTAGAGAACCAATGAAACAATAAGAAAGTCTCCTTAAATGAAGACTTTTGTGAGATGTACGCATTGTTTTTAACGCGATAGTCATGGGATTGCTCCTTTTGATGCTAATCAAACTTAGAACGAAGTTATAGGACTCCTAATCACATCTTTCTTTGACAATTTTAGTGCACCAATGAAACAATAAGAAGGTATCCCTAAATGAAGAATTGTGTGATATGAACGCATGGTTTTGAACGCGATAGTCATGGGTTTCTCGTTTTGATGCTAATCAAACTAGAAAGAAGTAATACAACTCTTAATCACCTCTTTCTTTGTAAATTTGAAACAACCAATGAAACAATATGAAGGACTCCTTAAATGAAGACCTGTGTGAGATCTATGCATCGTTTTGAACGCGATAGTGATGTGATTGCTCCTTTTGATGCTAATTTGAACTAGAACAAAGTAATAGGACTCATAATCACCTATATTTTGACAATTTGAGAGAACTAATGAATCATTAAGAAGGTCTCCTAAATGAAGACTTGTGTGAGATGTACGGATCGTTTTGTAGGCACTAGTGATAGGATTGCTGCTCCTTTTGATGCTAATCAAACTAGAACGAATTTATAGGACTCATAATCAACTATTTCTTTGACAATTTGACAAAACCAATGAAACAATACGAAGGTCTTCCTAAATCAAGACTTGTGTGAGATGTACACATCATTTTTAGCGCGATAGTCATGGGATTGCTCCTTTTGATGCAAATCACATTAAAACAAAGTAATAAGACTCCTAATCACCTCCTTCTTTCACAGTTTTAGAGAACCAATGAAACAATAAGAAGGTCTCCTTAAATGAAGACTTGTGTGAGATGTACGCATCGTTTTTAACGCGATAGTCATGGGATTGCTCCTTTTGATGCTAATCAAACTTAGAACAAAGTTATAGGACTCCTAATCACATCTTTCTTTGACAATTTTAATGCACCAATGAAACAATAAGAAGTAACCCTAAATGAAGAATTGTGTGATATGAACGCATGGTTTTGAACGCGATAGTCACGGGTTTCTCGTTTTGACGCAAATCAAACTAGAACGAAGTAATACAACTCTTAATCACCTCTGTCTTTTTAAATTTGAAACAACCAATGAAACAATATAAAGGTCTCCCTAAATGAAGACCTGTGTGAGATCTACGCATCGTTTTGAACGCGATAGTGATGTGATTGGTCCTTTTGATGCTAATTTCAACTAGAACGAAGTAATAGGACTCATAATCACCTATATTTGGACAATTTAAGAGAACTAATGAAACATTAAGAAGGTCTCCCTAAATGAAGACTTGTGTGAGATGTACAGATCGTTTTGAAGGCACTAGTGATAGGATTGCTGCTCCTTTTGATGCTAATCAAAGTAGAACGAATTCATAGGACTCATAATCACATCTTTCTTTGACAATTTGAGAGAACCAATGAAACAATAAGAAGGTCTCCCTAAATCAAGACTTGTGTATGTACACATCGTTTTTAACGCGATAGTCATGGGATTGCTACTTTTGATGCTAATCCAATTTGAACGAAGTAATAAGACTCCTAATCACCTCCTTCTTTCCTAATTCTAGAGAACCAATGAAACAATAAGAAGGCCTCCTTAAATGAAGACTTGTGTGCGTTTTTAACGCGATAGTCATGGGATTGCTCCTTTTGATGCTAACCAAACTTAGAACGAAGTTATAGGACTCCTAATCACCTCTTTCTTTGACAATTTTAGTGCACCAATGAAACAATAAGAAGGTATCTAAATGAAGAATTGTGTGATAGTACGCATAGTTTTGAACGCGATAGTCATGGGTTTCTCATTTTGACGCTAATCAAACTAGAACGAAGTAATACAACTCTTAATCACCTATTTCTTTATAAATTTGAAACAACCAATAGAACAATATGAAGGTCTCCCTAAATGAAGACCTATGTGAGATCTACGCATCGTTTTGAATACGATAGTGATGTGATTGCTTCTTTTGATGCTAATTTCAACTATAACGAAGTAATAGGACTCATAATCACCTATATTTTGACAATTTGAGAGAACTAATGAAACATTAAGAAGGTCTCCCTAAATGAAGACTTGTGTGAGATGTACGGATCGTTTTGAAGGCACTAGTGATAGGATTGCTGCTCCTTTTGAGGCTAATCGAACTAGAACGAATTCATAGGACTCATAATCACCTCTTTCTTTGACAATTTGAGAGAACCAATGAAACAATAAGAAGGTCTTCCTAAATCAAGTCTTGTGTGACATGTACACATCGTTTTTAACGCGATAGTCATGGGATTGCTCTTTTTGATGCTAATAACATTAGAACGAAGTAATAAGACTCCTAATCACCTCATTCTTTCACAATTTTAGAGAACCAATGAAACAATAAGAAAGTCTCCTTAACATGAAGACTTTTGTGAGATGTACGCATCGTTTTTAACGCGATAGTCATGGGATTGCTCCTTTTGATGCAAATCAAACTTAGAACGAACTTATAGGACTCCTAATCACCTCTTTGTTTGACAATTTTAGTTCACCAATGAAATAATAAGAAGATATCCCTAAATGAAGAATTGTGTGATATGAACGCCTGGTTTTGAACGCGATAGTCATAGGTTTCTCGTTTTGACGCTAATCAGACTAGAACGAAGTAATGCAACTCTTAATCACCTCATTCTTTGTAAATTTGAAACAACCAACGAAACAATATGCAGGTCTCCCTAAATGAAGACCTGTGTGAGATCTACGCATCGTTTTTAACGCGATAGTGATGGGATTGCTCCTTTTGATGCTAATTTGAACTAGAACGAAGTAATAGGACTCATAATCATCTATATTTTGACAATTTAAGAGAACTAATGAAACATTAAGAAGGTCTCCTAAATGAAGACTTGTGTGAGATGTACGGATCGTTTTGTAGGCACTAGTGATAGGATTGCTGCTCCTTTTGATGCTAATCAAACTAGAACGAATTTATAGGACTCATAATCAACTCTTTCTTTTGACAATTTGACAGAACCAATGAAACAATAAGAAGGTCTTCCTAAATCAAGACTTGTGTGAGATGTACACATCATTTTTAACGCGATAGTCATGGGATTGCTCTTTTTGATGCAAATCACATTAAAACGAAGTAATAAGACTCCTAATCACCTCCTTCTTTCACAGTTTTAGGGAACCAATGAAACAATAAGAAGGTCTCCTTAAATGAAGACTTGTGTGAGATGTACGCATCATTTTTAACGCGATAGTCATGGGATTGCTCCTTTTGATGCTAATCAAACTTAGAACATAGTTATAGGACTCCTAATCACATCTTTCTTTGACAATTTTAGTGCACCAATGAAACAATAAGAAGGTAACCCTAAATGAAGAATTGTGTGATATGAACGCATGGTTTTGAACGCGATAGTCATGGGTTTCTCGTTTTGACGCAAATCAAACTAGAACGAAGTAATACAACTCTTAATCACCTTTTTCTTTTTAAATTTGAAACAAGCAACGAAACAATATGAAGGTCTTCCTAAATGAAGACCTGTGTGAGATCTACGCATCGTTTTGAACGCGATAGTGATGGGATTGCTTCTTTTGATGCTAATTTCAACTAGAACGAAGTAATAGGACTCATAATCACCTATTTTTGACAATTAGAGAGAACTAATGAATCATTAAGAATGTCTCCCTAAATGAAGACTCGTGTGAGATGTACGAATCGTTTTGAAGATACTAGTGATAGGATTGCTGCTCCTTTTGAGGCTAATCAAACTATAACGAATTCATAGGACTCATAATCACCCCTTTCTTTGACAATTTGAGAGAGCCAATGAAACAATAAGAAGGACTCCCTAAATCAAGACTTGTGTGAGATGTACACATCGTTTTTAACGCGATAGTCCTGGGATTTCTCCTTTTGATGCTAATTAAATTAGAACGAAGTAATAAGACTCCTAATCACCTACTTCTTTCATAATTTTAGAGAACCAATGAAACAATAAGAAGACCTCCTTAAATGTAGACTTGTGTGAGATGTACGCATCGTTTTTAACGCGATAGTCATGGGATTGCTCCTTTTTAGGCTAATCAAACTTAGAACGAAGTTATAGGACTCCTAATCACCTCTTTCTTTGACAATTTTAGTGCACCAATGAAACAATAAGAAGGTATCTAAATGAAGAATTGTGTGATAGTACGCATGGTTTTGAACGCGATAGTCATGGGTTTCTTATTTTGACGCTAATCAAACTAGAACAAAGTAATACAACTCTTAATCACCTCTTTCTTTGTAAATTTGAAACAACCAATGGAACAATATGAAGGTCTCCCTAAATGAAGACCTGTGTGAGATCTACGCATCGTTTTGAACGAGACAGTGATGGGATTGCTCCTTTTGATGCTAATTTTAGCTAAAACGATGTAATAGGTCTCATAATCACCTATATTTTGACAATTTGAGAGAACAAATGAAATATTAAGAAGGTCTCCCTAAATGAAGACTTGTGTGAGATGTACGGATAGTTTTGAAGGCACTAGTGCTATGATTGCTGCTCGTTTTGATGCTAATCAAACTAGAACGAATTCATAGGACTCATAATCACCTCTTTCTTTAACAATTTGAGAGAACCAATGAAATAATAAGAAGGACTTTCTAAATCAAGACTTGTGTGAGATGTACACATCGTTTTTAACGCGATAGTCATGGGATTGCTCCTTTTGATGCTAATCACATTAGAACGAAGTAAGAAGAATCCTAATCACCTCCTTCTTTCACAATTTTAGAGAACCAATGAAACAATAAGAAGGTCTCCTTAAATGAAGATTTATGTGAGATGTACGCATATTTTTTAACGCGATAGTCATGGGATTGCTCCTTTTGATGCTAATCAAACTTAGAACGAAGTTATAGGACTACTAATCACATCTTTCTTTAACAATTTTAGTGCACCAATGAAACATTAAGAAGGTATCCCTAAATGAAGAATTGTGTGATATGAACGCATGGTTTTGAACGCGATAGTCATCGGTTTCTCGTTTTGATGCTAATCAAACTAGAACGAAGTAATACAACTCTTAATCATATCTTTCTTTGAAAATTTGAAACAACCAATGAAACAATATGAAGGTCTCCCTAAATGAAGACCTGTGTGAGATCTACGCATCGTTTTGAACGCGATAGTGATGTGATTGCTCCTTTTGATGCTAATTTCAACTAGAACGAAGTAATAGGACTCATAATCACCTATATTTTGACAATTTGAGAGAACTAATGAAACATTAAGAAGGTCTCCCTAAATGAAGACTTGTGTGAGATGTACGGATCGTTTTGAAGGCACTAGTGATAGGATTGCTGCTCCTTTTGATGCTAATCAAACTAGAACGAATTCATAGGACTCATAATCACCTATTTCTTTGACAATTTGATAGAACCAATGAAACAATAAGAAGGTCTTCCTAAATCAAGACTTGTGTGAGATGTACACATCGTTTATAACGCGATAGTCATGGGATTGCTCCTTTTGATGCAAATCACATTTAAACGAAGTAATAAGACACCTAATCACCTCCTTCTTTCACAGTTTTAGAGAACCAATGAAACAATAAGAAGGTCTCCTTAAATGAAGACTTGTGTGAGATGTACGCATTATTTTTAACGCGATAGTCATGGGATTGTTCCTTTTGATGCTAATCAAACTTAGAACAAAGTTGTAGGACTCCTAATCACCTCTTTGTTTGACAATTTTAGTGCACCAATGAAACAATAAGAAGGTAACCCTAAATGAAGAATTGTGTGATATGAACGCATGGTTTTGAACGCGATAGTCATGGGTTTCTCGTTTTGACGCTAATCAAACTAGAACGAAGTAATACAACTCTCACCTCTTTCTTTGTAAATTTGAAACAACCAACAAAACGATATGAAGGTCTCCCTAAATGAAGACCTGTGTGAGATCTACGCATCGTTTTGAACGTGATAGTGATGGGATTGCTCCTTTTCATGCTAATTTCAACTAGAACGAAGTAATAGGACTCATAATCACTTATATTTTGACAATTTGAGAGAACTAATGAAACATTAAGAATGTCTCCCTAAATGAAGACTTGTGTGAGATGTACGGATCGTTTTGAATGTACTAGTGCTATGACTGCTGCTCCTTTTGATGCTAATCAAACTAGAACGAATTCATAGGACTCATAATCACCTCTTTCTTTGACAATTTGAGAGAACCAATGAAACAATAAGAAGCACTCCCTAAATCAAGACTTGTGTGAGATGTACACATCAGTTTTAACGCGATAGTCATGGGATTGCTCCTTTTGATGCTAATCAAATTAGAACGAAGTAATAAGACTCCTAATCACATCCTTCTTTCATAATTTTAGAGAACCAATGAAACAATAAGAAGGCCTCCTTAAATGAAGACTTGTGTGAGATGTACGCATCGTTTTTAACGCGATAGTCATGGGATTGCTCCTTTTGATGCTAATCAAACTTAGAACGAAGTTATAGGACTCCTAATCACATCTTTCTTTGACAATTTTAGTGCACCAATGAAACAATAAGAAGGTAACCCTAAATGAAGAATTGTGTGATATGAACGCATGGTTTTGAACGCGATAGTCATGGGTTTCTCGTTTTGACGCAAATCAAACTAGAACGAAGTAATACAACTCTTAATCACCTTTTTCTTTTTAAATTTGAAACAAGCAACGAAACAATATGAAGGTCTCCCTAAATGAAGACCTGTGTGAGATCTACGCATCGTTTTGAACGCGATAGTGATGGATTGCTCCTTTTGATGCTAATTTCAACTAGAACGAAGTAATAGGACTCATAATCACCTATTTTTGACAATTAGAGAGAACTAATGAATCATTAAGAATGTCTCCCTAAATGAAGACTTGTGTGAGATGTACGAATAGTTTTGAAGGCTACTAGTGCTAGGATTGCTGCTCCTTTGAGGCTAATCAAACTAGAACGAATTCATAGGACTCATAATCACCTCTTTCTTTGACAATTTGAGAGAACCAATGAAAACAATTAAGAAGGCACTCCCTAAATCAAGACTTGTGTGAGATGTACACATCGTTTTTAACGCGATAGTCATGGGATTGCTCCTTTTGATGCTAATTAAATTAGAACGAAGTAATAAGACTCCTAATCACCTCCTTCTTTCATAATTTTAGAGAACCAATGAAACAATAAGAAGGCCTCCTTAAATGTAGACTTGTGTGAGATGTACGCATCGTTTTTAACGCGATAGTCATGGGATTGCTCCTTTTTAAGCTAATCAAACTTAGAACGAAGTTATAGGACTCCTAATCACCTCTTTCTTTGACAATTTTAGTGCACCAATGAAACAATAAGAAGGTATCTAAAGGAAGAATTGTGTGATAGTACGCATGCTTTTGAACGCGATAGTCATGGGTTTCTCATTTTGACGCTAATCAAACTAGAACAAAGTAATACAACTCTTAATCACCTCTTTCTTTGTAAATTTGAAACAACCAATGGAACAATATGAAGGTCACCCTAAATGAAGACCTGTGTGAGATCTACGCATCGTTTTGAATGCGATAGTGATGTGATTGCTTCTTTTGATGCTAATTTCAACTAGAACGAAGTAATAGGACTCATAATCACCTATATTTAGACAATTTGAGAGAACTAATGAAACATTAAGAAGGTCTCCCTAAATGAAGACTTGTGTGAGATGTACGGATCGTTTTGAAGTTACTAGTGATAGGATTGCTGCTCCTTTTGATGCTAATCGAACTAGAACGAATTCATAGGACTCATAATCACCTCTTTCTTTGACAATTTGAGAGAACCAATGAAACAATAAGAAGGTCTTCCTAAATCAAGACTTGTGTGACATGTACACATCGTTTTTAACGCGATAGTCATGGGATTGCTCTTTTTGATGCTAATCACATTAGAACGAAGTAATAAGACTCCTTATCACCTCCTTCTTTCACAATTTTAGAGAACCAATGAAACAATAAGAAGGTCTCCTTAAATGAAGACTTATGTGAGATGTACGCATATTTTTTAACGCGATAGTCATGGGATTGCTCCTTTTGATGTTAATCAAACTTAGAACGAAGTTATAGGACTACTAATCACATCTTTCTTTAACAATTTTAGTGCACCAATGAAACATTAAGAAGGTATCCCTAAATGAAGAATTGTGTGATATGAACGCATGGTTTTGAACGCGATAGTCATGGGTTTCTCGTTTTGATGCTAATCAAACTAGAACGAAGTAATACAACTCTTAATCATATCTTTCTTTGAAAATTTAAAACAACCAATGAAACAATATGAAGGTCTCCCTAAATGAAGACCTGTGTGAGATCTACGCATCGTTTTGAACGCGATAGTGATGTGATTGCTCCTTTTGATGCTAATTTCAACTAGAACGAAGTAATAGGACTCATAATCACCTATATTTTGACAATTTGAGAGAACTAATGAAACATTAAGAATGTCTCGCTAAATGAAGACTTGTGTGAGATGTACGGATCGTTTTGAAGGCACTAGTGATAGGATTGCTGCTCCTTTTGATGCTAATCAAACTAGAACGAATTCATAGGACTCATAATCACCTCTTTCTTTGACAATTTGACAGAACCAATGAAACAATAAGAAGGTCTTCCGAAATCAAGACTTGTGTGAGATGTACACATCGTTTATAATGCGATAGTCATGGCATTGCTCCTTTTGATGCAAATCTCATTAAAACGAAGTAATAAGACACCTAATCACCTCCTTCTTTCACAGTTTTAGAGAACCAATGAAACAATAAGAAGGTCTCCTTAAATGAAGACTTGTGTGAGATGTACGCATTGTTTTTAACGCGATAGTCATGGGATTGTTCCTTTTGATGCTAATCAAACTTAGAACAAAGTTGTAGGACTCCTAATCACCTCTTTGTTTGACAATTTTAGTGCACCAATGAAACAATAAGAAGGTAACCCTAAATGAAGAATTGTGTGATATGAACGCATGGTTTTGAACGCGATAGTCATGGGTTTCTCGTTTTGACGCTAATCAAACTAGAACGAAGTAATACAACTCTTAATCACCTCTGTCTTTGTAAATTTGAAACAACCAACAAAACAATATGAAGGTCTCCCTAAATGAAGACCTGTGTGAGATCCACGCATCGTTTTGAACGTGATAGTGATGGGATTGCTCCTTTTCATGCTAATTTCAACTAGAACGAAGTAATAGGACTCATAATCACTTATATTTTGACAATTTGAGAGAACTAATGAAACATTAAGAATGTCTCCCTAAATGAAGACTTGTGTGAGATGTACGGATCGTTTTGAATGTACTACTGCTATGACTGCTGCTCCTTTTGATGTTAATCAAACTAGAACGAATTCGTAGGACTCATAATCACCTCTTTCTTTGACAATTTGAGAGAACCAATGAAACAATAAGAAGCACTCCCTAAATCAAGACTTGTGTGAGATGTACACATCGTTTTAACGCGATAGTCATGGGATTGCTCCTTTTGATGCTAATCAAATTAGAACGAAGTAATAAGACTCCTAATCACCTCCTTCTTTCATAATTTTAGAGAACCAATGAAACAATAAGAAGGCCTCCTTAAATGAAGACTTGTGTGAGATGTACGCATCGTTTTTAACGCGATAGTCATGGGATTGCTCCTTTTGATGCTAATCAAACTTAGAACGAAGTTATAGGACTCCTAATCACATCTTTCTTTGACAATTTTAGTGCACCAATGAAACAATAAGAAGGTAACCCTAAATGAAGAATTGTGTGATATGAACGCATGGTTTTGAACGCGATAGTCATGGGTTTCTCGTTTTGACGCAAATCAAACTAGAACGAAGTAATACAACTCTTAATCACCTTTTTCTTTTTAAATTTGAAACAAGCAACGAAACAATATGAAGGTCTCCCTAAATGAAGACCTGTGTGAGATCTACGCATCGTTTTGAACGCGATAGTGATGGAATTGCTCCTTTTGATGCTAATTTCAACTAGAACGAAGTAATAGGACTCATAATCACCTATTTTTGACAATTAGAGAGAACTAATGAATCATTAAGAATGTCTCCCTAAATGAAGACTCGTGTGAGATGTACGAATCGTTTTGAAGGTACTAGTGATAGGATTGCTGCTCCTTCTGAGGCTAATCGAACTAGAACGAATTCATAGGACTCATAATCACCTCTTTCTTTGAAAATTTGAGAGAACCAATGAAACAATAAGATGGTCTCCCTAAATCAAGACTTGTGTGAGATGTACACATCGTTTTTAACGCGATAGTCATGGGATTGCTCCTTTTGATGCTAATTAAATTAGAACGAAGTAATAAGACTCCTAATCACCTCCTTCTTTCATAATTTTAGAGAACCAATGAAACAATAAGAAGGCCTCCTTAAATGTAGACTTGTGTGAGATGTACGCATCGTTTTTAACGCGATAGTCATGGGATTGCTCCTTTTTAAGCTAATCAAACTTAGAACGAAGTTATAGGACTCCTAATCACCTCTTTCTTTGACAATTTTAGTGCACCAATGAAACAATAAGAAGGTATCTAAAGGAAGAATTGTGTGATAGTACGCATGCTTTTGAACGCGATAGTCATGGGTTTCTCATTTTGACGCTAATCAAACTAGAACAAAGTAATACAACTCTTAATCACCTCTTTCTTTGTAAATTTGAAACAACCAATGGAACAATATGAAGGTCACCCTAAATGAAGACCTGTGTGAGATCTACGCATCGTTTTGAATGCGATAGTGATGTGATTGCTTCTTTTGATGCTAATTTCAACTAGAACGAAGTAATAGGACTCATAATCACCTATATTTAGACAATTTGAGAGAACTAATGAAACATTAAGAAGGTCTCCCTAAATGAAGACTTGTGTGAGATGTACGGATCGTTTTGAAGTTACTAGTGATAGGATTGCTGCTCCTTTTGATGCTAATCGAACTAGAACGAATTCATAGGACTCATAATCACCTCTTTCTTTGACAATTTGAGAGAACCAATGAAACAATAAGAAGGTCTTCCTAAATCAAGACTTGTGTGACATGTACACATCGTTTTTAACGCGATAGTCATGGGATTGCTCTTTTTGATGCTAATCACATTAGAACGAAGTAATAAGACTCCTTATCACCTCCTTCTTTCACAATTTTAGAGAACCAATGAAACAATAAGAAGGTCTCCTTAAATGAAGACTTATGTGAGATGTACGCATATTTTTTAACGCGATAGTCATGGGATTGCTCCTTTTGATGTTAATCAAACTTAGAACGAAGTTATAGGACTACTAATCACATCTTTCTTTAACAATTTTAGTGCACCAATGAAACATTAAGAAGGTATCCCTAAATGAAGAATTGTGTGATATGAACGCATGGTTTTGAACGCGATAGTCATGGGTTTCTCGTTTTGATGCTAATCAAACTAGAACGAAGTAATACAACTCTTAATCATATCTTTCTTTGAAAATTTAAAACAACCAATGAAACAATATGAAGGTCTCCCTAAATGAAGACCTGTGTGAGATCTACGCATCGTTTTGAACGCGATAGTGATGTGATTGCTCCTTTTGATGCTAATTTCAACTAGAACGAAGTAATAGGACTCATAATCACCTATATTTTGACAATTTGAGAGAACTAATGAAACATTAAGAATGTCTCGCTAAATGAAGACTTGTGTGAGATGTACGGATCGTTTTGAAGGCACTAGTGATAGGATTGCTGCTCCTTTTGATGCTAATCAAACTAGAACGAATTCATAGGACTCATAATCACCTCTTTCTTTGACAATTTGACAGAACCAATGAAACAATAAGAAGGTCTTCCGAAATCAAGACTTGTGTGAGATGTACACATCGTTTATAATGCGATAGTCATGGCATTGCTCCTTTTGATGCAAATCTCATTAAAACGAAGTAATAAGACACCTAATCACCTCCTTCTTTCACAGTTTTAGAGAACCAATGAAACAATAAGAAGGTCTCCTTAAATGAAGACTTGTGTGAGATGTACGCATTGTTTTTAACGCGATAGTCATGGGATTGTTCCTTTTGATGCTAATCAAACTTAGAACAAAGTTGTAGGACTCCTAATCACCTCTTTGTTTGACAATTTTAGTGCACCAATGAAACAATAAGAAGGTAACCCTAAATGAAGAATTGTGTGATATGAACGCATGGTTTTGAACGCGATAGTCATGGGTTTCTCGTTTTGACGCTAATCAAACTAGAACGAAGTAATACAACTCTTAATCACCTCTGTCTTTGTAAATTTGAAACAACCAACAAAACAATATGAAGGTCTCCCTAAATGAAGACCTGTGTGAGATCCACGCATCGTTTTGAACGTGATAGTGATGGGATTGCTCCTTTTCATGCTAATTTCAACTAGAACGAAGTAATAGGACTCATAATCACTTATATTTTGACAATTTGAGAGAACTAATGAAACATTAAGAATGTCTCCCTAAATGAAGACTTGTGTGAGATGTACGGATCGTTTTGAATGTACTACTGCTATGACTGCTGCTCCTTTTGATGTTAATCAAACTAGAACGAATTCGTAGGACTCATAATCACCTCTTTCTTTGACAATTTGAGAGAACCAATGAAACAATAAGAAGCACTCCCTAAATCAAGACTTGTGTGAGATGTACACATCGTTTTAACGCGATAGTCATGGGATTGCTCCTTTTGATGCTAATCAAATTAGAACGAAGTAATAAGACTCCTAATCACCTCCTTCTTTCATAATTTTAGAGAACCAATGAAACAATAAGAAGGCCTCCTTAAATGAAGACTTGTGTGAGATGTACGCATCGTTTTTAACGCGATAGTCATGGGATTGCTCCTTTTGATGCTAATCAAACTTAGAACGAAGTTATAGGACTCCTAATCACATCTTTCTTTGACAATTTTAGTGCACCAATGAAACAATAAGAAGGTAACCCTAAATGAAGAATTGTGTGATATGAACGCATGGTTTTGAACGCGATAGTCATGGGTTTCTCGTTTTGACTCAAATCAAACTAGAACGAAGTAATACAACTCTTAATCACCTTTTTCTTTTTAAATTTGAAACAAGCAACGAAACAATATGAAGGTCTCCCTAAATGAAGACCTGTGTGAGATCTACGCATCGTTTTGAACGCGATAGTGATGGAATTGCTCCTTTTGATGCTAATTTCAACTAGAACGAAGTAATAGGACTCATAATCACCTATTTTTGACAATTAGAGAGAACTAATGAATCATTAAGAATGTCTCCCTAAATGAAGACTCGTGTGAGATGTACGAATCGTTTCGAAGGTACTAGTGATAGGATTGCTGCTCCTTCTGAGGCTAATCGAACTAGAACGAATTCATAGGACTCATAATCACCTCTTTCTTTGAAAATTTGAGAGAACCAATGAAACAATAAGATGGTCTCCCTCAATCAAGACTTGTGTGAGATGTACACATCGTTTTTAACGCGATAGTCATGGGATTGCTCCTTTTGATGCTAATTAAATTAGAACGAAGTAATAAGACTCCTAATCACCTCCTTCTTTCATAATTTTAGAGAACCAATGAAACAATAAGAAGGCCTCCGTAAATGTAGACTTGTGTGAGATGTACGCATCGTTTTTAACGCGATAGTCATGGGATTGCTCCTTTTTAAGCTAATCAAACTTAGAACGAAGTTATAGGACTCCTAATCACCTCTTTCTTTGACAATTTTAGTGCACCAATGAAACAATAAGAAGGTATCTAAAGGAAGAATTGTGTGATAGTACGCATGCTTTTGAACGCGATAGTCATGGGTTTCTCATTTTGACGCTAATCAAACTAGAACAAAGTAATACAACTCTTAATCACCTCTTTCTTTGTAAATTTGAAACAACCAATGGAACAATATGAAGGTCACCCTAAATGAAGACCTGTGTGAGATCTACGCATCGTTTTGAATGCGATAGTGATGTGATTTCTTCTTTTGATGCTAATTTCAACTAGAACGAAGTAATAGGACTCATAATCACCTATATTTAGACAATTTGAGAGAACTAATGAAACATTAAGAAGGTCTCCCTAAATGAAGACTTGTGTGAGATGTACGGATCGTTTTGAAGTTACTAGTGATAGGATTGCTGCTCCTTTTGATGCTAATCGAACTAGAACGAATTCATAGGACTCATAATCACCTCTTTCTTTGACAATTTGAGAGAACCAATGAAACAATAAGAAGGTCTTCCTAAATCAAGTCTTGTGTGACATGTACACATCGTTTTTAACGCGATAGTCATGGGATTGCTCTTTTTGATGCTAATCACATTAGAACGAAGTAATAAGACTCCTTATCACATCCTTTTTTCTTAATTTTAGAGAACCAATGAAACAATAAGAAAGTCTCCTTAAATGAAAACTTTTGTGAGATGTACGCATCGTTTTTAACGCGATAGTCATGGGATTGCTCCTTCTGATGCTAATCAAACTTAGAATGAAGTTATAGGACTCCTAATCACATCTTTCTTTGACAATTTTAGTACACCAATGAAACAATAAGAAGGTATCCCTAAATGAAGAATTGTGTGAGATGAACGCATGGTTTTGAACGCGATAGTCATGGGTTTCTCGTTTTGACGCAAATCAAAGTAGAACGAAGTAATACAACTCTTAATCACCTCTTTCTTTTTAAATTTGAAACAACCAATGAAACAATATGAAGGTCTCCTTAAATGAAGACCTGTGTGAGATCTACGCATCGTTTTGAACGCGATAGTGATGTGATTGCTCCTTTTGATGCTAATTTCGACTAGAACAAAGTAATAGGACTCATAATCACCTATATTTTGACAATTTGAGAGAACTAATGAAACATTAAGAAGGTCTCCCTAAATGAAGACTTGTGTGAGATGTACGGATCGTTTTGAAGGCACTAGTGATAGGATTGCTGCTCCTTTTGAGGCTAATCGAACTAGAACGAATTCATAGGACTCATAATCACATCTTTCTTTGACAATTTGAGAGAACCAATGAAACAATAAGAAGGTCTTCCTAAATCAAGACTTTTGTGAGATGTACACATCGTTTTTAACGCGATAGTCATGGGATTGTTCTTTTTGATGCAAATCAGATTAGAACGAAGTAATAAGACTCCTAATCACCTCCTTCTTTCACAATTTTAGAGAACCAATGAAACAATAAGAAAGTCTGCTTAAATGAAAACTTGTGTGAGATGTACGCATCGTTTTTAACGCGATATTCATGGGATTGCTCCTTTTAATGCTAATCAAAATTAGAACGAAGTTATAGGACTCCTAATCACATCTTTCTTTGACAATTTTAGTGCACCAATGAAACAATAAGAAGGTAACCCTAAATGAAGAATTGTGTGATATGAACGCATGGTTTTGAACGCGATAGTCATGGGTTTCTCGTTTTAACGCAAATCAAACTAGAACGAAGTAATACAACTCTTAATCACCTCTTTCTTTTTAAATTTGAAACAACCAATGAAACAATATGAAGGACTCCTTAAATGAAGACCTGTGTGAGATCTATGCATCGTTTTGAACGCGATAGTGATGTGATTGCTCCTTTTGATGCAAATCACATTAAAACGAAGTAATAAGACTCCTAATCACCTCCTTCTTTCACAGTTTTAGAGAACCAATGAAACAATAAGAAGGTCTCCTTAAATGAAGACTTGTGCGAGATGTACGCATCGTTTTTAACGCGATAGTCATGGGCTTGCTCCTTTTGATGCTAATCAAACTTAGAACGAAGTTATAGCACTCCTAATCACATCTTTCTTTGACAATTTTAGTGCACCAATAAAACAATAAGAAGGTAACACTAAATGAAGAATTGTGTGATATGAACGCATGGTTTTGAACGCGATAGTCAGGGGCATCTCGTTTTGACACAAATCAAACTAGAACGAAGTAATACAACTCTTAATCACCACTTTCTTTGTAAATTTGAAACAACCAATGAAACAATATGAAGGTCTCCCTAAATGAAAAGCCTGTGTGAGATCTACGCATCGTTTTGAACGCGATAGTAATGTGATTGGTCCTTTTGATGCTAATTTCAACTAGAACGAAGTAATAGGACTCATAATCACCTATATTTTGACAATTTGAGAGAACTAATGAAACATTAAGAAGGTCTCCCTAAATGAAGACTTGTGTGAGATGTACGGATCGTTTTGAAGGCACTAGTTATACGATTGCTGCTCCTTTTGATGCTAATCAAACTAGAACGAATTCATAGGACTCATAATCACCTCTTTCTTGACAATTTGACAGAACCAATGAAACAATAAGAAGGTCTTCCTAAATGAATACTTGTGTGAGATGTACACATCGTTTATAACGCGATTGTCATGGGATTGCTCCTTTTGATGCAAATCACATTAAAACGAAGTAATAAGACACCTAATCACCTCCTTCTTTCACAGTTTTAGAGAACCAATGAAACAATAAGAAGGCCTCCTTAAATGAAGACTTATGTGAGATGTACGCATCGTTTTTAACGCGATAGTCATGGGATTGCCCTTTTCATGCTAATCAAACGTAGAACGAAGTTGTAGGACTCCTAATCACCTCTTTGTTTGACAATTTTAGTGCACCAATGAAACAATAAGAAGGTAACCCTAAATGAAGAATTGTGTGATATGAACGCATGGTTTTGAACGCGATAGTCATGGGTTTCTCGTTTTGACGCTAATCAAACTAGAACGAAGTAATACAACTCTTAATCACCTCTTTCTTTGTAAATTTGAAACAACCAACAAAACAATATGAAGGTCTCCCTAAATGAAGACCTGTGTGAGATCTACGCATCGTTTTGAACGCGATAGTGATGGGATTGCTCCTTTTCATGCTAATTTCAACTAGAACGAAGTAATAGGACTCATAATCACTTATATTTTGACAGTTTGAGAGAACTAATGAAACATTAAGATTGTCTCCCTAAATGAAGACTTGTGTCGAGATGTACGGATCGTTTTGAATATACTAGTGCTATGACTGCTGCTCCTTTTGATGCTAATCAAACTAGAACGAATTCATAGGACTCATAATCACCTCTTTCTTTGACAATTTGAGAGAACCAATGAAACAATAAGAAGCACTCCCTAAATCAAGACTTGTGTGAGATGTACACATCGTTTTAACGCGATAGTTATGGGATTGCTCCTTTTGATGCTAATCAAATTAGAACGAAGTAATAAGACTCCTAATCACCTCCTTCTTTCATAATTTTAGAGAACCAATGAAACAATAAGAAGGCCTCCTTAAATGAAGACTTGTGTGAGATGTACGCATCGTTTTTAACGCGATAGTCATGGGATTGCTCCTTTTAATGCTAATCAAACTTAGAACGAAGTTATGGGACTCCTAATCACCTCTTTCTTTGACAATTTAGTGCACTGATGAAATAATAAAATGGTATCTAAATGAAGAATTGTGTGAAAGTACGCATGGTTTTGAACGCGATAGTCATGGGTTTCTCATTTTGACGCTAATCAAACTAGAACGAAGTAATACAACTCTTAATCACCTCTTTCTTTGTAAATTTGAAACAACCAATGGAACAATATGAAGGTCTCCCTAAATGAAGACCTGTGTGAGATATACGCATCGTTTTGAACGCGATAGTGATGTGATTGCTTCTTTTGATGCTAATTTCAACTAGAACGAAGTAATAGGACTCATAATCACTTATATTTTGACAATTTGAGAGAACTAATGAAACATTAAGAAGGTCTCCCTAAATGAAGACTTGTGTGAGATGTACGGATCGTTTTGAAGGCACTAGTGATAGGATTGCTGCTCCTTTTGATGCTAATCAAACTAGAACGAATTCATAGGACTCATAATCACCTCTTTCTTTGATAATTTGACAGAACCAATGAAACAATAAGAAGGTCTTCCTAAATCAAGACTTGTGTGAGATGTACACATCAGTTTTTAACGCGATAGTCATGGGATTGCTCCTTTTGATGCAAATCACATTAAAACGAAGTAATAAGACTCCTAATCACCTCCTTCTTTCACAGTTTTAGAGAACCAATGAAACAATTAAGAAGGTCTCCTTAAATGAAGACTTGTGTGAGATGTACGCATCGTTTTTAACGGCGATAGTCATGGGATTGCTCCTTTTGATGCTAATCAAACTTAGAACAAAGTTATAGGACTCCTAATCACATCTTTCTTTGACAATTTTAGTGCACCAATGAAACAATAAAAAGGTAACCCTAAATGAAGAATTGTGTGATATGAACGCATGGTTTTGAACGCGATAGTCATGGGTTTCTCGTTTTGACGCAAATCAAACTAGAACGAAGTAATACAACTCTTAATCACCTCTTTCTTTGTAAATTTGAAACAACCAATGAAACAATATGAAGGTCTCCCTAAATGAAGACCTGTGTGAGATCTACGCATCGTTTTGAACGCGATAGTGATGTGATTGCTCCTTTTGATGCTAATTTCAACTAGAACGAAGTAATAGGACTCATAATCACCTATATTTTGACAATTTGAGAGAACTAATGAAACATTAAGAAGGTCTCCCTAAATGAAGACTTGTGTGAGATGTACGGATCGTTTTGAAGGCACTAGTGATAGGATTGCTGCGCCTTTTGATGCTAATCAAACTAGAACGAATTCATAGGACTCATAATCACCTCTTTCTTTGACAATTTGACAGAACCAATGAAATAATAAGAAGATCTTCGTAAATCAAGACTTCTGTGAGATGTACACATCGTTTTTAATGCGGTAGTCATTGGATAGCTCCTTTTGATGCAAATCACATTAAAACGAAGTAATAAGACTCCTAATCACCTCCTTCTTTCATTGTTTTAGAGAACCAATGAAACAATAAGAAGGTCTCCTTAAATGAAGACTTGTGTGAGATGTACGCATCGTTTTTAACGTGATAGTCATGGGATTGCTCCTTTTGATGCTAATCAAACTTAGAACGAAGTTATAGGACTCTTAATCACATCTTTCTTTGACAATTTTAGTGCACCAATGAAACAATAAGAAGGTAACCCTAAATGAAGAATTGTATGATATGAACGCATGGTTTTGAACGCGATAGTCATGGGTTTCTCGTTTTGACGCAAATCAAACTAGAACGAAGTAATACAACTCTGAATCACCTTTTTATTTGTAAATTTGAAACAAGCAACGAAACAATATGAAGGTCTCCCTAAATGAAGACCTGTGTGAGATCTACGCATCGTTTTGAACGCGATAGTGATGGATTGCTCCTTTTGATGCTAATTTCAACTAGAACGAAGTAATAGGACTCATAATCACCTATATTTTGACAATTTAGAGAGAACTAATGAATCATTAAGAATGTCTCCCTAAATGAAGACTTGTGTGAGATGTACGGATCGTTTTGAAGGCACTAGTGATAGGATTGCTGCTCCTTTTGATGCTAATCAAACTAGAACGAATTCATAGGACTCATAATCACCTCTTTCTTTGACAATTTGAGAGAACCAATGAAACAATAAGAAGGATCTTCCTAAATCAAGACTTGTGTGAGATGTACACATCGTTTTTAACGCGATAGTCATGGGATTGCTCTTTTTGATGCTAATCAAATTAGAACAAAGTAATAAGACTCCTAATCACCTCCTTCTTTCATAATTTTAGAGAACCAATGAAACAATAAGAAGGCCTCCTTAAATAAAGACTTGTGTGAGATGTACACATCGTTTTTAATGCGATAGTTATGGGATTGCTCCTTTTGATGCTAATCAAACTTAGAACGAAGTTATAGGACTCCTAATCACCTCTTTCTTTGATAATTTTAGTGCACCAATGAAACAATAAGAATGTATCTAAATGAAGAATTGTGTGATAGTACGCATGGTTTTGAACGCGATAGTCATGGGTTTCCCATTTTGACGCTAATCAAACTAGAACAAAGTAATACAACTCTTAATCACCACTTTCTTTGTAAATTTGAAACAACCAATGGAACAATATGAAGGTCTCCCTAAATGAAGACCTGTGTGAGATCTACGCATCGTTTTAAATGCGATAGTGACGTGATTGCTTCTTTTGATGCTAATTTCAACTAGAACGAAGTAATAGGACTCATAATCACCTATATTTTGACAATTTGAGAGAACTAATGAAACATTAAGAAGGTCTCCCAAAATGAAGACTTGTGTGAGATGTACGGATCGTTTTGAAGGCATTAGAGATAGGATTGCTGCTCCTTTTGATGCTAATAAACTAGAACGAATTCATAGGACTCATAACCACCTCTTTCTTTGACAATTTGAGAGAACCAATGAAACAATAAGAAGGTCTTCCTAAATCAAGACTTGTGTGAGATGTTCACATTATTTTTAACGCGATAGTCATGGGATTGCTCCTTTTGATGCAAATCACATTAAAACGAAGTAATAAGACTCCTAATCACCTCCTTCTTTCACAATATTAGAGAACCAATGAAACAATATGAAGGTCTCCTTAAATGAAGACTTGTGTGAGATGTACACATCGTTTTTAACGCAATAGTCATGGGATTGCTCCTTTTGATGCTAATCAAACTTAGAACGAAGTTATAGGACTCCTAATCACATCTTTCTTTGACAATTTTAGAGCCCCAATGAAACAATAAGAAGGTAACCCTAAATGAAGAATTGTGTGATATGAACGCATGGTTTTGAACGCGATAGCCAGGGGCTTCTCGTTTTGACGCAAATCAAACTAGAACGAAGTAATACAACTCTTAATAACCTTTTTCTTTTTGAATTTGAAACAACCAACGAAACAATATGAAGGTCTCCCTAAATGAAGACCTATGTGAGATCTACGCATCGTTTTGAACGCGATAGTGATGGGATTGCTCCTTTTGATGCTAATTTCAACTAGAACGAAGTAATAGGACTCATAATCACCTATATTTTGACAATTTGAGAGAACTAATGAAACATGAAGAAGGTCTCCCTAAATGAAGACTTGTGTGAGATGTACGGATCGTTTTGAAGGCACTAGTGATAGGATTGCTGCTCCTTTTGATGCTAATCAAACTAGAACGAATTCATAGGACTCATAATCACCTCTTTCTTTGACAATTTGAGAGAACCAATGAAACAATAAGAAGGTCTTCCTAAATCAAGACTTGTGTGAGATGTACACATCGTTTTTAACGCGATAGTCATGGGATTGCTCCTTTTGATGCTAATCACATTAGAACGAAGTAATAAGACTCCTAATCACCTCCTTCTTTCACAATTTTAGAGAACCAATGAAACAATAAGAAGGTCTCCTTAAATGAAGACTTGTGTGAGATGTACGCATCGTTTTTAACGCGATAGTCATGGGATTGCTCCTTTTGATGCTAATCAAACTTAGAACGAAGTTATAGGACTCCTAATCACCTCTTTCTTTGACAATTTTAGAGCACCAATGAAACAATAAGAAGGTAACCCTAAATGAAAAATTGTGTGATATGAACGCATAGTTTTGAACGCGATAGTCATGGGTTTCTCGTTTAGATGCAAATCAAACTAGAACGAAGTAATACAACTCTTAAACACCTCTTTCTTTGTAAATTTGAAACAACCAATGAAACAATATGAAGGTCTCCCTAAATGAAGACCTGTGTGAGATCTACGCATCGTTTTGAACGCGATAGTGATGTGATTGGTCCTTTTGATGCTAATTTCAACTAGAACGAAGTAATAGGACTCATAATCACCTATATTTTGACAGTTTGAGAGAACTAATGAAACATTAAGAAGGTCTCCCTAAATGAAGACTTGTGTGAGATGTACGGATCGTTTTGAAGGCACTAGTGATAGGATTGCTGCCCCTTTTGATGCTAATCAAACTAGAACGAATTCATAGGACTCATAATCACCTCTTTCTTTGATAGTTTGACAGAACCAATGAAACAATAAGAAGGTCTTCCTAAATCAAGACTTGTGTGAGATGTACACATCGTTTTTAACGCGATAGTCATAAGATTGCTCCTTTTGATGCAAATTACATTAAAACGAAGTAATAAGACTCCTAATCATCTCCTTCTTTCACAGTTTTAGAGAACCAATGAAACAATAAGAAGGTCTCCTTAAATGAAAACTTGTACGAGATGTACGCTTCGTTTTTAACGCGATAGTCATGGGATTGCTCCTTTTGATGCTAATCAAACTTAGAACGAAGTTATAGGATTCCTAATCACATCTTTCTTTGACAATTTTAGAGCACCAATGAAACAATAAGAAGGTAACCCTAAATGAAAAATTGTGTGATATGAACGCATAGTTTTGAACGCGATAGTCATGGGTTTCTCGTTTAGATGCAAATCAAACTAGAACGAAGTAATACAACTCTTAAACACCTCTTTCTTTGTAAATTTGAAACAACCAATGAAACAATATGAAGGTCTCCCTAAATGAAGACCTGTGTGAGATCTACGCATCGTTTTGAACGCGATAGTGATGTGATTGGTCCTTTTGATGCTAATTTCAACTAGAACGAAGTAATAGGACTCATAATCACCTATATTTTGACAGTTTGAGAGAACTAATGAAACATTAAGAAGGTCTCCCTAAATGAAGACTTGTGTGAGATGTACGGATCGTTTTGAAGGCACTAGTGGTAGGATTGTTGCTCCTTTTGATGCTAATCAAACAAGAACAAATTCATAGGACTCATAATCACCTCTTTCTTTGACAATTTGACAGAACCAATGAAACAATAAGAAGGTCTTCCTAAATCAAGACTTGTGTGAGATGTACACATCGTTTTTAACGCGATAGTCATGGGATTGCTCCTTTTGATGCAAATCACATTAAAACGAAGTAATAAGACTCCTAATCACCTCCTTCTTTCATAGTTTTAGAGAACCAATGAAACAATAAGAAGCTCTCCTTAAATAAAGACTTGTGTGAGATGTACGCATCATTTTTAACGCGATAGTCATGGGATTGCTCCTTTTGATGCTAATCAAACTTAGAACGAAGTTATAGGACTCCTAATCACATCTTTCTTTGACAATTTTAGTGCACCAATGAAACAATAAGAAGGTAACCCTAAATGAAGAATTGTGTGATATGAACGCATGGTTTTGAACGCGATAGTCAGGGGCTTCTCGTTTTGACGCAAATCAAACTAGAACGAAGTAATACAACTCTTAATCACCTCTTTCTTTGTAAATTTGAAACAACCAACGAAACAATATGAAGGTCTCCCTAAATGAAGACCTATGTGAGATCTACGCATCGTTTTGAACGCGATAGTGATGGGATTGCTCCTTTTGATGCTAATTTCAACTAGAACGAAGTAATAGGACTCATAATCACCTATATTTTGACAATTTGAGAGAATTAATGAAACATTAAGAAGGTCTCCCTAAATGAAGACTTGTGTGAGATGTACGGATCGTTTTGAAGGCACTAGTGATAGGATTGTTGCCCCTTTTGATGCTAATCAAACTAGAACGAATTCATAGGACTCATAATCACCTCTTTCTTTGACAATTTGACAGAACCAATGAAACAATAAGAAGGTCTTCCTAAATCAAGACTTGTGTGAGATGTACACATCGTTTTTAACGCGATAGTCATGGGATTGCTCCTTTTGATGCAAATCACATTAAAACGAAGTAATAAGACTCCTAATCACCTCCTTCTTTCACAGTTTTAGAGAACCAATGAAACAATAAGAAGGTCTCCTTAAATGAAGACTTGTGTGAGATGTACGCATCATTTTTAACGCGATAGTCATGGGATTGCTCCTTTTGATGCTAATCAAACTTAGAACGAAGTTATAGGACTCCTAATCACATCTTTCTTTGGCAATTTTTGTGCACCAATGAAACAATAAGAAGGTAACCCTAAATGAAGAATTGTTTGATATGAACACATGGTTTTGAACGCGATAGTCATGGGCTTCTCGTTTTGACACAAATCAAACTAGAACGAAGTAATACAACTCTTAATCACCTCTTTCTTTGTAAATTTGAAACAACCAACGAAACAATATGAAGGTCTCCCTAAATGAAGACCTGTGTGAGATCTACGCATCGTTTTGAACGCGATAGTGATGTGATTGCTCCTTTTGATGCTAATTTCAACTACAACGAAGTAATAGGACTCATAATCACCTATATTTTGACAATTTGAGAGAACTCATGAAACATTAAGAAGGTCTCCCTAAATGAAGACTTGTGTGAGATGTACGGATCGTTTCGAAGGCACTAGTGATAGGATTGCTGCTCCTTTTGATGCTAATCAAACTAGAACAAATTCATAGGACTTATAATCACCTCTTTCTTTGACAATTTGACAGAACCAATGAAACAATAAGAAGGTCTTCCTAAATCAAGACTTGTGTGAGATGTACACATCGTTTTTAACGCGATAGTCATGGGATTGCTCCTTTTGATGCAAATTACATTAAAACGAAGTAATAATACTCCTAATCACCTCTTTCTTTCGCAGTTTTAAAGAACCAGTGAAACAATAAGAAGGTCTCCTTAAATGAAGACTTGTGTGAGATGTACGCATTGTTTTTAACGCGATAGTCATGATATTGCTCCTTTTGATGCTAATCAAACTTAGAACGAAGTTATAGGACTCCTAATCACATCTTTCTTTGACAATTTTAGTGCACCAATGAAACAATAAGAAGGTAACCCTAAATGAAGAATTGTGTGATATGAATGCATGGTTTTGAACGCGATAGTCATGGGTTTCTCGTTTTGACGCAAATCAAACTAGAACGAAGTAATACAACTCTTAATCACCTCTTTCTTTGTAAATTTGAAACAACCAATGAAACAATATGAAGGACTCCTTAAATGAAGACCTGTGTGAGATCTACGCATCGTTTTGAAACCAATAGTGATGTGATTGGTCCTTTTGATTCTAATTTCAACTAGAACGAAGTAATAGGACTCATAATCACCTATATTTTGACAATTTGAGAGAACTAATGAAACATTAAGAAGGTCTCCCTAAATGAATACTTGTGTGCGATGTACGGATCTTTTTGAAGGCACTAGTGATAGGATTGCTGCTCCTTTTGATGCTAATCCAACTAGAACGAATTCATAGGGCTCATAATCACCTCTTTCTTTGACAATTTGACAGAACCAATGAAACAATAAGAAGGTCTTCCTAAATGAAGACTTGTGTGAGATGTACACATCATTTTTAACGCGATAGTCATGGGATTGCTCCTTTTGATGCAAATCACATTAAAACGAAGTAATAAGGCTCCTAATCACCTCCTTCTTTCACAGTTTTAGAGAACCAATGAAACATAAGAAGGTCTCCTTAAATGAAGACTTGTGTGAGATGTACGCATCATTTTTAACGCGATAGTCATGGGATTGCTCCTTTTGATGATAATCAAACTTAGAACGAAGTTATAGGACTCCTAATCACATCTTTCTTTGACAATTTTAGTGCACCAATGAAACAATAAGAAGGTAACCCTAAATGAAGAATTGTTTGATATGAACGCATGGTTTTGAACGCGATAGTCATGGGCTTCTCGTTTTGACGCAAATCAAACTAGAACGATGTAATACAACTCTTAATCACCTCTTTCTTTGTAAATTTGAAACAACCAACGAAACAATATGAAGGTCTCCCGAAATGAAGACCTGTGTGAGATCTACGCATCGTTTTGAACGCGATAGTGATGGGATTGCTCCTTTTGATACTAATTTCAACTAGAACGAAGTAATAGGACTCATAATCACCTATATTTTGACAATTTGAGAGAACTAATGAAACATTAAGAAGGTCTCCCTAAATGAAGACTTGTGTGAGATGTACAGATTGTTTTGAAGGCACTAGTGATAGGATTGCTGCTCCTTTTGATGCTAATCAAACTAGAACGAATTCATAGGACTCATAATCACCTCTTTCTTTGACAATTTGACAGAACCAATGAAACAATAAGAAGGTCTTCCTAAATCAAGACTTGTGTGAGATGTTGTGACGCCCCCAAATTCCAGGACCGCCACTTGGTCTCTCGAATTCGGTTCATCACGTGCTCATGGTAATACATCACAATAATAATAATTAAATATCACACGATCACAGCGAAAAATCTATTCTAGAATAATTTACAATGATTTATTATAATTATTCTCCCAAGTCTCGCAACCTACAGTACTTAATAGATTACATAATAATATCAGTTAACGACTTATTACATAATCTATCTTAAGCTTAAACATAATCAAATCCAGTCTTACTACATCATCTTCATACCATATTAATATATTTAAAACATAACAGACATAAGCTAGTTGGTAGCTTTGCCCTTGCCCTTATCAACGCCCGAAGGTTCACCATGCTCTGCCTTAACTGAAATGTTTTAGGGAAAGCAAGAATGAGCACAAATTGCCCAGCAAGTAATATACAATAAGGGTGAGTAATAAGATTCTCAATTCTCGAAAGGGTATAACAAGATTTGATAGTTCAAGAATAACAAGAATATCAACAGTTCTCAATATCAGTCGCTAAGGACAGGATAATATCAATATGATTCAATAATACGTCAATTCAAGATTTTAAATAATTGAATACTGAGCAGTCACTAAGGACTATGAACTTCTACTAGAATTGACAGTGATAAACTGAAAATCCAACAAAAACAGATACAGTAGGTGATCAGCCTAAAGTACCCTCGTTATGCATAACAATCAACCATACTCAAGTGTGCACGTCGGTTGTCCGACAATTATATATTCCCTTCAAAGAAGGTTGTTCTTCTCAGTCAAATACAAGATCCCGCACCAATCAATTAGTTTGGGTTGCTTTTCAATAACATAAGTCCAGCCGAATCAAATGGCATAGACACTTTCACAATATTCAAGAACAATACTAAGTTCAACATGAATAATAGCTTTAATGAAATAAGAGTTCAAGTATGCTAATTCGATTCAACCGATTAAATGGGAAACTAGTTCGCAATACACAAGATAGGATACTTGCATAGTAAAAGAGTATAAGTTAGGAAACTTTCACAATTATAGATTTCCTTGCATAAAGTAAATGCGTCGGTTAGGATACTTGCACTTTAAAAGAGTGTAAGTAAGAGAACTTGCCTTTAGCGTAGTTTATCCACGAAAAGCAATTCAACACTTTCGAATTCCTATCGTAATACAGTTACGTATATATATGATATTCATTAGTCATATAATTTAACTTCACATTTTCTCTTTGAATATACGATCAACACATAAGCTAAGTTTTACCTAGCTACACAGTTATATAGAATATAATTTCTATCCTTAACGTTCCTTCTTTAGAGTTTAAACGCATTCTCATATTATATAAGATCTCAACAATTTGCAAACATGCTTGCATATTATTAATATCACACAAGACCACAATCAATACTAAATATATTTCATTTTAGCAAGTTACGGCATCTCCTTAAGTTAACCATCAAAATCGGGTTCAAGTAACATCATATAATATCACGTAGCATGTATTCATATTTAAAGGATACTTTCATGCTTGTATAACTTTTCCAAATCCAATCGTACATGGTATAGGTTCTTAAGTTAATACTTAAAGCCATTCAAGGACACGAACTCATATGGTCTAACATGGTCGCTTTTAAACACATAAGATATTCATATAACTTGTATTAGTCATGCTCATGAGTACTCGTATTGCATATATGTAGCTAGCATTGTTATTATCTTGAAAACATGCTTTGTTCATGCTAAACTTTAATCATGGCAACTAATCATGGTATATATATATGCATGACACATGAATGAGTCTAAGAGTACTATCACATGTGTCCATAAATGTCAAATTCTAATTCTCGTCATAACATACCAACGTTCACGTTCAAAGCTTATACTTTGTTAGTATAGTTCATTACTAAGGTCTATCATGTTCATGCTTCCTTATGAAACCTATATATGTAAGTTAACATGCTTTTCATGTATTTCAAGGCTATCTAAACATGCTCATAACATCAAAATGACTATATAGCATTTACATGATCATATCCACCTTCAAACTTCTATTCTTGTTAGGAATGAGCACTAGTTAGGTTCACATGTTCATATTTATTACGGAACCAATATAGATAAGCTAACATGCACTTCATGTGTCTCTAGGTGGTACTAACGTGCTTGCAAGGTCAGTATGTAAACATGCTTCATATATGTTAACGTCGTTTATGAAACTTTAAATTCGTTTCCAAACTATATGTCGTTTGGTTAATCATGCATGCTAATATACTAAAACATGCTCACATTGCCTCATTAGGTTTATATATAAGTATTAATCATGCTTTCATGCTTGTTTAAACAAAATCAAACAATTAGTTCATAACAGTTTTGTTGCAGAATACAAAAAACTGAACACAGAGGCTGGCGCTGCGGCGCGGCACAGTAGCTCACTACTGGCGCTGCGTGCCGAGTGGCGCTGCGTGCGGCACTGCGGCGCGGGCTGCGGCGCGTGTGGCGCTGCTGCGCGGGCTGCGGCGTCGAGGCAGTTTTCTGCGGTTCAGACGGCAGCGAAAACCGACCCAAAACCTCCCATTTCATCGATTTCAACATACCCAGACGCTATTAGACTTGTTTAACTTACTAACACATACATATATGCTTATATAACAGTCAATAGCAATTATCAATTCCCAATTTCATGAACACCAACTAATTTCACGATATTTGATGTTTTTACAGAAATCTCAGAAATGGAAACACCAAAAATGAAATTGAAGAGCAATGAAGCATATATAGTAATTCTAATCACATATATAAGTCCTTTAAACAACTAATTATTATTCTCAATTCACAAAACCATAACTTCCAACTGAAATCAAGAATTCACGAATAGAAATTTTGACAGAAAATGACAATGAAGACACGAAGAGGATTTATACCTCTGTAAATGATTTAAGCTTGCTGCTATCTCAATAACACTGATATATATATATATGCTCTCTAGTCTCACTTAGCCAAAATGCTCAGCAAAAGAACTGAAGAATGAGGAGAGCTTATTTATAGAGAATCCATTATTCAGTCCATAGCTTTGCTCATCATTTTGAACTAACGGAAGAGAGGATTGCATGGTGGTTATGGGAGAGTTGGTATTTAGCAGTTGGCTTACACTATTGAGGCCACTCCCCTTGCAATGATCATTGCTATTTTGCTGAGTTTGAGAAGGTAGGAGTAGGCTAGCTTCATGATGCATTTCACGTGTGAAGAGATAGTGACTATCATATTGGGACAAGCCAAGCAAATCTCAGCATTCTTACAAATGGACTATATGCTACACTTATGTTATGTATTATATGTACTCTTAGGTTATAATTACAATGTTCTCCCCATAATGTAATAAATGCAATTTGAATACATATAATCTATGTACATTTTATCTTACCGATATAATACAATCGGATACTATTACATTATATCATATATTATTAAATTGTATTACTCAACAATTATTTATAATAGATCCATGATGCATTATTTTAATGTATATCCACACATCATTTGTCACCTACACATATCATAACATATAGTTACTATACATTTAATTCGCATGCTTGCACATATAATTTCTCATCTTATAAATTGAATATTAATTAATAATATACACATATCCTACATCAATCAATATAATTGTTAACCTCCATAACAATTTAATTAACCCTTATATGATTAATTATCACTTTGATATAAATCTTATTATATTTATAAACACGTTGCTCATTATTATTATGTTTCTTGCAATAATAATAATCACATATTACTAATCAATCCCCATTAGTATTTTATCACAGTTAATTAATATTCTTCGATTAACAATTAATATACATTAATTGTTTGCTTAAATTAATATAATCATTCTTATATTACGTCATTGTGCCACTCAAGGCAATCAACGAGTTTATCACAAACTCCACCAATTTCTCAATTATTATAATTATTCAATTATATATAATTGAATTAATTCATCTCACAACACAAAATCATGTATATTCAAATAAATTCTCATTTCCATTAATATATTTATTTAATAATATATGGAAATTCTCGGGTATTACAGATGTACACATCGTTTTTAACGCGATAGTCATGGGATTGCTCCTTTTGATGCAAATTACATTAAAACGAAGTAATAAGACTCCTAATCATCTCCTTCTTTCACAGTTTTAGAGAACCAATGAAACAATAAGAAGGTCTCCTTAAATGAAGACTTATGTAAGATGTACGCTTCGTTTTTAACGCGATAGTCATGGGATTGCTCCTTTTGATGCTAATCAAACTTAGAACGAAGTTATAGGACTCCTAATCACATCTTTCTTTGACAATTTTAGTGCACCACTGAACAATAAGAAGGTAACCCTAAATGAAGAATTGTTTGATATGAACGCATGGTTTTGAACGCGATAGTCATGGGCTTCTCGTTTTGACGCAAATCAAACTAGAACGAAGTAATACAACTCTTAATCACCTCTTTCTTTGTAAATTTGAAACAACCAACAAAACAATATGAAGGTCTCCCTAAATGAAGACCTGTGTGAGATCTACGCATCGTTTTGAACGCGATAGTGATGTGATTGCTCCTTTTGATGCTAATTTCAACTAGAACGAAGTAATAGGACTCATAATCACCTATATTTTGACAATTTGAGAGAACTAATGAAACATTAAGAAGGTCTCCCTAAATGAAGACTTGTGTGAGATGTACGGATAGTTTTGAAGGCACTAGTGATAGGATTTCTGCTCCTTTTGATGCTAATCAAACTAGAACGAATTCATAGGACTCATAATCACCTCTTTCTTTGACAATTTGACAGAACAAATGAAACAATAAGAAGGTCTTCCTAAATCAAGACTTGTGTGAGATGTACACATCGTTTTTAACGCGATAGTCATGGGATTGCTCCTTTTAATGCAAATTACATTAAAACGAAGTAATAAGACTCCTAATCATCTCCTTCTTTCACAGTTTTAGAGAACCAATGAAACAATAAGAAGGTCTCCTTAAATGAAGACTTGTGTGAGATGTACGCTTCGTTTTTAACGCGATAGTCATGGGATTGCTCCTTTTGACGCTAATCAAACTTAGAACGAAGTTAAAGGATTCCTAATCACATCTTTCTTTGACAATTTTAGAGCACCAATGAAACAATAAGAAGGTAACCCTAAATGAAGAATTGTGTGATATGAACGCATGGTTTTGAACGCGATAGTCATGGGTTTCTCGTTTTGACGCAAATCAACTAGAACGAAGTAATACAACTCTTAAACACCTCTTTCTTGTAAATTTGAAACAACCAATGAAACAATATGAAGGTCTCCCTAAATGAAGACCTGTGTGAGATCTACGCATTGTTTTGAACGCGATAGTGATGTGATTGCTCCTTTTGATGCTAATTCAACTAGAACGAAGTAATAGGACTCATAATCACCTATATTTTGACAGTTTGAGAGAACTAATGAAACATTAAGAAGGTCTCCCTAAATGAAGACTGTGTGAGATGTACGGATCGTTTTTAAGGCAATAGTGGTAGGATTGCTGCTCCTTTTGATGCCTAACAAACAAGAACGAATTCATAGGACTCATAATCACCTCTTTCTTTGACAAATTGACAGAACCAATGAAACAATAAGAAGGTCTTCCTAAATCAAGACTTGTGTGAGATGTTACACATCGTTTTTAACGCGATAGTCATGGGATTGCTCCTTTAATGCAAATCACATTAAAACGAAGTAATAAGACTCCTAATCACCTCCTTCTTTCATAGTTTTAGAGAACCAATGAAACAATAAGAAGGTCTCCTTAATGAAGACTTGTGTGAGATGTACGCATCATTTTTAACGCGATAGTC